>JAWNNK010001028.1:2487500-3215000 GCA_035045065.1 Hirtodrosophila trivittata | reverse complement strand
AAGCGAATCATTCACATGGCTGCATTTTGCACACACACACACCCACACACACACACACACACACCAAGTGGTTACATCATCCGTTGTACACGTTTTTGCAACTGCTCCCTATTTTCCGGGCTTTTCCACTACCAGATATTTTTTTGCCTCCAAGGCGTACGCGCAACAGTTGAAAATAGTCATTAAGTCAGATGCAGTCGACGGCAAAACAGGCAGATAACTTGACCAAATGCTTCGTTGATCAGTAATCAAAATTTCAATTACCTTCCAATGAGACTGGCAATTGGACCAGGCCTAAAATCCCAGTGTTCTGCAACAGTTAAAAGCAGCTCAAACGTGGCTAACTAACTTTGGTATTTATAATGTTCAATACTCAAGACCACATTTGGCTATTTGATAGTTAGTTCTGACAATTTTAAAAGCTCGATTGCTAGAAAAATTTGAAACTTGCTTTTAGCCGGAAATCTGGCTATTTACAATATATATTTTGTTATTTTCCTTTTCTAAAACTACGAGCAAATTTTGTACGCCGAAAAAAGTTTGAGTTGATATTTTAACCTGTGAAATATTATCATCTCGAGTTTCTCTATATAAAAAATAATCTAATAAAGAATTTGTTGAAATTATCGAATAAATAAAACCAAAATTGTATTGAAAAAAGTTGTTTAACCAATTTCAAATTTTTAAATGTTTTTTCTAGATTTCTCACCCAATCTGCTATTTTTTTTTTTTTTGAGAAAATGCTGGCAACAAAGATTTGAGTTTTCAAAAACTCCATTTAAAAATCAATCAATATTCTGTTTTCTTCACACCAATAATCAATGTTTGAAGAGTTTGTGGTGTTGGTGGTTCAATTTGTGGTGCTTCAGGGAGAAAATATGTCCGTTGTTCGCGGATGTTTACTATATCAAAAGATCTTTTCTTTTGTTTAACTTTTATATATTTTGCATTTCATAATAATTAATAAAATAATATTTTTATCATTTCAGATTATTGTAGCCAACCTGAGACTGCCAAGCATAGAACAGTGAAAGGAACGTCAAAATGAAATGCTTAATCTAAAACTACAAGGACGATCTGAATGATAATCCTTTTGCTTTTATTGGAACCAGACTTATCAGGATCTAATATGAGGTAAGGTGGCTATTTTTTTTTACGAAGATGCTTGCTTGAAACATTTTTAAAAACGTTTATTCTTTTAGGAGTCTTTGACAAATTCGAGCTTATACACCGCCAAAGGACGCTAATGAACGCAATCTACGGCAGGGTCCTGCTGGATTATTCGTGGAAGATGCACTGTACTCGAAAGGACACACATCCCAAGGAATGCTGCACTGGTACCTCCTGCTGGACTCTTCGCAAAACCAGACACAAAATAATATTTATTTATTTATTAATTATTTATTTAATTAAGAGACGACTATAAAACGTCGATTTAAGGATAAAAGATTAATATAAATTTTATCATATAAAATTTTTAAAGTAATCTGTAAAATAAAAAGGTAAAAAGTAAAAAAAGAAATATACATATATATATAATAATCTAAATAATTATATATTTAATAAATAAATTCTAATAGACATAGTAATATAATGTAATTTAATTATACACTTTCTTATATATAAAATAACATAGTTTTAAAATATATGTAACTGAACAAAACATTATTGAATAAAATTTGATAACAAATTTTACCTGTGTTCTTATTTATTCACTTTAAAAGGAACTTATCAAACTGCCCTCGTTGGCATAAACGCAAACTTATCAAACTCTCCTCGTAAAGATTGGCTCAAGCTTACTAAACAACCCTAAAAAAAAAATCCAAACTTTTCGATCTCCGCTCGCTAACATTAACAGAAACTTTTCAAGCTCCCCTCGTTAGAATTCTCACCGACTTTGCTGTCAGTGTGTGTGTGTGCCTGAAATTTCATGAAAATCCGAAGAAATCCCATAGCATTTTGGCTACCAAGTACCAGGCGAACAGAATCAGCAGATGAAAGCTGCACTAGAATTTCAGTGAGAGAATTTCGCTCAGAGCGGGTACGTAAAAGTATGCACCACTTTTTCTTTCTACTCCGACCAAAGTACGTAAAAGTATGCACCACTTTTATTCTTTATACTCCGACCAAAGTATGCACCACTTTTTTCTTAATTGGCTGCGTGAAAAAAGTGGTGCATACTTTTAGGTGCCAACTTAATTGTCGTTTGATTTTGGTGCAGTTACCATCTGCTGGGTTCTGTTCGCCTGGTACCTCGAAGCGGAAATCAGATGAATTTCAAGCGAAATTCGAGCGGAAAACAACGGATGAATGTGTGTTCACGAGGGGAGTATCATAAGTTGCCAAAAATTCTTACGAGGGCTGGATAAATAGTTCTCGCAAAATGTAACTTTTTTTTTAAATTTTTTTTTTTTATTTGCTGTTGAATCGGATTACGTTAATCCATAACAAACTTTTTACCTTAATAAAGAAAATAAAAAAGAAACAAATAAAAAGTTTTTCAATGTTTCTTTATTTAAAGATAAATACGTAGTTTTTACATTCAAGTTTATTATTTTTTTCTTATACTATCTTAATTTAATATTTACTTATTAATATAACCTTTTTTAATATGTTCAACTACAAATTAGAACTTATATGAATCTATGTGGGTATAGCTATAAAGAACATCGAATTATATATGTTATATATGTTATATATTTGTATATATTGTATATATAAGTATATTATTTTTTTTGTGTTTATTTATTGTCTCTCCACAATTCCCAAGCAATATTTAATGAAATAATTTTCTAATGTATTTAAGAATTACTTGGTTAATTGTTTTTCGATGTCCTTTCGATGCAGTCGGCTGTGACCGCAAGCTCAGATTAGAGATTACCCCATAGCTCGTAGCAATAATTCCAGATGGGTTTCATCACGGAGTTATACAGGTGCACCTTTCCACGTGAGCCGCCCATCTAGGTAGACGCCCATGTACCTTTATTACCTCGTTTTTATGGAGAATACTCGCGTTGCACAGGACTCGACTGTTACTAGGTGGCGGGCTAGCTGCGCCTTTTTTTCGGAGCATTTGGAGTGACTTCAAATCGCAGTATCATCAGGCAGATGTTGTCACCAGGGGTATCCGCCATATAAAGGATTAGCCCGAGTATGTTATCTTGGGGCCCTGCAGCTTCCATTACCTGATCATGTTATATCCTTGTGATACACCTGTAAACAAGTGAAAGTATTTATTATTATATATAGATACAAGATAAGAAAAAAATGGTCATGGAAATATTTAAGTGCACTATGTAAATGTATGTATATATTATATAAATATATATAAAATGTAAAGAAAACGCTTCAAATCAGATCTTGCTGTAAGGATGTGGCAAAAGTATTCGACAGCGCCTAAATTTGAATAAATCCAACAAACTGTAAGTCCAGCAACAAAATTTGTCTAAAAATTTCACAATTTATTAATACTTTTTCCAACTTTCTCCCTCTCTCTCTCTTTGTTTGCCTCTCATTCCCCTTCCATTGAGTTCCGC
Source organism: Hirtodrosophila trivittata (assembly GCA_035045065.1). NCBI lineage: Eukaryota > Metazoa > Arthropoda > Insecta > Diptera > Drosophilidae > Hirtodrosophila > Hirtodrosophila trivittata. Next base: position 3,211,464 of record JAWNNK010001028.1, on the reverse strand, counting down.
TGCACACTATTTGCCTATTTAGCGTTAAAACGATGCACAGGTGAATTTTCAGGTGTAATAAATTTATTTGACTTTGCCAACCAGAAGGGCTTCCAGGAGCGTCCCAGATGCGACGACGGATGCGCCATTCGCCAAAGTTATGAACTTCGGCGACAAATTTTCAGGCAAAGGCATCGCTTGCTCTGTGCAAGGATATTCAGACGAAGGATACTCAGAGGCTTCAAAGTAGTTTGGCAGTGAACATTAAGCGATGCTCCTGATATTAGGTGACCTCCCAGCAAGTCACCATGTCTGATCCTGGCAGGACTTCTGAACTATCTATCAAAGCTCAGTGTATTCCTTCTTATAGTTTGAAATCTTCCAATATTTCATAAGAAATTTATAAGAATTTAACTGAATTTGAAAACTATTACATATAATTTACAAAAAGGACTATAAAGGACTTAATTACATTAGAGAACATTATTGAACTTTTGATTTAATATAATTCGAGTTATGGATAATCCTTGATACATATTCCTAGACTCAGCTTGGATTTCTTTGAAGATTTCTTCTGTTTATCTGAAGCCAGAGTCGTTGTAGGCATGTCAAATGGAATCTATCTCAAGCTTAGATGGCATAAAGTCCCCACGTGGAGTCCTTTGTGGAGGGAGTTGCAGTGCTTGGCCCCAGTCTGATGTCAGATAAAAGACAGAGAGAGAGAGAAAGATGGAAAAAGAATTATAAAACGTAAAGTTTTGCAGAGCTGGCAACGGCAATGACAATGTTTCCTCTGCGTGTAACTTTTGCTCAAGGATTTATAGTTCGTTCTGGATGTCTAAAGGAAAGCAAAGGGTACACCAGGAGGCTGGGCTCGGATGGGATGCCTGCTTGGCTCTGGCTAAACCGAGTTGTCATGGCGACGCATCATAGGCACGGTATAAGCTGTATATGAATGTGGATGTGGATGCTGAAGGCGGGATGCCTCAGTCTGTAACTGGCTTTGGATCTAGGAGTGGGCTGGGGACTGGGACTGGGACAGGCCCTGGATGCGGGTCTGGGTACGTGTGCGTGCGCCGACGTCGCCGCCTCAAAAGCCATTTGTGCTTAATTGCGTGTAGGGCAACTAATGAGCGGAGTTATATACCGACCAGGAGCAGGGCGACGACTACGCGCGGCTGTTTATAATTTTCGAAAGAAAAAATAAAAATAAAAATTGTATACATACATATATATATATAAATATATATATAGAGATAGAGGTGGAAGTGTAGGACAGCAGTCGCTGGAATTTATTTATAACACAGCAACAGAAAAAGCAACAGCAGCGCAGCGAAATATTTTTTCAAATAAAATGTAACATTAATTTGCGAATGGGTCCCTCCCTTTCGAAAGTTTTGCATTTGAATTATGCGTGCCAAAGGGTTTGCCAGTTTGCCAGTTTGCCAACGGTACAGGACAGGCTGGAGCCATTAAGCGAAAATTATATTGGCCAAAAAGCACTGTAAATTACAATGAACGCGGCGCCAAGGTGTTAATATCGATGCTGACAATGGCCAAAGCAGTCAAGATGCCAGCCAAGGACTTGCTACACCCAGTCCTTGGCTACACCCGGAGAACACCTGCTGGTCGAGCAACCATTTTGTTTACTGGTTCGCCCAGGAACTCTCTTTAGATTTTCAGGATAATGCTCCTCGGCTTTAAATAGTCGCATATGAAAAGAAGTTTATCGCAGCTTAAGTCTATATACAAGAAAGGTTTGCCTCTATCAATTGATGGCTAATCGATTGATTGGTGCTTCATTTTATTAGTTATCGATATTTGGATATATTTTGATACTCTAAAAGCCAACCTATTATAGGGATATTCTAAATGTTTTCATGTATTTATTTCCGACCTCAAAGAGTATATTTACTCCAGATCAGGATAAAAAGCTGACTCAGCTCTCAGTTTTGAACCACATAGAAAGAAAATTGCCTCAATCTATCGATTGGGTGTTTCTTTATCTTGAGTATGTATCGATAAACATATATAGATATATGGAAACTTCGTTTCTTACTCAAAGAGTCAACAAATTTTAAGGATATTTGCAATGTTTTCACACATTCATTTCATGAATCCATCTGCCAGCTCATAAATTATATAAATTTGGGAACAGATTTAAAAGCTTACTCAAATCTCAGAGTGGATCCACATAGAAAGCAATGTTGCCTATATCAATCGATGACTATTCAGTTGGGTGATACTTAAGCTTGATTAGTTATCGATATTTGGATACACAAATTCATGTTTGGCTCTTATAGTCAACAGATTTGAAGGATACTCACAATGTTCTAATGCATAAATATGCAGGATCTGCATTAAAAGCTGACTTAGATTTCAACGATAACTAGTCGATTGTTTGATGCTTTGTTTTGATTAGCTAGCGATATTTGGAAATACTAATTCATTCTTATCTCGAGTCAATATAATAGATAGAATACATTCATATCATGAACACATCCTCTAGCTCATCAAGTATATATCTAGATCAGAATCAAAAGCTGACTCAGAATTGGGCTCAGGGCATCGCTAGTTAACCTGAGACTCCATTTTACACAGTTGATGAGTAAACGGAATGAAAAATCTCAATAATTTCTGTTGCCACAAATCAATGTTAGGAAAATACACTAAGAAAAAGTAAAAATCAAGCTTGTGATAGCTCTAATAGATAGTTAGTAGCGTCTTCAAGTAGAAGGTGCCCATTATCAATCGATGTTTAAGAAATATTGTAACTTATCGGGAAAAATCAACTGTTCTCATCAAATGCTTAAATCTAGCCATGTCTCACCTTCTCTTTGAACAACCTGAACGAGTCAAATCACTGCATAAAACTTACTTTGAAACGAAATAAAGGACTGTATATTTGACAAAATATAGGATAAAGTGAGCCTTAAGTGCTGCACCTTTGCCTGGTAGTGGTACAGTTGTGCTTAAGCCTAGTTAGGAATTCATGAGCGTGTCCCAAGCCAGACAAACACCATCATCACTTGCGGTCACCCACGGAAGCTGGAGCTGGAGCTGGAGCTGGTTTGGGTTTGGGCTAGGATCCGGCAGGGGCAGGGGGCACTGATTCATGTGGCTCGGTTCAGTGCGGCACGGCCTGATTCGGTTTGGACATCGGTTGGGGGGAATGGTCAGTAGCAGCTGCTGTACGGCTGCCTGTGGGCCAGACCTTCTTACGAATGTAATTTTTATTTACACAATTTTAAGCTAATATTACGTTTGAGCCACGCCCAAAGCCGGACGAGACCGAGAATGGAAGAAAAAACCGCCGGCGAATTTGTCCCAAAAAAGGATTAATGAAATAAAATTATCTCTTTTTCGGCGTAACGCTAACCACTCGCATTGGGCAATGTCATCCAGAGGCGAAGGCGGGTCGAGCAGGCGGGGCACACGGTGGCAGCCTTCTGCTTTCTGTGTGTAGTTTTTTTTCTCGTTTTGGTTGACTTTTTTTTGCTTTTAATTGTAATGCCTATTTTCGCTGTCTCTTTCTCTCTAAGCAGCGTGTGGGCTGTGGGTTGAAACTGGGGGACCTCATCAAGTAACAACACGTACAAATCTTTTGTCTCTCGTGTCTGGCCTCTGGTGCTATCTCGCTCTTACCTACTTTACCTTCTTAGTGCGTGTCTTTGCAGACAATTTTTTCCAGTTGTTTTTTTTATTTTATTTTCACAACAATTCTCATATTTTAACATTTTTAAATGCATTCAAATTAAGTAGCAGGCGGTGGGTTAGGATGGGATACGATTCCGGGACTCTCTGTGGAAAGGTTCGTGCGGTTCATGTTCAAAGGGTTGCACAAACAACAACAAAAAGCAATAGAAAAAAAAAACAAGAAAAGAAAAGAAGAAAACTAAATTGCATATAAATAAAAAAGTCTATTGCCTTCAAAATTCTTGTTGTCTCTTCTCTGATGCGGGCGCTCCCGGAGCGGGCAGGGGCGTTAATTGCTCTCCCATTCCACAATAAAAAAAAGCAGGGAAAATATATGAAAAAAAGTAGTAGAAGAAGCAGCAGGGCGGCAGCTGTTTGGTGGCATTTTATACGCCTATAATTGGTAAAGCAGCCATAGAAATGGGTCCAGTAGATTACTCCAGGAATAAAGGAGACAATGACAACAAAATATCAGTAATAACCCGGTCGAGGCTGACTGAGAGATACACGCTGAGGTCTGATATACCCTGGAAAATACTATAAACCTTACGCTATACTATTATCATATATAGATATAGATAGATAGATAGATAGATAGATAGATAGATAGATAGATAGATAGATAGATAGATAGATAGATAGATAGATAGATAGATAGATAGATAGATAGATAGATAGATAGATAGATAGATAGATAGATAGATAGATAGATAGATAGATAGATAGATAGATAGATAGATAGATAGATAGATAGATAGATAGATAGATAGATAGATAGATAGATAGATAGATAGATAGATAGATAGATAGATAGATAGATAGATAGATAGATAGATAGATAGATAGATAGATAGATAGATAGATAGATAGATAGATAGATAGATAGATAGATAGATAGATAGATAGATAGATAGATAGATAGATAGATAGATAGATAGATAGATAGATAGATAGATAGATAGATAGATAGATAGATAGATAGATAGATAGATAGATAGATAGATAGATAGATAGATAGATAGATAGATAGATAGATAGATAGATAGATAGATAGATAGATAGATAGATAGATAGATAGATAGATAGATAGATAGATAGATAGATAGATAGATAGATAGATAGATAGATAGATAGATAGATAGATAGATAGATAGATAGATAGATAGATAGATAGATAGATAGATAGATAGATAGATAGATAGATAGATAGATAGATAGATAGATAGATAGATAGATAGATAGATAGATAGATAGATAGATAGATAGATAGATAGATAGATAGATAGATAGATAGATAGATAGATAGATAGATAGATAGATAGATAGATAGATAGATAGATAGATAGATAGATAGATAGATAGATAGATAGATAGATAGATAGATAGATAGATAGATAGATAGATAGATAGATAGATAGATAGATAGATAGATAGATAGATAGATAGATAGATAGATAGATAGATAGATAGATAGATAGATAGATAGATAGATAGATAGATAGATAGATAGATAGATAGATAGATAGATAGATAGATAGATAGATAGATAGATAGATAGATAGATAGATAGATAGATAGATAGATAGATAGATAGATAGATAGATACCTATCTTATTAGAATGAAAGCATCATTTATCCTTTAAAGAGTGAAAGTACTAAGAAGGAATTACTACTATGATTCATATTAAAGAGCAGTTAAATCATATATAATCTTGATCCGTAACAATGTCCGATTCTATCTAAGCTATATAAAGTTAAGTTAGTTGCCGATTCTCATATTGGTTTGATTCTTATTGGAAATTATACAAGGCAAATTCAGAAGCCAGAGATTCTACTTTAAAATGAAAAGAAGCTGATGGAAAATGACTGTATCAAATACAGTTACAAGTATAGAAGTCTCACAAAGTAGCACTTACTTTTGATATAGGTTATGCTTTTAATCTGAGGATTGGTGAAATTAACTCGTGAATAGTTAAATTTTAATAGTTATCCCTTAGAAATTAATTCAATTAAGCATAAAAGTCAAAGCTCAAAATGTGGTTAGATTGAAATTTGCTGACACATAACAAGAGGAACAGCTTGCTGACAACTCCCCAGTCTTAGCCCAGTCCATGTCCTCGTGTCCTCATCCTCAAGCACATCTTCATCCAGCAACCTGACCTGGTTCGAGTCCTTCTCTGTCACCGAGTAAAGTTTATCAAACAATGGCCATGGAAGATTTGAAAAACTCGCGCATCATTTTTGGCGACAAATGACTAAAGACTCTCTCCCTCACTCTTACTCTTACTCTCTATGTCTGTCTCTGTCTCTTAGTGCTGCTCTGTCAGGCAGACAGTTGAGTTTTTGGGTTTGGATTTGGCTGTGCTGGCTAAATGAAATACATAAATGTCATTCATTCATTCATTTATGCAAAACTTGTAATAATGACAACTGTGGTAGGAAGCAGCAGGAGCAGGACCAGGAGAAGGGCAGGAGGAGAAGGTGGATGAAGATTTTGTGGAAATCCGTGCAAGCGCAAAAAAATTTGTTGACTCTGAAAGATTTTCATGGCGCCCAACGATGCTCCTGTCAAAATTTTCTGTGTACGCGCGCGAAAAATTTTTCTGCCAAGGTGTGCAATGGCTTTTCAGCAAGATGATGATGATGATAATCATCCTGATGATGATGATGATGATGATGTTGAGATGCCAGGCGACTGACTATTAAGCTCACCTTCCTTACCATCTTTACATACCGTATTCTCGTTGTTGTTGTTGTTGTTTTTGTTGTTGTTGTGTGCGGTAATAAAATTCTTAATGTGCCATTAAATCCTTCCACTGGTAACGTCATCAGCGCGTCATGACTTTTGTGCCGCCGCCGCCGCCACCACCACCACCACCACAAGGAGCAGGAGCAGCAGCAAGGACTTCTCCGCTGGTGGATGTGAAGCTGTCTTGGAATTTCGCCAAGCCAAAGAAATCTAACGAAAATTTAGCTACGAAATGGCACGTAAATAAATTGCAAAGATTTGTCGTCTGTTGAGGACGCGGACCTGCCAACAACAACAACAACAACAACAACAGTTACAATAATAACAACACCAATGACTATAACACCTGCCCCATAGACTTCTGACTGTTGTGCGGTCTGCCCCTTCCCCTTCCCCAACCCCAGCAAAAGGACAACAAATGAGTTAACATTTTTGGCGTCGCTGCGGGAAAAGCTTTGGCAATCGTTGTACCCACTGATGACATACCCAGCTCCAGTTCCGACTCCCACCCCCATCCTGTGGCTGCTGTCATTATGATTATTGTCATTTGGTTGAGGTGATTCAATGCATTTAGATTGCATAATTAAGTAAGGCGCGTATTTCATGGAAATGCCTCGACTCGGACTTCAACCAACTCGCATATTGTTTAATTGTCGTCCTGCTAAAAGAAAGGACTAGATTGATTGTGCTCTATCATATCATAATACAATATATTCCCTGGGAATCAAAAAGGTTTTCAAACTGCTGAAAGCTGCTTTTAGTAGCTGTAGAAAAACTACATTTTTCCACTTGATTTGAGTGCAAAGGATAAGCTTGTGTTTCCTTCTTTTCAGTGCTTTGGCTTTGGTTGGATGCTGCCACATGCAACACACAGGAACACCTGTTAAATAGGGCAACAATTGCCCAGGCCAAGCCAATGTGTGACAAGAAAAGAGAGCACAGATAATTAGTGGAAACTCTGAGTGGCCGCTGCGCCCGGAGGAGACACATGCGGCTCATCAACGTCAGCCATCATCCAATGTCGGCATCAACGTCATCTGCAGGAATAGCTCGCAGCTTGCTGCTGAGTGTAATTAAATCCCACGGACAACTCATCTGCATTTTGCTGCGTCACGCAGGAACAAAGGATTACCTGGTAGTCCAACTAGCACATCCAATTAGATAGAAACGTAATGCTGAAGAGGAGGTTGAGGTTGAGGTGGATGTGACTATATGGATAACTTCTGAAATCGCAGAGTTCTCATAGATTATTCCTATGGCAAGTATATGTATATGCTTGCAACAATGCGTGGCACTTCACCCAGTTAGGCTGAGGCTGGAACAAAGCTGGCAAATTATAAAGCACTCAACCTGCATTACATTTGTGCCCCGGGAATCGTTTCGATTGTTGCAACTGCTGTTGTTGCACCTTCGAGTATTTAATACCTGTCGTCATTAATATTTCTCTGAGCAGCAGCGGCGGCACAACAAAAGCTGCTCCTGGCCACTTGTCGATATTTAACATAATTGTGCAATTGTGCGCTGTGCGCCCTCTGTGTGTGTATGTGTGTGTGTGTGTGTGCCACATGTAAAATCAAAAAGAGTTCAAGTGTCTGCGTTTAAGTCGCACTGCTCCCAGGCCCAAGTGCCGCCGCTCACTCAGGCAGTTAATGGTTCTGTTTGCAGCGGATGTGCAATTGCTTCAAGAACTTGCAACACACACACACACACACACACACACACGACCTTTGCCACCCAACCACCCACCCACCCACACTCAGTCCTTTCCTATAATTATTATGTTCGTAAGCCTAGAAATACCTTTTGAGGGAAGTCTGCAATCTTTCTTTTATGCCAGCAAAAAGTCTTCTCTTCGCATCGAAATATATCTGTAGCTGTGACAGATTCAGGTATTGAATATATATAGCATATAGTTTTTGTTTTTGTGTTCAGTTGGAGACGGCAGCAGGCGTTGCCTTTGGGGAATTCAGATGTCATCAGTTCGGTTGTAGCGCACATCATTCGGTTTCCGTTTAAGGTACAGAACACACGTGAAGAGAAAAAATTCTGGAAAAATAGAAAAAAAAAATTAGTGCAAAAATTCTGGGTTAAATTTAAAAAATAAAACAATTGTTTTTTAACGATTTTAGATACATCAAAAGTTAAATTTTAGTACAGGTAAATGCCATATGTTGAAAAGTCTTGAATCTAATTGAACTCTGTTAATTTACGTAGAAGGATACGCATCATGCAACGATCGTCGACTCGGTTCATTGGCTGCATGTGGCAGACACCGTCTATGCAGCAGATATTGGCGCTGCGTCACGTGCAGCAGCAGCCAAAGGTCAGCCGGCGTCAACTGTCTGCAACCAGCTCGGATCTAGCTCCAACTAAGGGCCCTGTGGATGGTAGCAAGGTAACAGCAAGAGAAACACAAACAGTATCATCGATGGCGACGACGCACCGTGCCGCCAGCCAGGCAGTCAATGCGACGCACGGTCCGCGCCAGATCATGCGTGAGGATAACATGTGGCGGGATCCGCAGCGTTTGGACACCAAATGGCTGCGTCCTCGGGATCCCAGACGCTATAAGCCCGATTTTGCTTTAACTGAGCCGCATTCGCTGCGCAAGCAGTTCATGCGTAGTCCGGATGAGCGTACTAGGGATGCTATGGGTCGCGACTGGGAGGTGGCAGTACGACATGCGGCAAATAGGCGCCGTGAAGGGTATTTGGCCACACAGCAGCGCGAATTGGAGAAGCATCTAGAGACGCAACTAGACAAGAATCTTGGCCGCAAATCAGAAGCGGTAATCCCGAAACCAGAGCGCAAGCCGTCTACCAAAGATCGCAAGCGCGAATCGTCAAAGGATGATAATGATAAGAATTAATAAGAGATTAGGACCAACTGCTTAGCTATCATTTGCGACTGCAAACACAACGTGTCCATTATTATGCTAATCGACGGACATTCAATGGCATCCTTTCAAATTGCTCGATATCAGCGGGCTACTGGCAGCCAGTGTCTTGGAAAACAGCAAATGCTCGCTTAGGAAATGCGTTCTATTTAGCATTGTTTTCTGCATCGAAGCCCCCCACTGCGACCTGCCCCTCCTGATCGCCCAACGAACAACGAAACGAATAACACACACATACACACACACACACACACACATACAACAGAAGGCGAAGCTGTTAGAAAAACGTTTTACTTTTACAGACGACCGTAAATGGCAAGAGTAATTCGGAATATCGGAGTATCGGAATATCGTAACAGCGGAAGATCGGAAGATCGCGAATATCGTTTGATCGAAATATCGATACACCGGATAAACTGAATATCGTACTAATCAGTTAACCAGGATTAACCAAAATGGGCAAACAGTCTTAAGCACCATCAGCTGCTGATGAAATGATGAATGATAATGAAATATAGTTACATTTCATTATTGCATCGGCTGATCTCACGAAATCTGCAACTGAAGAAATTATTCGAAAACACGTACATTAAAAGAGCTCAATAGATTTGAGACAGAGGAAAGAGGGAGGAGAGAAAAAGAAAGAAGGAAAGATAGAAAAGAAAGAGATAGAGAGACAGGGAGAAATTGCGAGAGGGACAGATAGGAGAGGGAAGTAGAAAAAGCAAGAAAAAGAGAAAAAAGATAATATAGAAAGTAAGTGTGGCAGAGGAAAAAGAAAGAATGAATGAATGACGAGGGAGAAAGGGAGAGTGAGAATGAGAATGAGAGGGAGTGCGAGGACTAGAGTGAAAGGGGAGTGAAAGTGGGAGAGAATGATAGAAAGCGACTGAGATCAGGCGAGAATGAGAATTGAGAGTGAGGAGATTGAGATAGAGAAAGTGAGATTGATATAAAGGGAGATTGAGATAAAGGGAGATTGAGATAAAGGGAGATTGAGATAAAGGGAGATTGAGAAAGTGAGGTTGAGCTAGGGAAAGGGAGAATGTGAGATTGAGTGCGCGAGATTGAGAATGCGATAGAAATTGAGAATGATAGGCATAGAAAGAGATAGTGATAGGCATACATAGGAATAGAGATAGGAGAAGATAGGAACAGAGAGAGAAAGGAAGAGAGAAAGGAAGAGAGAATGAAGTAAATCAGTGGACGGGTATTGCCTGATATTGGCTGCCATTAACCAGCTTCTGATGCAACTCAATATGTGCATACCAAGTCCGTAATGGAACATCAAGTGTTTTCGCGGTAAGAAACAGATTGAGAGAAGAGAGAAAAGACAGAGAAAGAAAGGGAGAAAAAGTGACAGACATCGGTGAACGGGTTTATCAAGTTGGCTTTCGTTGGCCAGATGCTGATGCAGCTCTTCTAAAACAAAAAGTGCTAAATGAGTGCATGCTTTGATCTTACCAAATTTATAATTGCAAAATCGACGAAATCGATATAGTTTAATGATAATGAATTTCAGAATTTTCAACGCTTGAGCAATTTATCTTTTTTGTATTTTCAAGCGAATGTGCATTCAGTATAATTTGGATATTTCAGTTATTAAAATGTGTACACGCTTTAAGGTACATATATAAACTTTAATAATCTTATAAAATTTGCTAATACTGAACACACACATAAAGGATATATATATATATATATATAATATATATAGGTTGGTTTAGTTATTTTTCTATCTGGAATTCTATAGCATTTTCAGGTGATTATGTAAATCATTTGATCTACGTTTCTGCTCTGCTAGAAGCATCACGTTCTTTGCTCTGTTGTTGCTGGTCTGGCAATTGGCAAGAAATATGGTAACACCTTCGCTACGGACATTAATTTTTAGTGCTTTGGGTTTTCAATTTGGCAAAGAAGCCACGTGAACGACGACGCCATTTAACGCCGCATAGAAAATCAAACGAAAAAGGTCAAAGACAAAGGCAAAGACAAAGAGGCAGCCGCAGCTGAAACCGGGAGCATAACCATGTTGCAGAAGCGACTTTTGATATATCCTCCAGCAGAAGCAGCCCAGCCATTACCCATCACCCATTACCCACATAACCCACAACTATGGCAGAGCGCGGGCCAGTCACTAACCCTTTATCGAGACGAACAGCATGGGGCAAGTGTTGATTTAGGGTTGCAAACAGAAATTATGATAATGCCTGTGAAAACAACAGAAGAGGACAGAGCTGTGGGTGGAAGCTGCTTGTGGCAGGGGGTGAACAGTCGCAGAGTAATGAAACCCAAGCGAAAGAAAATATATTAAATGATATTGAGAGGAACTAATTTTCATTAAAAGGATTAAAAAGCATTTGGCAAACGCCACTCAAAGCTGAACGCTAAGAACTGGGAACAGACTACTGGGAACTGAGAACTGGGAACTGAGAGCTGGCAACCGCGATGGGGCTGGCTATGAATTAACATAAAAATCATAAAAATATGACACTATGGGAGGACGTCGTTATCATCATCAGCATTATTATCATTATCATCATTGGCAGCTTCATCATCATCATCGTGTTATTCTCTGCTCAACCTCAGACGTGGCCAGCACTATGGAACGCATGATACTCATTATGAGCACACAGCTCGAAGGCGAGTCGCAGCACCGGCTAAATGGATGTGGGTAGTAGTAACAGGAGGCAGGAGGCAGGAGGCAGGCGGCAGGTTGCAGGAGTTGGAGTGAAGCATCATGACGGCATCTGGGTGGCACATTGATGGCGACGCGCGACAATCAACACGAGGCGCGCTGATAGCGCACAGCGAGTAGCAGCGGCGGTTTGGTTTGGTTTTTGGGTTGGAGGATTAGTAATGGCGCCAGGCGGCATGGTTGGGTTAAAGGTGGGCCCAGCGCATGCTTAGCATCATTTGATGCCGCCAAAGCCCAAACCCAACAACATTGTTTGCTCTTTTGTGGGCGTTGCTGCGGCTGCGGCTGCGACTGTTGTCGATGCCAATGCCAATGCTTACGATGGGGCTGATCCTATTTAGCCCATCTTTACCCAACCCAACCCATCCCATCCCATCCTACCTACATACCCACCAGGCAGTCAGCCACTTAGTAACTCACCCGCAGTTTATTATTTTCAAAATATTTAAATTTTTTGGTAATAAGCGAAAAATGGTTTTAATATAAGCGAATGGGGAGGACGAGACAACGATGTGGCTGACTGCCTCGTTGTCGTGCTTAATCTACCTGGTTACCGCTGGAGCACTGGAGCACTGGATAACTGTACTCCTCACCACCTAAACTCCTAAACTCCCAAAGAGCTGGAACTAAATGTTCTCTCTGGAATGGGTGAAACTCGGTGGCAGCGTGTCGATATTTTTAGCTGCGTTTGCAAATGAACCGCAAGCAATATTCTGTGACCTTTAACTTTTGGATAATACGTGTGTTCACTTTTACCTCCACAAATAAATTAAGCACATATTATTCTTTATCTTTTTATATATTACATAAGATTAAAATTTGGCAATTCTTAAATAATATTATTCAATGGAGGCAGAGCAGGTTTATATGGGAAACAAGTGGCAGCAAAGGAAGATTTAAGCCCTCATTGAAAGCGAATCGAATATTTTTCTTTATTCCGATTTTAAGTTACGTAGAGCTTTGCAATAAGTGAAAGCAGTTAAAGATGATTACAATATGGATATTATTATATAGAACACTTTAACATTTCATTAATGTTATGTTTGTGTCAATTTTATAATGCAATTTAATTCACTGAAGTGAATGAAAACTTTGCTAAAATTGTCAAAACGATGAACTTTTATATGGAAATAATTATATTTTAATTGCAATATAGATAATTTGATATTCTTATTGAATTCCTTTATTCTGATATAGATAATAAAATATACACCCAACTCTCTTTTTACACGGTTTCTTTTTACACTGATTTGAAGTTACACGGTTGAAAAAAGTTTTTTTTGTAAAAATTGTTTTATCCAGTACGGTTTCAAAATCACTTGGCACCATTGCTGAAATGAACATACATAGAAACTCACCATTGGATAATTTGATGGATATCTCCAGTGATGATACCTACTTTAGTCCAGATCGTCGCAAGCAATTGCTCTTGTTATCAAGTAGCGACGAATAATTATGTAGCTATGTAAATTTTTCCCTTATTTCTCTTCTAATTTTTCTGTTCTTAATTCTGGATGAACAGATTTCTTTTGTTTTTGCTTGCTCTACCAATTTTTCACCAGCATGAATTATGTATTTTAAGTTTTAATGCTCAATAAAATGCCATATGAACATACAATTTGTATGCATATCTGAAATTTTATAGTTTTCAACATTTTTTACACGGTTTTTCGAAGTAAATATAGTTCTTTATTTCATCTTACACGGTTTTCAAATCACATGGAACGTATCCCCCATTGTACTATAGGAAACGCTTCTCTTTTTACACGGATTTCTGAGGAACGTATCTACCGTGTAAAAAGAGAGTTGGGTCTATTGAATTGAGTATTAAATTATAATGATTTTGTATACATTTTTAGTTTGTGAAAATTAAAATTGATTTGTAACCTTTGTAAATTGATTTGACGTGAACGTAAAAGTCCAACATAATATTTGGTAAAATGCACGAAGAGTCTTATGAAAGTGAAAGTGTTGAATATTTAAATCTCCAGTATTAATTATAGACGGCAACAGTAAAATTGAGTATAAAAGCTATGAAAGACGAATGTCACCAAACCAAGTTGCAATTTTAACTTTGAAGATAATTTGTATGGAAAGTGCAAAGCACCAAAAATTAAGTTAAAAAGAGCATTTATGTCCAGCCCTCAATCAGTTTTTGCCAATATTAAACCAACATCAAGTCATTACTTTTCCATCCTAATAAAGAAAGTATAATTAAACGCCTACAATTTGTGAGAAAAGCAAACATTTAAATACTTTTATTTCATATCCAAGCTGTTGACTTCAAATCCCAATAAAAAATATCGAAAATCTCAATAACTCGCAGAACCTGCTGTGCCCTTGACTTTTACCGCTTTTATATCAGATCTCAACAAATCGAATTACAGTAAAATCTTTTTTACACGGTAGGTACGTTCCTAAGAAAACCGTGTAAATCAAAACCGTGTAAAAAATACACGATTCATATGTAAATTTGAGGATCTGTTCCACAACCTATAAAAATCGTGTAGAATGAAAAAAATTCAAATATTTTCTTAAAAAACCGTGCAAAAAAAGTGATATTAAACTTTAAACTTTATTGAAATTATATATTTCGTCATTAACAAGCTGATATATTAAATAAAAAGGGGTTTTCCCTTTTTTTGGTTCCAAATAAAGTTGGCAGGGATGTCTAGAGGGTATTTTCCTTAAAGTAAAAAAACCGTGAAGTAGAGTTGCCACTTGGATGATATCTAACACTGCAGAAAATCATGTAAAAAATTAAAAAAAAAATTTTGGAATTCGTGTTAAATAAAAAAATGACGTGTAAAAAAATTTTTAAATTTCATCTTGACGAACCGTGTTATTTCAAAATCGTGTAAAAAAGGACCGTGTAAAAAAAGATTTTACTGTACCTTTCAATTCGAAAAAAAGAAATCCCCTTGCCATTTGATGTTACAGCGGTTCGACTGTATATCTTAAAAATCATTAGAAAACTATGCTCTTAAATTCATACGAAATCTGTAATGTAATATAAACGGCGGATTTTCCATTTCTTTTGTTAGTCTAAGCTTTAAAATGTAACTGTCAAAGTTCAAGTAAGTAAAAAACTGTGATTCAACACGACTATTACAGATACTTTCAATGAACTTTAAAATAATATTTAGTTGTTCAATAAAAACTATGAAATTTTATTCTATTTTTAGCTTTGATTGTCAATTATGCAATTCAACACATTAAACAGGAGTATATATCAGCCAGATTCTATAATAAGTACTGACTCTATTTGACTTTCAGATATTGCTAGAATCAGACGTGAAGTATAGACAACAAGTCCATTAGCAATAGGCAAGGAGATAGGCGCAGAGTATGAGAGTGCTAGAATAATGCTTATTCTCTAGTTTTAAGTATGAGCATTATGAACATTATTAGCATTATTGTCAGAGGATTCGGGACTGCTTTGAATTATGCAATACAGAGTCAAAAGGAGCAGTAGAAATGGAGGATATAATGATGGGGAGCTGGGAGGTGGGAGCCAATGGCAGTGGCTCTAACCACTAGCCAACCCGTTCGTTGTCGTCAAATGCAAAAATCGCAAGGCGAGCTTCCTTTTCCTTTCGCTGCTGTACTGCAAAATTTCCAAAAATTCTATTATTATTAATAGAGGAAAACGGGTGGAAGGGATGGGGGGGAAGGACGGGCAAGACGGGAATTGAGATGGCAAATGAATGCCAGGGTAAGTCCAGGGAATGGCAAAAGGCGACCATGACGACTGCGAGGATAGCTGGCAAGGACGACAGGGAGAAGCAGGAGGAGGACGACGACGATGATGTCGTCGTGGTATGCGTTTGTCTTTTGCCCAAAAAGTCGACTACAATAACCCGAAAAATGCACACAGTTTGCATTATAATGCGAAATTTTCGATTGCTCATTTGTGGCATTTACTTTTTACTATAAAAGTTTTATAGCCGGGCGGCTGAAGATGGCGCGACCAACGGCAGCGACAACGACCAGGACGACCAGGACGACCAGGACGACCACGACGACAGCTACAAAATTTTACACAATGTCATCAACGTGGCTGACAATGTTGGGATGCTGCTGCTCCTGGACGAGTAGTCCGGCTTCTGTGGACTGTGGGAGGAACAGTATTTGCCAGCCTGCCTCCCATCTCTCTCTCTCTCTCTCTCTCTGTCTCAGGCCTGTCCTTGCCGCTTGCTACTTGCCTTGCCTGACAATTGTGTGCAATTCTTGGGCACTAAACTTAAAGGATTACTCCCAGCTAATTTTGCGACGGAATGGTGCAGGAAGGCCAGCAAGACGGCACAACAATTGCCTTTTGCCTGGCCGGGGCAGACTTAAGGAACCATCCAAAGGGTCTCTTGTTTAGGCATTTAGACAACGACTCGCTTTGATGTCGCATGAATGTGTTGCCCAAGAAGTTGTTGCATTCACTTGAATACTGCCAGCATTACCTGTACATATACTTAAGCTAAGGCATCCATTCTATATAAAGAAATAACTTTTCCATATACTCGATAGATGTACATAAGGTGGACCTGGACTCCCGTGAGTCATCTCAAACTCTGCATTCGCCTAGAAATATGGTTTGGATTATGCTGAAATCGATCTGAAAGTAGTAATTTAGCATAATTTAGCTCAACAGGAAGTAAATAAGAGTTAAAGAAAATATTTGAACTAAAATGTCAAATAATATATACATTTACTATATAATAATATATAAATAATATATAGAAAAACTAATTTCTAAAATAATCTTCTATATGGCAAATTATGAAGACTTAAAGTACAGAAGACTTTTCAACAACTGACCACAATTTGCAGCTACTCTCAACTGAGTTTGTACTATCGATAGACTTAAATCAATTGCCGATCTAGGTATCATTCATTATTCATTACATCGATATGAATTTATATTGTATTATAGATACAATATCCAAGAGTTACGAATATGAGCAACTGTCTCTCTCGCTGAAAATCGAGAAATCTCTGTGATTTGCTGCCCTATCCAAGAGAAAGCAGCAGAAGAGGAGGCATTCAACACGCAAAAGGAACAGTTTCTAAAGGGTCTTCAGCTCAGCGATCTTTAGAAATGGAACGCAGTGGCTTAATATGTCGCTACAGGATTCAGCCCAGGATAAGGCGAGTAATTCGGTAATCATTGAATCTCAGCGCATCTGAAACAATGGCGAGACGAATCAGTTAAAGGACAATTGGAACTAGCAGCCACTATCGAAGCTGATTCACTTTTCACTGACTGAGATGTCTGCTAGAACTAGATTCGATATGTCTTTGCCACTGAGCACGAGCAGAGGGAAATAGCCCAAAAGAAGCTGGTCTCAGATGCCATCAACAAAAAGAAGTGTGGCTTCTCAGGGCTCTCCATACTGCAGGCATCGCTAGTTAAGAAATAATTTCTATTAGAACTTCTGGAACACAACAAATAACTGAATGCAGTGCAGCTTAAGCTGCTTATTTTGCTTAGTAGAACGCGTTACGACTCAAACGTCATAAGAGACATCGGCTGCAACTGGAAACTATTCCCAAAGTGGAACTGTTCCCAGAGTCACAAATGTGTTCCAGCCGAACTGACCGAGTTGGCAAAGATCTATGTGAGACATCGAAACAGGCAAGTAGAAGCATCGCAGGGAGAAAGCCATTGATGCATTATATAATATTTAAAAGTAATATTTATAATTATAAAAATACAATCGAATTGCTGAATATTTCAGCCCGAAAATAAACCTTTTGTTGCTGTATGAACATAAAATTGAAAAAAATCTTTTACTGTTGTTTTGTTGTCTTTTAATTATGTTTCGTTTTGAGTAAAGTCCAAGTATACGAGTATAAATTGAAAATCAAGTTACAATAATCCTTTCTTGGTAGAAACAACCATTAGTGTTGACTTGAAGTCTAGAACATATGTATGTAACTTTGGCCGAAGTTAATAAAATATCTTCCATTTGGTAATCCAGACAGACTGGGGCAAAGGCCATTTGAGGCAGGAGGTCGGTCGTTCTTACCCCGTCCAGGGGCACTCCAGCAGTAATGTTTGGCCATAAAAATGCCAAAAACTCATTGACTTATGAGCCAGGGTAGTGTATGGCGCGGCGTCTCTAATTGCAACGCCCTTAGCTGGGGCAAGTTGGGGCAAGTGCCGGAGTTAATGTCCTTGTCTGGGCATATTAAAATTGGATTTCCAAATATGTATATATATATATATATATGTGTGTATACTTGATATTCTTATTAATATTATCATTATTATTATTATTATTATTATTAGTATATCTATCTATATGCTTATAAATTAGCATTTCAGGCGGACGTCGTCCGTTTGCCTTGGAATGCGTTATTAATGGCAAATTAAAAGCAATAAAAAACAGATGTGCTTAACGTAGCACATTTTACGCGGCCCCTTCCCCTTCCCCTTCCACTTCCGGGAAGCCAGGGTCCGCGATGCAAGTGATGGGAAGGAATGAAAGGTGGATAGGCGGGAGGTGGCAGGTGGCAGCCTAGAGGGTTGGGTTACAGCTCATCAGCTGTGGGCGCGCTCCTTGGCCAAGAAGTTGGCGTCGTTGTCGTTATGAAAATGACTTTGCTCTTTGCTTTTTGGCCTGAAATTGAAGGTTTGGGGCGGCGGCACTACTGGAGGGTTCAACTCACACACACACACTTACACACACACACACTTGTGCAAAAAACTTTTGCATTCGAAATTTTTGGGTCTGTTGCGCTGTGCTGCCTTTGGCTTATGCAGTTTATCATTTTGCTCCATCCAGGTGGGTAATTTTAATTTTAAGCTTGAGTAATGACAATATTTACTTCCACTTAAGCGACAACGTCACACGCTTTAATGGCATTTTGATTTGAGCTTCTTCTCCTTGCGACTGTTGTTGTTGCCGCTCTTACTGCCTTCGCCTTTGGCAGTTACTTTTTGTTGCTGTACTGTAACCGCTTAGTCCACCAGCTGTTGACACTTTCCTGTTGTCATAACATCTACCAAGAAAGAACAAAGCACCAACAACAAATCACATTTCTTTCCCAAACTCTACTCAACTCAAGGCTAATCGTTTTCAATTTTCAGCAGCGTTAAGGTTAACTTTTTAAAGGATCAGATCATGGGATCACCAAAGGTACGACCAAAATGCAGCTGATCAATCGCATTTCGTGAGTTGATCCTTGGTTAAATATATAATAAGTAAATAAATAAAGAAACAAATAAATAAATAAATTATTTATATAATTAATAAAAATTAATTAATAAGTAAACAAATAAAAAATAAATAATAAGTAAATAAATAAAGAATTTATAATAAATAAATAAATAAAAAATTGACATATGAAAAGTTTAATAAATAAATAAATATTTTATTAATAAGTAAATAATTAAAAAAGTAAATATATAAATTAAAATAAATAAACAAATAAATAAATAAATTATTTAATTAATAAATATTAATTAATAAGTGAACAAATAAAAAATAAATAATAAGTAAATAAATATAAAATTTATAATAAATAAATAAATAAAAAATTGACAAATGAAAAGTTTAATAAATAAATAAATAAATAAATATTTTATTAATAAGTAAATAATTAAAAAAGTAAATATATAAATTAAAACAAATAAAAAAAATAAATAAATTATTTAATTAATAAATATTAATTAATAAGTAAATAAATAAAAAACAAATAATAAGTTAATGAATAAAAAATAAATAAATTGATAAATAAAAAGTTGAATAAATAATTAAATAAAAAAATATATAAAAGAACAATTAAATAAATAAATTATTAAGTGAATAAATAAATAAAATGATAACAAATATATAAATAAATAAAATAATATAAATTAATAAATAAATAAAAGAATAATATATCAATAAATAAAGAATAGAAAAAAAATATAAATAAATAAATGAAAATAGTATATAAAAATAGAAGTATAATGAAGAAATAAAAGGAAGTAAGATAAATTGAAGAAATGTAGCTAGAAAGGAGGTTAATTGTTTCTACTAAGATATAGGAAAAGAGAAGATTTTAAAAAAGAAGGAGAAGATGCATTTGAGATCACGTTAATCAACACACAAAGCGTGGAAAGAGCTGTGTAATGCGTAATCTGGTGTTAATGTAGGAAGGGATAATGGGATATAGTTCCTAACAAAGACGACCCAAAAGGAAGGTAGACTCAATATTGGCTATAATCAGTTTATGTAGAAAAACAGCATTAAGAGTTTCACCACGATTAACTAGTGAAGGAAGATTAGGAAGGAGAAGTCTACTGGAGTATGACGGTAGACGAAGATTGGGATCCCAGTTTAGGCCACGTGGAGCGAACAGCACGAATTGCTTTTGAACGGATTCAATTCGATCCTGGGTGGCACTATACTGAGGGCACCAGACGCACGAACAGTATTCCAGAATCGGAAAGGATCATTGAATTCCTTTGACCAACGTTTAATAAATCCAAGTACTCCCTTGGCTTCGTTCGTGATAGAAGAGATATGCAAATTAAAATTCAATTTGCAGTCAAATAAGACATCCAAGTCTTTAACCGTAGATATACGTTGCAATGGAATATTGTCAATCATATAGGAGCCTAAAGAGGGTCTAACACGACTAAATGTCATAAACATATATTTCGCACAATTAAGATGCAACTGATTGGTCAAACACCAGCGTTGCAAAGCACTCAAATCCTCTTGCAAAAAGTTTTGAGTGGGATCAGTATATGAACAGATAAGCTTAACATCATCTGCATACATGAGACAATGGGAATGAGAAAGGGTGGTAGGTAAATCATTAATAAAAAGAGTGAATAAAAGGGGTCCTAAATGACTACCAGAAGTGACAGAAATTGGCCTCGAAGTAGAAGACCTCAGTAACACTTTTTGGGCCCTACCTTTCAAATACGAGAAAATGCAATATAATAAGGAGGGTGGGAAACCTATGCAATCGAGTTTAAGGATAAGAAGATTATGATTGACAGAGTCAAAACCTTTAAATAACATCGAATACATAAATTTAAATGAATAATTTACTTTCATTAAGTACATTAAAGTTTCTACCAACTTAGGATTCTATTTATAAATTGTATATATATCCTTATATCCTAGTTATAAGTCTTGGTTCCTTTTAATGAATTCGCTTTAGGTCGATTCTTATAAACCAAATCAGAGCGCAAGTGTTGATGGAGCTTGTTAAACACAAGAAAACGTGGCAGCTTTCCCTGCCACCGACTGGTGGCAAGATCAACAAAAAGTCGTAAAGATACAGATATGTATATTCTATATAGTGGGAGTACGACGGTCTCTATAAATTTTGTTGTGTAACAAAAGATGTGCAAAATTTTCGCTTGTTAACAATGCAAACGCAAGACCCGCACACACGCACAACCGTACACACACACACACACACACGCTGATAAACACCCAACCCCTGAACTGAAGAAAAAAGTTCAGGGCAAGTAAAAAACAAAAGCAATTGACGCTGCCTCCGCTGCCGTCAGAGTCATTCAAGGCTCAAAGAGTTGCCGGCTCGTATCTCTTAGCCAACTTTCGTCTAGGCCGAAACAAGCAAGTATAAGGGCAGGAGCTGTGTGCTCTGTTAATGGGGTTGCCGTTGCGCTACCGTGGCATTGTGTCAAAAGAAGTTAGGCAAAAGTAAGCGACGCACTAATCTCGTTTATGTAGCGTAAAATGCATGTAATTGTGTAAACACGCCAAGTGGGGCCTAGTGGGTGTGTGCGAGTGTGTGTGTGGGGGCGTGGCAGTGACTGATGCACAGATAGAGCGTTTGATAATTGTGTGACATACTCGTATACATAATATAAGATATATATGGAAAGAAAGCACCAACTCAAGTCGAGCCAAATGCCATAAAATGTACGCAGCTCGCCAGCATTTTTCTATAGTTCTTATGGACTCTTAAGTGCGCTACACTTGAAAGATACTAAGACACTTCTCTCTAAGCGTTAAGTACTGCTTTTCATATCTTTCTACTGATTGTATATGCTACTCGTGCCTAAATAGCTGCAGTTCTTTTGAGACTTTTCTTTATGCTGATAGTCTTTGATTATGAAATTTCCATTGCGGATCAATTTGTCTTTTCTCTCTTTGTATCTTAAAGATACTTTTCATTGTTGATCGACTTCTGTATATATTTATATGTATATATTAGCTGCAGTTCCTTTGAGACTTTTCCTTATGCTGATCTTTGATTAGAAATTTCTATTGCGGATCAATTTGTCTGTTCTTTTTGTATCTTAAAGATACTTTTACTGCTTTTCATATCTTTCTACTGATTGTATATGCTACTCGTGCCTAAATAGCTGCAGTTCCTTTGAGACTTTTCCTTATGCTGATCTTTGATTAGAAATTTCTATTGCGGATCAATTTGCCTGTTCTTTTTGTATCTTAAAGATACTTTTCATTGTTGATCGACTTCTGTACATATTTCTATCTCTTTTCGTTTTGCTTTCATTGGTCTCTCTTCATAATCTCTATTTACTTTACTTGTACAGCTTCTTTTTCTCGCTTCTGCATAGTCTGATCATAATGCTGATCAGGCTTTAAGGGGTTAATACTGTAACCCGCATTTTCTTTTACTTTCCCTTCTGTATACGCTGCTTATCCCTAATGTATTTCTTAGACATACTTTCTTATATTCATATATTAACACCGATCTCTCTTGTAAATGAGTTTAAGCTTTGCTTTCTATCTCTAGCTTCGACATACTCTTCCTCCTTTTGGGTCCTATGTGCTCTGTAGCTCGTCTGTGTAAATGAGTTTGGGTGAGTCGTCGAGGCGGCATCGAGTGTTAAGGGTGTGTTAAGGGGGCGGGGGGAAGGAACTTACATACTTTATAAATGATATGAGTGGGAACGTCAATGAGCAGCAAAAATTATGAAGCTCATCAAAATGTGCGCTGAATTGTAAAATTGTCGCTTGCCTTTCTTTCGTTTGTGTTTTTGTGCCTTTTTTTATTTCTGCTACGGGGGAAGGTGCTGAGGGGGCTTGGGGGAGGGGGGGGGGTTTGGTAGAGAAGCTAGCTGGAAGTTATGTGTGCTGTGTCTTATCTGAAGCAATTAAAAAATGTTTTTTGTTTTCGACTTCCGCTGCGATGTCGTCGGCGCCTCAGACAAAGCCACCCAACCAAGGCAGCAGCATTCGACGCACATATGAAGGGGATTAGCATCGGGGTAGAGTCTGTGTAGACAGCGATGCCAGCTTGGAGACGGAGAAGGAGACGGAGGAGGAGTCAGAGTCAGAGTCAGCCGTGGGGCAGCAAAACTTTTGCCTTTGTGTTGATGTGTTTATTTATGCTGCTTTTCTTATGATTTCACTGATTTGCAGAACATTTTCTCAGAGAACGTGGCTCGGAGACGCCTCCTTTTCTTTGTTGAAATATTTTTTATGATACACGACTCCTTTCTGCCGTGTAATGTGAAAGCCTCTATGAGTGTGTATGTGTATGAGTGTGTGTATGGTTACAAGATAGAAACCAGGGTCGAAACTTAAGCATAATTGATACCATTATTCAACATCAGACGTTATATTAAGATTTGTGATTGGAATATAGTTTCATAATTATCCGATTGGTTAGAAGAAAAAGGACCTGTTAGGGTCCTTTCATTTCTTACTTTCAGTCAAAACTACAGACTTATTTCTGCTTTTGATTCAAACTCGAATTAAAACTAATCCGTGAGTGAAACCTATATCCAGCTCTAGTTTCCATCAACAAATCAGGAAACATTGTCGAAATTTTTCTTAGCTCCCGCTTAACGCGTGGGTTGCGTTCCTAGAAAACCCCGAACCTAGGTCGAACACCCCTGTTAAGACGACATTATGGGTTGAAATTTGGGATACATTCCAAGATTGAAAAACAGGCAGTAAGAATTGGTTTTGCTCTTTAAATTTGTGCTGTTCTTAAACAGAAAATTAACAAAAAGTTTCTTCATTAAGAAATCAATCTATTTAAAAGGTAAAGTTTTTAAACGTAAAAGATGAATGTAAAAAGCAATTTGGTAGCAATTTCGGACTCAATATGTTCATAGGTTGAATATGATGAAAAAAAATAGGTTATATTATATGATTTAGTGGCTTTTAAAGCTTCCCTGTAGCAACTTTTAAAAGTAAAAGTATCTTGTCCAACTCTCACTTAAACTTTAATCGTCTTTTGATTCCAAGCTGTTGGCATAAGTAAATCCTTCTCGAAGTTTTACTAAGGTTAAACCTTTTATTGGTTCAGTTTCTTCAGAGCTGCTGTCATCTTATATTCACAGCTCCATCCCTATAGCATACTCTCATCCAACTCTATTTTCGCTCTCATTCAATATGTGAGTCTTCCCTACGCTCACTTCCCTTTTTCTTACTCCCCAGGGCCGGATACTATTCCAAGTTGTGTCTTTACTTCAAGCTCTTCTTAAACTTTTTAAACTATCACTTACCACCGAAGTCTTCCCATCTCTTTGGAAAGATTCAGTTATCATACCACTCCATAAAAAGGGTGGTAGGTCTGATATCTTTAATCTGTATTAGAGGTATTGCAACATTGTTTGAAAATATCACGACAACTTTGCAACATCTCTGTAAATCTGTAATTTCCTCTTCGCAACATGTAAAGAGTCGTCATCCATGGCTCTATCTTCAAACAGCTCTTGTATATCATTGATAGTCGTATATTGAAATCCTTCACTTCACTTCACTTCAATTGCATGAGCTTATTCTAATTTCACATTGTGATAATTGCTTTTAGAAACTGCTGGCCATAATTTCTTCCAATTTTCATTCAATGCTGACTGCTTCAGTTCTTTTAAAGATAAAATAAGCAATTCATGTTAATCCTTTATAGAAAACGAGGTTAAGAGTAGGAAGCGACCAATCGAAGTAGACCGAGTTCGTGTTAAAAGAGTTCATGTTAAATATTATACATTTTAACGCATAAAGTACAGATTCCATTTGAGTTGAGAGCTCGCTTAGGTGGGAGTATATGAAGGGAAGATCTCTATAAATACCCCGACTTAACTGATATTTATATACTCATTCCATTGGGTAATCGGGCCATCTAAGGCCTGTTATAAATCGTGCATTTAAGCGCCCCAGACGTGGGTCTATGTCGTATTGCCTAGTGACCCGCTCTGATTGATTGAAATGTCAGTTTAAATGTGATGCTTGAAAGAAAAACCGACAAAAAATTAAAAATAAAACGCATCAAAAATGTCAAATGAAACATAAATGCCGCAAACAGCCCCCAGCAACCGCAATAGCCCACAACCCAGTACCAACCCCTGGACCCAGAACCAGAACCAGGACGAGGAACAGGACAGACTCAACCCTCGTATGCGTTTGTTTTGTATTTGATAAGCATGAAAAACGCACAGAAAATAAAATTGTTTTAGATGTGACGCGGCGGTTGGGGGCGCCCAAAACAGAATCCTTAAAAAATAGTGCTACTTAAAAGCGAAAAAAAAAAAAAAAAAAAAAAAGAAGAAAAAAAAGGAAAAGGAAGAAAATGTAAAATGGGTGGGACATCAGTGGAAAATATATGCAGCCAGCAAATGTTTTATCGTTTATACTTTTTTTTCCTCTGCGTTTTGTTAAGTTGGAAAAATGAGCATCGATTAATTTAATAGAGACAAAAAGCCTTCGCACACACAAAACGAGTCCAAGGTCCAAGGAATGGGTATGGAAATACGCGTCAGACTTGGCGAGGTATGAGTTTTCCTCTTATATGATGATGACTTAGGCCAATTCCTGGCGATCTTCGGTGGGAACAGTTTGTGGAGTGATTTCAAATTGAAGAATCTCTTCAGAGTTTCTGCCTTCTTCCTTATTCTAAATTTAATCAAGTCTTTAGTTTAGATTTATATTCAATCGGAAAGTCTGTTCGGAGTCCTTGGGACTTGGAACTCTTGTTGGAATTGACTTTTTAGAAGCTTTGCTATAGTCGAACTCAGCAATAGGTATATGCCTTCTCATACCTCAGGATCTTTCCCTAATCAAACATTCACTTCAACTCCTAGACAATAGCCACAGCACTTACAGGATATCCTTATAGTCCATCAGCTTATATGGGAACCCTCCCTCGTTACTAGCTATGAGTGTTGGCAAGCGCTTGGCTGATTGATCCCCGCTGAATGCGTTTGTGCCGGAAAAGGAGGTTTAGAAAAATATTACGTATACGTATACATATTATGGGTACTTTGAGTGACCTCTGACATTCGGACTGCTTGGTCAACTTTTCATATAAAACAAACTACGATAATATAAAATAACAGACATTTATCTAAACGTTTAGTCATTTATTAGCGCTGAGAGTGCGGATGAAGAGGGCCAGAACCAGAACCAGAACCACACCACAGGGAAACCCTACAAACAGAAAATAAAAGTATCGGACCCATTACTGTATGTGTGTGTTTGGGTGTGTGTGTGTGTGTTGGCTAAAAAATAAGCAAAAAATATAAGCGAAACGGAATGTATAAAACTAATGAAATCCTTATTAATATGCCTTGGACCTTTGCTGTTTGTTTGGTGCCCTTGTGGCGTCGTCGTCGTCGTCGTCCCAACAAAATTGAATATGCAATGAATTGTAAAACGCAAAAGTTTTGCATAAAACAAAAAATTTATACACACACACTGTGTGTGTGTGTGTGTGTATAGAAAGGAGCAAGACAGCAAATGGTCAGCAGAAAGAAAAAAAAACGAGAGACAAGAATTGAAAACGAAAAAAATGTACGCACATTTTTCAGCGCATATTATGTAATTTTTCACATTTTCTAACAGTTTACAAGGACCCATCGACTCCATCCATTTCCACTGAAGCTCACTGACTGACCGACTTCATCTTCGTCTGCCTCTTCCCCTTCTGTCATACATACTATATCTTTGTCGTTATTTGAATTCTTATATTCTGTTTTACGCTTTCTGTCCTCTCCTCTGGCCAGCTTGCAGCTCCGAGCTGCTCCAAGCACCATGAAATTTGTCCAATCAGCTGCCTGCAGTCATCCGATTGGTTGCCTTCGTCACACTGTGGCACCGAAATCGAAATCGAATTCCCCGCACATAGGGTAGTCCCACTATATACACTTGCACTTGTCTGTGTGTGTGTGTGTGGGTGTGTGTCCGCGACTAAGCATTGATATCTGATGCGGGTTCAATAGGTTTCGACGCGCGCATTCATATGGGGGGTGGAAATTGGCTCAGAGCAACCCTTTCGCAGCTCACATGTGTGTGCGTAATGTGCGTGCGTGTGTGTGTGTGTGTGTGAGTGCATTGAGTGTGCATTGAGTGTGCATATAGTGAGGTGTACTCTTCTCTGTCTGCTGCTATGAATTACTCACAATGAGCATCTTCACTTGAGTCCGAGAAACGATTAACTATCCACTCGAGTATATTTTGCATATGAAATCTGATTTTTTGGAATTGTGATAAAGATTGAACAATCAAAATGTATATATAAAATATAAATAACATGTTATAAGTATATATAACTATAAAGTAATGCATACAATACGTGTCAAAGCATATTTCCAGTACTTTTATTTACTTTCCGCAATTGAACTATTTATTGATATAACAAAGTTTCTTCTTATTTATTAGATTTGATATTTTTTTGTATTTGTCTTTAAAGATTTGCAACTATAAAAGAAAATATTAGTTATGTATCTGTTTCGATAGAAAAGTTGACTAAGTGGCCACATAGATTAATTTAGGTGAGTTTTCGAGGGGTCTTGAGTTCGGCTCCCAGCTATAAAGTGTTTTTGCTGATTGTCTTATGTCAATTTTCTTGTACCCAATGCGAAAAACATTTCATTTACATTGCAAAGAAATCGATTTTAAATAGATAATAAAATTATTGAATTACTATTGAGCTATTAAGAGTATCATCTCTCATCCTTATAATGATTCCATCTGTAGTCAAGTTATCGTTTTATAGTCCTCTATTGACAAGTGTTACTATTTGGTGCTCATTAAATAAGAAGACAAATTATTAACCAGATGATTTTTATTTGAAAAAAGTGCATAATCCATTTATAATTTAGGATATAATAACTAAAGTTATTAGGTCGGAGGAGGTCTGGATTTGGGTAAAGTTACAATTAATAACTGGAAAGTTGTGTGACATATTTCCTCAATTAATTCCATACCAATAGACCCGAAGTTAGGGTATTCCAAGAGAAGGTCAAAGGTTGGAATTGGAATTTAAAGTTCCAAATACCGCCAATACGTAGATTTGATACAGAAGTTGGGGTATATATCTCTACTGTATATACTGTATATATATATATGTACATATATGTCGGGGCGTTAGTAAAATTCTCCTTCTCATTCATTTTTTTGCTTATGTGACTGGAGCAAGAGAATTCCGCGTGTGTTCTCTGTGTCTTTTTTTCAATAGAATGCCAATACGGCCATCTTTCTCATCCTCTGTCAATCTTCCTAGATTGCAACACTCCAGACGCGGACTACTCTCAGCAAAAAGAACGACAACGCGTCCTTATTGCCACTCACAGCAAATAATTAACGAGATTGACTATCGACTATCGACAATCATAATATACCATTCAACAGCCTACGACATATATATATATATAATTTAAGCTCACAGTTTTAGGTATGAGTTTTTAATAAACTAAATTCTTGAAGCTCATTAGATTACAGAAAAATAATACTATTAATTTGATTATAATATTAATTATAATTATAGAATATAGAAATTAATAAAATGTTATTTTAAATTCGACTTAATTACTTTTTATGTTTAATACTCGTAGAACCTTTGTATGGTGAAATTTTAATTACAAATACAAATTATATATAATTTAAATAAATAAATTAGAACTAACACAAACTGCCTCGTGTTTTTTAATGTGCATAAATATGCATTGCAGAAGGAGAGTTTATTTAAGTTATATATTGGGTTGACCGAAAAGAAGTCGATGATTTTGCATACAAACGGCTTGTGACTCTGTAATTGTCTTTCTTTCTTTTGTTAGTTATTAGCTGTCGCTTTTAGCTTGCTTTATATTTATATTTATTTATATATATGTCTGATTCTATGTTTCTGCAGTATGAAGTATGATTATATATATAACATAATAACTCGTTCATCTCAACTGTGTACCATGCGAATGGAAGTGTTATCTTTATCTGTTCAGTGTTTTCGGCTATTTTGCTTTTGACTTTAATTTCAATTCTATCTCACTCTCTCTCTCTCTCTCTCTCTTTATGCTATGCTAAACATTTATTTTAATATATAAACACATGAAATAAATCTAGGACGACATTGCACTATGCCAGGAGATCTTAAGTTGTCCCGATCCCGATCCCGAGGCCGAAGCTGAGTAGTTATTATCGGCTGTCCGTTGTTGTTGTGCTATCGGCCTCAGTCTGGCACATGATTTAGCAATGATGACGATGATCAACGCTCCTACTAATGCCATTTCACTCTAACCACCAAATGCTGAGCGATGGCAAATTACTGACAAAAGCTAGCTGCTACAACCTATCCACCTGCGTTTATCTCACAAAGTTGTTTATCTTTCATATGAAAATACAGTTGTCTCTCCACTTTTTAAAGCTCTTCACAATTTAGTTGCCATGCGAAATTGACTTTCACTTTTCACTATACGAAATTAAACCAAGCACAAAATATATGTTTTATGTCCTTAACTTGGATTCAGGGAATTATTAAATGGAATTTCAACGGATGATGAGGATTAAGACGCAAGTGAAGGGTATAAAAAGGTTGTGCAATTCAATAAATCAGTAAAAGAAGTTTCTCTGAATATGATTCCAAATTGATATCTCTATTTACCTATATAAATAACCTAAAGAAATAAAAGACATGCCAAACATCTAAAAGAGATAAAACACAGAGAGAAGCAGGAGCACTGCTTCAGTTTGCTGCACTTTTCTATGGTATATTGCAGGGTATATGCTAGTCGATCATATTAGAGAAGGATATGCTTTAGGTGGAAAGTGAGACAGATGCCAATAAAAATACTTATACTTCATTAATAAACAATTATGTGCGGCGTTATTGCGCGCTAAGCGCAACGAATTAATGGCCGTTGTCGGCTTCAATAATTTTAATGTGTTCCAGGACCGTGCCGTTACTCCCAGCCACGCCCCCACCTCTATATAGCATGCCATTAATGCCCATTAAAATGCCAAAGTGTGTGCCATATAAAGAAGCGCCACAATGTAACGGCCATAAATTAAGGCAGCTCCGGCAAAAGAGTAAGAAAAATCCTTAAAAAAAAACTAAAAACAAAAAAATTATTAACGCTCCAAAAATATGTGTGTGTGTGTGTGAGTGTGTGTGTGTAAGTTTCCTCTCTAAACAGCGCGACAACAAAAACTATAAGCGCCTCCTCCACCAGATGATAATACATTATCGGGCCGAGCCATAAATGAGCTGCTCTTTTGTGGGTGTAAAGTATGCCAAAGGGTTTAATGTCTGTGTGTGTAGGTGTGTGTGTGGGTGTGTGTGGGTGTGTGGATGGTCTGTAGGTCCTGGCACATAAAATTTATGTGCCGCAAAAAGGACACACGGACCAAAAATCAACCGACAGCTGAGCAACTGAGTATCAATGCAAAGAAGTTTCTCTCTCTCTCTCTCTCTCTATATACATCTCCTTCTCACTCTATGTCTTTACCTCTCTATCCACTTTTTATCTACTTTCTATCTACTTTCTATCTACTTCCTATCTACTTTCCCTATGTGAGCGTTAAGTAGCGTCGCACATGGAGATGAGCTAAGGTCGTGCTTGCTAATGGAATATATCCGATGAATATTGGATTGAATAACAAAGATAGGTATGAAATATATATACACAGATATATCTCTAGATTATACAGAATCATTAGAGATAAGTTAGAGATTTATTAAGAATCATTATAGACAACTTTGAGATACTAAAATTGAGCGTGCTCAAGATCAATAGAATAGCAGCTAAACGCCTGCAATATGAGGTCAAAATTGAAGATAGTTTCAATATAAAGATAGAAATGCAGAGAGCCCAATACGTTGTTTTCTACAGGATAGAAGTATTTAAAGAAAGAAAATGAATAAGGGATATTCCGTCCATATTTTTTATATATTATATATGTAAACAATATATTTATATAACTATGAGTTTGATCTGAAAAAACTGTTCTCAGTTGAAAGCTCATGTTTTCTACTATAGATTTGGTGCCATCTGGTCCTTATATCTCATTTAATATCGTATCATATATCGTATATAGATATAGATATATATTATATAGATACCCAGTTCCATCTCTAGTTTCGAAATTCATTTGTGTTGTGGTTCCAAATAATATTATAACATATTTTTCGGCTGTTTTTATATTTATTACATTGGGGAGTTTTCATTGTTACGCATCGGTCGTTTTGCCCAGCGCCAAGAAACTAGGCGACAAAATTTGTCTTACAAGACACAAGCACACACACACACACACACACACATATATATAAGCAGCCATTACACTCGTATATGTGTATATATATACATATTCCAGTTACTGTTCGGCTCGGTGTTTGTTTTAGCTTAAATTAACAAATGTGCTTTTGTGTGATAATTATAATTTTACATTACCTTTTGTTAATTGTTCAACGGCATACGATGCCTGGATTTGTGTGTTACCCTCTGTACGTGTGAGTGTGTGTGGGTGTGTGTATTGTGGGCATATGCCTTGAGTACTGCTTGGGCTCAGGTAAGGTGTTAAAAAGACGTAAATAAGATGATGATGTTATGTCAGAGTTGTTTGTGTGCCGGTTGTCGTTATTAGTTTACCCACCCACTACGCACCACCCACCAGCCACCAGCCACCACCCTACACCCTACACCCACCCTGTGAGAGCCCCCAACTCAGCCATTCATTCAGTCAACCCCAGCGTATGGGCTTGTGTGTGTGACATATTGGCAATTTGATCATGTTTCGCAGGTGTATATATATGTGGTTGTGCGTGTGTGTGTGTGTGTGTGTGTGTGTGTGTGTGTTATGCATTAATGGCACAAAATTTTTAATGATGTGCTACGTGTTAAGTCATCTCCAGAGTGTACCAAAAAGCCAAGCCTAATAACAACAACAGCAACAACAACGAGTGCAACAACAAACATTTTCATGGTAATAATCGTAAGCAACAAAATTGGTAATTTTCGGAATATGCTTTTCGGGGGAAAGCTCTCTAACATTTTCCCTACCCTCCTCCCCACCTAACTTGCGGCGTATCCTGTTTCGTCTCCCATCTATAAAATATAAAATTGTAATAAGTAAAATTATGCTTTTCCAGCGGGTTGACTAACAACACAAACGAGCAACGAGTATTTCATTAGGGCCCGCTAAAAGGTGTTAAATGTTGCCAGTTGCCAGTTGCCAGTTGCCAGTTGCCAGTTGCCGCGTTGTTGCCTAATCATAAAATAGTGTAGCACTTTGGAGAGATATTTTGTTTGGGCCCAGTTGTTGTCATTGTTGCTGTTAGCTCTAATCGGCTTTTTGGGTAATTACAAATTTTATGTGAAAGCTTCTTCTTCAAATTATTTAACATCAATTTCAACTCTCGGCATAAGCTAAGCTTACTTTTGGTTGCAGGTATATTAAAGTATCTTATAGATACATTTACTCAACTGCAAATGCAGTTTGAAGTAACTTACGCTTCGTCCTTAAACCTGATGAAACCAGGAGTCCCACAAGGCAGAGTACTTGGCCCTCTGATATACTTCACTGAGGACTGGCCCCAGGAGCGACTGCATCGAAGTCACTATTAGAAACTTATGCTGATGATGTCGCTGTATTATATAGCTCAAGCCTGGTGCAGAAGTTGGAACCTTAAAATCAATCCGTTAGGAACACTGAACCCCAATTCCATCCACCCCAACTATTCATCTGGGAAGAGAGGGACAATAAACCAGCCGCTGCAAGCTAAATACCTAGGGATCATACTGGATAAGAGATTCACCTTTGGCCCACACCTGAAATCGGTAAGCAAGAGATGTGGCCAAAGAGGAAACACAATGTCGCTGAAAGCCAAAAGAGTACTCTACGGAATACAGATCTGGGGATCACTGCAAAGACAACATATCAAAGTAATCAAGGACCTCCAGAACCGTGCCCTAAGGCAGATTACCAGCTGTTCCTGGTACGTCCCTGGTTCCACCCTACACAAAGAACTCCATCTGCAGATCGGACGACACACCAGTCGATACAGTTATAGACTATAGACACTCAGCTGTGAGATATCCTGCTTCTCAATGTCACTCAACTCCTCTTGCTTGAAATTTTCTATCATTTCTTTCTAGCATTCTAGATTCTGCACTTAATAAATATATAAGTGAAAAACAAAATCTATTCCTTGTACACCTACTAGGAACTATCTTCCTTTATATCTTCCTATTTGCACCACGGATTATGCCTTGCACAATCCTTTTCGTACTTTAGTTTCACTTTTTAACTCTCATTTCAATGCTTGTCCCTCTCTTCCTTCAATCAAACTTTCGCTTTTTATCACCTCCGTTGTAACCTATTGTAGATACTAGCACAAATAGTTATTCTTCTGATTGGGTTTTCCCCAATCCTTGCAACAAATGTTGGAACAATTATATTTACCTCCAGAGCTTTTTACTTTTAAAATTTTACACTTTAATAAATGCCTAAAAAGTGTCTTTTACTCTTTTAATCAATTCGAACGAGTTTAATTCATTTAATTGTCTCGTTAGTTGCCAACAAAATAGTTAACGAACTCAAATAAACTAGATTTTTAAATGAACTCACCAATTGCAGCCGTGCAGGACGTGGCAGGACTCGCCGTGCAGTCGATCTCGAATCACATTGTAAGAGAGAGAGAGAGAGAGAGAGAGAGAGGGAGGGAAGTCTGAAATTGTAGGAAAAGTTTGAATTATTTGCGAGTTTTGTACAAATTAACTTTATGACCGCTGGCTAAATACAGTCAAACATGGCACAGGTACAATATGTATACAATACACAAAGCATAACAAGGCAAACATAAAATGCAGAGCAAAAATATATATAGCGAGAGAGAGGGAGAGAGGAAGTAAAGCAGAAAAAAAAGGCGCTGCGCCGACTGTCACTGAATGAGGAGTGAAATGCAGGTATGTATACACACATACATACAAACACATATATATATATATATATATATATATATATATATATCTATAGGTATGTAGTAAAAATTGTAAACATTGTTTCCGCTTCATTGTTAGGCAGTGGTCCTGGGCCACCCAGCAACTGTCACTGGGCATCGCATTGCAATGGGCCGACAATGACGAGGACGATGACGCCTTAACGCCACAGCAGCTGAGATTCAAACAGTCAGTCAGTCGGTGAGTCGGTGAGTCAGCCAGTCCAACCAATCAGCCACCCAATCAGACTAACAAGCTAGCAGCTCAGCCCATCCTGGGCAGCAGCAGCCAGTGCTTGCATTTTAGAGCAGGTGTCCTCTCGTTGCAGGAGCCGGAGGAGGGTGAGAACAGTTTCCACATTTTGTTTTCTTACTGCTGACTGACTTTGTTTACATGGATAGCGAAGCAAAGGCAAAGTACTCGTACTCGTACTCGTACTCGTACTTGAGTACAGCAACAACAAGTGAACGGCTGAAATTGAGGTTGGATATGCGACGTCGTCGAATCCCGTTGCCAAACTGCAGTAAAAACTCAATGATTTAACAATGAATGCAGCGTCGCCTTCTGGCCAGGTTCGCGACATGGATACAGCGTCTATGGTCCAGCCGGTCTATACAAATAGATATGTATGTATGTATGTATGTATATGTAACCAGAAGGCACTCGTGAAACAGAATGAAAGCAAAACATTGACTGACAACAGCCACTGTCGAAGGACAGTCGACCCACTGCTCCGCAGAAATATGAATGCCTCAACGGTTCAAAATGAATTAATAATCAGTAATTCTTAAACAAAAAGATGCACACAAAAAACTGGCAACAGAAAATCCAGAAAAAAGTATTGACAAAAAAAAACATACCAAAAAAATATTAGCTAAAGTCTTTGGGACGACGAGTGGATACTCTTGGGGTCAGTCAGAAACAGAATCTTTTTTAAAGTAGAAGTAAACTATCGCCAGAAAAGGAACCTAAAGTTGTATATAGAATATATATGCTGATCCTGTATACCCTAATCGATGCGTTACATGTTTACCATTCAAAGCATAGGCGCCTTCGTTAGGGTATTAGAAAAATTCAACACGTTCAAGCATTGCGAAAAGGTTAGCCTTTAGGGTCTGCGCTGCAGTGACAAGTGCAGCTGCTTGGAATCGGTGGTTGAGTGGTTGGGCTGGGTGGTTGGGTGAGTGGGTTGGGTGGTGGTTGACTGGCTGACGGAATGTTGGCACGGTGGTTGACTCCGGCTGTGACTGATTGGCGCAGCTGAGCACCTGACTGACTCTCGGCCTTACTCTAAGGGCCATGGATTTTAATTACAAGAAATTGTTTGCTTTTATTTTTAATATTTTTTCTTTTATTCAAACGCACACACAAAGCTTTTCACTTGCAACCAAAACAAAGGACCTTCCCATAATATCTATACATAAATGTTTGTATATATTCCTATAGAAAGGGCATATTGTAGTGGGAACTGTTCAATTACATGAACCGTGAACTCATTAAAAGTAAATCAAAGGATTCCTTTTTACAACTGTTCTCATACTGCGATTTTCCTTTATTTTATATATTTCAAGTCCATAGTTGAATCCCTCGAACTCTATTGGAATTCTATAAGTTTCATTGTCTTCGTTTTGGCATAAATTTCACATCAGCCTGTTGCACGATCGCATAACTCCAATTGTGGCAAGGGGTGTCGCATATAACCATAAAACAAATTGCGTTTTATTAGCAAACAATAAAGAAAAATGAAATGGCAGGCGAAACAGGAAAAAAAAGGGCCGAATAAAGCAACTATTGTCACATGATTCTGCCCTGCCGGCAATGACGATACTGCAAGGACTCTTGGAGCATTTCCGCTGCGCCTTGCTGAGGAGCAAGGAGTGAGGAGTAAGGGTTCGGTTGGATCGGTCACAATGAAAAGGGTTCGACGTGGCTGCGACAGGGATGCGACACAATAGCCACGGCCACAATGCCGCATAAAAAGGTGTCTCGCAATATAAAAATGGCAAAATTTATTGGACAGTTGCACGCCACCCATTTAATTTATATTTATAGAAAATAAACACTGGAGTGATTTACACTGAGACGCACAAAGAAATGAAATGGAATAAAAATAATATTGTATTGCTTCTAAAAACGACTTGGCACTGCCTCAGTCGAACTTTGGATACTCTAACTTAAAGGAAAGAAACTCAGAAGAAGAGTTGGATTATGGATGGAGGTAAACTATTAGACAATCAGAATCAGAAACGGTTTATATAGGGAAGTTTAAGGATATGTATAGAGTATCTTAAAGATACATTGCCAATTCTGATAATCAGATTCTATATTGCATTTGAATTGCTGGAACTGAACTCAACTGAACTGAAGTGAGTCGAGCGAGTTGACGATCATTTATGAAGAGAAAAATTTAAAAGAAATCAGGCAAAAAAATAACTAAATATTATTAAATATAAATTAATAAATATAAAAATGTATAAATAAATATAAATAGAAAATAAATAAATATAAATACATATAAATAAATATAAATTAATATGTAAAAAATATAAACAAATATAAATAAATATAAATATAAATATAAATAAATAAATAAGAATAAATAAATAAATATAAATGAATATATAATAAATATAAGTAAATATAAATGAATATATAATAAATATAAATAAATATAAATAAATATATATAAACATAAATAAATATAAATAAATATAAATAAATATAAATAAATATAAATAAATATAAATAAATATAAATAAATATAAATAAATATAAATAAATATAAATAAATATAAATAAATATAAATAAATATAAATAAATATAAATTAATATAAATAAATATAAATAAATATAAATAAATATAAATTAATATAAATAAATATAAAGAATAAATATAAATAAAGATAAATATATATAAATAAATATAAATTAATTGAAATTAATATAAATTAATATAAACAAATTGAAATAAATTGAAATAAATATAAATTAAAAAATAAATACAAAATAAGCTAAACATCCTCCGATGTTAAATATAGAAGCAAATACTTATTAGAAACTTAAGAAAAAAAGATTTAAGAACTTTGAGCAAAGCTCTTCGAAAGTACTGAAATACTCTCTCATTATAAGGGCATGGTTACAGGCAAGGGTTCAAATAAGACGTATATACCCTACTTATATGTATGAAGTGCAATTGAATTGACTGGGCATTTGTGGGGCGTTTTCTTATTGGGAAGTCCGTTAATAAATTAGCTAGCAGCCCGTCGTCGGACTCGACCGCAAACTTGTGTTTCACAACAAAGGCGCAACAAATTAAATGTCAACTCTGTGGATGATGGAAGGGGAGGGGCGGGAGTTGAGCTTACAAAAAGCATTCTCACTTACCCACAACTAGACCCCATTTGGTCATATTAAAAAACAATTTCCACACACACGCACACCAAATACTCGTAAAACTTGCGACACGCGCCACAAAGGATCCCCAAAAAAAAAAAAGAAAAACGAAGAGAAATAGCAAAAAAATGGGCAAGAAAATTGGCTACAAAAGATGCTAATGATTTATTTAATCGATTTGACCATGAACATATGTAACGTCATTCAGCGTGTGAAAAATGACAATCCTGGACTGGTGGGAGGAGGAGAGAGGAGGAAGGAGTCCTTGGGCTTCAGCATTTTTTTTATTCCCTTTCAGGAGTCTGTTGATATTTTTAATAGTTTCGGTTACGCAACGTTGACAAGGGTTTGACCGGACTAAAGGGTCAATATTGGGATACGACCTGAACTCGAATTCCGGACTCCCCCACAGGGTCACTTGGTGTGGTCAAGTGTAAGTCGTTTGGCTTTGGCGTGTAAATTATGTTAAACGTTTGTCAATTTGTGTGTGATTTGTCTTGTCGCTCGTCCTCGTCGAGGACGAGGTGCGAAAGGGTTGACTGCCATGCCGTGGTCACGCGCTATTAACTGCGACCTGCCCCCCTTGCCCCTTGTCCACCTTGTTTACCTTGTCTTCATGTAATCCTTCTGTTCCTATCAGTTGACTGGAACATTGGCCCTGACAGCCGCCGTCAATCAGACGTCTTCCCAATTATCAACATTGACTAACAGCTGAACTTTGACATTCAATGGAATTGACGATAACCTTAACCTTATAGCAGATGTGATAGACAGTTCCACATAAAATATAAAGCTAATAATAAAGAAGTTAGTTAGAAATAAGCAATAAAAAACAAATATAAACAAAACAATAAAAATCTAAAAGCAAGAGATGATTAAAGTTGAGTCTCGCTAATTGTAGTTCGTACAGAATGAAAATATCTGAACTCTTCATTAGTTCCCTTTTGGATCCACTATATCGTATATACCATATATATCGTATATATGTAGTTCAATAATCCTTGATTCAGGGCTTACTTTGTTCACTTGAAGGTTTTTTTTTTTTCTAAATAAATCTTAAATTTTTATATTTTCGATAACTTTTATCTAATTTACAATGATTTTTTTTTAATGAATTATTTTCTTTTTTATGGAATGAGATCATATTTTAGTTTGGTCTAAATAATAAAAAGGTATTGGAAAATGTTTTTCTTCAATTTATTTCATATGTGTTCGATAAAGCGGAATCCGATATAGTCCAGAATTGAGTCGGATTTAAATGATCCGGATTAGACCCGTTCTCCCAATATAATGCAATGTTGCTTCTTGAATAACTTCTGAAATTTACTATCCGATACTGTTACTTTTACACTAAAAGTTGTGACTATGACACTAAAATATCTTTCACATATATCGGTGAAAATGATTTCCAAATGGAAAACTCTAATTACCGACTTGTGTGATCGATAGACATAGGAACATAGATTTATCACAGATTTTTTTGGTATTTGATATTTCTGTCATTATAAAATATCTCAGAAAAAAATGTTTGAAACATCTCATCTCTAAGTCGTATGTCAAATATCTGAGGAAGTCATTAAAAAAATAAATTCTGTCTAATTTAACTGTGTCAATAATTTAAATTTTAATAATTTAACTGTAAACCCAATTTAAAGCAGCGCGTGACTTCTTCATTCTACAATTTTAATCAATTTCCATAGGCTGCAAGTGAGTATTTGATCGCAAAAGGTTAACCTCGAAGTTCATATTCCTTAACCCCTTGAAAAAGAGTAATCAGGGGTCCATTAAGTTTTTGCAAGTGTATGTAACAGGCAGTACGCAGAATCTTCGACCACACAAAGAATATATATATATATGTATATATATATATATATATATATATAAAATATATATATAAAATATATATATATATATATATATATTTTTTTCTGTTATTTTCTTTGTCTATTGCTCTATGTGTCTTTCTATCTGTCTGTCTGTTCATCTGTCTGTTTTTCTGTGTCTCTGTCTGTCTGTCTGTCTGTCTGTCTGTCTGTCTGTCTGTCTGTCTGTCTGTCAATCTGTCAATCTGTCTGTCTGTCTGTCCGTCTGTCTGTCTCTCCGTCTGTCTCTCCGTCTGTATGTCTGTCTGTGTGTCTGTTTATTAGTCTGTCTGTCTGTGTGTGTCTGTCCATATGAACCATGAGATCTAGAGGCGTAGAGACACCAAATAATGTATAGCTTTCTATCAAGTTGAGTTCCCCGCAATTCGATTAAAATAGTATTTCCTATACATTTTTTAACTAATAACTTTGGTTTTGCCACGAATGTAAACGAGTGCTGTCATATTTGTTTAGTGTTTTTTTCAGTGTACAATCACTTGACGAACCATCCCGTGTGGGCCATAGCCTTAAATATCGGCAAGTTGGTACTCGGTTCCAAGATGCTTTGGGCTGCCATCAAATTTATACAGGCTAGGCTCAATGTATCTGATGGGCAAGTGGAGGATGTTCTTATATTTAACGAACTGAGCACTCTATGTGTCCATGGGTACTTGGAAGAATCTCCAATCGAGTGCGAGAACAAGTACTGCACCAGGCGACATATAGATCGATTTGTTCGTGAAATCGAACAGGCTCAGTACTGCATTGATATTGCGGTCTATACAATTACCATACAGGATCTGAAGAGGGCTCTGGAGCGGGCTTTTAACCGTGGGATCTTACTGAGAATCATTACAGATCACGAAATGATCTTAACAGTTGGTTCGCAGATTAAGAACCTGAACAAACTCGGAGTCGAGGTTCGTTCACCGGGCATAACATCTTTAATGCATCACAAGTATATGGTAATCGATAGTCGGGAGCGTATCAAAAGACTTGGAGAACGAAGAGTAAAGCCACGGATATATCGCAGTAAAGTACTTACCGGTTCGATCAACTGGACCAACCAGGGATTTAACGGCAACTGGGAGAACTGCATCATCAGTTCGGATAAAGTCATGGTCAACGCCTTCCAAGCTGAATTCGAGCGTATGTGGACAGCTTTCCAGGGTTCGACTGCCAATCTGCCTAAGAAGAAGTATCCAGGTTATGAATATATTACCTTTAAATAAAATGTACTTTATTGTTTAAAGAAAATATAATTAATAATTACCTTGTGGACTTTATTTTGCAGTTAATGTAAATGTTTACTTCACTGTATTCTAGCTCCGATCTTACTGCTATAGTATTTAGGTATGCTGCTCGTTCGACCAGCGCTCTATCGACTGTGGTTCCAACATGTTTGCGAGCATGTTTAGAGTTAATGCACGCGATGCATTTTACCAATAGGCGAGCGGCTCGAAGAAAATACAAATATTTCAATCGAACGTGGGTGGCTGTGGGGCGCGATGCCGAGCATCGCTTGAATCGAACGCATCGAACGTGTTTGCCCGTGGATAGTAAAACGAATTTTGTGGGGCCGGGCCATACTCGCAAACATGTTCGACTGTGGACGCCACACACGCAAATAAAAAAAAACAAACAATAATGACACGTTGGCTCTTGTTTACTATTTATCAATCAAATTGATCTATACAGTCGAACCTCGTTTATCCGGCACTCTTTTAACCGGGAACATCTGTTAAGCGGGATATTGAGTGACTGACTTTATAACCGTGATTTACTTTATTATCCGTGATACCTATAGGACTATGTATGTACTATAAAACAATAGAATTTTTGAATATAAATTGTGGCATCTATCGAGGTTCGACTGTATTTTGGTGCTGGTAAGTCGTCGTGCCTAGTCTCTTATCTCTAGTCCCTTCATAGCGAACGAATGCACAAAGAACCAATGCAGAAAGCAACGGGCGACAGCTCTCGCTTGCTCTCAGCGATTGTGCATGCGTTGTTTTTGTTGTTGTTGCTTTACAAACAGTTAAACTTAGCTTACAGTTATTTTGCGTGTATTTATTGATGTAGCCGCGGCACCTGTTGGAAATTGGCTGCGCTGCGGATATATTACATTTAGTTGACAGACCCTGTATAAATTTTGGTGGCAATGCAAGTAGAATATTTCTGATTTCAATAATATTTTACTTGCGTTATTTACTTTATTTGCAGCTTGTTTTATTGTATGAAAGCTGAGTCGTTTGATTTCTTGGGTGTCTAAAGATTCAAAGTCTAAGCTGAATCAGAAGTACTATTTCTGTGTTTGAAACAACACACAAATCTTGTTATTTGAGCAGGTTAATGGTTGCCAGAGAAAAGTTTACCTTGTAACGCTCATCAGCAACTGTCAATACGTGCCGTCCTACAAGGGAAAATGTGCATTCAGGCTGGAAAATCGACTCTGGGACAATTAAGAAAGCAAATAGCCCACTTGGTGAAGAGACTAGAGCAGAACTCAGAGGCTAGAGAACAATCCATTGCCGAGTAGTTCCTCGAGAAGAGACAACAACAATGGTCAAAAAGTGATGGCACAAATAAAAGTTAGCCAACATATATTGTTGGCAGGATTGGTAGCTTCCACGGCAATGTGGATCTTAATAAAAGGCAAAAGGCTATGACAAATAAAAAAGGCAGGTGACAATACAAGAGGAAACATAAATTAAAGACGTCACAATCGAAGCATAAGTGGAGCTTGGAAATGGGAGATTCATGAGCTGATAATAGATTTCTTAGCAGCAACAAATAGTTCGAAGATACAGCTAGCTCTTGACCGAAAGGAAGTTAAAGTGAAACAGAACACAAGGAACTTAAGCCCCAGTCGAATGGAGGCAACTGGCAGTCACCCACATTACCTAAAGACCAGAAACTGACACCCTTGAGGCAAGAGGACTGCAAAGAGGAGAACCCAAAATCACTGCAAACTATATAAAGCCAATCGCGGAACTGATATGAATAACTATGAATCCTAACTACATAAATACTATAGCTGATATGTCCGGGATCGCCGCAAAATCGGATGAGTCATCATCATTGGAACCCAAGACAGATTGGCAAATACTACTCTAAATGGATTAAATGCAAGTTGGAGGATATAGAAGCAGGCCTTAACTAGATAGAAGACAAGTAAATGTATGGCTAAGACTCTTTGGACGGATTATTGTTATTTGACTATAACAAATAATGAATAAATAAATTAGTCGATTATAAGAATTACGAATCTTTTTCGCCAGGATTCGGTTCTTTCAAAGAGAGTTTTTAAATTGAGAATGAGTTCTCTGATTTGAAATAACTTTTTCTCCTCTACTTTTTTCGTAATATTTGACGAATCTGAATAAGAAGTTAACAAAAGCTTTGCCATAAAAGAGTTCTGCCCCAATTCAGTTTGAACTGAAGTCTTTCAGTCAGTGCCACATCAGTTAGAGTGGACACCATTCATTGCAGGAGTAGATTGTTTCAAGGGGAATGGTAGGGCGGGGGGAGGACACAAAAAATTGGTCAAGTCGGTGGCGAAGCTTAAAGAAATGTCTAACACTTGGGTGTGGCAAAAAGGCGGCAGATAAATTGACTTGAATATATCAAAGACTTAAATTTCAATTTTTTTCAATTTTCCTGCCATTTAAATGCACTCCTTCGGCCACTTGGCCGAAAGACTCCTCCCACTCCGGTCGCTCATTGTTATGGCTGTGTTGGTAAATGATGCGCAGCGCGGCAGAGTGACGGCCAGCGGCGAGGGGCGTGGCAGCGCTGCAGAAATTGTGCCAGGAATTGAAATTTTTTTTCAACAACAAGCGAGCAACGGCAAAAGACGTCGCAATTCTTTAGCATTTTATTTCAATTTTTTTTTTATCTCACTTTGCATTTCACAGACCTGGGGAGTGGGAGAGAGAGAGAGAGAGAGAGAGAAAGAGAGTGAACAGCACATTTACTGCCTCATCTATTTAATACCATAAATAATTGCATCTAATTAAATATTCTCAAATGAAAATGTCCGCTTTTTTTTTCTTACTTTCCTCTGCTGCTGTCGACGGCTACGTGCTCTGCCGGCGTTGGCTGCAGTTGACGCGTGATGGAGCGAATGTCATTCGAAATGAAATTCAAGTTCCAATTTGAACCAAAGAACCAACGACAGGCACCAAATGAGAAAATGAGACAGACAAAGAGTGGGAGAGAGGGAGAGAGATAATGAGAACGTGGGCGAAGGCGAACGCAAAAAGAAATTAAGTAGCAGAGCAGAAAAATAAAAAAAAATAAACAGAATTTAATAGTTTTCAATTAGGAATCGTTTGCAGCCTTTCTTGGC
Source organism: Hirtodrosophila trivittata (assembly GCA_035045065.1). Taxonomy (NCBI): domain Eukaryota; kingdom Metazoa; phylum Arthropoda; class Insecta; order Diptera; family Drosophilidae; genus Hirtodrosophila; species Hirtodrosophila trivittata. The sequence continues at coordinate 3,167,686 of JAWNNK010001028.1, read as the reverse complement.
ACTTCTACCCGCCCCGCCCCGCCCGCCGTTCCCTTTTTTTTATGGCACACACTTGACGCCACAGCAGCAGCGCTGCCAACGGCGACGTCGTCGTCGACGTCGACGCCGGCTGTCACTTTTCTTTTCTCTGCAAGTGTCAAGCAAATGAAGTCACGACTTGTCGACTGCCTCATTCTCTCTCCCTCTCTCTCTCTCTTTTCTTCTTTTTGTTGTTGTTTCGCCTTTGCCTGCGTATATTTTATTCAACGTAAATTTTATTTTATTTTAATTTTGCTGCAATTCTGTTAATACACACAAACACACACACACACTGTTTTGTCTCCAGGCTGCCATTTTTTTAACCCCAACCAGCAGAAACACTGACGCTGGCAGCGACGCCACAGGCTTTTATTGCATTCGGTTACGTGACGCTTATTTAGACTATTTTTATTTATTTACTTTTTTTATTTTTCCTGTTAAGTAATTGTAATTATTGCACACATTGCTTTAATTAAATACACTTTGATGAACAGCAAGAATGTATATATGTATGTATGTACATGTCGTGCACATCAATGTCTGCAATTATACCATAATATATAATTTAGGAAGTAAATAAAAAAAAATGTATACATGTGTTGTACACATGCATATATTCTTAAAAGGAATAGATAGAATAGGAGAGCATATATAGAATCCGTTTTAAATTAAAAGATAATAGCTCGTATAAGAGCGGACCCACACCTTAGCAGGGACTAGAACCCATAAGATCTCTTTGTTCGGCAACTTTGTCAAATCGTTTAACGGGGCATCAGAAGGAGTCATCATTGCCTCTTTTAAGGTATATTAATCCAATTACTCATCTTATTAGGCCCTGTTTATGGTATAAGCCAAGTGTTATTGAACTTAGGAATAGACAGATAAGCCAGTTAATCGATTGAAGGGATGCACAGTAGAAGGCTTCACTGTAGTTTGTTAACCTTAAAGAGATCTTGAAACAGTTTTTCTGAGCAGAATAGAAAAAAATGTAAAAATTAGACATGAAAATTGTGGCAAAAACTGAAAGATTAAAAAATTTGAAAATTATACATAAAAAAAAAAGAATATCCTTACACCATAATTTTCGTGTACCTTTCGCTTTTAAATGGTTTCTTTCCTTCAAAAATTAGTTCCGGATTAGACTTGTACAGTATTAACTCGCATATGAAGGCAAACCAAAAATCATAGTAAGAAAATCCATGTGCCAAGAGCAGGCTACAAGGGTTTCATGAAAGGAAATATATGATTACATATTATTACTATTTGTTACTATTTGAATATAAATCGGGAAGATTTCGACTCCTTCATCAGCTTGACAACAATTTCAGCATCCTCTTCCGCTCATCCTTCTTCACTGTTCACAGAGCATGAACATGCAAGTTATACTGGCGGTGCCCATGAGAACATCAAAATATATAAAATTATGCACTGCTTTCATCATAAAATATTATTTCATATTTTTTATAATAGTTATTAATGTTAATACGATAGGCTTCAGTACTTAAACAATTATCAATATTTTCATAATACAATTTTCATTTATAACGCATATTTGCAGTGTTCAATAATGGCAGGTCAGATGCTTGATGAGGACTTTAATTTTTCAATACTGTTTTTACTGAATCTAATTTCCATTTTGACTGGTTAACAAAAAGTAGTTTGTTTGGGAAAACTAAGAAATGCTAAGAACTGACAAAAGTTTTCCGGCCGAGGAGGCATTTGACTGCCTAAGGGAGCTGCTCATCGGTTGAGATTTTCCTTCACACCATCTACTACTATCTACAGATTAGGTCTACTATCTAAAGATAAGGCAGATTAGGTCTACCTTAAGCAGATCATTTTTATTGCAAATAAAGGGTTTGAGAATTCCAATGGAAATCATTTTCAACAATATAATACTTAAATTTAAACTATGTGAAGGCACTGCAGTTATTTAAGACGAAACATTTGATAAGAGGGAAGTGTATCAAATACAAGTAGATTTATACTATTTCCGGGCTAACCGAAGGTGTTAGTTGAACTAACCGCAAAACGGAAGACGATTCTATGAACACAAATACAATAAATAGGCGTTTGGGGGGAGGGGTTCCAAAATTCTTGCGCAAAACTTTCAGAGAACGCACACGTTTAGCGCTACTTTCGTGTATATTTATGAAGACACTATTTCCCGCCCTCTCACTGCCTTCCCTTCCTGTAGTTTGGCAGCACAATCAATGTAAAGGCGAAAACAAGTCAAGACAGTTACTTAAATAACTTTTCGTCGGCTCGGGGAGGGGATGGGGATGGGTCAGTGAAATAAACGACAGGAGGCAATATACTCGTATACACATGTATACCCGTAGAATTATTTGCCTTAGGGGAGAGGGCTCCCGGCGGAAGTTATTGAGTACGGAAAAGGCGCGACCTTAAATAACAACAACAACAGCAACAACGAGGCAGCTTTTGGCGTTGCCACCTGACATCTTCCGCCTTCCACCTTCCACCTTCCATTTTCCATCGTCATCGCTGGCGTGCAAAATTTGGTTCGATGAATTTATTACTTTTGATGTTCAAACACGAAAACTGCTGCAGGCCATAAAACAAGCAGAGAGCAGCAAACTTTCGACAAGGACCCAAGTCTCAAGTCTCAAGCTAAAGCCTAAAGGGAGTATCCCAGCCCCAACACTTAAATAGCACAGAAGACGCCCCCAAACAGAGCTTGCAACAGCAAATGCTATTAAAAGTTTACATGTCTCAATAGAGTGTTAAGAGATTAGTTGGCATAAAATATTTTCAGAATTCCGGCAAAAAGCAGCGACCCCCTGCAAAACTTGAGAGCCATCGTTCAACATTGGCAGGGGGCAGCAATCGGGTAATTTGGTGGTGATTTTCCGTTGTAATTTCAAACAGAAACTAAGCCAAATGTAAATGAGAACAGTTCTTAATAAGACGAAATTTAAACGTGACTCAGCGGAATTTAATGTAGAAAAACGTATAACTCAAAGTTATGGAATAAAAAGTATATTATATATATAATATAAGTCTATAAACTAAGAAATTGTGAATGCTCTGGCTACTATCACAAGCTCAGGTTCTGCGTAAGATTCCTCTGGGATTCGTCTACAAATCGTACTGAGAATTCTTCTAGAACTCGCATAGGATTTGCCTAGTATTCACATAGGATATGTCACAATTCGCCTAGGATTCATATTGGGATTCACTACGATCCGCTTTGGAGTGGCATATGATTCGTCTAGGATTTGCCTACAGTTCACCGACATTTCGCTTAGGATTTGCCAAGAATTCGTTTATGATATGCCTACAAATCATTTAAAATGAGTATTTACCTAAAATAGGCATAGGATTCGCATAAGATTTGATTACAATTTGCATAGAATTTGCCTTGAAATCACCTAGGATGTACCAGAATTCGCTGAGGACTTATACGCCTATGATTCGTCTAGGATTTGCCTACAAATCGTCTAGGATTCGTCTGGGACTCGCCTAGAATTCACATAATACTCGTATGGGATTCGCAAAGAATTTGCCTTAAATTTGCCTAGAAGTCACATTGGATATGTCACAATTCGCCTATGATTCATACTGGAATGATATGAATATGATCTTAGGAGTCGACTATGATTCGTCTAGGATTTGCCCACAGCTCAGCTACGATTCGTCTAAGATTTGCCTAGGATTCGTTTAGGATTTGTTTACAATTTGCCTACAATTCATTTAAGATTTACTTAAAATCAACTAGAATTCGCATAGGATGTGCATAAGATTTGTCTACAATTTCCGTAGAATTTGACTGGAGCTTGTCTAGAATTCACTAAGGATATGTCACAATTCATACTCATTCATACTGAGATTCGCCTAGAATTTCTTGATGATTTGCCTAGGGCTTGTCTACGATTCACCCAAGATATCCCTAGAATAGAATTTGTTCTAGATTCGCATAGGATTCGCATAGGATTCGCATAGGATTCGCATATGATTCGCATATGATTCGCATATGATTCATACTGGAAGAAAGTATCTTGACCTGTACTGGGATTCGCCTAGAATTGACCTACGATTTGTTAAGAATACCCCAAGAATTCGCCTAGAACATGGCTGGACTTTGCCCAAAATTCACCTAGGACTTAGCTAGAATTCTGCTAAGATTCGTTCTTTTATTTATACTGGGATTCGCATTGAGACATGTCTCGTACTGGTATTCAATCTGGGCCTCGTTACATTCATTTGATCGATTGTGCAACATTAGCTTGTTTTTTACAATATATTTCGATGACTTCACTTAAATTATAGATTACATGTTATGTTATATAGTTACCATATCGATAGACAGTAGCGTACCTAGAGGAGTATATAGGAGTACGAGTAGGGTATTAAGCGTGCATGACATAAAACTATAAATCATTTTGAAGTTCAGTGTTAACATCCACATGCATCGCTGCAGCTCAATCTACCTGGCGAATCTTTCCACCTGTTTTCACATAAACCTTGGTGAATATATTCCAGAATTGGAAACTTTCTCTAGATCAACTTCAGAATCAGAATTAACTCTTCAAAGGTTCCAACTTTGTCAAGATATTAAAGAAGAAATTATGAGCATTAGTTTTAGGTTATGATATGTAACCCATGAATTAGAAAAAATGATAAGAAAATTGCAGGTAGATGATCTAACATGTATTCACAATGTATTCACAAAGTATTCGCAATGTATTCACATATTAATAAAAGCCTCAATTATATACAATTATTAACAGGTTGCGAGAACAATGATATCGCATGCGAGATTAGAACCTGGACATACATATAAAGTGCTGACCCAGAGAAGCGTTCGACACTCCAGTTGGAATATCATGACGAATCTTTCGAGTCTGGCAGTGGTGGGACTGATGCTGCTGGTGTACGCCAGTGCGGAGGAGGCCAGCTACAGCGTGGAACTGAACTCCTTTGAGAAGAACAAGGAGTTCGATGAGGACAACAAGTGGGTCGACTGGGGCACATTACGCATGAAGAAGGTGGGACGCAATAAGTTTACCCTGGCGGGAGACTTTGAGTTCCTGAGGAATATGGGCGATGAGCAGAAGGTAAGTCCCAACCAACTATAGATCCTATAATATCTGGCGTCTTCTACAGATTTCACTGCAAGTATTCGCCTATGATGAGGGGGCCAAGCAGAAGGGACCCATGGTTATGAATGTGAAAAAGCCGTTCTGTCAGTTCATCAACGAGGATACGGATACATATCCTCATCTGCAAAAGGCATCCAATATGCCCGAACAAGGCGACTGTCCGTTCCCCAAGGGCAAGTACACGATTGACAACTACGAGCTGGAGACCACCTTCCTGCCGAATGATGCACCCAAAGGCGACTATCTCCTGGAGCTCAACACGCTGGACAATGACCTTGGTGTCGCTGGAATCGTTGCCTCCGTCACGTTGACCTAATTGGGATTTGTTTCATCTTTTTTTTTTATTTAGTTTTTAATTCATTTTTTTTTTGGGTGGATCCTTTTGGCACTGCAAGCGTTTTACTCTAATCTAAATATGTTTCCATTACTTCTGCAATGTTTAAAAAAAAAATAAAATGCTTTCGCTTTCAAAGATCAAAATCTTAGCCCAAAAGTTAGTAGAAATCCTTAAGGATATCTCTGTCTGCCAGGACGAAATATGAAGTATAGCTTAGCCCCTTTTGTATCAAGGGGAAGCACACGCGCTCCACAGTCAAGTAGACACATGCTTGAAATGCCTTCCACAACAAATCCGCACATACACAACGTATAAACACACACACACACACACACAACAAAATTTCAGTTTCTGCATCAACACCTCGTCTAATTGAAATTTGCAATTGCAATTGCTGCTGTTGTCCCGCTATTTCACGCTGTGCCATTTGTCATTGACAAGCAGAGTGGCAACGCCTAGCATATGGCAAAGCTCTTCAAATACGCGCATAATGATAGCTACCTATCTCCCTCTCTCTCTCTCTCTCACACACACATGCACAGCTGGTGGCAAGGGATTGCTATGGGCTGTGTTTTTGCTAAAAATGATTATCTGTGCATTACAATCCATTGATTCCACTTAAGCACCGTTACAATTGCACACACTGCACACCAGCCCACACCACACACCACACCACACACACACATACAGAGAGACAGCCACACACGACACTTAATTAACAAATATGCATTACAAACACCCGCAACGAGCAGCAATTGGTTGGTCATGTCATCAGATCCTCCCAAACCCTCGATAACCACCCACAGTTCCCTGGCAGCAGCAAATGCACATACCTATCACACACACACACACACACACGCACATATGGTTGTGCGGCATATCTGCATAGCCTATGTGGATGGCTTTTTATTTGCCTCGTCAGCGTCAACCACCCGGTGGCAGCAACAGCAGCAACATAGGCAGCAGCAGCACCCGTCGCACAGTGGGATGAAATCATAATATTTGCACATAAAAAACAATTTCAATTAAAGCCAAGCATTATATTTATTTTATTTATTTTATTTATTTTATTTATTTTATTTATTTTATTTATTTTATTTATTTTATTTATTTTATTTATTTTATTTATTTTATTTATTTTATTTATTTTATTTATTTTATTTATTTTATTTATTTTATTTATTTTATTTATTTTATTTATTTTATTTATTTTATTTATTTTATTTATTTTATTTATTTTATTTATTTTATTTATTTTATTTATTTTATTTATTTTATTTATTTTATTTATTTTATTTATTTTATTTATTTTATTTATTTTATTTATTTTATTTATTTTATTTATTTTATTTATTTTATTTATTTTATTTATTTTATTTATTTTATTTATTTTATTTATTTTATTTATTTTATTTATTTTATTTATTTTATTTATTTTATTTATTTTATTTATTTTATTTATTTTATTTATTTTATTTATTTATTTTATTAATTTATTTTATTTTTTTGAGTTGAGACGTAATTAAACCTACTTTATTACAGCACTTCAAATATTTGCTACGTTTTTGGTGACTCAGTCCCACTGTGCGGCGGCATCGCGAACATTGTGGGGAGTTGAGTTGCATGTGTTTAATTGAAAAATCATATGCAGCGCGCATAATTATGTTTATTGCAATAATCTGATGCAAATTTTCAAAACTCAAACTGAATCCTTTAGACGATGGCGAGCAACGCCCCAAGCAGCAACCTGGCAACCCTGACAGGTTACACCCCAACCCCAACCCCAACGCACTTTTGTGCTATCTGCTGGTCCCGTTGTCCTTGCTTTTGGCTGTTGGTGCACATTAAATTGCACTTCAAATTGCACATTTCAACGCCTACTGATTATGACAGATAATTATGTTATCGAGTGCTGCCACATGCGACCCCTTGTCAGCCCTCAGTGTGACGCATCCTTGCCTCCTGGAGTCCTGCAGTTTTATCCCATACATATATGGCACACTCGAGCGAGAGTATCTGAAAATTCATAGTCATAATAGGTTTGCGAATGAGCCTCATAAATGCGATTAGATTGTTGTTTTATTTGCCAGAATTATTATAGGTTTTCTATTTCAATCAAACATTATCACGATACTCTGAGCAGTGGCTTTAAGTCTTTTAAGCTACAGATTGTGCTCTAAAGAGGGCAAAGTTCAAGTTCAGGAGAATAAACGCAAGAACTTGCACCGAACAAAAGCTGTTGCTTGTGGGAAGATCCCGTGCAAGATTCTTCATATACATATATATACATACTATATATATTATTAATAAGTGCTATATGTCAAACTGACACTTGAAGCATGCATACTGCTTCTTTTAAGTGTTGTGAAACGTGCGATTTCTTTCATGCAAGATCTAGCACAGAAATCTCGCGTCATTCAGAACTCGCTCGAGTTCCAAATGAAAAGTCTTATCAGCCCACATACATATATATAATATGTATAGGCATATTGAATGTATGTGTCTATATGTGTAAGAAACATATACACACACATACATTTAAACATAATCATCAAAACACATCATAAAAATACATAAAGTCGCACAATTTCGACTTGAAGATACTCTGTGAACTAAGTTAAACTAAACTAAAAGTCTTTTACAGATAAATAAATATATATATGTATATATAGTCGGATTATAATTTATAATAAAATGTGTGTATGTATATTGTTCGATATAATATATATAATATATACTTTTATTAAATGTAAGTAAGTAACAGAGGAGGGTTCAAGCTTAAGTTTAAGTTTTAGAAATTTCCCATATGTTTACAGCATAAGGCATACGCTCTACTTTATGGGTAATACCCAGACACGACTGTGTATCGGTATATATATATAAATATATATACATTGTACTATGCGCGGAATAGAACAGTTTCTTATATATTTACCTCTGGGGTAGCCTCTAGCATTTAGTTTGTCATTTCAATCGTCTGGCGGATGGTGAACAAATATAAGATTGCTCTCTCTCAAAATGTTTTTAAAGAATCTGCTATTATTATTCACGATATTTATCCTGGTATTAGGCAACAATTTATGTGTGGTAAGATCTTCAGTTAAAACAGTGTCAAGTTTATATTATATGTATTTATATTATCTTAGGCTGCAAAATCAAAGCAAGAGGAATTGGAGTTCTTCGCGGGATGTTTTAATATGGTTGAGCCTTTATTTCAGGATATCCGTGCTCATAAGGATAAGTATGCTACGTATGATGAGCTCTTGAGGAATAAGAGCGATGAGCTTACAGTTTATCGAGTCAAGTACGATGAAGTTCTTAGAAACCTCACTGTTTCGGAAGCCATAGTCCGGGAAAAGGAACGCCATATGGAAAATCTACAGCATCTGTGTAATTCACATAGGGACAACAGTCTGGTGAAAGATGAACTATTGACTGCGTATAGGACACAGAATATGGCTAATACAGAGATCATTAAATCTAAAACCGATCAAATTGAACAGTTGCTGACAGAGGCTAAAGAATATGGCAATAATCTGGAAACCTGCAAGGCTCAACTTGTGGAAAAGAACGCTGAAATCGAACAGAACCGAAAACAACAGGAATTATCTCAGAAGATTTGCAGGAACGACACCCAGGTTCAAAGACTACTGTCTGAGGCTGTAGAAACAAAACGACAGCTGGAAGAGAATATGTCAACTATCAACGAGCAAAATGATCGAATAGAGAAGCTTGAAGCTGAGAATCAGGCACAGGTCGTTGACATTAAAAGTAAAGAACTGCTCATAGAACATTTGCGAGCGGAGTCCAAAAATATGTTCGATCAATTGTCGGCGTATAAGGTTCAAATCGAAATCTCTGCGAGAACTCTAAGTGAGTCGCAAGTCAAGGTCAACGACCTCAAATTGGAACTAGATTTGAAGAACAAACTGTTATCGAACTATCAACACCAAGACGATGTGATCAAACCCATGAACTACTACTGGGTTGGCAACACCTCCGATATAAACACAACACAAGTACCCAGCCTCAGTCCATATGAGCTGCACTGTGACACCAACTTATATGAATCTGGCTGGATTCTTATACAACGGCGCATAAACGGAACCGAGAACTTTTATCGGAACTGGACCGAATACCGTGAGGGCTTTGGCGATATGCGGGGCGAGTTCTTCATCGGCCTGGAGAAAATCTACAGATTGACAATGAACCAGCCCAGCGAGCTATATATCATCCTGGAGGACTTCAACAACAAGACATATTCCGAACGGTATTTTGACTTCGGAATAGGCACTGAGAGAGAGTTCTATGCTCTGAATCGCTTGGGCGAATATTTTGGCAATGCCGGCGATGGTTTTAAATTTGCTAAAGACAGAAAGTTTTCAACCCATGATGCCGATAATGATCACGATCCAGACAACTGTGCCATACTAAAACGTGGTGGCTGGTGGTACGACCGATGTGGCCATAGGTAACTTAAATAATAAAACCAAAAAGAAAAACAAAATCTGATTAATTCTTATCTCTTTTAGTAACCTCAACGGGGAATACTTCAATGAAGCTGTCAAAGAAGAACACCCTTCTCGTATTTTCTGGCAGAGTGCTACTGATTCTTCACTCAAATCGGTGCAAATACTGTTAAGACCCAAGCGTATATAAAATGCCTAAATATCAGACAACTATCACTATAAGCAGAAACAAAAGTAAGCAGAATTTCCAATATTATATATATTTAAATATTACAAAAAATTGGCTCGCCTCGTAGAGTCTTGTGTCTAAGCCGTTGGCATTACCTCCAAATATAAACTTAAAGAGATAATAAATAAACTATAAAATATAAAAAATTGATTTTCATTTTATATATAACATTTATAATATACTTGTGGCAATGTTAAAAACAATAATGAAAATGAAAAATTAAAATCAAAAAGGCAAAACAAATAAAAATTAATAGTCTTATAGGAAAACGAAATTGAAATAAATAAATAAAAAATGAATAATAATAAAAATAGTAAATTAATAAAAAATAAAATAAGAGTTAATAAAAATAATTGATGGAAAATTAATGAAAAAGAAAAATTCAAATAAAATAAACAAAAAACAAATAAAAATAATTTTCTTACAGGAAAACGAAATTGAAATAAATAAATAAGAAAAAAAATTATAATAAATTAATTATAATTTATAATAATAATAATAAATTACCAAAAAATAAAATAAGAGATAATAAATAAAATTTAAAATATAAAAAATTTATGAAAATGTAATGAAAAACATAAGTGAAAATTAATGAACAATAAAAAATAAATAAAATTTTTTTTCTATACGAAAACGAAATTAAAATACAAAAATAAAAAAAATTTTAACAATAATAAAAAATAAAATATGAGATAATAAATAAAATGAAAAATATAAAAGAATTCATGAAAAATTAATGAAAAACATTAATTAAAATTAATTAACAATAAAAAAAAAATGTTTCTTATACGAAAACGAAAAACGAAAAACGAAAAAAAAAAGAATATAAAAAATATACAAAAAACTGATATAACTATTCATATACATGTACATACTCATATACTCATAGACACGCTCATGAAAATACTCATATACCAAGTTATATATATACTTATATATACATACTCATATACACCCACTCATATACATTTGTATATACATATTCATATATATACTATATATACATATTCATAGAGATGAAAATAGTTGAAATTTTCAAATTTTTCATCTCTAAATTTGTTAAAAACTTAAGTTACTTGCAGTGTATAGGGTATACAGAATTCGAGGTGTGTAGAAATGCGTGTGTGGGCTTTTCGGATTACATATTATTATTAAGTCAATTCCCATGCCAAGTTAACTTGTTTCGAGTCGGCGTTGAAGACGTTGAGGACGTTTGGGGAAACGACGCGAAGCCGCAAAATCTGTTTGTAATTCGCTCAAACACACAGATACACACACACACACATGAATACAGAGGACGTGTGTGTGCTGAGGTGTGCTGTGTATTATGTAGGTACACATATTTTTAATCATCATTAACAATAATTCGAGAAATACTTTTAATTCTTTATTTTTTTGCGAGCGCAGGGCTCAAGACGACGACAAGGAAGATGTTGACACTTGGTTGGCCTGGGCACAGTTGGGCTTTGTCTTATGGAAGGGATCACAGCATGTGTGAGTGTGTGTGTGTGAGTGTGTGAGTGTGTGTGTGCTTATGTTGCTTATTCCCCGCGCTACTTGCTGCCACTTCTGCCTCAATGACATTGCACTTACTGTTCACGACGCGTCGTCGCGGCAAAAGATTTATGAAAAAATTGCGTTTGCCAGCGTTGAATCTTTTGCTACTTTCCCACCAGATCCCTTGTTCCCCCCTCAAACCTTCCTCAGGGATTGTGTTGCGGGCTGCTGTCTTGGAAGAGGGCGGGGCAGGGCTGGGTAGGTGTCTTCTGCTTGTGTGCAATATTAATTATTATAGGCGAGCCACCCACACAAATAAATCATAAATTAAAAGCCAAGATGAGGCGCCGGCCAAGTAGAAATCCACCCTCTCCTCACCCCCTCCACCGGCTCCATCAGCGCCCCCCAAGCCACAATATACAATTTTTATCATTAAACGCATTTGATAATTAAAAATTGTCATTTTTTAAACAGCGCTGGCTCTGCTGAAATATCACTTTTCTCATATACTCTCTATACATTTTCCTATGTTTTTTTTTTTGGTTTTTCTTTTAGCTGAAAAAATAAATAATATTAAATTACCAAATGGGTGCGCAGGGTATGGCTGCGTAGGGTATTGGGGTGGGGCAAGGGTGTACCCGGGATGTGCCATACAAAGGCAACGGCATTTATCATTTTGCCAACTGTTTGTTTGATAAGGGGGAAAAAAACGCAAAGCACATAAATAAAAATTAATTGGTGACCAAAGGAAAAAAAGAACGCCTGAATAAAAAGTAAAAAAGAACATAAATATTACTTATAATATATTTAAAAAGCGAAATTGAAGCAAATGAAATGAAGAAGAAGCATTGCTCGACTCTCTTTCTATCTCTCTCGCTCTCTGGCAACTCTTTTAAATATCTAACATTAAAAGCTTTGCACATTACTTTCTCTTAGATATTTATAAGGCTTCATTTCATTAATACAGTTATTTTCACCAAGCCGAAGAGCACATTCTCTTGCAAACAGTGGAACTCAGTTTCCATTTGATTGGATTCAATTTATTGCCGTATAAAGTGCTAGAAACAATAAATTAGCGCGCGTTTAATCTAATATTGCCCACTGTATGAATTTATCATATTACTACAACGGTAATCAGCAATTCCCTTTTCCCCCTTTATTTTCCATCTCGTTCACACCTATACGAATTGCAGCAGCTTACAGACAGCTGTGCGATTGATTTGTGATTGTGGCTCACCTAATATTGCCCACTGTATGAATGTATCATACGGGATAAGTACAACGGTAATCAGCAATTCCCTTTTCCCCCTTTATTTTTCATCTCGTTCGCACCTATATGAATGGCAGCAGCTAACAGACTGCAGCTGTGCGATTGATTTGAGATTGTGGCTCGTTGTGCCAATGTCAAAAAGAAGATAGACAAGAGAAGTCGTTAAATAGTCAAAGGCGCGGCGAGAGAAATGTTGTAAATAATTATTATGTAGGCAAATTTGAACTTGTTACATACATACATACATGTATATATAATAAAATATGTATAAATCTTTAGTTCAGCATACTTTTTTTATTGGAGTGTTAAAATTACGTGTTTTTTTTATAATCTGTGTTTTCATACATACTTCTTACGGCTAGAAGTAAGTGCACCATGTTCACCGCATCGCGTTCCTCCATAAGTGTTTTATATACAATAGTATAAACTATATACATACATATGTACAAGTATCTATATATATATGTTTATATTGATAAAACGTGACTAATTATTTTATGTGCTTTATGTGTTTTGCGATCTTCTCTGAACGGTCTCTACCACCTTGAGCCAAATCTGTGGAGGAAACGACTAAAGGTAAGTTTTAACTTTAGCGAAGTAACAAACCCAATAGAAATAAGAAAGTAAATTAAAATCGAGTATACCTGACCAAGAGTAACCCTTAACGTTGTAACAAACCCAATATAAATAAGGAAATATATTAAAATCGAGTGTACCTGACCAAGAGTAACCCTTAACGTTGTAACAAACCCAAGCAAGTATATTAAAATCAAGTATGCCTGACCTATTATAGCCCTTAACCTATATATACTTTGTGTATTTTCCACATACACATACAGATAAAATATGGCTGACAGCCCCCCTGGTGTTTCTCGAATAAGTGCTTTGGTTTTTTTTTTCAATCTTTATGAAATTTGCAGCAAGAATCAACAATAGTTTTTCAAATGAAATCAATTAAAAATATTGTATATCTTATTAAATTTATTTTTATTTTATTGTGTAAAGGTCTTAATACTAATTTGATATGCGTTTAGTATTCAATAACCATCGTACCAAATTTAGAATCTCCAGCTCTTGCAGTCTCTGATGTCCACGTGTTCCCATAGACAGACATACATATATGTACAGCTAGAGCGACTCGGCTATTAATGCCTATCGCCAACATATGTACTTATAGTTAACTGTCCCAAACTTTGCATAACTTTAATAGCCTCCTTAAATCCTTAACCCATAAGGGTCTAAAAACGAGTGTTCAACATTAACGAAATGAGCAACCCACAAAAATAATGCGTTTATCGCAAAGATACTTATATTTGCAGTTGTTAATTAGTTTCAATGTGGCTTTAAGGCTTCCTGCCTTCTTTTCTTCTCGAAGGTTACAGACAGACAGAGATTAAATTATGTAATTTATGGAAGGATCGAGAGAGCTTCCTTTATTATTATTATTTTATTTTTTGGAGTGTTTGGAGCTGTTAGGAAACTTTTTGTTTGTTGAATTCTCTATTTACTGTAAGCCCGAGTAAGTTGCTATCTATGCACTGCCTCATCCTCATAGATGTCCTTAAAGTGCTGAATTAGTTGAACAAGAACATCTTCAGGAGATTACCACTAGAATAGTCAATTGAGAGGAGCAACAGTTCCTTGTCAGTTTTCAGTTACAAAACCAATTTAAATTCCGTGTTATTGTCATCACCTTTATCCGAAACATTCTCATAATCAGCACTGATGCAGACTGTAGTCGAGTTTCCTCTGCAGCTGCGGATGCGGATGAGGGCTGAGGGCTGAGGGAAGGACATCAAATGCTGCTCCAGTCAGTTAAATCGCTTTGGCTTTGGCATTTTACGCGCTATTACCACTTTTCGAAGCAATAAAATATTATTAAAATTATATTCAGCTGATTCTCCCAGGTCGCCTCTCTCTGTCTCTCTCTCTCTCTCCACTGTCTCGCTGTCTCGCAGTCTGGCAGAGAGTCGAAGAGTCTTACAGTGGCGGCTGTAAATCAACGTCTCGATGACATTAAAATAAAATTTTAATGCCATGAAAATGGTGGCACGACGGCACGGTGCTGCGCCTCAATTCCGGCAGTTGAAGCTGAACTCGAAGCCGTTTTCCATTTTCCATTTTCCATTTTGCATGCAATTTTCTTTCGCTTTTTGATCGAAAACTTTTGCCTTGGCTGCTGCCTGCCGCCTGCTTTCTGCTTAGGCTTGGCGGCCGCAGGATGAGGGGCGGAATTGGTCGCTATCATTTTCACCTTGGTTACACTGCACAATTTATTTGAATTTATCAGCATGCACACGCCCACCAGTCCAACCGCCCACCTGCCCGCCCCCCCTCCTGCGTGTGTCTGGCTGAATGGCTCATTTTCATGGCTCATGGCAAATAATTGTAAATATTTGATACACAATAAGGCAATAAAAATAAAATTGAAATTTTCGCTTTGTGCTCGACGTTGCCGTTGCCATTTCCGTTGCTGCTTCTTCTTCTTTGTTGTTGTTATTTTTGTTGTTGTTATCATTGTTGTTGTTGCCTTTTATTATTATCATCGTTGTCGTTTTCGTCCTGTGGAGTCGTCGTAAAGGAAATTGATCCATAAGTCATTTTTATTGGCATATTCTTTTGTGTAATTACGGCACAGGTAATTTAAATTTCCGTTGCCCTTTTGCCTCCTTTCCTCTCATTTTCATTTTCATTCTCATCTTTTCTTCTCTATCTTTTCACTCACCTTCTCTGTCCCTTCTCTAGCTCAATTTATTGTTCAGAGGCTTTATTCTCTGAGATATTTTAAATTTGTATTGTAAATACATTTACAAATTTTGTGTTTTTCCTGCAATTTTCCAATTTTAAGAATTCGTTTTCCTGTTTATCATAAATCAAGATAATTTCAGGATATAGATATGATATATATATCTCGCTTAGCTCTAGGAATTAATTTTATTCCCTTTTGGCTTATCAATTAATTTACACGTTAACTTCTTCTATGGATGGAAAAGGCGTGGCAAATAGCGATAATAAGTCAATAAATCCATTTAGCCAAAAGCTAAAGCCAACAACAAGCATAAACATATCCCAATCCCGTAAGCGGAACTTTTCCGGAAAAACAAATGAAAGTCAAGGCAGGTGAAAAACTTTGCCGGTCGCCACTTAACCGTTCAATTTGGGGTTCCGACCTCTTTTTTGGTGTTACCAGTTTGGTTCTTGGTATCTTGGCCAGGTTTCTTCGTGCTCATGTCTAACAATGGTCCCCCTCCCCCTCCCCCTCCCCCCGACTTCTTCTTCTAGTTGAAGCATATTACTTGCTGGAAGTGTGTGTGTACCGTTATGTAGTGTTCTATTCGGTTCTGTGTTCTTCCTGCCACGTTTTTTGGTGCAAAGTTTTTGCGGCTTTTTCAATATTTTATGAGTCAAGCTTTTGCGTTAACACCTTAAGTACGCAGGGCATTGTGGTTAGGTTTGGGCCATGTGCACAAGAGGGGATATATTTTAAGGGGCACACAGCAAGTTTGTATGTGTGTGTGTGTGTGTGGCAGGAAATAACGCGCAAGCTGTAAGTTTTAACTAGCAGCAAACAAGTTTTGTCGAGGATGAGAAATATGAAGAGGGCCAAGGGGAAGGACGATGACTGTTGCGCCTGTTGAACGAACTGCTGCTGCTGCTGCTGTGGTTGCAATGAAGCATCGAATATTACACACATATAGCCAACTAAACCACCCACACAAACACACACACACACACACACACGCACATTGTAAATGTCGACAACGATTTATTTCCCAAGCAACTTAAGTGCGCCCAAACGCGCGCGCCTTTGAACAATGCCCGTTCTGGCAGCCACGCCCACCCATCCAAACAAACGCCCACACCTTGCTCTTATACACACGCTTGTGGCTTGCCTGTTTGTTTAGGTGGCTGAGTGTGCTTTCGTGTGTGTGTTTGTGTGTGTGCAAAGCAGTTTTGGCGACGCTAACTCAATGAGTCGAAATTAAACAATGCAAAAGATTAAGTGCAGATTTGGGACTTTATCTGCTTGTGCCATAAATTGGTATTTAAGGGATACCTCACAAATGTCTATAACACAGACAACCACACATTACACACACACACACACACAGATACACAAATACAGAGAGAGATATGGTCGGCTAGCTATTGCGCCTTAAAGTATGCAGTCAAAGTTTGCGCTACCAAGAGGAGACGACAATAGATCAGCACCCATAGAACGTAGCTTGTTTACACCCCCCGCTAGGTCCACTACAAAGTCTCTACCTTTCTCTGGAATTCTCCAACTATCTTTGTTTCTTTCTCTCTCTATGTTCTGTAGCCCCCTAAAAACGTGACTAACAAAACTGCGGCACAAACTTTTGTTGTTTACCAATAAACAGAAGCTGCCACCTGCAAGAAGCAGCCAGCGGTGTGGGCCTGCGGCTTCGAGTAACACTCAAACGAGGGGGGAAAGTTCGAGGGGAGGTGGGTACAGGGGGTAAGAAGCACATTCAACATGCACAAGATTAATTGCAATCGGTGTTTTGGCATATGTTTTCATGTGTGTACTTAGCCTTTGCTTCGCAGTTTCTTTCCAGCATTGTTTTGGCATGTTTCTTTGTTTGTGGATCAGGAAGGAAGCGCACTTGGCACTTGAGAAGGTAATTAAGCAACTATTTATGGAGCAGGGAGTAGCTGCAGCCAGCCAGCAACACAACCAGACAGCCAGGCAGCCAGACACGACACAAAACACATGTTCCACGGAACTTTCGATTAAATGAAGCACGTAAATTTCAGAGCGAACTCTCAGCTAGTTGGGCATATGCAATATTAAGTGAGAGATGTGTCGCCAGCTGTCTAAGTGACGGACTTATATGGGTAACTGATCAACTACGGTGGAGGTTATGGTATATCGATATGTATATATGTAAAATATAGCGCTTGATTTATGGTTTAATACATAAAAAAGATATTGAAAAATGAGATGAAAGTTTGATTTCCAACTGAAGAGACAAACTTCTAGGGTTGCATTATAATATGTCTATACCCGAATAGAGGATGAAGAAACTGGAAATAGGTTGTGACTAGTACTTCTTTGAGATTAATCGAGTTAAGGCTAACCCTATTAAAATATTCTAATCAATATCTTTAAATCCCATATAGTTGCTGTCATCAGTTGCGATAATTATAATATTTTTGCCTAGAAAAAACTTTTATTATATATTGTATTACGCAGACTTTATCATAAGAGAAATATAATTGGTTTCAGTTTATTTAAATAACTAGGGTTCAGATAGTGATATATAACCTATTTCCTGAGCAGACATTATCTTAACCGCATTAATTTTCTTTTCCAATTTCCCCTTTCTCTCACCTTTTCGTCGTGTGAATATTAATATAATTCATTATTTTCAATATATCGTTTGGTGGATTATTCCGCTTTCAGTCTCTAAAGCAATATTTTTCTGTCAAAAACACACACACACACACATACAGAGATACAGATTTGGGACATCTCTTTGAGCCATTCCATTCGGAATTGGCCTGGCAACAAAGCCCAGGCCATAATTCGATTGCAAGCTAAGTATCTGCGCGGGGAGGGGGCGGGAGGTTTGGTATTGGGGCAAGTCTTAATGGCATAATCACAGGGCAGAAGACACAACACAGCACACACACACACACACACACACACATGGACAAACAATTGGACATATGTGGCATGGCAACAACAATAGCAATATTAAGAGACGTGAGCTAAACACACCACACACACACGCACACACACAGCCCCCCCAGCATCAACACCATATCACTTTGATTACTTTATTATTGGTAGTAGGCATGCTGCCTGAGCCTTGCTACTGTTTACCTTGCTCCTTGCTCCTGGCTAGCTGCCTTCTGCCTGCTGCCTGCTGCCTGCTCCTTGCTTCCTGCCACTTGCCACTCGCTGGCACTCAGAATAATTGTGGCGCTGCTGCCGTATTCGTATTGTTGCTGTTACTTGCCCCAACGTATTATCCTAGTGATATACTCTTTTGCCACTTTTCTTATTAGAAGCAATCATATCCGAGGCGGGTTTCCTTGGCTTCCCCCCTGCTCACTCTTTCTCTCTCTCCATCTCTCTCTATCTCTCTTGCTCTTGTGTGAGCAAAAATAAATCATTTTTCTGTTTTTGTTGTTGATTTATGCGTTTATTCGATGTGTTCACTTCCTCTCCCTCTCCCTCTCTCTCTATCTCTTTCTCTGTCTCTGTCTAGCTCTGTCTCCTTCTAACGCACACTGCTTCGAACTGCACTTTGGCTGCTGTTGATAATGAGCCAAATCATTTTTCGTGAGATAAATTTCCGACTCGCTGCCATATAAGTAGCTGCAAAACTTATGTTGCGCACCACCCTCCACCCTCCCCCCTGCCCCTCAGCCATCAGGCACCACCCCACACGTTAGCTCCTTAGTGGCAATGCTTTGTCTGCCAAGTCATCAGAAGAATCTCTCATACACACAGACACACACACACACACACACACACACACACACAGACAGACAGAGACTCCTCACCTCAGTGCGACTTTGCCGTCGACAACTTCGAGTTTGGCGCGCTCCTTGAAAGCGTTATAAATCATTGACATGATTAAGCGACGGCACGACACGACATGCTTTTGTTGTAAAGCAGTTGTTGTTATAGTTCCCTGTGTGTGTGTGTGTGTTAGGATGGAGAAACAGTGCCAGTCTGATCCCGTTTCTATTCGATTGTTATAAAAGTTGAGCCGCCCATGGGCAAAATTATAATTTAATATCGAAAATTGTTTTCTCTGCTCTTCAGCTGCAGCCAGAGTTGACCATTCCAGAACCAAAGCCAGTTCCCAAAATATACCAAAGACATTTGATATTTTAATAATATATACAATTCTCCTACCCCTTAGATCGCCAGAGATAGAAGTAGAAGAGTACAAGAGAATCTACTCCTAGCTTGGAGCTCTGTTTCGACGTGGCCTTCACAGGTCTGAGGATAAACAGAAGCTCTTTGATTCTGCACAAATTATCATGCAAAGGTTTCCATTTCCAGGTTTTCCTGATATCTTATATTCCATATTGTTGTAACTATAAAAAGGAAGGGAAATCAGTTGATTAAGAATCAGGGATACACCTCGTCTTTAGTTGATATCAAGGTTCAAAGATTGAATAAGCTTTTTGAGGCTTTGTCTCTGAGTTAAGGATAGTTAGAAAGGCTTTCTTCTATCTAATCTCCTGGAATTTGTATTGCTTAGGGAAGTTTTTCCACAAGATTGAATAAGCTTTTTGATCATAGAAAGGCTATGGCCTCTGGGCTTACAGCTTAGGAATCGCATCCATGCAACAATTTGTATCCCTAAGAAGGAGTTTTTTCACTCTCTTTCATTATTTGTATCAAAAAGTTGTCAAATGAAAACTTTGTCAACAAATTTCAGACATAATTTAGTTCGATTTCTTAAACATTTTCTTTAGCAACTTTAAGTTTTCGCTTGAGTTTTGTATGAAAAACCCTTTTGATAGACTTCTAGGGGATACTATTTAAACTTATCTTTGTAGCCTTGCGCCATGTTTACATCAAAGGATCACTAAACTGCTACTTGGCAGGCTTTCATTATGGCATCTTACATAATTTGCCGTTGAGTTAACAAACAGAGAGGAGAGGAGCCAATACAAAAACATTTCTTGCAGTGCTTCTGCCTTTTTGGCTCCGGTTGCTCCTTGTCCCGTTGCATAAACACACATCAAACATATTTATACATATGTATGTGTACTTTAAGAAACTTTGCTAATATGTTAAAACTGTTCATTGACACCAAAAAATGAGCAAAAACCCAGCAAGCAGGGGTAGCTCGAGCGATATGGGGAACGGAGGGTAGGGTAGGGTGCTTCAAGGGGTTAGGCTGGCAGCCGAGTGGCTGAGAAAAAGGCCAAGCAAAGCTCAAGTGTCAGCTCGTGTGTGTGTGCGAGTGTGTGTGTGTGTTTGAGTTTTGCTTGCAAGTTGTGGAAGCGGAGGTCGAGTTTCATATGAGGCGCTTGAAATGCTTTGCCGGCTGTTTGCAGTGTTGGAAAACACAAACAAAAACTGTGAGCTTATTAAACGGCAGATTTTCCCATACCCATTTTGTTACCATTTTCCCACACTCTCTCTCAGTCTCCCAGTCTCCCAGTCTCTCAGTCTCCCGTTCTCCCAGTCTCCATTCCCATTTGCATTGCTGCGAGTTCTAGACAAATAGCGCAAATAGAAATAAACTGACTCTACATAGTAGGAACCCAAGCGAAAAACTTTTGCCGCTATGCAATATTAACTGCTAATTATGGGAGCAAAAACCGTAAAACCCACTGCAGCTACCGACCCAGTTTATAGGGCTTTACCGCACACACCAACACCAACACCAACACACACACACACACACACACACATATAAAGTCTCTCTTGAAGCCAAACTCTGCGACTCGCTATCGCCCCGTGGCAGTCTGTCAATATTTGTTGAAACACTTTCTGATAGGCAAATGGTTTTTGAATATGCCAAAAGTTGTGCAATTGCAATTGCTTTTCCAAAAACCCGCCAACACGGGCCCCACTATTTTATTAGAAAAGTTTCCTCCTGCCCAAACAACAGCATCAAAATGCGAATGCAACGCAATTCCTCCTCCCTCGCACCGGAGGAGGAGCGGCTCAGCTTCCAATGTTTGACTTTATGCGCTATTTTTAATATTTATTATGACTGATTGCGGTCCCATTTTCCCATTTCCTCCATTTCCCTCATTTCCCATTCCATCATTTTTTTCTTCCATTTCTCTATTTTGCTATTTTATGACCCCTCCGCTCCCTCTTCCTGCCTATATATATGCCCTCCCCTCTGACGATGGCTTGTTTGCTTTTGCATGCCGCAAAATGAATGGCATAAAAAATGTTTAGACAGGGGCTGGCTGCATTCACGCATTATAATTTAAGTGAAACATAAATATTGATGTAATAAATTAATTTTTGCTAAATTGAAAGATAGAGCGCAAACTGAGCCGTTGCCTGTTTGGGGTCCAACACACAAAAGGAACTGAGCTTCTGATTGGGCCCGAAGTACACAAAATGTCATCGAAAGGAACGGGAGGTTGTTTTTTATAGGGAATATTTCTTATGATTATTTTTAAAATATGCAATTAGCTTTTGGAATTACAGTTATAATTATATAAGTAATTACTTAATTACTTACTTAGAAATGTAATTTAATCGAGTCTCCTACTTTCTTCTCTCTTTAGCAAAAGTTATTTTCTTGTCATTTCTTGTCCTTTCTTTCTACAACAGTCAAGTCATAGTTAGAAGGGCTTCAATTTGAAATCTTCTAGTGTATCACCAAGTCGTTCATCTTCGATTTTGGCTCATTTCTTATTCTGTTCTTTTGTGTATTACTTCCTAGCCGACTGTCTGTCACTTCCGGCAATAGTCCGTGTCTATCGCAAACGTCTACACAGTTTCTATGCACTTCATTTTCATTGTCTTTTGTGACTTTTGGTACCGTCCGGTGTACCGTTACCGCTCTGCCCACCACTCACCGTCCACCACCCACCGCCCACCGGCAGCGTCAGCGTCGGCAGCGGCATTGGCATTGGCATTGGCATCGACTGCAACGTTTGGCAAAAGGAGCGCAAGTAACCCGCTGGGAATTAATATTTTCATTTTTCGACAAAATAACAAACGACGACAATGGCGGCGTCTATTTCCCTCTCTCTCCCACACACACTCTCTCACTCTCTCTACTGCGTTCTGCTTAAAAATTTGCCAGCCATTGTCTTTAAGTAGAAAATTCAATTTGTATTTCGACTGCTGCCGAAAAGTATGCAATGCTTTTTGTTTACTCAAATTTCGCTTGTGTTGAGGTAAAGGATGTGGAGTGCGAGTACGAGGACGACATTTGATGTCCCGAACAGCGACCAGTGCATTTGTATAATACAAAAGGCGACGCTGCCACGCCCACCTTCTGCCCTTATACCCGATGCAAAGCCCAAGTTGTTTATCCTCCTGTAGTTGTGGTACAATCCCCGCGCCAGCCTCTATTGCTGCTTGAGCGCTTTATATAAATTTGAAATTCAAATTGATTTGCAACTTGTGGGAAGGAGGAGAGAAGGATTTCAGTTCTGCCCTTAAACGTAGATGTTTGTTTGCTTTTCGTTATGTGCCTTGAATTTTTTGTTGAGCGATTTATTTGCTTGCGACTCGACGACTGCGCTGAGCAAATTAATTGGTGTAAAATGCAATTAGCCCCCAACTCGAAAGGATATGACAACAAGCAGCAGCAGCAGCAGCAGCGGCAGCGGCAGCAGCAACAACCACCACTTGCTCTTAACAGTAGCTCTTAACTTTGTTTGAAAATAGTTTATGAACTATTTATGCACTTATGCCTTAAGGATATAGAGCTGCTTGCCGGCTTTCAGTCTAGGGGGGGTCTAAGGTCAATGTTGTCAACCGGCTGTCAGGTCTGTAGAAATGCAAACTTTTTGCTTTTGCTGCACAACCTTTGGGGGGCCAGTGCAGAGCACATAACTTCGATGATGCCTTCGACAGGATAAAGCAGCCGAGGGCAGACAACAAAGGCAGCTCTCCGGACAACAAAAATGAAAAAATACAAAAAACTGCTGCTTGGGTGGAAAGTTTGCAATTCTTGTGGGAACACTTGATCATAAGTTGCACATTTTTCACTGATTTATTTTCTCCTGCTGCGCCCCTTGCTGCAAGCTGCCTGAGAAAGCGCTGCATATTTTCGCAACAAATATTTATAGTGCCTAAGCTTTGAGCTTATCAAGCTTAAACTTAGAATGAAGCCAACGCTAAAGCTGAAGTAGTTAATGCTCAACTTATGACCCAAACTCTTGACCCAACCAGCTGACAGGTTATTCCATCACGAAGCTGTATAATGGATTGCAGATGACATTCCCACAATTGAGAAAGCTCAGGGTTAAATATATTTAATAAACTTACGAAACTGCCAAATAATTTATCGCTTGAGGAAGTCAATTGAAGGCTGTCCTAAGTAGGTTACTTCATAAAGATAATATCAATTAAGTTTCATACAAAGCTTACCAAATAGATGAAAGTTACAAGGTTTAATTTAAAGGAATATTGAATGAGCCATAACTTTAGTGCAACCATTTTATAGCCTCTATTTTGGTGATGATTAATCAAATATTTAAGTATCAGTTTCAACTGATGTCATTATGGCATAAACAAGCCGAAGATAACTCTTATTCTGGCACAGGGTAGACAACGCGACATCTGCGCGAATCAATTCCCTTTAGTGGCATTTCTTAGCTTGTGCTCTATTAATCCATTCCATGCAACACAAGCAGCGGCAACCTGTCTTGCCGCTCACCTGGCCACACACACACACACACACACATTTCTTGAAACAAGCCGCGCAACATGCCGCTGATATGCCACAAATTTGTCGTTGTTGTTGCAAAAACAAACACACCTTCGGGTGCTTTTTTAGGGCCAAAGAAACAGAGCGCCAAGCCAAAGTGTTGCTCATATGATGGACAGACGGGGGAAGGACGAGACAGAAGCTGGATACTAGTAGAAAGACCAAAGCCGGCAGATAAAAGTTAGTTTTTTGTTGACTTCAAATGCACGCGTCTTGACTACGTTTCACTCTGACTCCGACTCCGAGTCCTGCTCCAGCTCCGGCTTCAGTTTCAGCTCCAACTTCGACTGCGACTGCGACTTTGACTTGCCTCGACTGTCATGTGTCTTCTTCAGGTATCTACACACACACACACACACACACACACACATGTATACACACACAACTGCTATGAATCGTGTGAATTATTAAAATCTAATAAACCACAAGATTTTATGTTACACAAAACTCGTTCGTCCTCATCCTTGTGCTCGTCCTCGTCGACCTCTTGCAGCCAAAGTTTTTGCGGTTTTCTTTGGTTACGCTATTGAACCTTAAATTAAGTTTGAACATAACTTCCGCCCACACACACACACACACACACACATACACACGCGTACCATTTCTTGGCTCGCCTATGTCTTGTTTACATAGGTAAGTTTAATTTTCCTGTAGCACACTTTTTGGGGCGCATGCATGAAACATGTGCGTCGTGCTACAATGTGTAGGTGTGTGTGTGTGTGTTCATAAATTTCCTTAATGTTCAAGTGTGAAAATCTTTGCCGTTCGATGGTGTTTTTCACACTTTCGTGTTGGCCAGGCACAAGTTTCTGGCTGGCGCCCGGTGAAATCAAGCGGCAATGTGTAAACTTTCAATAGGTTCGTTAAAATTTTATGATTTTCCGTGTCGGCTCGTGTGTGCGTTTTGCCCCTTATCGTTGTGTGGGTGTGAGTGGTGTGATAAAAAACCAGCAACCAACCAAAGCAACCAAGAAACATACAACAGGAACATAAACACAACCGACAAACGTGTTGAAATTTGTTTAGCTACTTCCGGTTTACGGTTCAGATTCCGACTTTCAGTCTTTGAAGTTGTTGTCGCTCCTTAAATTTTCATCGCTTCTTGTTTATTTATTTACATGATAAATTGTTTAAGTGTTTTTCACTCGCTTCTCCTCAAAACTTTTTAATGCCTTTCTATGATTATTTATCGAATGATTATCAGTATCTTTATTTGTTGCGTGACTTCAATTTTAGACTTAGATTATTTCTAGTTTTCCCCAATTTGTATCCTAAGTATCCTCTGAGCTTTTCAGCTACTTTGAAGTAAGTTCGATATAAAGGAAGTCTAATATTTTCTAGTTTTGATATCGATCTGTCTAGTTTAGAATCTGTAGATTTACTTTGTATGATTCTTCAGTTAACTTTTAGACTTAGATTGTGATTATCCCCTGAGGTTTTTAGCTACTTTGAAGTGAGTTCGATATAAAGGAAGTCTAATAATTCCTGGTTTCGATATCCCGAAATCGATCTATATATTTCAGAACCTGTTAATTTACATCGTGCTATTTTTCAGTTAACTTTTAGACTTAGATTGTGCTTATCCTCTGAGGTTTTCAGCTACTTTGAGGTGAGTTCGATATAAAGGAAGTCTAATAGTTTCTAGTTTTGATATCGATCTGTCTAGTTCAAAATCTGTAGATTTACTTTGTTTGATTTTTCAGTTAACTTTAATATATATTGAACATTAAAACGAGTTTAAGCTTTTAGACTTAGATTAGATTAGATTTCGTTAATTTATGAGAGCTCTCTGAGGCTTTAAGTTACTTTAAAGTAAGTATTGTAGCTCCTAGTTTCGATAAATCTTTCTGTCTTTTTCAGAATCTGTGTTACTTTTTACCATTCTTCAGTTAAGTTTTCTTTGAGTAGAATCTCTTATAGGCCTTTCTCTTGCATTCTTAAAACAACTTTCTCGTTCTCGTCTTGACTTTATGCCATGTTAGGAATAACTTCTCAGTTGTCTATTCTGAGTTAATATTTCTGTTATTTTGCAACTTTTTTAACTGCAGTACAACTTGGCGGCTGGTCTTTGACAGCTGCATATACAGGCTGATCCACATGGTCTTTATCTCAGGTTAGTTCTGCGCCCACTGGCAACCAGCTTCTGCTTCTTAGGCTGTGGCAGAGAGTGGAAGCTGGGGGGAGGAGCTGAAGTCAGCAGCTGATGGCATCTTCTAGCCCTTTGCCTAGAGTTTTGTTGCTTCTTTAACATGCAGTCAGTCAAGTTGGCAGAAAAAACTTTGGGGCAAGCAAAAGGTGTAACATGTCTGTGCCTGCTACTTGCAACAGCGACGGCAGCAGCAGAAGTAGAAGCAGCAGCAGCTGTCAAAATGACAGTTGAAATAACAACGAGGCGTCGGCAGGTGCCAGGCATTTGGGTGGGTGGCACAGCGGTCGGTACGCAACATTTGATAAACTTTTCACAAACACGCTCACACACATACTTATAAGCTGCCTCTCCCTCTCCTCCCCCTCCTGCCCCTCTCTTACACACATAATTCTGCATAAGATTTGCGCATCGCAAGTCACCTGCTTGGCTCTTGTCCCAGCGCCTGCTTGTATGCAACACATTTCTGGACGCGTGTGCAGCTGCCAGGAGGAGAAAAAATACAGAAACACAAGAAGCAGCAAGCAGGCTGCAAGTTATGGCAACTGCCAGGACGGGGCAGTGGTGCAGCGGGTGGGTCCTTTGCCACAAGTCAAGTTTTGACTAAACTAATTATATGCGCAAAGAAATCAAAGCTGTTGCGATGCCGTCTCCTGGCACTTGAGAGCTCATGCACATACACGCACACGAGTGGACCACGCCCTCTAGCCGCCCAAATGAGGCGTTTGATGTGCAGCAGCAACAAAAAGACGATCGCCAACCACAACAAGAACAAGTACAAGTCGAACAAAGCGAAAATTCATTGAAATCAAAGCAAACTCCTGCTCACAGGACTTGGGTCGCCACTTCACCTCAGCGGCGGCTGTGAAAATTCTCAAGTGCTTTTCACACGCATTTTCAATAAATTTTTTGCATTACTTTTTATCCGCTTTTTTTTTCTGGCTCTCGACCTCTCCAGACTTTGTTCCTTGCATTGTGTTATTGTTGTGCTCGAAGATTTTTGGAGCGTACTGTGCAGATTGCTGTGGTGGTTAGATATTTCAGTGGGTTGGGTGGGTTGTGGTGCGATGCTTCAGTGAAAGATGAGGCAGAAGGAATCTATTATTCCAATGGCAGCTGTAAGCAGCAATTGTGGGCTTCAAGTGCTCCAATAACCGATTGTTATTTGAGTCCCACTCGAAAAAGGATAATGAGAGTTCTCAAGTGCTTGCCAATATCTGTTAGAAATAATAATAATAATATACTTATGGTATTAGATCTTTGAGTGTTTTTCTAGCGGTAATTAAATAAATCTCCTTGAGGTAGGGAAAATATATCTATATAAACCTCCCTTTATAGATTGTTCCATAATAGTACGGACATCCTTAAGTAATCCAAGCTTCGTTTTCTTTCACATACAACTAACTTTTGTTTAGTTCTCGGACCTGAAAATAATCTTCTTATTGAAATACTTTCATAGTTCACGCACCTAAAAATAATCTTCCTATAGAAAAACCTTCATGGATGTAAAAGTAGCTGTTGACTTCTAGGAAGCAAGGATTCTTAGAAGAATATATAGGAGTTGGGTCTTAAGCATATTTAGCATTCTATTAAGGATATAATACTGTTTTTATTTGAGTTTATCCTATTTGATTTCACTTTGCTTGGTTACGCGTTGTTTTATTCTACAACTCATTTACACCTGGACTCCCTTTGATGATAAGTGCGAAAGCAATCCTAACTCATTTTTCCACCTGTTGCCAGTGTATATCGTACAACGCTTGTGTTTAGGCCCCAAGGACTCCTTGGAGATTGTGCCCCCGCTTCCGACCAAAACTTAACACCAAATCAACCATGCAAATTTCCTAAGCTTACCACAAGACGGCAAACGCCCCGCACGCTCGCCAGCCCCCCACAAACTTGTATCCTGTGACTTCCCGCGAGGCACACGCAACAACAACAGCTCGCAGGACGATAAACAGTGGCAGGAGCTACAGGACCAGAAGCCGTTACAAAGTAAAATAGCGAGCCAGTCAGCCAGGCAGCAAATGCGTCAACTTAATTAGCAGCGTCACGTTTATAGAACCGAAGATGGGGGCCAGCCTCGGAGCTGGAGAGCAGGGGAAGCTCAGGAGCTGCCAGGCGGGCATATTGTTTAATATTGTTTTCTTTTTTTTTTTTTTGGTTTTTTCTGTTAGGAATCCTCCAACCCCTGAGAACGTGGCTCGGTTCGGTTTCGTGTTAATTGTTGCGCCTCACAGAAAATTAATGAACTCAAGTTGTTTGTGTTGTTTTTATTTTCTTTCTGGGGGGTTAGGGTATTTTTTTCCCCGACAAATTCCTTAACGGAAATTGATACGCTTTTTGTGGCAAAATACGGGAGGGGAGGGGCAAAAGCGACCCCTTGGGTCGAGTGTGGGTGTGACTGGACGGCGCTTGTCATTGCCTTGAATGACATAATCTAATTGAAAAGCCATTTAAGCGTGCTGCATGATAATTTTTTTTTATTCCTTTTCTATTGCTTTGTTCCGTGTTGTTGCTTGAGAGACTTAAGGCAACCTCCCGAATCCTCCCTGTACGAGGAAGGGAAGCTTCCCTTTCAGAGGCATATCATGAAATGTGAAGCTGGAAGCTCTCAACGTGATTTGAATTGATAATTTGCAACAATTAGGCAATGGCTATGAAATTTGTCAGCCAGCAAAAGTTGAAGTTGAAGGAATTTCGCGCATGTTTAATTGAATCGAATGAAGTTTGACAGTTCGACGTGGGGTTGGGGAGGCACAGAGGGTTTTTCCCGAATTGAAAGGAACTTGAGAAGCCACTTGAAGTGAAATCAAAATGAGCAGGTTAAGTGTGCAACTTGCAGAAGTTACTCAAATTACATATAATATATACCCTATGCCCATTAAAAAGAGGAGGGTGTATACAACTTGTGGGAAAGGATGTAACAGAAAGGGAAAAGTAGACGGCAGCAACCTGCGAGAGATGAATATCTTTCGACTGTCTGAATGGGTTGAGCTGGTGGAAATTGCAATCAAAAGGAAGTAAGGAATTCAATCCTTGTTTTGGGTTAACGATATATATCCTGTTATACGAACAGATGACAAGCAGAGAAGTTATTCAAAGGAAATATAACTTCTTCCTTTAGGACAAAGCAGTAGTCGGAAATCATGTGACTGGAAAGACAAAATGTCATCTTAGTTCAGCTCTTATATCCTTTATACAGGATATCTCCTAGCTGAACGTCTTCTGCATCTCTCTGGCAAGTTTTCTTTTACGGCGCTACGTGCGTTCAAAGCGTCACCTGCAGACCAATGACTGAAACTGTACTCGCAGTGCTGGAAAGTGTGTGACGTGATGTACGGTATTTGAGTTTTGAGTTTGTAGCTCTTAACTTGATTTCTGCTTTGCTTTGTGCCCTCTAGACCCTATTGGACTGCAGTCTACCTCCCTCCCCACCACTCTCACTCCTCAGTCACCATGATCCACGTTCCAGTCTGTCTGCTTAGCTCGGCATTCGCGTTGTCGTCGTTCCATCTATGAGGTGTTAATGCTTTGTAAAGTTTACACAACAACAACCAAAGCGAAGAAAAAAGTTTAAGCACAACGCGTGTGTGAGTTGAAGGGTGTGGGGTTGGGTATGGAGTTGGGGCTGGGGCTGGGGAGGGTCTTGGACCTGATGACGAGGTTAGCACAAAAAGCTCGTCGAGCTGCACAATAAAAAATGCCAACCACAAAGCATTTTTATGAGTTTCGTGTGTGTTTGTGTCTCGTGCTCTTTTCATTCTTTGTTCCCTTTTTTCTCTTCGTCGCCTTTTTTTTTCCATTTTTATTTTGTTGTTGTTTAAGTGGCTTTTACTTAGTATGCCAAAACTTGGCACTGGGATTTGTTGGCCAGTGTTGTTGTTGTCCTTCTTGAGCTTTGCTCATCTGTCCTCTGTTTGAGTGATGCCCAGGCAGCAGATGAGCATACAAAGTGCTGCACTATAAATAGAATCTATCAACGTTTTCAAACATCAAAAGTTGTTGCTTATACTTAATCAAATTATTCACGATCAAAAGCTTACGATTATCAGGAGAAGACTGGATCATAAAGGAATTCTTCAATTGAAAGTCTCAGATTTCAGTTATAAGGCAGGAGCTAAATACAAGCAATATTCGTGTTGAGTGAGCTTTAGACTTAATTAACAATGCAGAAGCAGCTTTAACAGGGTTGTTAAGAGTTTTCCATATGAAGAGAAGGCAGTGCTGTATAACGGAAGAGTCGATCGGTAGAAGCTTTTTGGCTTAGGCGAGCAGCTTAGAGCTTTCTACAGCTTTCTTTGTAAAGAGGAAACTGAAGCTCTTCGCTTTTAGGCCTGTAAAAGGAATATGTTTGAGCATAGAAAGGGATAATCGTTCAGAAGCTTTTGAGCTTGTGGGCTGTAAGCTAAGCTTTTGGATGAAAGCAATTGGCAAACAGCTTCTGAAAAGTTGTCTCAACTTTTCGTTATATAGAGGAGACTACGCACTTTGTGTTTTCCAGAAGCAAAGCTACTTAAACCCAGCAGCTCCTGAAGTATTTAAGGATCAACTTGAAAAAGCTTTTCACTTCTTACACATAAGGAATTCGACCAGAGAAAGTTTCCTTTATCCTTTTGCTGCAAAAGTATTTTAATTTCAATGGAGGTGCAACATTTGGGAGCATTTCCATGAATAATGCAACTGACCAAATGCTTTCTGAGCGAGTCCTTAACATAGTTTATTTATCATAGGAGTAAAGTCCTTAAAATATACTCAAATACTTTATTTAGATGTATTTAAAGCAACTGGAAAAGATTAGAGCTGAATGCGAACATTTATTAAATAAAATGTACGCGTTCCTCAAACAATTTGGGGAAACTGTCGCCGTTGCCTTTTTGGGATCTCTTGGATTCAAATGGAGTCAGAGGGCGCACACTTAAAATAGTTTTATTTCAATTAACAACAGAAATTCGATGAGTTTATTTGGTGTTGTTGCGTTTTATGCGAGTCAAGATAAGAGAGATGGCGGCAGCGGCAGCGGCAGCAGCAGCGGCGGCGACTGGTAACATTTTAAGACCGCTTCGGTCCATGGGTCTATCCAATGGGAGAAGGGTTCGGGTTCGGGTTCGGGTTTGCGTGTTTAACTGCTGCACAGAAATAGTCCTGTTTATGTGAGTGTGTGTGATAATGTTGACAGATAATAAACTCGGAAAATTACAAAATTACAATCAACATACACACACACACACACACACATGCACACACATGGAGCAAGAGGGACATTTGCAAAAATGTCACATGCATGGGACGCTGCTAATGGCGCGCCATTGTCGTGCCCGGTTCTGGGCCCCCATTTTATGGCTGGGAAGCAGTCTTTTAGCCGGCTGGCCGCCTGGCTGACTGGCTGGCTGACTGGGTGGCCAACAGGGTGGCCAACTGGGTGGCTTTCGGGCTTTTTGGCGTCAGGGCGAACGTAAATTTGCCACCACAAAACTATTCAATTGAAAGTTATTTACGTTTATTGTTTCATTTCATTGCCAGTTGGCAAACATTTCGAGCGGCCCTCTCTCTACGCATTTCAGAGACAAAAGTTATGCAACATATACATACCACAAGTGTATCTGTGTGTGTGTGCGTGTGTGTGTTTATAAGTATTAGTGAGCTTTTTGAATAAGTCGCTGATCAGCTTTCTCTCTAAACTTGAAGCTGACGAGTTTTCCGAGTTAAAGTCAGTGAGAAGCAATTGAGAGAGGGCTTGATTTATGGCCAAATGCCATTAGACCCGGCCAGGCCATCGATTAGCCACAGTTGCCGAGCTGTGCTCTAAATCTATACTTCCGTTGTTAATCATTGGCATCACTTAATGGCCCCTTCCGTTTTCCGACAGGCACAGACACACGCGGACCACGGATAGAGAAAATGCAATGAACTAGAGACAGGCCTAGTCGCAGTCAAGTGGTTCCTTGGGTCGGTGGAACGGTGAGTGGGGATCCGGGTGGGTCCAGGGGATCGGGGGGTCGACTCAATGGCCAACAGCAAACACGCCCTTCAATTACAAATCTAAGCGAGTCGACTCTCTTTTGACTTGCTTGCGCAGATAATCTGCTAAAGGACTTCCGCCTGGTGCGTGCGCTGCGTGCAAAAAAACTCTATATATATATCTCTATATATATATATATAAATCGTGTATATAAGTAGAAGAGAAAGGTTGAAGGAAAAACTGAACTGAAGGAAGCAGGAGAGGAGCAATGTTGTCGAGGACTGTAACTGAAAACGCAATGATATACGGCCGTGAAATCGAATCGCGGCATGAGACGTGGTCCTGCACACACACACACACACACACATAGTTAAAAGGCTTTAAGTGCTTGCTCCTGTCTTAGTCGTTTCGACCAACGGCAACGGCAACGGTTACGGCTCCTGGTTACGGGTTTTTGGCAAGTTACTTCGACAAATTCAACAGACTTCGTCGTCGTCTTTTGTGTGTGCATTGGCGGTGGATTTCTTGGCGCTGCAGCCAGAAATTTATTGCGACGCTGTGCCTTGTTGCGTGTCCACATAGACTAAGACATCGCCCAGCGGGTTGCATGTCCTGCTGCCAGGACGTCGCCATCACCACCAGCCCCCAGCCCCAGCACCAGCCAAACACCATTGTGTTTGTGGCTCTCCTGCATTTTCGGGTAGGCGTTGGCATTGCGTTTTCGCCGGCCGTGTTGAAATTGACAGCAAAATAATTGGTTGATTATTTATGAGACAAACGAGCCAGAGAGAGAGAGAGAGAGTCCTTGCCAGCCAAGGCAAAGTTTGTTTAGGCCGCGTTTAAATCAATGCCAAAGAAATGTTTATTACTCCAATACCAAGCAACAGGAAGGCTCTAAAATGTTGGCACTGATTCCTTACAAGACCACAAATGGAATTGCCGGCAAGACTTAAGATTTTCTCTCTCTTTTTTATGTTAGCCAATAATGTAGACTAGAAATATAAGAAAAAGGGAGCTAGAGAAGTTATTGGTAAGAAGTTAAGGCTAAGGAAAAGCAGCAAAAAGAAAACAGATCTTAACTATAACTTTGCAATAGATACCCTTGCATTAAGTGTCGCTTTTGATTCAAAGTATCCTGGTTTAATTGTTGTTGCAAAGCAATTTAGTGAGGTCCTTAAGTTCCTTATAGAGTAATCTTATAGCTACAGAACTTAATTCTAACAAAGGTAGCTTTTAACTTAAGTCTTAGCTTTATTTCTGATTCGTCACCAACTTTTATGTCCATTGTCTAAGACTTAATCTGAGCTTTCTTTCTAAGACTTTATGTTTATGATTCTAGAAATGCATAATCCCAGCCTTAATTGATTGAGCTCAAGGAATAATTCATCAGCCCTAGCTGAGTTACGACTATATGTTATATAGGAAGAAGAAACTTGGATTTATAAAGAGAGAATGTAGCATGCATTTGCGTGTGGAAGCTGCAAGTTTGTTAGTTAAATAGAAACTAGTCTTATGCAACATCTGAGACTTTATGTCCCTGTAAATCTGCAGAGAAGAGCTTTGAGTCTTGTCTCGTCACGGGGCCAAGGGCCTGGCCACGCCCTGACAGTTTCGGCTTTGATGTTGGACGAGACATGCAACTGATTGTTATCCAAATAGTTATTTAAGCAATTCAAATTGTGGTAATTAAAAATGGCCAGCAGGCCGTAGCACCGAGCTCAAACCCAGCACACACACACACACACACACACTAATACACACACGCAATAGGAATATAGAAAGAAAGAGAAGACAGAGGTTATACCTAGACAATGGCAGAGGCAGGCACTTGACATATGGAGCTGGGAGCCTTGGACATGAGTAAGAGCCACTGCTCGGACCCAAGCCCCATGGCCTGCGGCTGGCTGTTATTATTTTTGTCACTGACAAAGCAAATCACCGAAAACCAACAAAGGCAGGCAGCACCCTTTCCCCCCACAGGAACACACACACACACAGAGAGAAGGAGAGAGAGAGAGAGGGAGGCGTAACAAACGACGTTGGATGGAAAAATCCGGTAGCGAGTAGCAGTAGGCCTAGTAGTTGGTCTCCTCCAGGCAGCATCTCTAGGCCAGTCCAGGCAATTTTCCTGTTGAATTATGAGGATATTTGTTTCGTCATGAAAGATTGGCCCCGGTCCGGCAGCTGCATTCACTCTCTCATTGTACTCGTAATCCTTACGCAACGGGCAACAGTACTATTTTTTTTGTTGCTTTGTTTGTTTCTTTTCGGTTCCCTCTATTTCTGTTTTTGGATTTGTAGTGGATTCCTTGTGGTGGAGTACGGGCGGGATCTGGTTTTCAATTTGTTGTTGGCTGGCGGCAAACGGTGCCGCAACGGGCCGCAACAGAATCGTCAACTTTGCCTTCGTCTGGAGCTTACCAAATGCACTGCCATTTGGGTGGTGGCCTGCTGCAAGTGAAATGCACTCCACTAGAGACTCCTGGGATGCCAGGCTTCGGGTTAGGTGCCCCCAAAAAGGGCACACATGTATCACATGAGTCTTAGCCGGGCCACGAACTGGCCCGATTGCATCTACAATTCATAGAAATTTCAAACGATGCGTAAACGAAAACGGAAAATGCACAGCAGCAGCTGGACTAGGACTAAGAGTAGGAGCAGGAGCAGCAGCAGAAGCAGCAGCAGGAGCAGGAACAGGAGCTGGAGTAGGGATACTCTTGGTCATCTTTTCACTGTGGACGCTGGGGGTCAAAGTAAACCAAATTGTTCAACGCATTGCAATGGAAGTTCTGGCAAGAAGCATTGCTCGGCCCCAAAAATTGCGTTTTTCAAATGCAAGCGGGAAAGAGATGGACACTAGAAAGAGACAGAGGGAGAGAGAGAGAGGAATAGCTGGGATAAAGGAGCTACTGGCAAATCCGACTTTGGTTGATGATGAGTGTCGTTATCGCTTTTGTAGAGTTTCGTTTGTCGTACCCCTCTCTCTCGCTCCCTCTCTCTCTCTCTCTCTCTGTTGTACTTACTATCCCTCTCTCACTTGGGGATAGAAGTATTCTAACTACAAGTTGAATTTACATTTCGATATGTGGGTCGGGTCGGTGCCAGTGGTGTCTAACGTTCCAAGTCCAAGCACACAAAACAATCAAGAAATGCAATTGGTGCACTTGTGACTCTGCTCTGCCGGAAAACGTTGAATTTTCCAGTTGAAGCTGGAGTCGGAGCTGGAGTCGGAGATGGAGTCGGAGATGGAGTCGGAGACGGAGTCAGACGATGATGTAGCTGCACGGATTGATTTACGTTCGAAAAGATTTCTCAAGTGCGACAGTGTGTGCATAGCACATTTATACTCTGAACTGGCTGTGGCTCAGTGAGTAGTGTTGCCACCCTACCCTATAGATTCCATTCCATTTCATATCCAACTCCAACTGGCTGCACATTTTTCTATATGTTTTTGCTGTAGTTTTGCATTTTGACTGCATCCAAGGACTGTGATTTATCAAAAGGTAATTTATATATGTGGGTGTGTAATTTATATATAGATATATACACACACACACACACACATGCACACTCTAGTCTCCAGAATACATTACCCTTTGTTTACGTTGCTGTCTGTTTGCTGTTGGGCTGCCTCCTGAATCCTTCTTCCTTCTGTCTCCCAGTTGCATTTGCAACTTACGCAACATTTTTAAGAGTATTTCGTTGAAAATAAATCGCCTGCCCAAGCATGACATACGATCAAAAAGCCGGAGCCGGAGTCGCA
Source organism: Hirtodrosophila trivittata (assembly GCA_035045065.1). Classification (NCBI taxonomy): domain Eukaryota; kingdom Metazoa; phylum Arthropoda; class Insecta; order Diptera; family Drosophilidae; genus Hirtodrosophila; species Hirtodrosophila trivittata. The sequence goes on along the minus strand of JAWNNK010001028.1, from coordinate 3,131,464 downwards.
GTCGGAGCTGGAGCCGGAGAGGGAGTCGAAACCAGAAGTTGCACTGCAAACATCCTCCAGGCTTAGAGGCTGTCCTGATTTAAAAGCTGCTCAGAAGGACATTCTATTATTTATTTAGGTGAATTCCTTTTGAGCTACGATAATTATAAGGTGCCTCAAAGAGTCGTCTCCAGATTGAACACAATTCGTTATATAAACTAAATGAAAGGAATTCACTAGATGAATAGGTCAGGATTCCAAATTGATTTGATAAATAAGCTACATCATTTATTGCTCCATAAGATTAAGTTAGGCAAGAAGCATCAGAATATCCTTGGACAAGGTCTGGCCTGAGCTGATAAGTAGCTTTCCGATGTGTGGCAATGTGTGGCACACCCAATGGATATTCCGAGCATGTCAGTTTCAGATCCTGCTCTGGAAAGGGGTCATTCAAATATCAGAAACATGTCGGGCAGCAGCGCAAATGCATAAATTCAATTTTTCACATACGAGAGAGAAAAAAAAAACGTTGCATAATTTAACGCTGTCTATAGACACGGTTCCGTGGACGATGGATGGGTCAGTGCATGTGGATGGATATCAATGGACAGCAAACAGAGGCGAGTGCGGAGGGATATGAAGTAAAAAATTGCAAATCGAATCGAGCAGCCAAACGAATGTCGTGCCCAATGAATGAAGGTGACCAGAGGGCTGGAGGAGCAACCGAACCCAGCTGGTCTGCATACCGAAACGTCAAGAGCACTCGCACGACAGTTACACGCCTAAGCCCCCGGCTAGTAGCTACCGGGGAACTGGGTACTGGGTACTGGGTACCAGATCCCATATAACCCTCAACCTCTTGTTTAGCTCTTATGTAAGGACTCGCTGTCCAGGGGCGGCCAATGGCCACGGTATAAACATTGTTGACATTTGCCAAACCTACTTTAATCACTTTTTAACCCCATTTGATACAGTGTCAACATGCATGGGGCGGCGGCTCATAAAATGGACAGTCGGCAGTCCTCTCCTGTCCAGTCCTCTCCTGTCCTGTCCTGTCCGTTGTCCCTTGTCCGATCAGGACCATGAGCTGAAACTTGAATGCAACGGCAAATAAAAGAAGAAAAACTGCGCCGAGTGACAAAAAATGCCAATGACAAACGTCGAAAAGGAAAAAAAAGAGATACGAAGCGAAATAGCAAACGAGAAAAATATCCAAAATGGGAGCGAAACAGCAAAGGACATTCAACGGGCCGTGGACCCAGTTACCCTATATGCTGCTCCTCCTGTGCTTTCGGCCAGCTTTCCCAGCTCCATGGGCATGGTCAACGGGCCGAGCTGCCAAAGCAATTGATTTACTGCACTTTGTTTGCCAAAAATTAATTGAGTTGATGACAAGTGCAATTGATTTATGCGGGACTCAAATGAGTGTGGACAAACGCATGGATGGATGAACGGATAGACGGATAGACGGGCAAACGTACGGACGGACAGTGGGACAGTCGGACAGTCGCTTGGATAAAAGGATGAGCATATGGATGGGCTAGAAGGATTGGATAGCAGAATGTTACATGGGTAACCAAAGGGCTCGGAAATGCGGGCAGGGCTTCAACTTTGCCTTTTCTAGTGAAGAAAAAGGGAAAAACTGGAAAGGAAGGGGCAAAGTTGGGAAATTTTCTTTGAGATAATTTCAAAATATTCCAGCAAATCTATGAAAATTCACTAAGAAATTGTAATATTTTCATTCAGTTAAAGGAACTCCTGCACTGAGAGTGAGAACTACCAATTGAAACTATAAAGAAGTTCACGATAATATCATTTAAATAGGATAAGGATATAGAAGGGGGATAGGGATAAAGTTTGTTTAGTTCTTCCACCAAATCTTTGTGCTTATTTGAAATGGTTTTTTATATATCATTTATCGAAATCTGATAGATCCTTAGGTGGAGCGTTTTCCATGGACATTCATTACTCGTTTCCTGTCAGCATTTGTCGCTCAGTGTATTTAGACCCTGTTTGAGCCTTGTACAAAACGGCAGGTGTCAAAGGCAACGCTGTTAAAATTCTACCTGTGTTTCCCTGCCCACCACATCTCGACTCCATGTTCTGTCACGGAAGCGTGCCGCGCACACATGTCAGGTTGCTCTCTTTTGGCAAGTCGGTTGGATGGTTGCCTGGTTGGTTGGTTGGCCGGTTCAGGTTTAGGCCAAAAACGAGCGACGCAACGGAAATAAACGCCAAGCGGATGCCGACAAACGAAGCAAATGATTCATTTCCGATGATGCGACAGCGTTCAGTGCCAGTGCCGCGTCCGCATCCTCATCCTCATCCTCCTCCCCATCCCTATCCTTCTCGTCCTTCGTCCTTCTTGTCATCGTCGACGTCTGCCACCAAAAATTTGCATGAAATGCAAAATCAAACGGGTCGCGGACATTTGCCAGCCCAGCCATAGACCTAGTCTAGAATCTCGGGCGCAGGGCGCAAAGGGGGGAAAGGGCGAAAGGGAGGAGGGGGAGGCGTGGCAAGGCGTTGGGCTGCATCACGCGTCACGTTTTACGTTGCCCCGTGCGCAGGTTGACGGGCAAATGTTGCCACTGCCGTTGCCATATTTTATGAGTCCGGTCTGCGGCGCAGCGTGTGTTATTGATATGCTAACGGTAAACGTCATTGGGGCAGGAGGTGAAAGGGGGATGGCAAGGACTCTGCATTTGACGGCTGTGCCCTGTGCGGAAGTGGTTAAACCGGGCCATAGGCCATGGCACAAACCAGTGGTCACCAGCTCTACATAACTCCACAGCTCCGGTTCCGACTCCAGCTCCAGCTCCAACTCCAGCTCCAGCGCCAGCTTTGGCCAGGGCAACATATGTCGCGGCCAAACGTGTGAAATTTTAAGCCATATTTTGTACAGGGCGCACCCCATTTATAATGCACCCGCTTGGGGAGTCGTCCGTGGACACACGCGGCGGACAACATATTGGAAATCAAAATGTTGATATGCAGCAGGCAACATTTTTCAATTAAGCTGACAACAACAATAACAACAAACAGGATCAACCAGGAACAACCAGGAGTCTAGTTGTGGAATGTTATCTGACATGGATTCTGTGGGTTCCTTTTGCTGAAATATTCAACTTTTGCTGGTTTTGTTGTCTGAGAAAAAGCTTTGAATATTCTTGAAATTATTTCTAAAATTTATGAAATTTGAATTACGATTAGAACTGCTCGGGAATAAGTTAATCCTTAAGCGTCCTGAGTATATTATTTCTGCTTAAGGCAAGTCTTATGTTCTACGAGGTCTGTTTAAAAGAAAAAACATTTTGCTTACTGTTTTCTTCGATTACAATCGCGTGGTGCATAATAAGCTCCTGCCAAGAGATCCACCAGGTATTTACCAGATTTGGCTCCCTGCCACTTTTCTAGTTCCCAAAACTGAAGAAACCTATGAAAGAAAAGCGTTTTGCCACAATTCATGAGATAAAGACGGAATCGAAGAAAGAGCTTAAGGCCATACCGAAAAGTGCATTTCAGAAGTGCTTCGAAGACTGGAAGATGCCCTGGCATAAGTGCATTATATCTGAGGGGATTACTTTATAGGGGATAAAATAGATCTTAAAACATGTAAAAAGTGTTGCGTTTTCAATAAGTTGAGTTTAATCAAATTTGATGTACATATGTGAAAAGAATATATTCTGTTTTAGTTTTTAGAGCTGACAGACATTTCAACCGATGTTATACAAAAGTTATCTATGAATTGGACATTGCGTTACGGATGTCAATCTTTATTGGAGTATTTTTAATATATTTATTGATATATCAGACTTGTTTAAGACAAAATGTAATAAAGATATATAGTTCAATAGAACCATATATAAACCAACCAATCAAGTTTCAATCAAACATTACAATATTATTCAAAAATAAAACTGTTCTAAAGCTGATATTCGCGATTTAAAAATACATTCATGAACTTCATAAAGGTTTGAGTAAATTTTAAATTCATGTGAACATTATATTCTTATCTGATTAAGTTTAAGTGGAATATATATAGATATATAAATCATGAGTTTCTTACACGTTTCGAATGATTTGCAATTGAAGCTTATCACAACGTGCGCCTTGTAATTAGCTTAAATCACGAATCCGTTTACTATTCAGTATTGAATATAGTTTAACGATCGCCTTTCTGAGTATAAAACCAAGTGGAATTCATTTGAATATTCAGTAGAAAACGAATAGTTTCAGCTTACTAAGAAGATGCATTTCAACAGCAAGAATACTGTGACTCTCTTGAGCCTTGCTCTCCTCGTGGCCTGTGTGCTCCAGTCAACTCCTGCCAGCGCACAAGGCGAAGTACGTGGGTTAGGAATAAGATTAGGAAATTAAATTAATACAAATTTTTTACAGTGTTGCACGCAAGATCCTCGTACTGTCGCTAATAAAGTTTGTCACAGGCATAAGCTAATCTCGAAGCGCAGATGCATCGCAGCTGTTCGGGTATGAATTGTTGTTTAAGTGAAGTTCGGATAGATTCCAATGATATCCTTTTTCCAGGAAACTATGGCAATTGTCTGCCCCAAAGGAGGATCACATGACCCAAGCTCAACAACATCTACGGAATCTGCGCAAACTACGCCGGATGCTAGCACTCCTCCCAAGGAATAGGATCCTGACGATTTTGATGACGACTTCTCTAACGGACTACAGATTCTTGAACCATATTATTATTCCTCTGATGAAATCTTTTAAAATTTGCTAACTTTTGGCATGCCTTGTAATAAAACAACCTTAATCCCAGCATAATTCAATTTGTTTGGTCTATTTTGAAGGAATTCTATTGTATAGTACACACAGAGATATTTTATATATAGATACACAAATCAGACTAGACATTATGATGCAAGAACAAAATAAGAATTAAATATGTTATTGATGTATAACGGCTATAATTGTTTTATATATTAATTACAATTTTTAATAGATCTCAGGGTTTGTCAACGAGTAATTAACATCAATCTATATATTATACTTATTATTCCAACCTGGAGTTAGATTTTCATTTTGTCGGAGCTGTTTATGAAATTTGAGTTACGATTACAACTGCTCGGGAATTAGTTAATCCTTAAGAGTCCTGAGTATATTATTTCTGCTTAAGGCAAGTCTTATGTTCTACGAGGTCTGTTCAAAAGAAAATATAAACATTTTGCTTACTGTTTTCTTCGATTACAATCACGTGGTGCATAATGAGCTCCTGCCAAGAGATCCACCAGGTATTTACCAGATTTGGCTCCCTGCCACTTTTCTAGTTCCCAAAACTGAAGAAACCAATGAAAGAAAAGCGTTTTGCCACAATTCATGAGATAAAGACGGAATCGAAGAAAGAGCTTAAGGCCATACCGAAAAGTGCATTTCAGAAGTGATTCTAAGACTGGAAGATGCCCTGGCATAAGTGCATTATATCTGAGGGGGATTACTTTATAGGGTGTTGTGTTTTCAATAAGTTGAGTTTAATCAAATTTGATGTACATATGTGAATAGAATATATACTGTTTTAGTTTTTAGAGCCACCCCAGTGTGTCTAGGGAAAAAGTCCACGAGGCTCTGACAGACATTTCAACCGATGTGATACAAAAGTTATCTATGAATTGGACATTGCGTTACGGATGTCAATCTTTATTGGAGTCCGTTGCACCTTCGCTCAGAGATATTCAATTCAGTTAAGATTTGAGCATTGTCTTGGCCAATTAAAGATTGGAATATTATTTGTGAAACTGTTGCCTTCCGGGATATCTGTTTTGGGTCACCCGATTCTATTTGCCACATTCCTAGACTTCTATTCATATGATTCTCCACTATATTTAGCTATCTCAAGTAATGCAGCTCCAACTTAGGAAAGATATATATTAAATTATCTCAAGTAATGCAGCTCCAACTTAGGAAACTAGCCAAATCTTTTCCGTACCAGCAGCTTTTCTCCTTTGGTTTTTCTCACCCAAAGTCTTCCGTCGGTATTTCAGGCATAAGTTGTGCCAATTCTAAGACTTTCTTTAAAGATAAGTGTTCTCAATGTGGAGTCACTATATATTATGCGATCTCTAAGCACAGTAGCATTGTTATAGAGATTGTTAAGTTAAGCCAAGAAAGGAAAGGAAACTACTCAGAGGACTCAGTTTTCTGTTCACGAGGGGTTCCAATTAAGAGTTTCCATATTGCGAATGCTATGGGAAAGTTCTATTAAACTATATATCTTAACTACATTTTGTCTTAAAGAAGTCTGATGTATCAATAAATATATTAAATAACTTATATATTATATATAAAACCAACCAGTCAAGTTTCAATCAAATATTACTTATTAAATTTTATTCAAAAATAAAACTGTTCTAAAATTGATATTCGCGATTTAAAAATACATTCATGAACTTCATAAAGGTTTGAGTAAATTTTAAATTCATGTGAACATTATATTCTTATCAGATTCTGTTTAAGTGGAATATATATATATATATCATGAGTTTCTTACACGTTTCGAGTGATTTGCAATTGAAGCTTATCACAACGTGCGCCTTGTAATTAGCTTAAATCACGAATCCGTTTACTATTCAGTATTGAATATAGTTTAACGATCGCCTTTCTGAGTATAAAACCAAGTGGAATTCATTTGAATATTCAGTAGAAAACGAATAGTTTCAGCTTACTAAGAAGATGCATTTCAACAGCAAGAATACTGTGACTCTCTTGAGCCTTGCTCTCCTCGTGGCCTGTGTGCTCCAGTCAACTCCTGCTAGCGCACAAGGCGAAGTACTTGGGTTAGGAATAAGATTAGGAAATTAAATTAATACAGGTTTTTTACAGTGTTGCACGCAAGATGCTCGTACTGTCGCTAATAGAGTTTGTCACAGGCATAATAAAGTCTCGAAGCGCAGATGCACCGCAGATGTTCGGGTATGAATTGTTATTTAAGTGAACTTCGGATAGATTCCAATGATATCCTTTTTCCAGGAAACTATGGAAATTGTCTGCCCCCACAGAGGACCACATGACGCATCATCTACGCAATCTGCGCCAACTGCGCCGGATGCTAAGGAATAGGACCCTGACGATTTTATTGACGACTTCTCTAACAGATTCTTGAACCATATTATTATTTCTCTTATGAAATCTTTTAAAATTTGCTAACTTTGTAATAAAACATGCCTTGTAATAAAACAACCTTAATCCCAGCATAACTCAATTTGTTTGGTCTATTTTTAAGGAATTCTATTGTATAGTACACACAGAGATATATTATATATAGATACACAAATCAGACAAGAAATAATAAAAAAAGAAAAAATAAGAATTAAATATGTTATTGATGTATAACAGCTATAAAACAATTATATATTAATTAAAATTTTTATTGAAATCTTTTTCTAAAGGAAACATTGTAGATCTCAGGGTTTGTCAACGAGTAATTAACATTTATCAATATACTATACTTATTATTCCCATCTGGAGTTAGATTTTCATTTTGTCGGAGCTGTTTTCAGCCCACGTCTCAAAGTACAACTTAGTTGAAGACTCATACTTTATTATATACTTAAGCATATACTAAATACACACACATTTACACACACTCTTAGCTGTTGTTGACAATGATACACTTCTGTTTGAATACTGATATCAAGTGTTTATTTTACGATCGTTATAAAAGGATAATAATAAAAGGGATAATCGAAAACTACTATATCAAAATTTTGTATCATTATCTTTACATGGGTTATAAAGATATCTGATATATATATATATATATATATATATCATACATATATATATATATGTATATTTATACAATATATAGAATAAAACAATCATCTTGGGGTTCCGCGTGCAACTTCCAACAGTTGCGATTGTCTTTGCAAAAAGGCTCTTACAAGAAAGTGCAATAATAAACTCGTTAAAGTTAAGTAGTTAATAAACAGTAAATAAATATAGAAAAATAAATACTATTTTGGGGGGAAAAGTTAAATTTTTAAAACGGTGAAGGAAACGCACAGTTTATTCTCAATTTCGTGTTTCTTAAAGATTGATGCGTTCTGTAGACAAGATGGACAAATTGATTTACAATAGTATATCATATAATATAGTATGAATCTATATATATATACATATATAACACAAAAAATATATATATATATATACATGTTTGATGAGGCAGAAATGCTTCTGTTCACAACGTCTTAGACAAGACACTTGCAATTCCTCTTAGTATTTAACCAAAAATTTAATAAACAATTTTTTAAATGTTTCAGATGACGAATGAAGCCGCAGATACAGGTGAGTTTTTACCTTAATTTCAAGAAACTTTAAATTAAATTTCTAACAACTTGAAATAAAAGTTAAAAGTTTTCTATTAAACGAATCAATAGATTCTAAGCGATTTATCTATGAAAAGATTTTTCTGCATTTCTTGTTATGTTTTTCCGGTCAGATAGTTTCCCTTGGGTATTTGTTAAGATCGAACGACTGTAAAGAGAAAACAGCTCGAAAGTCAAAGAAAACTTACCAAAAATCCAGCACAAAAGAACAATTTAATGGTAATGCCAGACTAAAAGCACTCAGACTTAATTTTGCAATTAATGCATCTGATGAAATGATGGTATGATGGGGTGGGCGGAAGAGCAGAGGGTGGGGAGGGGTTTTCCCCAGCTAAAAGTGACACACGTGTACACAAGTGTGTCAATGTGTGATGTGTGTGTGTAATGGGTGTGTGGTCAGATGAAGCAGAAAACTAAACAGGCCAAAATATATATATCAATTCAATATGAATTCTAATTGGAATCGGGCTCCTCGCCAGATCGTAGCTCCAGACCTGCATTAGTCTAATGCGTAGTGAATTCGCCTGGCAGCTTTCACTGGCAGTTGCCCACAACTGACCTGGATGAACTGACAGCTGTGGACAGCTGCCAGTGATTGCGCAGGTTGGAACTTATAAATGTTGGTATGAATAAAATATATGTATTTGGAGCTTCTATTGAACAACGCTTGCCAAGAGGACGGTTATGTCGTCCGGCTTGCCCCCAGGCGCATCTATATTGTGTCTTCTGGCGTTCTGGCTGAAGGGCGAATCATGATGTGGATTGAAGCTGAGGGATCTGGCCATCAAAGCCACTGAATTGGCATACATTTGCAGTTTGACGGGATCTGAGATGCCCGCCGCATGGCTGAGCAAGTGCACCAGCTGCTCCTCGGATACATTGTCGTAGACACCATCGGTGGCCAATATCAATATATCACCGAGCTGTATATCAAACTGCAGTAATGCGGCACACTCTGGTCCATCAGTGAGTACATTGAGGCCGTGTCCTGGCGGCGGTACCGTTAGCTGGTAGGGCGTATTGAAATGATGTTGCTGCTCCAAGGAGCGGCACACAATGGCTCCATCGCGTATTATAAGGAGTCCACTGTCACCAATATTAGCTGCATAAATAATGCCACTGTCACGTTGCAAGGTCAGCACGCAGGCGGTGCAGCTGCCAAGGATCGGTTGCTTCTGCTCCAAGAGATTGCAATAGGCGCGGGCGAGCAGCTGCTCTGGTTGGGTTACCTCAAAGTCGTTGGCATAGGTCAGGCGCTCACAGGAGCGCATCAGGAAGCGGCTAAATTGGCCCGGATCGATGCCATAGATACGCCAGCCGCCTACACCATCGGCCACACCCAATGCATCCGCCTTAGGGGTGGATGTCTTGAACCAAGCATCCTCGCCGAACTGGCCCTTTGCATAGGAGGGATACATGCTCATATCCTTGGGAAACCCACACACAACACTGACTAGCCGTGGTTGTCTTTTCACACTCATCGACGGCGTCATTATATCAGTTGCAGATGACGATGTGGAATATATCTCGTTGGGATCCTGAATAACCAGTGCTTCAAGCTTCAATAGGCCACTAACTAGCTGATTGCCGGTACTGAGGGCCAGTGTACCGGCCATGGTTGCCACCTCTGAGATGGAATTGTAACTGCTGTTCATCACCCGCTGAATGTTTCGTCTGGCATTATCTAAATATTCAATCATGTTGCTTGCTAATCGACAATCAAAAACTTTCACCTTGCATATTTATGTTTCAACAATATTTACCTAGAAAAAGAGACACATAAATACGACAACCAGACACACGAAGAGGAAAAAATTAAAAATTATTTCTAATATTTGTTTTATGTGTAACTAACAAAAGCCAAAGTAAAACTGACCAAATTTCATTCCCAACACTGACAGTTCTTTATCGAAAACTCAGTGCTTGCTGCATTCGATTCAATCAAATTATAATAAATAATTGCAATCGCATTTAGCCAAAGATAATGGTGCGAATATTTTTTCATATGAATCTTAAAAGTTATTTAAATTATATTTTTGAATACGTCAGACAAAATAAATCTATATAAACATAGAATACTCATACTCTTCCAATACATATGTGAATCCATTAAATATCTTTAGATAATTTTTAATCGTTTTCATATAAAACTTATGAAATTGTTTCCGCTCGTTTTCCTAGTAAATTTCATTCTTATAATTTCTCATTTAATCTTGACCAAAACTCATTTTGAAGAAATTGTGCATAAAAAACTTGAAATTCACGAATAAATTTACATATCAGGATTCTTTATCAAAAGTATTTCAGCAGTTAAAACAATTAAAAAAAATATATTGTAATATAAATTCATATTTTATAAACTTAATTTTTTTTTACTATAGTAGTAGTAGTAGTAGTAGTAGTAGTAGTAGTAGTAGTAGTAGTAGTAGATGATTTTGAATTGATCTAACGTTTGTTGCAAGGATTGGGGAAAACCGAGAAAAACCCAATCGGAACAAATAAATGTGAATAAATACACATAAATATAACAAAAATATTATTATTTTGTAAATAAATTAATTATAAATTTAATTTATTTCTATAAATCAATTCAAAAAATTTTGAAATATCACACAGTAATATTTTTATCTTTTATTAAAAATTTAAGTGATAATTTATTGCCCATATTTTTCATAAAAATTTGATATAAAGACGGAAACTAAAAAGAAAATGTTGAGTTTAAATTATATTTTAAATTATCACAATATTTATTTTTTCATATAGATAAAGAATTTAAAGTAAAGAAAATCAAATGCCTCGTATATTTGGTAATTTTGGTTCATTTCAATATGCACACAAATCCCTTTTGGCTAAATGGCTGTGGCAATGTGTTGGCAAACAAAAAGCAGTTGCCTACTTACAGCATTCAAATCTGGCAGTCAATCAGGCAGTCCCTCAATGACTTCAACTCCAGCCAAGAGCCAACAGGCAACCAGCAACCAGCTCCTGTTCCTGCTCCTGCTTTAGCTCCTGCTCCTCTTTCATCTTCATCTTCATCTGCTCATCTCTGTGTGAGTACGTCTGACTGAGTGAATGCCTGGCTGGATGGCTGGCTGCCTATCTGTTTGTCGCTCTATTTGCTTCAACACCCACTGCAAATTAAATTCATTAGTCAACTTCCGGTTTCACACACACTCACACACACACACACACACACACATGAGGCACTGTTGCCCGTTGCCATGTGTTGCCTGCCTCAGCTGACTGCCTGTCAATTCAGACGGATTTGAAGTCAACTCAATTTGAAATCAATAGTGTGTGAATAATCCTTTCACACCGACGCACGTAAGCACACACACATACTTATACCTATGCGAGAGAGAGTGTGGTATATCTCTAGTTGGGCTCTGGCCCAAACCGTTGCGTTGAATGTTTTTGCCAGTGGCATCTGCATCTGCAACTGCTGCAGGATTGTCTATATGGATGGCTGGATGGCTGGCTGGCTGGCTGCTTGGCTGGTTGGGTACTTGAAACACACATTTTTGCATTGATTGCACTTCATATCGCTCATTCATTCATTCATTCATTCATTCAGGCCGTTTATTCATGCCCTGCCATTGGCATATGTTGCATCATCATTTCGGGGTGTTGCCTCATGGCAACCCAAATAACGAGGCAGGCAGCCATTAAGCAACCAAACGACGACGACGACGATGACTATGACTCTGCCACAATTCCAAAGTATTTAAGCAATTCAATGGCATTTTGACAGCAGTCACCAGCCCAATCGCAATCCCAAACCCAAACCCATTCTCCAACCCGTTTCCATGCTGCACTTCAACCACGTCGAGTGGCAAGCAATGAGCTATGCATGCAATTTAAGCGCCCACCAAGTGCCGCACCGCATGGCCAAATGCAACTGCATTTGTTGTTGTTGCAGTTGTTGTTGTTGTTGGTGTCGCTGAGGCACCCAAAAAGGAAAAAATACAAATAAGGCTGCAAAAAAGGAGAATCCATTGCAGGAGCCACGAGGAGTGCCACCAGCTGCAGCGACTGCTTCTGCTGCTGCTGTCATTCCAATGCACAGTTAAGTTGCCTGTTACTCCTATTAAGGTCGTTGGCTATTAAATAGGCGCTGGAGGCGTGGTCGTGTGTGCGTGTGTGTGTGTGTGTACACATGCCTCACCTCCATTGCCACTTTGTCTGTTTGTGTCTGTAATTGTGCATAATTGAGTTGAGTTTTGGCTGCCATTGTGGGGGCTAGACAAGTGCTGGGCGCTGCCTTGTGGACACAATGCCGCATCCAGCTCTTCCAGGGATGAGCTAACCAGTATCCTGTGACACCTCCTATACGAAATTCTGGAATTTTTGTTTGCCTCTGGAACTTTATTAACAATCAAAACGAGCCAAATTGACCAAAAATTCATATGAAAGTAAAACAAGGCAAAAGGACAATGCAGAGTGATTCTCAAGAGGAGGAAACTAGGCAAGGATCTACTATGAAGATCGAAATTAGAGGCTATAGAATCTATTACAAGTCAAGGATATGACTAGAATTGGTTAAGGGAGTATATACCTATATATTATATATTAAACATATTCAAAGAAAGAGTGTGAAGAGATGAAATATATATAGAAAATATATAGGGATAAACAGAAGGAGACTCTAAATGATCTAAGCTTAAAATGATATCAAGGACATTTAAGCTCAATAGTTAAAGGTATTCCAGAGCTGTGGAACTCCACTTAAGATCTGCCTAAGTTTTTTTTTTCCATCGAAAACTGTTAACTAAATATTCATAAAATCTGAACTAAAATTGAATGTGATTAAAATTATTTAAGAACTTGATTGAATGGAAGGTACTTCAATATTTCTTCCTTAACACATTCGAGCTCAAAGGCTGCAGTTAAAGCAGGGCTTAAGCCTGACAATGAGCCAAGTTAGTAGAGAAAATCTTGGGGCTAATGGCTAAAATGAATTGACAGTTGTTGTGGCAAATGCCAGAAATAGCTGAAAGACAAGCTGTTCGTGCAATGGCTGAAATGCAAGTGATTGTTGCATATTTTTTGGCATGCCACACACACATACACACACACACACACTCACATACATATTCAGAACATTCAGTCAAGCATTTCAATTAATTTCATTAGAATCGTACAATTAATGCACAAAAGTGGCCAGTCGAACGTTGTGGCTCCCTTGGGCTGCCACTCAACGGGGCAGACAAAGGATATTCAGTCGAAACGAATGGAAGGACATGAATGGATGGCAGCCAGGAGTGGTGGGAGGTAGCCACTCGAGGTCCACTTGTGTGCGTTTGGCCACAATTGTTGCTGACCAATGATCAATTTAATAGGAAAACAATATTGATAGCCCGGCCAAGAGAAAGGCAGACGTAGACTTGGACTTGGACGTAGACGTAGACATCGCCAGGGACCGGACAGGACACTTCAAGTTGAAGTTGAAGTTGAGGTTGAAGCGTCGAGCGGCGGCGGATGTGTTGTGGTCGATTTGGGTTCAGCTTTGGGTTGGGGTTTGGGTTGGGGTTCATATCTCGGGCAGAGTTCAGGCATTCGGGGTGCTGGCTGTCCTGTGCTTTGTTTGTTTGAAAACTTGCTAAACTTTTGGTGTTGTGCTGTAACTAAATTTTAAAACACACACGCACACGCACACATACTGGCTGTGTGTGTGTGTGTGTGTGTAAACGGCAGCTAGTTGGCAACACTTTCACTTGCGCGCTGTCTTTGGCCAAAGCTGGTTCTGTTTGGTTTCTTGTGGTTTATTATTCACGCCTGAATTGATTGTAAATTAAAGTTTGCCTGGACCTGGGTCCTTGGCAAAGGCAGCCGCATGGACAGGTCCTTACAATTCAGGATTTGGGCGTTCCGTTTTCCTTATTGTTGTTGCTGTGCATTTTGAGGTCAGCCTATGGCAAAGTTTTCTTTTGTGTGCGAATTGGTTACTTGCCTTGGTCCTGGTCTGTCCGGCCTTTGTCCGTGCAAGCGCCATACGAGCCACTTGTCGGTCCTCATCCCCTCATCTTCTCGGCCTGCGTCCTGCGTCCTGCGTCCTGCGCCCAATTTCAGCAGGTCCTTGTCGCCAGTGTTGTCTGTCGCCTCGATGCCCATATTAGAAGCCAAAAGGCATTCAAGTGCACATAAGACGATTACACATCATTTAACCGACGCACTGCAAAACTATGAGGCACAATCGTTCCCCTCTGCCCCTTGCCCCCTGACACACTCCTCTTAAGTGCCCCAAGAAGCAGCAGCAAGGACCCTTCTGCTGGCCTGTAATTGTTGCTTCTTAGTCCTTAGCTTTATTGACTGCTGCATATTGATTATGGTTACAATGCTTTTCCTCCTGCCAGAGGGAGTTCATTTTGCTGCTCTTTTAACATGAATTCACTTGATTGCTGGCATTTGTCCTTCTTGTTTAAAATTCAATCGCCACACACACACGCACACATGTGTGTGTATATGTGTTTAAACGAGTCTGTCTCGGGTTTTAAGACAAAATTAATTTGGTGTTAATACAGTGAAAGTATTTCCCAAGTAAAGCATTACTTTTGATGTCTTCAAAATTGAAGACAGATCTTTAAGGACTCTGCTAAAAGGATATGTGCAAGCAATTTAATGGGCTAGAAAGTATTTGATTAGAGTTTTCATTTATAGTTACCTGAAAGATTGTTTAGTCTTACTTTACCGAAAGTGATCAGCTGTCAGATCTGCAAGGATCTGTTTCTACTCCTGGCGGAGGAGCTATATGAATGATTCAGAAAGTAGTTGACAGAATGTAACAGGGCGCCGAGTACTTACCTTTTAAGCTCCTGCTGTGTGTGTTTGGGTCAACTGCTTAGGCAGGAAACTTTAGCCACTTGGCCACATTGCTCAAGTGGCCAAAAAGGGCCAGTCGAAACTGGTAGCTGGCAAATGGAAACTGGCAACTGGCAACTGGCCACTGCCCAGGTATGCACTTGGCGGTACCTACTCATTCAATTGCTACTCCCACTAACGCATGCCAGCATCGTCCTTGCATACTTTGTTGAGTGCAACCATCAGCCGGGGGCTTGGATCCGAGAACTGAGAACTGAGAGTTAGGAGCTGGAAGCCGGGTGTCAGTCGTAGAAGCAGCTTGTACATCAAAGTTGCCAACTTTCAGCTTGAGGAATTTTCGACAAGTCGACTTGGAACTTTTGTTACTTTGCAGGTTGTGAAGATACCTGAACAACAAAAAATAAGAAACAAGAAAATTAAACAAAAAGGACACCACGAGACTGGGCACACAGCAAAGTCCTGAAGAAGAGCAACAGCAGAAGCAGCAGCAGCAGCAGGCGCTGAGCTTTGGGTTTAATTGTTGTGTTGTGTTGTGTTGTTTGCTGGTCGCCGTACTCGACTGCCATATAAATTTGGCAGGCGGCTTGGCCAGGACGACAGCAGGACGCTCAGGTGTCCTTAGTGGTGTTCTAATTACTAACAAACTTAATTTGCTACAAGTTATTTTCGCTTACCCCCAAAACTCTCTGACAACTACATGGTCCACAGGCTACGGGCCACGAGCCACGAGCCACTCCATCTGCACCTGCACCTGCACCACCACTAGCAACTGTACCCCGGTGGGTTGACTCGTCTCTTCTTCGCGCTCCTTGAGACACTTAAGCCACACGCCGTGGACTCGCGCACTGCGGGACTATTAGCAACAGTGCGGGAGACCAAAGGCGACCAGATAGAGCCTCTGATCAGGACCTTCTTTAATTATCTTAAGTAGAACTTATTAGCTATTGGCTGGGATGAATTCCAATAAAAAAATCCCAACTATTTATATCCTAGGAGCTTAGAAAGAGGAAGGAGTTGGTGGACATTTACATTCTTTAACCTGAAGAATCCATCGTATATAAGAATATATCCTTGTTTACCCTTGACTTAATCTTTTCGATCAGAATGATTTAGCGGACTTTAATGAATACTTAGTGGAAGTTTGGAATATCTTCTATCTTTTAACTGAATTCCAAAGTAACTTTCAGTTATCCTTTAGAAAAGAGGAAGGAGTTTTAGATCATTTACAGTCTTTGACCTGAAGAATCCATCTTATATAAGAATAAATACTGGTTCATCCTTGATTTAATCCGTTCGATCAGAATGTTTTTTCTGTCTTTAATGAATACTAAGTGGAAGTTTGGAATCTCTTCTGTATTTTCCAAGCTACTTTCAGTTATCCTTGCTCTAAGCCTTAGTAGTCCATTTAAGTCTGGCTTTTAAAGCCTATTTGTTAGTCTGAGGGCTGAAAATCTGAAGCAAGCACCTTGATCTATGTTCAGCTGGTGCAACATCATATCAATAGCATGGCCAGCACTTCATTCGCTGAAGACCAAGTGCCGACCAAGATGATGTCCAAGTCGGAGACTAACTGCAAGTCGAAGTCAGGAGCAAGTCTGTGGCGCGGTCGGCTCTAAGCACCGTCCGACCGACCAAAATGTTCATTGTAAATTATGCGCTTTGGTTTACAAATTGCATGTGCCGGGCAGGACGAAGGATGTGGCTAGTCATATGGACAGCAGCGACAAGGACTTGACTTGCTCCTGTGACTGTGCCTGACTTGAGTTGAGTTGAGCTGAGTTGGTGTTGGTGTTGGTGTTGCTCTCCATCTGCTCCTATTCCTATTTTGTTATGCTCTGCTTTTATGTTGTTGTGTAACTAATGCGTGGTCAAAGTTGTTGCCATGTATTCAAATGAGAAGCGTCGCACTGCTGCGGCTGCAACTTGTTTGGCAACTTCTTAGACATACTTTTCTTATGGTCCTGGCTACACCACGACGCCCACCCCCGACTGGACATCAGCATCATTGGGTGCAGCAGTTGGGGTCACTTGCAAATATTTTATGCTTTACGTGGTTAGGCTACGGCAGCTTGAGAAATTACGTGGTCTTTCGTATGCAAGCCTTTTATCTACCATCTTCCACCCGACCACCCACCGCCCACACCTTCCTCTGATACTCTCCCACCATTTACCATTTACCATTTGCCATTTGCCATTTACCTCCGCAACGACGTTCATTGTCTTTGTTGTTGCGGGTTTGCATTTAGTATTTTAGTATTTAGTATTTAACATGCGCCGCCTAAAAGTATGCAAAGTTATTTCTTGCAAACCTTTTTGTGCCTCTAACTAAATGCTCTGTCTAACTCGCAGCGCACTGCAGTCCGACTTGACTTTTTATCTCTGAGACACCCTATTTGTATGTGTTCGTATATAGAAGTAGTACTGTCTCTCTCTCTCTCTCTCTCTCTCTCTGTTTCCCCACCCCTTTGGCAGCGTAGTGTGTCCAGCTCCAAAAGCTTTTGTGTACTTAGCTGAAGCGGCGAAAAAAGTTGTAAAAATCGTGTAAAAAATTTGCGCACAGAAAACGTGCAAAATGCGTTTAGTTCGTACGTAGTTGGTACGCCGGACTCTAATAATTTATTTTAATGATAATGCATAGCAGCTATTCGGTGGTCCCATAATGACCGACATCGTTCAGGGTTTAAGTAAGTGGCTCTGTGTCACATTCGAGGGAGTTTAGGTACTTGACACGGTGCGGTGGTGGAGAGAGAGGAGGTGGGGGGACTACGTCCTGCCTAAAACTTTGTCTAACCCACAAAATAGACCAATAACTAGCCGCTACTTTTGATACTTGCCTCAAATATTAAGTGCCCTGACACGCCCACTTAAGCGAGTAGGTATGCTGCCGAGAGAAGGACTTAGAGGGGTGGCTAGCGAGGGGCTGGCGGGGATGGTGACCGGTGGCGCTGGTTGGTAGAATGCTGCTTGAAGCGCATCATTGTAAAACCCTTTCGGCGGCTACAAGACAAGTGCAAAGTTTTTGCCACAAAAACTTTTATAGAAGCATAAAACTTGTGCATTTTTCTACAAAACAAAGAAGAAACAACCCGAAAGGAAAAGAAACAAAAAAAATAATGAAACGAGAATAAACACCATTGGTCTCACATCTTTTTTTTTTTTGTTCTTTTTTCTTTCTTTCTGAGTTCTTGTTGCTGCTTAAAACAAAATGCAAATAAAAAACTTTTACCAGTGTTAGGGCGCTTTTTTTTCCAGGGATTTTCTTTCGTTTTTTTTTTCTTTCTTTCCGAGAACTACTTCGGCGGGGGCCAGTTCGGAGGGTGGGGAGACCCATACGTCTTGGAGCAACCCCCCAACCACAACAAGCCAGTCGCCTTGGACTTTAAACTGACCAATCTGTTGTTCTTAAGCTGTTCTCTATCAAGCATAGCCGCTTCATTCCACATAATCGGACCATAGGTTAATCTCTATAAGCCATAGACTAATGTGAAGATTATTAAAATAGTTTAGATAAACTCATTATACACCTAGGAAACTTTATTTCCAGATTTTGTGTGCTTATTCATACTAAGAAATATGGATTGAAATCTGTTTTTTAATCTTAAGTTTAAGCATTTTATAATAAATAATTGTTGTTAAGATATAACAGAATATCGATTCAATACAATAACTAAAAACAAAAAGAAAAATAATCTAAATATTTACGTCATGGCTAAAAGGTTGTTTTTAATCTTGAAGACATCTATTGAAATTATTGGTATAATATTCAATAAATGATTAAGTAATCCAGAATATATATTCATTATTCTTTCCAAATCGCTTTTAGTTCAAAATATACTTTAATTCATTGAACCAGTTGAATACTTTTCAATATTTGATTCAGTAATTCATAAAACCAAATCTTGAACAAAGACAATTTGTTTAGTAATCAAGTTGCTTCTTATGGAAGTTAGATAAAGATTTGGAATAGGATTATATATATATGCATATACATATTATATTCAAATACGAGTGTAGTTAAGTTCAAGAAGAATCCTGAAAAACTTCATTGAGAACCGAAACAGATCCCTTAATATGATATATGTATATAATTTCTATACTTTTCAGAGAGTGTCTATATATTTTCTGACTGATATTTGTTACATTGTTATTATCGAATATAAATAAAATATAAATATAATAATAAGCATTGTTAAAAAAAAATATACTTAAGAATAAGATGTCGTTTTCATAGAAGTCTTAGAAGTCTATCTGCGCTTGATCACCTCCTGCTTCTGGAGTGGGACACGTTCCCAGAGCATGCGAAATGTGGAGTCTGTCTTACGTGGATTGAAGTTGGCGATAGTATCCTTTGAGTAGCTGTGCAAGGTGGCAGGCAGCTCGGCGGATTCGGCTCCATCGTCGTGGGGCCACGCTGACTCATCCGTATCCATGAACTCCAGTGCGTGCGACTAGAAATAGTTTGGGACACAACAATTAAAATGCTTCAATTTCGGTTATATCGATCCGGCTGACATACCTGAAGCACGACTAGCAGCAGCAGTAACAGCAGCGGTAGGAGCTGCAGACGCAGCCAAGTGCTTTGGTTAGCCATAATACCCACAACGACAACAACAATTGCTACTACAAAACGGCGACAATTGGCAAAACACAAAAAGCAGCTCACAACATTTTACGTTGACCAACGAATCGCGACTGGTCGCTGCTGCTCGTCGCGCTGCCAGCTAGAGGCCTCCAATCGGGGCAGTTGTGAGCCCCTCAGCGCTCCCTATCGGCTGGTGGAACGTACACCGCATACCGAATAGATATGGCTGACCCTAGCATTTGGTCTATTTTTAGCGAACCGCGTCATTTGCATACCCCTACGGACTCACCAGCCTCTAACCCCCCCGAGCTGAGCTTCTGCCAATGCGAGCAATTTTAATAGGCTGTAACCCCCTCCCGCCCCTACCCGCCCCTCACACCTTTCACTAAATACACGTTGGATAATTTGAATGATGAAAATTTTACCTTTGTCTCTGATGTTTACGATTCCGAACTGAAACGAACCGAATCGGATGGCGCTCTGAGAGCTTCCAGCTCGATGAATGATTTCATTTTCGATATTTGTTTTCGTTTTTGTTTTATTTTCATTTAATGGAAGTGAAAATTACCAGGCAGAACGCAAAGTGTCGGGCTATAATTGTGTTCGCCCATGCTCTTTAGATGTCATAATGAGTTATTGATTTCAGCCGGAACCGGAACTGTGAATAACAAACGATTTTCCAATCTCAATTGATGACAATCATAATGATTCATTGAATTCTTAATGCTAACTAAATACTTTCAACTTATTTTTACTAGTTTTTAGCCACGATCTTAAAGATGACTTCTCCCAGAAAGCAGAAGAATCGACTAATGATATAATGAATAATATAAACAATAATCAAAAGTGAATAATAATAAAGGGTATCTCTATAGATATAATAGAGATACATTACAAGTAAAATTGTGTTCAACTATAGACAAAAAGCGATAGATTGGTAGAGCAT
The DNA here is from genome assembly GCA_035045065.1 of Hirtodrosophila trivittata. Classification (NCBI taxonomy): domain Eukaryota; kingdom Metazoa; phylum Arthropoda; class Insecta; order Diptera; family Drosophilidae; genus Hirtodrosophila; species Hirtodrosophila trivittata. Next base: position 3,110,784 of record JAWNNK010001028.1, on the reverse strand, counting down.
GCTCGACTAGAATATGCCCTAGAGACACGTCTGAGATATAAACAGGGTTCGACAGTTAAGTCCGCACTTTTGTTTTAAAATATAATTTATTGACACAGAGTACAAATGGAGTAGAAAATGTTTTTAGTCACTAATTGAATGACCTTTCAGGAGTATAATCACTCAATATAACCGCCGTTGACCTCAATTATCGCCTCCGTCCTTGTCCTGAATAGCGGCGCGTAGGGTACCACGACTTCTTGATAACCCGTTCAGCAACGCTTCAAGTAAAGTAGTCGAGAGGGTTGAAGTCCAGGCTATTTGGGGACCAGAAAGAAATGACCGGAACTTGTGGCACCCATTCCCTCGAATGAGAACTCCTCGCCCGGTTAGGGGAACCTTCCTCGGACTTCTCCGAAGAATTGTATTTCGCCACAACATCATAAACAGTCGATCTCGGGTATCCGAAGAATCGAATGAAGTTACAATAATAGCGACTCTTCTTGATAACCGTAGCATCTCGGTTACTTTAAGTTTAGGACTGTTTAATAGGTGCCCATGGCGACCTCTGACGGAACAACGATATGTCTGGAAATTCAAATTGAAATTTTCAGGAAATAACTGCCGCACCCTGTAGTATTACTTAGACAGAAAGCTTTGCTCATCATTTGCTTGCTTTCTATAGAGAATATAAATCTATTTCTATATAAATTCTGTGATTTATCTAAGTATATAGTGGACATCTGATAGATTAAAGTCTAAAAACGACGGATTGGTAGAACATGTTTGACTTAAAGATACCCTAAAGACAGGTCTGAGATATTTGTAACATACTTAGACAGAAAACTTGCTCATCATTTGCCTGTTTTCCCCACAGAAGACAATTCTAGTTTTATACAAATTTATCTAAATACAATATATAGCGGATATTTGATAGATTAGAGAATATAGTTTCCTGTTCTATATAAATGCTGTGAACCAAAATATATATAGTCTTAACTTCTAAAACAGTTCGTACAATGAGAATTTCAGAATCACATTCTGTGAATTTCTAAGCTTATTAATAACATTTAATAGGTTAATCACATGGGCAAGTTCCTTTTGAGTCGTTAAGCTGCTTGTAAGGTCCACTTATCGGCTTAGCTCACAAATGTGTCCTCAACCTTTGCTCATTATTTTCCATTTAATTTGTTTACCTGGAACTCTAGCCCCCGTCATCATCATCGGAGCACGCAAATCACCCGCATTAATTCCACACACCTAAAAATTCAATTAATTTGAAGTTTATCTAAAAATGCAATCGTAGCGGCTATGAAATCATCTAGGGTCAGGCTCGCTTAACCTGTACATTGCCAGGGCTGTGATGTATCTCTCATGTATTTAGTAAACATAGTTAAAGATCGTTATCCAATTAGTCAAAAGCTTATGTAATAAATTGCCTGAATTAAGGTGCGGAATTTTAATTACATAATTTACGCGTGCGCTATGGAAGTGCGAGTAGCTCGGGAAAGCTTGGGGGAAAGCAGAGAAAATACAAATAAGGAAAGAGATATAGGCAAGTAATGTATAAAAAAAAATATTGAACTAGAACGTAGGCGACAAGTTAATACTCTAACTGAGAAATTACTAAAGTTTGTAATTAAAATATATTTTGTAAGAAAAATAATATATTTTGACTATATAAAGTTGGAAGAGCAGAAGTAGCTTGTATATCACATAAAAAAATCAAAGTTGCTATAGGAAAATTGAATAAATATAGGAATATAGATATATATAATATGCATAAAACAACATTATATAGAAATTCGATTCTTTAGTTTGTGATATTTGTGCAGTTTGTGGCTTAGGAGAGCTGCATTTGAGCCAAGTTTCAGATGCAGAAGTCGAGGCTGTTTACTTTCTTTGATAGGAATATAAGTAAGTGAATTCCTTGTTCTATCACATGTCAAATATACCCTCTGTAAGGGTATTTGAATGAAGTAACAAAAAAGCGAAGCAAAGCTTAATAAAAAAAGGCAAATCAACTGCCAGAAGAGAGCGCAGTCAAAGTGCGTTTGATAGCTCATCTTAATAGAAAAGTACACGCAATTTGTGTACTCGGGTCATTAGAAGAAATGACAGTAATAACGATAATTATGAATTTTATCCGATTAACCTCGGCTCGAAAGGTGCGTGGGCCAAATGATGACGGGGCATAAGTCAAAAAATGCTGTAACGCTTCGCTTCTCTTCGCCAGGAACTGCTCCTTCCATCCCGGCAAAGGAAGGAAGGCGAACCAACCACACGAGTATTCAAATATTAAGTGCAATGCGTGTCATTTAACAATTAATTCTTATCTACTTACCGTAGTTATGAGGGGGAGTTATGAGCGACTGATGCAACAGTCGACCGTCCGCTGACTGTCACACTCACTGTCACAGTCGCTGTCACTGTGCGAGTACATTTCCATTTTCATTTATAGTTCGAGTACAGAAGTCTTTGTGACTTGCAGCCAGCTTCGGGTCGAAGCTAGAAACTAGAAAATTGAAACACCCTACTCCCAATTCTGATGGCATTTCTCACATGTCATCGTCAGCAGCGTCAACTGTGTGCTCCAATTGCGTGTCAAATGCGCTCAATTCTGTTATGACAATGCGACGTAATTAGAGGCCACGCATAGGCTGGCCATATGATAATGATGATGATGGCCAATGGCGATGGCCAAGCCAATGGCGATGGCCATAACCATGGCCCAGGCGCGTCCATCCGACTAAAGCCGCTAATATATGAGGCCCGAACCGGGCCCTGGTCATTCTTGGGTGTGTACCGCACTTGATAAATACGAGTATTATTGTAAAAGGGCCCGAGATGAGCGTGCCCCAACTGGCAGTGCATATACAGGGCCAAGTGACAAATGATAAACACACACTCGCACACACACACATTCAATTACACACACACCTTAAGTGAAGTTTCATTGATAAGCAGAAAGCAAATGTTACTTCAGTACAAATCTACTGCTAAGCTATACGAAAACCATTGCGGAATTCCTAGATGTTCTCTTATCTTTCTAAGTAATCCAATATCTACATATATATACTATATATTTATATATACTATACTGGTCTGGCATAATCGCAAACCAAATGAACAGGTTCTACAGTGGAACTTCTGTGGAACGATCTCCCCTAGAGCAAATATCTACGAAGCAAGAAAAATTTCTATACGTATATAAATTGCTCTTTATGCCTCGAAGGAGTTTCATATATAAATTAAATAAATTGAATAAGTATAATTAATTAAGTAAATAGTTATATTTTCATAAAACAAACTATTTCTATCTTTTTTAAAATAATCCCAATTTATTGGGATAAATAAATAATTATAATAAATAATAAATAATTGTAAAAAGTCCGTCAACTAATTCATCAAATGTCTAGTAAATTCTGGATTTAATGTATAAACGACGATTCTTATGAACTTCGATGTACCTATACGCGTTATATACCTTATGTATATTATATAAATATGGTAGATATATATGTATATATGTATAGACAGTATCAGGTCGGATATACAACATTACTTTCTTAGGGGGATCCACTGATTTCGAGTTGAAGTTTATCTCAGCACATGCAACTTTTAATTAGGATTGGGCACGATTCTGTTTACGATTGAATACTTATATAATTCAGAAGTGTTAAAGATCCTATATAATCAATACACGTCCAAACACACATACACACATGCATTTTGTTTGTGTGTGTGGAGAGTTTGTGAGTTTGTTTACGAATCAAAAATTATTAAGAATGTTCCAGTCGCATATGTCCGACTAGGGGATGCCTTTAACTTATAACCTAGCTGATCTCTGCGCACATACATTCACACACCCACGCACACGCACACACACATACACACACACACACACGTCAAGCTTGCTCTTGCTGAGTCACCGCTGCCGTCAGGCCCTTGTAGCAGCTTGTCAAGTGTTTTCTTTAAGATCTGCCGTGTTTATTATCGGATCATTTGGAAATTTCTGGCATATATTCTAAAAATTAAAGTTCTCTTTTAGAAACTGTGCCTATGAATCGTTTTTCCTAATTATCCACAGGCACGTGTCCGTTTATTATTCAATAGTTGTTTACGATCCTCTTCTTGAGTATAAAACCAACTGGAGTTCATTCAAATGATCTCAGTAGACAACGAATAATTTTAGTTTACCAACGAGATGCAATTCCATAGGAAAAATACTCTGACTCTTGTGAGCGTTGCTCTGCTTGCGGCCTGTGTCCTCCAGTTGACCTCTGGAGCAGATGCCGTAAGTTGGTTGCGCATCAAGTTTAAAGGAGGATTTTATAAGTATTTTCCTATAGGGATTCTGCTCGCAGGATTACACTCAGAAACTGCTCAGCACGGTGTGTAATACCCGTACTATGTTAGACGCCATGTGCAAAGCGTTTGTCCAGGTAAGAAGTGGAATTTCTTCGAGTTGCAGAGAATCCAAAGACATTCTACTTGCAGCAAGTTCGCTCGGTACTCTGCGGTGGATTAGGATCCCTTGGGACGAGTACAACAACAGAAGCAATCAGTGCAACCGTTGGGGGTGCTGCAGCAGCCCCTAATATGTTGGGGAATCTTCGAGACAGATTGACAGGCGCCTTAAACATATAATTTTGAGGCGACTTGCAATAAAACGAATCAATTCGACGGCAAATGAAAATGCTTTGGCCTTTTCTTTTTGTGGGAAAACTCTGTGATCTTTGGCAGGCAAAGGCGAAACCGCAGTGGAGCAGCCCCAACGGTTAGGGCAACTAATTAAAACCACTTTAGAAGTGCTTCCTCAACTGTAAAGTTAGCTATAAACAACGACCCACATACACCTGTGTGCGTGTGTGTGTCTGTGTGTGTGTGTGTGTGTGTGTGTGTGTGGGCAGTCTGAGAGACATATGCAACTTGAAACAAAATTAAAAAGCAAATAATATTCAAAGCATTCCAGCGAACGGTAGAGGCAACGGCGCAGCGTTAAAAAAAAATTCCAACATAATTCCAAATAATTTCAAAACACCTGCAGAAGCGTTTCAAGTGCACACACAAGCTTACAAACACACACACACACACGCACACACACATGAACACACAGGGCTTGCACTGTGTGTTAAATGTGTAAAAAAAAGGTTTTCCTTGAAAATTCGCTGCACTGGAAATAATTAATTCGCCGCTGCCGTTGCTGTCATTTGGGTACCTAGGAAAATAAAAGAGGAAAAAAAATGATCCCGAGAAATCAAAGAGATATGAAAATTGAGTTCGTTTAGGTGCTAGGCGACATAGGGAGAGCTCTACAGATATCAGAGGATAAGTATAAAGCATCTGAGAGGAATAGAAGGAAAAATTTATAGAGGAATTGATGTCAAATGAGGATAAGTTAGACATAATATCCAGATATAAAGTTACAAGACTGATTCTGGATTCAACTTTTAATCGAAAGGGAGTAAATTTAAAAGAAAGATACTCCTATGTTCCAAACTAATCGATAATAATCGATAACAAACTGCGATAACTTACACATAACATTTTAAGTCTATTTCTGAATTCAACTCTTAATAGAATAAATAGAAGAGTTTTAATAGAATTAATACTCCTATTCATTATTCTAGTCCCGCAATTCATCTTCTCACAGTGCACCTACTGAGTTAAGCTACAAAGTATATAGAATAGAATAGTTGTAAATCTGTTAATGCTTCAGCTTTCATCTGGATTCATATGTACTCATTTATGTATGTGAGTGTAGTGCACAATGAGTTTTACGAGATTTTGTAGTATTCATTTGCAGAGCTCGTGTTCAACGTGCGTCGTATAGAATTTTTGATTCTGATAAAAGTCTGCACACCACTCGACACGGGGTGTGTCGAGTGTGTGTGTGTGTGTGTGTGAGTGTGAGTGTGAGTGTGTGAGTGTGAGTGTGTGTGTGAGTGCCTGCACCTGTGCATTACTTTGCACTCTCCTATATACATACGTTTGTGTATTTAGATGTGGATGTAGTGGCACTTACTGCTCATTTTATGCTTCGATTGACAGCAAAGTGCAGACGCTTTTTCCAGCTACCGCAGCTGCCTCAGCTGCGAGAAAAAGTGCAAAAATAAAGCTCAACGCAACGTTAAGTATGCTGAATTACAGACAGTGTTGGCAAATGCTGAAAAAACGCACTCACGAGCAATTTTAAAGCTTAACTTACCCAAACGGAACTGAGTGAACGCAATTGCAGAATGCGCATCACTTTTTTGCAGCACACTTTGCGGCTGGCCAGGCAAATATGCACTTAGGGTGACCATGCGAGAAAAAGAGAGCTGCTAGAGCGAGATGGCAAATGGGCAGAAGAGAAGAAATGCTGCTCGATCAATTGCAACAATGTAACAATGTTTTGATCTGTTTGACGAGCGAAAAATTTAAAAAAAAATCTAGAATACAATTTTTTTATAAAGATGTGGCCAAAGAATGCAACAGCTGCCTTGGCTGACCAACAAAAAAAATCAGAATGTCGCTGAGACCTAAAAGAGCAGTGTACGTCCACTGGCTGTACGGAATACAGATCGGGGGGATCGCTGCAAAGACAAAATATCAAAGTATTCAAAGTAATCAAGGAACTCCAACTATCCCTGGAACTTCCCTGGTTCCACTCTACGCAGAGACCTCCATCTGTATGCCATTGAAGAGCAGATCGGACGACACACCAGCCGATACAGCGATTGATTGAGGCTTTTGAGACACCGGAGCGCTCTCGCAAGAGGCTTACTCCCTGCCAGACCTAAAGAGAAAAGGTTTCGCTGAGAATATCACTCAGCAGTGAGATATCCTACTCTTGCTCTCACTAAACTCCTAATGCTGTAAGATCTACAATTTTCCTAGCATAAGGTTTGGCTTTTAAATATGTTTATTACTGTGCTGTTACGGTACTTTCTGAATGTACGGCTTCTGCATTGTATAAAGATATTTATAAAAAAAAATAAATATATATATATTTTTTTTAAATTGCACTAATTTTATATTATTTTTCTCTGTTTCTATCGTGATGGAAACCTTAACAAGTTCTACAATTATTATTTTCATACTTGTCTATTTTGTAAAGTTCTTGTTTCGTTTTTATAACATACATAAGTAACAACTACAGTAGAAATCCGGCTTAACGATCAGGCGATCTCGCGAGTACACGCTATAACGAAAAGGATTCAGTTTCTTCAGTATTTTATATAGGGATCATGAGTAACGTTACGTCAATTTTACACTCGATATTACGTAGATACAAGAAATATTAGTTAACCAAAAAAATTCAAAGAAAATTTCTGAAAATATAGTTTAACTAACTTCAAATTGAACTAAAAATAACTGAACTAAAATTTTTCTATGCGATCAGCGGTTCTACTTGTCTCTTTCTTTATATCTGCTTTTTATCTCTTATATAAATATATTTATAAGATTAACATACTAAAACTTACTGATCTGATTGGGTTTTTCTGGTTTTGCCCCAATTCTGGCGAGAAATGTTGGATCAGTTTTAATTAATTTCTAATTTTGAATACCTCCATAATATTTTATTATTTTAATTTATTATATTTCGTGGACAGCTTTTAGTTAGCTCTAAGTAAATAAAATAAATTTGTGCCTCATATCGGGAATTTTTGGATTTACTGAAAAATAGTTACATTTATTAGTTCATTAAACTGGATTTCTACTGTATTTAGATTATATTGAAAGTAGAAATCTATTTGTTATTTTCCTCAGGGTGGATTCCTTTTAATCTCTCTTATTTTTGGCTACTCATCTTTTAGTTCATGGATTGAGAGATGTAAACTATAAATTCAGCTTAGTTTGTTAGACTAAAGAGATACTAGGATTAGAGAGCAAAAATAGATTTTAATACAAATAGTAAATAGTAAAAAACTGTCTGAATTTATGAGTGTCTTTTGCTGACACAATCTTATCAAAGGGATCCGTTTTAGCTGCGGCTCATTAGCTGCTTATTGAGGCGTTTGGCTAGTATTTATGACCTTTAATTGTGCAGAACATTCGCGTCTAGATACGGATCGGGTTGGATCTATAAAAGCCTTTGGAATGCTCTGCATACCTCAGATACATTCAGTTATTCGTAACTGCTCGTGTCTATTGATCTGTATGGCTTCCATCCGGATGTGCGTTATCTTTGCCCTGGTTCTATCTCTTTGCGCCTGCGTCTGGTCAGCACCTTCCGTGGATGATAAGCACAAGTTTGGTGAGATGGAGCAGGTGCTGATGGAGCTGGCCACATCCGTGCTGGCCATGAGTGGCGCTGCCAATGTGGATGGTGCTGGTCCTAGTCTTATGGGTGAGTCTCAAAAACGAGTGCGACTATTTCAACTGCTGCGAATTGTTCCCTTGGCAGATGCACCGGATGGCTCCATGGACATGGATATGATTGGAGCCGATGTTGCGGCTGCTCTGGTAGATTTGAGTGAGTTCAATTACTGAACGAAGTTACTTAAACTCAACTCGGCACTACTAAACCAAGTTTAGCAGCTCTGCAGTAAACGCGTTTAATCTACAGTCAAGAAAGATCTTCTTTTTTTTTTTGTATAACTTTAATATAGATATATCCAACTTTTATCTCTGACATGGAAATATCAAAGCTAAGCTCAACTCTCTCCTACATATTATTCTCAATTTGTAGCTATAAATGAACCGAATAAACTTTTTTTTGCGCTTCTGATTTGCCAGTAAAAATAAAAGACCTAAAATTGGCGTGTTCTTTTTATAAGTCGCACTCGTTTCCCCAAAAAGATTTCAAATTGACTCAAATCCTGATAACCCAAAAATGTTCATACCAAATTAAGTATTCTAAATCTGGCACGATCTGTGCATTATCTCTTTTTGTTCTTCGCTCTTGTCTGTCGTGTCGCTCGCTATATATCAACCTACATATAGTACGCCGTGCCGGAGACTGTTACTGAACTCAATTTGCGCGCTAAATCTAATCAAGTTAATTTACGCAATCGAATCCCGTATGGAAGCCCGGCACCCTAAAAAAGAGTGAACCAGCCGCTATGGGTTATGGTCTATCCAAAGACAGAGAGACAGAGTCTGACCCAAGCTGGTACTTCGGCGATGACGATGACGATGATCTATGAGTCTGCCGAGACATCCAATTTACGCCGGGGCTCTTCAATTGTGCTCTTACGAGTTAAGTACGGGCAGGTGAAGACCACACTGCAAACAGTTGAACTTAGAGCTCTCAGCTGGTGTCGCCTCTGATTGTCATGCAAAAATTAACAGGAAAACAAAGAGAACAAGAGAGATAAAAAAACAGAGTGCCATATTATCATTAATAATAATAGCAGCAGCAACAGCTCATAGCTCACAGCTTGCAGCTCGTGTCCGTCGCCCGAGAATGATGAATCAAATCTAAATCTAGATTCAAATCGGAATCAAAAATGTAACCGGCTGGCTGTCGGTTTGGCCTGCTCGCTTGCTCAGTCATACAGCCGGACTCGAAGACAACTAAGTCTGTGTCCACAAAGTGCCATCTGTATCTCTCAGTTACTTGTGAAGCGTGCAGCTGTGCAGTAGTAGCTCTTGGTGTCTGCCACCGAACGCGTCAGTTGTGCCTCATACCTCGTGAGTCGTGAGACGTGACACGCTCACAATCATCCGATAGCTCGATTAGCCGATCGATCGACCAATCGATTATCCACACCACTTTTTTTTTTGCTCTGTGCTGTGTCCTTTTTGTCCGCGATGCATGTCAATGAGCTGCGTATCAGCCTGCAGAGCTTCGGCTGGCCCGACTATCTCGTCTTCTGCTTCATGTTGGCCATTTGTGCCGTGATCGGCATTTACTTCTGCCTCCAACTGCGCCGCGACTCCAAGCAGACCAAGGCTTCCGGCGGTGAGGAGGCTGCGAGTAGTGCAGCTTCCTATTTGGTCGGCGGCAGGAAAATGACAATCTTTCCCATAACGATGTCACTTATAGCGAGGTAAGGACCAAGTGCAGTTAACTTCCAACAATTCAAAGCCCAGATTTAGTTTAAGGTTCTAGGGGAAGAATACTCCCTGCTGTTAATTTTAATTTTATATATGTATTTTAATTATTTATTATATCGTAAGCTCCTATGCAATGCCGAGTAGCTATCAAGGCCTTGCCCAAAGACAACCGCAACATCCTAGCTGGGAGTCAAACCCAAGACTTTTGTTGACTCTTTAGTTAATTTCTTGCTACAACGACCTTATCTTAAAGACTGAAAGTGGAGTAAATTAAAAAATGCATCTAAGCGAATTTGAAAGATTGTTTTGGAATGAATTTTCAGGATCCTTTAAGTGAACCTTTTTTTTTAGTTTCACTGTGAGATACATTTTGAGCTATGGTCCAATATTCAGTGTAAAGACTCTACATTGATAACTGTGTACTTTTATTTTTTATTAAATATTATATTATTATATGTATTAATAACTTTTTTGTTATAACTTAAAAAACAAGACTAAAACTTATATATTGCTTCCCAGAAGCTTTTGGCTTAATATTATAAATAATAATAAATTAATAAATTAATAAATTAATAAATTAAATAAATTAATAAATTAAAATATAATATAATTAAATAATAATATAATATAAAAAATACATAAAAAAAAATAAATCAACAAATTAAAGAATTAAAAATAAATTAATTAAAAAATATATAAAAAAAATATATATTAATATATTTATTTAATATTATATATATTAAATATATTAATACATAAATAAATAAATATATGTATAAATATATAAATAAAAATGTATAAAAATCAAAATAAAAAAAAAATTAAATGAATAAATAAATAAATAATAATAAAAGGTTAGATAAATAAATAAATAAAAAGACAAATATAAGTAATAAAATAAAAAATAAATGAATAAGGAAATAAATAAATAATTCAATAAGTAAAGAAAAAAATAACGAAAACAGTATATAAAAAATAAATGAATTAAGAAATGAATAAAAAAATATTAATATAAATATTAATAAAATATTAATATAAATATTAATAAAATATTAATATACATATATATATATATATATATATAATAATATAAAATAAATTCCTTAAAAAAAATATAAATAAATAAAGAAGAAAAACTGAAAAAATTGTATGATAGAATACTTTTATTTTACTTACATATAGAAGTTTTTTTTTTTAATAAAACAGGACGTAATTTTAATATTATTCTGTGAATTGAGCTAATTTTATCTACTTTTTTTATTTAAATAGCTTATTTTTGGCAACACTCAACGAGTTGCCCAAATTACTCAGTTCACCTACTCACTCGTCTACATATTCGTCGGCAGTTAATGAAAATCGTTTTTATTGCTTTTGGGAAATAAAAGCTTTTATTATGAGTAGAAATCATAAAGAAATCGAGTGGTACAACATATCAGAGTTAAGTGAGACAACAAAGGCACTGATTAGAATAGGTCAGGAAAAGTTGAGTAAACCTAAAGTTCATCCCTTACGAGATGTAAGTAATTTACATAATTTAACTGGCAATAGTCGGATCAAATAGTGTTGGGCTCGAGCTGAGAGTTTGTTCTAATAATAGCCAGTTTCAGCTGGTTGTCAAGTGTTTATCAACGAACCCAATCAAATTGTTTCATAATTTCTAAATGGTTCATAAGCGACAACTCGTACAGAGCTGCTCTCCGTGTCCAATAAAGGAAGTAGTTACCCCGCATGTGGGGCATTCAAATTGTGACTGCGATGGCAATTTTAACGCCCCCGACGACGGCGACGGCGACGACGACGACAATGACCACGACAAAAACGACGACGACGGAGACAAAGACGACAAGCACGACAGCTACTAATTGAATTGCATAAAACGCACTGTGATCTCCAAAGAGTTCCAAGTTCCTAAGTGAGAAGAACGACAGTTTCGAATGAAGGTCAAGTGCCTGGGTCAACGAGCACAACTGCCCGGGTCTACAGATCAGATGTTTAGGCAATCTCTGTGTATATTAATATATTTCATGTGTGTTTCTCCTCTTCTCTTTTTTCCAGCTTCATATCGGGCATTACCTTACTGGGCACACCCACTGAGGTTTATCTATATGGAGCTCAGTATCTATATATTATGGGTTCCCTAGTGCTGATGGGCTTCTGCATGTACTACTTCTTCCTACCCGTGTTCCATGAGCTCAACCTGATATCCACCTATAAGGTAATATATATATATTCCTCGATGCAATTATTTACTTAGTAACTTCTTGAATAATTTAGTACCTGGAGCAGCGCTACAATAGAAGTCTCCGTCTATTTGGTTCCATAATGTTCATAATGGCATCGGTAAGTTCTTGAAAATGATTTCTTATATATTTATTAAGAGTCGAATAAAAAAAGGGATATTTATAAGTGTGAAAAATAAATAAATATAATTAAAAAACAATATTATAAAAAAAATATAAACGTTAATAAAAAAAAAAAAATAAAAGAATAAAATGAAATTCAATTACAAATAAATATAATATAATTATAAAAAATATTAAACCTTAAATAGTAAAAATAGTAAATAGTAAAATTTAAAAATAAAAAATTATGGTATTAATTTTAAATTTAAATAAATGTATTTAATATATTATAAAATATATTACACGTTAAGTTGTGAAATAAATAAAAATATTTTAAGTCTATTAGTACTCAAAAATTCAAATTGATTTCAAATGATACAAACACAATCAGATTAATAAGTGTTAGTATATTAATTAAATAGAAAAAAAGTTAATATTAAAAAGCAGAAGAAGTAGTTGAAATTAGTGTAAAACAAATAATTTCCACATTAAAGCTGCAAATTAATATTGCACTTTTTATTTCCGAGTAGAAATATTATTCATATTATGCTGTATTATCTTTGATATAGAATAGTTAGATACGTGCATGGTCAAAATTAATTCAACTACATTCAAATATGTTTATTTAATTAAATTTGTCTTCAATCCTTAATATGTCAGCGATGCAATAGTATTAATTGTGGTTTCTTTCAATGATTCTATTGGAAGCATCTATATGTAGTGATTATTATTTATATTTTTATTTATTATTTTTACTTGTTCTATTTATTTATTTAAAATATATTTTGTATTTATTTATTTACTTTTTTATTTATTTTATTTAATTATTTTATTTATTGTTTTTATTAATTTATTTAATTTATTTATTTAGTTTATTTTATTTAATTATTTACTTTATTTATTTATATTAATTTATTTAATTTATTCAATGTATTTAATTAATTAATTTATTTATTTAATTTAATTTATTTTTTTTTTAATTATTTATTTTATATATAGTGATTATTATTTATATTTTTATTTATTATTTTTACTTATTCTTTTTATTTATTTAAAATATTTTTTGTACTTATTTATTGACTTTATTTATTTATTTTATTTAATTATTTTATTTATTGTTTTTATTAATTTATTTATTTATTTAATTTTACTTTTATATTTTATTTAATTATTTATTTTATATATAGTGATTATTATTTGTAATTTTATTTTTACTTATTCTTTTTATTTATTTAAAATATATTTTGTATTTACTTATTTTTTATATTAATTAATTTAATTAATTTAATGTATTTAATTTATTTAGTGTATTTATTACGTTCACTTATTTATTTTATTAAAATATATTTTTTGTTTTTATATATTTATTTTATTTTTGTATTTTTGTATATCAATCTCCAGCTTTTGTGGTTGCCTGTGGTCATCTATGTGCCGGCGATTGCCTTCAACCAGGCAACAGGTGTGAACATACACATCGTGACACCCATTGTGTGTGTGGTGTGCATCTTTTACACCTGCATCGGTGGCCTCAAGGCTGTGGTCTGGACAGATGTCATCCAGACGCTGATCATGTTCGGTGCCATGGCGCTGGTCATGATCAAAGGCACCATCGATATTGGCGGACCAAGCGTCGTCTGGCAGCGGGCCATGCAGACCACTCGCCTCGAGAAGCCCAACTTCACCATGGATCTCAGCGAGCGGTACACATTCTACTCCTTGGTGCTGGGTGGAGTGGCGCACTGGCTCAAGTCGAATGCGATCAGCCAGAATATGATCCAGCGGTATCTTTCGCTGCCGACTCTCAGACATGCACGGATTGCCATCTGGATGTTCATAGCCGGAGTGCTCACATTCCTCTGTATTTGCGGATATCTGGGGCTGCTGATCTATGCGAAGTATGCGGACTGTGATCCGCTGGAGACGAAGCTGGCTCAGCGCAATGATCAGCTGCTACCTCTGCTGGTCATGGAGACACTGGGCGCTTATCCTGGACTGCCGGGCATCTTTGTGGCCGGTGTGTTTAGTGCAGCGCTGTCCTCGCTCTCAACCGGACTCAATTCCCTCTCTGCCGTCGTTCTGGAGGACTTTGTGAAAACCTTCCGCCGGGAGCCGCTCAGCGAGACACAGACCGCAATCGTTATGCGCAGTGTCGTCGTACTCTTTGGCATAGTCTTTGTTGCCCTGGTGTTTGTGGTAGAGAAGCTGGGCGCCGTGCTGCAGTTGACCATAACGCTTACCTCGGTGGCCAATGGACCTCTGCTGGGCATCTTCACGGCTGGCATTATGCTGCCCTGGGTTAACTCAAAGGGTGCGCTCCTCGGCGGCCTCAGCTCTCTTGCGATGATGGCCTGGATGTGCATAAGCGCTCAACGGGATCTGCTCACTGGGGATCTAATATATCTGAGGAAGCCCTACTCCACCCTCGGCTGCAACTACACGTTCGATGGAGAGCGTCGTGCGTTTAGCAGCCTGCCGCTAGATGTTGACACCAGGTAAGTGGACAAAGGATCTGCTCTCCATATGGTATTCCAATGTCATTTTATAGTCCCGCATCTGCGGCACCTTTCCAACTGTATCGCATCTCGTACCTGTACTTCACGCTCTTTGGAGCACTGGTTACCATTGTGGTGGCTTTGGTGACGAGCCTGCTGCTGCGTGAATCTGATCTGGATGCACTGGACTCACGTCTGCTGACGCCTCTGGTCAGGCGCTGGCTGGAGCGTCGCCGCAGTCGGCGCACAGAGCTGCCAAGCCAACGGGAGAAGCAGGAGAAGCACAAGACGGTGCAGGAGACGACAACGTGAGCTGGTGTGGGCTGTTAAACTTCTGCCGGCCAAAAAGTTCCTTTGGTAGCTTAGCAAATATTTAAAATTTTTAAATTAAATAAAATACAATTCATAATTATTTGGTCCTGCGGAACATGGGTTCAAAGCAGCAGCAGCTCTCTGTGTAATTAGAAAAATGCCCGCAGTAATGGGTCTGGACCTGACCCTGTCCCTGTCCCAGCCTGAACCTTTGCCAAATCAAAGCAAACTAAACCTAACACACAAAATATACAAAAAAAAACGAAAAACGAAAAACTTCTAACTAAAATTGTGCCCCAGCAACATTTGTAGCAGATTTGAGTGGTTGAGTGGTTCAGCTTGGGATTTGGGATTTGCCTTGGTTGGGGGGCAGAGAGCACGCATGGGCCAAAGGGTTCAGCATTAGTTTTCCTACTACTGTTCTACAGTTAATTGAATATTTACTGTTTTTCATGTGTGGTTAGTCCAACTCAACTAACTACTTACTTACGAGTATTTGGTAGTCATTGCAGCCGCCTTTCCCCCTGGACTTCCACTTCCACTTCCATTTTAACTCCAGCTCCTTAAGTCGCTGTCTCGTATATATTTGTTTGTATGTTTAGGTCGTTTATGCAGTAAATTGAATTGTTAATGAGCTGACAAATGTTTGCGAAATTAGTTTTCAGCTTGACCAACAGCAAAGCAGACAACACTCAAACCCATGAGTACGTCAACCTGAACCTAAACAAAAGAGAGTAGCAGATTTTTATAGAAATATAAATATATAGAGGCAACTGCACGGAAGAGTTTCTTTAAATGCGGCAAATTTCAATTCAAGTCAAAAGCAGCTAACTCCAATTGTCAGTCCACTTGTCATGGCCAAAGGAAACCCGGAGGACAAAACTCCGTCCCAATCCTCAACCCTGCTCGCTACACTAATATGCCGTATAGAATTTCCATAGCTAGTTGGCTAGCTCTTAATTAGCCGTTACAAAAATAAGCTCGCACAAAAGACAGCGGCGAAATGTCATCAGAATGCATAATGACAACGGTTCGTTATGGACACGGGTGTGGTGTATGGTGCAGGGGGAAGGGAAGCGGAGCTACTGTTCTGCCTGTGGCAAAAGGTAAACCCAGGCGCAAATCTCAAAAACAGACGGCACATGTGCGCCACCTTGCGGCGCATTCAAAACTACTCGTTTGCATGGCCAGATCCCAATCTAGAGCCAAAGCCAGAGTCACAGTCAGAGTCAGAGTCAGAGTCAGAGTCAGAGTCAGAGTCAGAGTTAGAGTTAGAGCCCACTGCCCAGAGCCAGAGCCAGAGCCACTGACAGCGACAGTTGTCATATGGGTGGATTGTTTTTCGGCCACGGCGGAAACGGAAGCTGCCCGCTAACGTGCATACCACGTTGCCACTAATAACAACAACAGGTACAACAACAGCTGCTAGCAATGCTCAGTTAACTTGTTTATGTCGCTGTTTTGCTCTTCTCTTACTTTTTATGTCGTCATATAATTTGTTTTTGCAACCCTTCCCATGCCTAACCCCACACTCAGCATATCAGCTGCTTCGAGCGTTTTGTTGCACTTATTTCGAATTATGATAATTAGCCAGATTATAAAGGAGTTACTATATAGAGTTATACTATATAGGAATGTAAATGTGAATTGAAAGTATATTTGAATGGGAAGAGACAGAAGCAGGTTTGGCGGCTTTTCTGAGCTACTTCAAACAACATTTTTAGATGTGGTTTCCAAAGTTGGTCTTAGGTTCGATATGGATTCGATTAGGTTATAATATATAAATCGTAGAGAATGGTTTAGGCATAAGAATCAATGTAAAAAATCGATATTCCTCACGTTTTTCGATCGTTTTAAACCTTTAATTGAAACTGTTCCTAGCAACTGTTCCCAGAAAATGTTTTTGACTTAAAATTCATTATAGCAAATCGATATTTTCTATACCCTGAGAGCGTTTCAAGTCTTTAATTGAATCTGTTGCAAAATGCGTCTGGAAATCGCCTCAGGCATAAAATTCATTAAAGAAACATGCGAAACTTTCGACGTCTCGGGTCCAACTCCTGCTTTTTATTTAAAAATAAAAATAAATTTAATTAAACAAACCGAACAAAGGTTTTAGCAGAAAATTTTGAGATATGCTATTATAAATATTACACACTATATTAAAATTGTATAGTTTTTTGTCTTGCCATTGTTCTCTGCTATTTTCATTTGAGTTCTCTTTGTAGTCGCTGCTTTGCCATGGCAATATAGTAGAAGTATTTCTCTATTGTAGGGCATTTGAGGAACAGCAAGTTTGAGCTTCAAACACAATTTCAACACACAAATGCAGCTGTTGACTGGCCATCCTGGCGGCTATAAATGCCAGTGACAATTTGCAGCGGGTCTACGACTAAACCAGCCCCTACCTCTGATTCTCTAACTCGACCCGGAACCCGTTACCATGGTAGGTGGCGGAATTCGAGGCTGCTGCTGGTGTTCCTGCTGTTCCTGCTGCTGCTGCTGCTGCTGCGGCACAAAAGTCATTTTTGATTGTTTTCATGAAAATGAACATAGAAAAATTATAATTAAAATTCATATGAAAATTGTCGAAAAAAGCAGAGCAGAAGGTCCGAACAATAGGACGTTGGCCTTGTTGTAGTCTTTTTTGTTGTTGTTGCTGTTGTTGTTGGCGCTACTGCAGGCCAAAAAGATTTCATCTGAAAAACCTAAAGACCAAAGAAATGCAACTTGGGGCAGCAAAATTCTTTGGGCCAGGTGGGGTGGCATCAGGCAGAATGAGTCGGTTGAGCTGCGGGCGTATTGTTTGTGGAACCTGTGTAAACTACACACACACACACACACACACACACACACACACGCATTTAGACTACATGAAACGACAACAATGTCAGGTCTAACAGCATTAGGAGAACGGCCTCTACCTGAACCAGCCACACGCCCATCTCCAACCTCAACCTCAGCCGCCAATGCTCCCACAACCTCTGCGGGATTTGCAGAATGGTCAGGAAAACGCATGCCAGCTGCTTATTTTCTTGTTGTCGTTTCATTTTGGCACTTTTCCTACACATTTCTGCGATAAAATATTTAATTATATTTGGCAGCTTGTTTGTGCATTGTGCGGTTTTCCTTTGCCAAAGCCATTCTCCAATTCACATTGCCCTCGGGGCAACAACAGCAGCCTCATACAATAGACTGACAATAGGACTGGGCCTTATATTGCATTTTTAGCGCCAACCTAAAACTATGGTCTGATCTTTTTACCTCCCGTGGAGCAAGAAATTATCTTCACCATCAAACAAACAAAACATAAAGGGAGAGAGAGGTTAAAGGAGAACTAAATCTTTCAAGTAATTGAAAATAAATATTCACTAGAATACAGATTCCTCTTTCCAATTCATATTTTTCATTTTCAATTCTTTTGTGGTTACTTTTTGCCCTGCGACACACGAGTTCATGGTAAAAATCAAGGTTGTAGCTCTCTTGCATCAATCAATGAATATATTTTACGATGAACTCCTTTTTAACTAGGACTAATGAGCTCCGACAGAGTTCACTCGTTGCTTTCGTCTGCTCACTTCGATTATTGGGAATATTTTTCCATTTTTACAGAATAGAATAGGAAGATTAAAATAGAATTCACAGAATTGAAGTATCCTTTCTAATAATTTTAACAAATACAACAAAAAAAAAACCTAACTTGGCTAAGAAGAGCATTTGCAGAGGGGTTAACTAAGAGTCAAAAGACTAACTAATTGTTAAGATCGTGAAAAACTGCACTTAGGAAAGAATGATATCTGTACAATCTCCAGATATAAACATAAACACCAGCTCCAAACTCTACGTAATACGCTTCTGCGTCAACCAGGCTCCACACAGCTTATCCCAGAAATCAATAAGGACAGACGTTCATTGCACCAATACCTGAACACAAAAGTTCTAAGTAGTCATCCGACCAACCGGGTAAAGAACTTTTTTTTAAATATAATCATTTTATTCTGCTATCTTATATATAATAAATACTTTCACTTATTTACAGGTGTTAACACAAGGGTCTAACATGATCACGAAATGGAAGCAGATAGCATCATCGGTCTATCGGTCTGTCGTCCTTGTCCTGTATATGGCGGATATCCCGACCGGAAACATTTTCCTTTCCTGATGACACTGCGATTTTAAGTCACTCAAAATGCCCAGAAAAGGCGCAAAAATAGTCCTGTACAATGCGAGCATTCTCCACGTTTATGAGGTAATCTAGATACATCGGTGTCTATCTACCTATATAGTTGGCTCACCTGGCTGAAGCCCGCCTGGACTTATTGCTACGTGGTAATACGCTATGGGGTAATGCAAACAGAAACAACATAGACATTATCCAGTGAGCTCTGTCCAAAATCCAGCGATCCAAATCAAACTCAGAGCAAAAAGTTACACATGAAGTAAAGCTCGCTTCTTCCAAATCCTCCTGGGAGATCCATAATCTGAGTTTGCGGCCACAGCCGACTGCATCAAAAGGACTATTTCATATATTTATATACATATTAAGGCCGTTTATCCGAAAAACAGTTAAATAACTAATAATAAAATATATTAGAAAATATATTAATAATAATGTCAGTTAGAGACAATAAATAAACATAAACTAAAAAATATTTATACAAAATACATAGAAAATATATAAAAATATAAAAAATATATATAAAAATATATATACTAAATATATATATATAAATATACTAAAAAAAAATATATAAATATATGAATAATTCAATGTTCTTTGTAGCTATAACTAGATAATATCATATAAGTTCTAACTTATAATTACACATTTTAAAAACAATTATTTATATAATTAAATATAAATAAATATTTTGTAGGATAGGCCAAAATAAAAAAATAGCTTGAATGTATGAAGTATTTTATATTCATATTTATCTTTAAATAAAGAAACATTGAAAAACTAAGCAACATTCTTTTTTATTATTAATCATGGTAAATATGCATAAAAATGAACGTCGATGACAATGTATAATTTATAATGCTCCCCTCGTTAGCATCGGCGCCAATTTATTTAATTTTAATTCATCGATGCTGATAGTTGTAAATAATAAAAAAAAATTTTTTTTTAAAACTTTACAATCCACCCTCGCTAGAATTCTCGACAACTTTTCTTACTCCCCTCGTTATTACCCATCCCTGTTTTGCTGTTTGCAGCACGAATTTCGCTGAAAATTCACTTGATTTCTACTTCGAAGTACCAGGCGAACAGAACCCAGCAGATGGTAACTGCACTAAAAGCAAACGAGAAATCTGCTCTCAGCATTTCACTCTCATTTGGCACCTAAAAGTATGCACTACTTTATTACACTCTGAGCGATTGAAGATCTACTCCTCCGCTTTGAGAGGAAATAAAGTGGTGCATACTTTTACGTACCCGCTCTGAGCGAAATGCTCTCAGCGAAATTCTAGTGCAGCTTCCATCTGCTGGTTCTGTTCGCCTGGTACTTGACAGCCGAAATGCTATGGGATTTCGTTGGATTTTCATGAAATTTTAGGCACACACACACACTGACAGCAAAGTCGGTGTGAATGCTAACGAGGGGAGCTTAATAAGTTCGTGTTAATGTTAGCGAGCGGAGATCGAAAAGTTTGGATTTTTTTTTTTTTAGGGTTGTTTAGTAAGCTTGAGCCAATCTTTACGAGGAGAGTTTAATAAGTTTGCGTTTATGCCAACGAGGGGAGTTTCAGAAGTACCTTTTAAAATTAATTAATGAGAACACAGGTAAAATTTTTTATTAGATTTTATTCAATAACGTTTTGTTCAGTTACATATATTCTAAGCTATGTTATTTTATATATAATAAAGTGTATAATTAAATTAAAATTCCATAATATTATTATGTACATTAGACTTTAATTATAACATTTATAATTATTTTATTTTATTTTATTTATTTTTTATTTTACTTTTTTACTTTTTACCTTTTATTTTACAGATTACCTTAAAATTTTATATTAAGCTTTTATCTTTTAGTCGACTATTTGTAGTCGTGTCTATAATAAATAAATAATTTAAAAAAATTTATAAATATTATTTTGCGCTAGTTTTTTCGAATAGTCTTGAATAAAGTACCACTGCAGCATTACTTTGATGTGTCACCTTTCGGGTACAGTTCATCTTCCACGTATAATCCAGCAGGACTCTGCCGTAGATTGCGTTGAGTAGCATCCTTTCATTCGAATTGATTTGTAAAAGACCTCTGAAAGGAAAGAAACGTTTAAAAATGTTTAAAATAAGCATTTTCGTAAGCAACATAACTACTATACCTCAGTCATATAAGATCCTGATTAGTCTTAATTCAATAAAAGCAAATGTAGTTTTCGTTTAAGCATTTGGTTCGCATTCCTTTCTTCATATTTCATATTATTCTTCAATTTTTCGCATTCGCAAGTGGGCTACAATCATTTAAAACGATAAAAATATTATTTTATTAATTATTTTGTAATCCAAAATATATAAAAGTTCAAAAAATAGCTAAGAAAATAAATAATACCATATGAAATCTCAGATTTGAAGGCACTTTCTAGATTAAATGGTTTCTTGTTCGAAGCCGAATTGGAAAACTGTCTATACTGGCTCAATGGTTGCTAACTGTTTTCTTTTTAGGTGCTATGAAAACAATGTTATAAAACGAAAAAACATTTTGTTTTCGTAAACATCCGCAAATAATGAACATTATTTCCCCCTGCAGCACCATAAATTAAACGAGCATCCCCAAAAACTGTTCAAACATTGATTATTGGTGTAAAACAAGAATCATTAATATCGAATACCGAATACCGAATACTCATATATCGATAGTCTGACAAAAAGTATACTAAGTTCTTAGATATGGCGCTCTTAAGCGCGCTCCTTTATTTCATTTGAATAGGAAGAAGATGAACATTTAGCTGTGAATTTATCCAGGCGCCGGTGTGGGTCTAGTTGTGGCCATTGTGGGTCTAGGAGTGGTTGTTGTGGGTGGCGGTGCCATGGTAGCTGGCGGTGCCTTGACAACGGTTACACGTATGCAGCCCGCATGATCCTCATGTTCGCCAACTGGAGCGCTCTGCGATTGGCCAATTTCAGTCATCAGCCAGAGGGAACAGAGCAAAAGGCCAACGAAGTGTACAGATTTCAGCATCGTGAATAACATGAATATGTAACAGCTGATCTTTGGAAAACCACTCAACCACTCAACCACTGAACCACCGAACCACTCAGCGTGTTGACTGACCACCAACTGTTGGCAATAAGCTCTCTCGATGCCGATTTATAGTTGTCTTCGGTGTCGAATGCGAGCAGATAAATAATCGTAGCTACACATAAATAATACATTTTGTCATCATTTAATTAATGTTCGAGTATTCACAGCTGCAGTTCAGTTGAATATTCGTTTCATTCAGTTGATCATTGCTCCCAGATAATTCTGCACCCAATACTTTCTATTGTTTCTGGGGGACATTTGTGGTGGCTTCTAAATGCTGTGGAACATGCATTAGCCAAGGTCTGGGACTCTGCAGATTTCAAACTAAATAGATGCAGAGGGTTATTCATTCATATTCGCATTGAATGGCGCTGTGAGTAATACGGACCGGAAATACGTAGGCAAAAACACGCGACCATCATTTTAAGGTCTTATCTGGGTTCAATTTAAGTAACATACGTCAATGGACTATAATAATATATAGACTATAAATATATATAGAGTATATCATACCCTCAACAGGTTGTAAAGCTTTTGAAATGAAATCAAACTATGGAAGAAGCTATAGAGCTCAGACAACTCGTCGAGGAAAGGAACTTCTCCTGGAAGACGAAAAGAAAATTAAAGAAAATTTTATGACATTTTTCTGTTTGTTTTTAAGGTAACATAAAAAATTTCCTATTACTTCCAATTAAAAGCGTCTTCAGAACGAAAAGTAAACTCATTTCTACCTCAAATTCTTTTAAAGAGTAAAACCGATTCGTTGTTTTTGCATGAGTTTCCCGAATGTGACAAATTTAAGGGATCTTTTCATAGAAATCTTGTTTCCCAGTGCAAAAAAGTAATAAAACCGTTGATCATTGATCAGCCATGAATATTAATAGTACGAGTATTAATGGATCAAGATATTACTCGTGTATTTTTATGAAGGGAAATTTCCCCAGTCAAAGGTAATAATAACTGCTCACATTATTATTAATTGTTGTATCATTTAAGAGCCTTCAATTATAACTATGTATATATCGCTATTGTGGGGCTTTACATTATTTTAGATTGGCATTTTATCACTGACACACAGTGTTAATAATTATTGTAATTCTAACATTAGGGCTAATCCCATTTGAAAAAGTCTAAAAATATTGCAAATGCTACACTGAAAATTTAAATGTTTTTCTATGAAAAAGAATCTAAAATTTTGTATCTGAATTAAAGAATTTAAATACCCTTTTATTATTTATATTTTAATTCGATTGCAGGGTTCGATTTATAAAAGAGTAAATAAAAATGTAAAGTTCATCAATAAAAAATATATAAAAAAAAAATAAATTAATTTCAATAATAATTGAATTGAATAAAATAAATAAAAAAAGAAAGCATTGTAGGAAATTGATTTCTATTATAAGAAGTTATAAGTAATTCAATTTTTATGTATAATGAAAATGAATTTTCATTCGAAATTGATAAAAAAATTGTTACTTTAATTATAATATTTTTAATTCAATTCAATTTAATCACTTAATCATTTAGACTTCGAAATTAAACAATGTGGTTACAAAATTTGGAACAATTGGGTGAAAATTTTTACGAGAACTCATGAACAATTTTTATTTTTTCTATGATGAGATCAATTTGCAGAAAACGTTTTTTTATTTATTTATTTAATGTCAAGTATTAACGATCGACCAAAATTTGACAGTTACATTAAAATTTTAAATATAAATTAAAACTGAAATAATATAATTTGAATTTAAAATGAAATATCTAAGTAAAAATTAAAGTTAATATCTGGGGAGTTCAAAATGAGAATATTAAATGATTAGTAAAGCAAATTAGTGCTAGTTACTAGGTGCTAAAAAGTTAGGAATATGGTTTTTAATCGTATCAAAAGAGGATTTTGTGTTGAAGACTCGAAAAAGTCTGTTATAGTCAGCACAGAGAACTCGAAAAGCTTCATGCAGAGAGTAGTTAGTATTACAAGTATTTAGAGAAAGTGGTGTGAAGTCACGAGTACGTCATGTAAAAATAGAGCTCCCAGCATCATGCGACGGTTAGTAAGAGATGGGAGGTTAATTAAAAGCAATCTGCTGTGGTATGGAGGCAAATCAGTACCTGGAACCCAGTTAAAGCCACGAAGAGCAAAAAGAAGAAACTTCTTTTGAACAGACTCAGCTCTGTCTGAGACCACACACAAGATCCATATTACAGAATAGGCCGAACAAGAGAAGTATAAAGCAGCTTAGTTAAGGGTCGTTGAATTCCTTAGACCATCGTTTGGTAAATCCAAGAGATTGAGTCGAGTTTTGAGTTTGTCAAATTTGAATCTATAATCGGGAAGAATTCCCAAATCGGTGACACAGTCTAATCTCTCAAGAGAAACCCGGTCGTACTTCTATAGAATGACATAACCTTACATTTAGAGCAATTCAGAAACAACAAGTTGCATTTGCACCAAGCAAAAAACAAATCCAGGTCCGATTGCAATAAATAAGGAGAGTTGTTGTCATTATATGATAAGCACAGCTGCACATGGAGATCGTTAATAAATACATTAAAAAGTAAAGGACCAAGGTGGCTACCCTGGGGTACAGCAGAGGCAACAAAGACAGGCTTAGACAGTGGGGATTTAAAAATAACTTTTTGGGTTCTACAAGAAAACTATTCGGAAATCCACATAAGAAGGCTGTGTGGAAATCCGATAGTACTAAGTTTGTCGATTAAGATTTTGATTAAAATTCACTCCAAGTTTCACTACACACAGTTTATTATAACATTTGAGTTATATTTGCTTTGTGAAAGACTGTCTTAAAAGTCCTCCTTAAATTGAGAAGCCACCGCTAATGATTTATATACAAGTATAAACTAGAAAGACTTTGCTTGCTACTAAGTTTGATTTATTTAAATTTTCTAATTTGATGGTATATAGTTTTATAGTTTATAAAGGATTCAAAGATTCGAGGTCCGTGTCCGTTGCAAATTTCGTGTGATCCAAATTCGATTGATTAACGAGAAGATGGAGGCATAGAGGAGCGAGGTGGAGGTCCATCCCGTGGTGGCTGTCCATCCCTTGGTGGTCCACCCGATGGAGGTCCGCCAGCGAAGCGCATGGTGTCCCTAACAGCGCGTAGGCTGGACGGGGTGGTCGATCTATGATGCTCCCTGGGCTCCTCATGAGCAACTCTAGCTGCCGCCAGTTGCTGTGAGGGATTAGGAATCAGTTTAACTATACATACCGGACATTCGGGCTAAGCTTACCAG
Organism: Hirtodrosophila trivittata; assembly: GCA_035045065.1. Lineage (NCBI taxonomy): Eukaryota > Metazoa > Arthropoda > Insecta > Diptera > Drosophilidae > Hirtodrosophila > Hirtodrosophila trivittata. The sequence continues at coordinate 3,085,170 of JAWNNK010001028.1, read as the reverse complement.
TAATACGGCCAGAGCCAGGACAAGTATCAGAGAGAAGCGCATGTTGGTGTTCTTCGTGGATTCAATGGTCATGAACTGTGTCGAGGCTGATGCTTATATGGACTCCAGGCCAGCTCTAATCGTAACTCACTCGCAATTAAAGTGCCACATTGAAACCAAATTGTATTGTTCACTTTTCTGTAATAGAATTTAATTCAATTGTAATTTCATTTTTTATATTCGATTCTTCGAAGTGCGGCAGCAATTACCATGTGCACTGAAGCCCTCCTCGATCTGATATGATTTTTCACAATCATCAGAGGCTCTAATCGGGGTCTAGATCATGGTCATTATATAAGCTCGTAGTTCAATTTGATTGTACTATATATAAGTGGAAGTTACAAATCAAATCGATCGGAAGCTCGTTTCACAAATTGACCAATCATTTGCACTCAAATCTTTCATAATTACAGACAAAGGTTCGTTTCGAACAACTTTATATAAAAGTTATATAGAATATCTGATGTGATGCATAGTTACATATAAAATTGATGTTCTTTCAGCTGTAGCTTTCGGTACTTTCGTTCCACCTTTCTATAAGTACAAACATATATATTTACGAGTATGTATATAATATGTCAGTACGTTTGGCTGCCGTAAAGTGAAGCAATGTCTGCTCATCAATAATGATATAATAATGCCAATCTAATGAAATGTATCCACTGCAGCCATTTGGTAGCTGTCCCCATAAGTTGAATCCCCCTCAGAACTGCGTGTCCTTGTCAGCTATTTGATCCACTGCGTCTTTTGATGATGATGCCACAGTGTGAGACGAACATAAACGTGTCAGGGAACTTTTATTGCGATATCTCTATGTTACTTTGTGTAGACAACAAGGTGTGCGATACACAGAGAGAAAAACTATATTTTTTGAAAATTTATTTATGAAAGTTTGAGCTCAGTTGAAAATTTCACTAAATAAAACAAAATTTCATATAGAAAAATATGTATAAAAAATTTATAGAAAAATTATTTCTGCTTTGATGAAATTTTTTTTTAAGGAAAACAAAATTTCATATAGAAAAATATATATAAAAAATTTATAGAAAAATTAAAAATAAATTTTTTTAAAGTTATAGCTAAGTTTTATAAGAAAAATTTTTGTTTTTTTTAATGGTATTTTAAGGTTAATTATCTATAAATTTTTATTAATCTTAAATAAGGGAAAATTTACGCTCAGCAGAAATTTTGACTAAATCAAGTAAAATTTTAGATAGATAAAAATAAATAAAATTATTTAGAGAAAAAACAATTTTTGCAATATGAAATTTTTGGTCAATATTAATTATGTTTCATAATAAAAATTAATTGCTTTTTAATTGTATTTTTATCATTTATATTTATAATATTTTTTATTAATCTTCAAGCGAATATTCGATTAACATTTTTTTGTCTCTACTTTCAGTGTATGATTTCTGATTTTGGGGCTGTTGCAGACGGATGGGCATATGCCATGTAACTGAACTTTGACAGATTTCCACATACACATACCATCACACACACACACACACACACGTACACAAAGAAAGACACATCGAAGAAAAGTCGTAAACTACATGAAGATGATGGAGGGTGAAGTAAAACCGAATCGTAAAAGGCAAAAGCTGCAGCCTCCATTTCAAGAATGTGTGTCTGTCTGTATCTGTGTGTCTGTGTGTATGTGTGTGTGTGTGTGTGTGTGTGTAGTGGCAGCATTTATTTGATTTTTATGATAAGCAACGACAGGTCGACGACAGTCACTCAATGTGCGCCTTGTTGTTGCTTCTCGTAGTCGTTTTTAAGATTTTGATATTTATTTGTGTGTCGGGCGGGCGGGAAATTTGGGAAAGTTGTTGCTTCCCTTTGGCTTCGGAAAGCACTTAGAGGGCAAATTGTTGCTGTGATCGGCGATAAGCTGACAAAGAGGCCCCGCCCCCCAAAAGGAAATGTGTAGGAAAAGTGGCTTTAAGTTGCCTTTAGGCAGCCACTCAAAATATTCTAGTTACGTATATCCTGCGCCGCATGTCAACCGATGTCCTTCCACAATGCAATTCAAACAAACAATAAATTCAGCCATTCGGACATTGTTGCATGTAACAGATACAACAACAGATACCACTTATGTATGAGAAGAGGATCTAAGGACGAGTAAGAGAAGGAGAAGGAGAAGGAGAAGGAGTACCCATCAGGACAGAAGACAATGGCGCACACCGGCAGTAAAACGCATGCATATCCTATAAACATTAAGGATATCCTTGAGTAGATGCAATTTTCTAACCAATATAATTCATAAATTTATTTTCAATCCTTTCCGCACATAAATTTTCATATTATGCACACACACACACACACACATGCAGGGAGAGGCTGCTGTCTCGCTCTGGCCAAGGCCTTTAGCCTATAGGCCTATTGTGTTGCATGTCCTGCGAGGCTAGTGCGTGTGTCTGTGTGTGTGTGTGTGTGTGTGTGTGCATTATTATTTGTCGTCGTGCTTGTCATTATTTATATGTCCAGGCAAGAGATAAGTTGCTGCAACGCTTTGCTGCCAAGTCGCAAGGATGTGCTGCAGCTACAGCCCCTGGCAATTACACACACACACACACACACACACACATGCACACACACATCGATATAACACTGGAGTAGCCATGTCCTTTCAAGCCTGCCAAGGTTTGTTGGCCCAACATTTTGATTTATAAATGCCAACGCCGACTCACAGACCGACTCCGTCTCTGATTCCGATTCCGACTCCGACTTCAAGCCTGAGTCCTTCTCACAGGCACAGGAAGTTGCAGCTACTTTTGCTGACTGGCCACATCGCTCTCATCCTTGCTGTCCTCTGCCCTAGTGCTGCCTCTGTTAGGTAGCCCAAGTGGCCATTAATATATCAGTTCAATTCATATTTGAAATTTTGCATATCCTAACACGCCAGTGAGCAGCGTCCCCAAACGTTGCTCTCATCCTCATCCTTATCCTTATACTCATTCTCATCCTCCTTCTCATTCCCATCGTTGTCCTGCCAGTTGCCAGTTGCCAGTTAGCAGTTCCCATTGCACACGCATACGATTATGATTTGTGTCTTACTTAATGCACAGACAGATGGGGTCAAGTGGTTGTTGTTGTTGTTGTTTCTGTTAGCCTGCTGCCTGTTTTGGCCAACAGACAGACAGACAGACAGACAGACAGACAGTTACTCCCCAGTCATCGTCTCAATCTGATTGATTTAGAATTCCAATTGAGACTGCATGAAATATGTTTGTCTCATGTCTCCAACTGCCTTCCGCATGCTTCAGCCTTTTGCCTGCTGTTGTCTGTTGAGCTCAGGGATGCTCGTGCGACTGCTACTGCTACTGCTCCTGCATCCAAATGGCATTTATGCATGGGCATATCCTTTTGCGAAATTTGCATTTTCCAACAATTGCAACACGGCAGCAGGAACAACTGCAACAACAACAACAACAACAACAACAACAGCAACGACTTATTGGTATTTCATTGATTTATGACACTTGTGAAACAATTTGGAAAATCATAGATTAGCACTAATTACACCCAACGCTTCATTGGCCAACCTGCCCTTCCCACCTCCCACCCCCCACAATCCCCTCCCATCAGCCACGAAATGAACTTTGTCATGTAAATCGCAGCCAGTTCAGAGTTCAATGAAAAACATCTGTGGGTCAGACATGACTATAAAACTTGACTAACTACAGGGCAACACTCAATTAAATATTTAATAACTAACTATTGGTAAAAGTCTTCAGACTTTACTTGACCTTTGACTTTCATAATAAACAAAAAGGGGATCCCAACTGCTTAAAGTTTTAAGCATAGTTCACACTTCGTTTTTAAACTTTCTATAGATTATTTGACTGCAGCTTCAATTATTATTGATTTACATATTTACAGAGTAGCTCACAGAATTAAATACCTTCTGAAATAACATTGTCGTCTCCATAATACGTATTCAATCATCAGAATCTAAGAGAATTTGTTCGGTCAATCAATCAATCAATCAGCACTTATCCTTCGAGTATTTATATTATATAAATTCTTACTCTACAGTTAGACCAATGTCTATTCTAAATACAATACATTCAATCGATCAATCAATCAATCACATAGAATTTATTACATTTCCTCCAAGAAAAATGAATTTGATCGCTCAATCAATCAATCAATCAGCACTTATCCTTCGAGTATGTATATTATATATAGAATATCTATTGATAAGTTTACATATGTATAAATTCTTACTCTACAGTTTGACCAATATCTATTCTATATACGATACATTCAATCAATCAATCAATCAATTACATTTCCTCCAAGAAAAATGGTTCAATCAAAGAATGAGGTGAGAATAAATACTTACCTGACAGTCTTCATGTTTTCGAGTTAACTCTTTTCCATCAATCTGTCAATCACTTTATATATCTAACACTTCATATAAAAGGCTCTGTCAATCAATCAATTAAATGTCTGTTGATGCTTGAGTATCTTCCAGTCCGACCACTGTCTATTCTATATACCAAACATTCAATCGATTAATTTCTTCTATGTATTCCAAGATAAATAGTTCAAATGTTTTAAAGCGTTGCAGTTCAATTAATTTCTATTTCATATGCTTACATTTCAATCTATCAATCTATCAATCCTATAATCAAGCATTGATTGTGCAATCAAAAAATAAATATAAATGTCTGTTGAAGCTTCAGTATTAACCGCAGAGCTTTTCAGAGCAGTTCAGCCAATGTCTGTTTTAAATACAATCCATTCAATCAATTACACAATCAGTCAATCGATCAATCAATCACATTCAATTTTTGTTATATAATTCAATCAAATAATTCTACTATTTACCACACAGATTTCAAGCTGAAACAAAGTCAAATAGCTTTCAAGTTCGATCAATGTCTGCTCTGAATACAGATTCCATTCCATTCAATCAATCAATGAGTCAATCACTAATTCAATCACATTTATCACGTGGCACAGTCTGAAATTAGCTGATTAGCTGGGCAATTGAAGCATTCACTTTACCCACGCCACAATATGTTGCACCTCCAGCATATTCGATGTCGTCTTTGCTGACTGAGATTTATATGTCAACCCTCAATGCTCAATTCCCCACATATTCCAAACCCATTCACATTCGTATTCACATTCACATTCACAATCACATTCACAATCGCATTTACATTCACATCCTTTGGCCGGCATCCGCTGGCTGTTGAACTAACGTGCAGTGATTAGGCTGCAAGGCAACAAACGATTTGTTGCATGTTGTTGCAATTGATTGTTGCAATTTCAATTTTGAATTATGAGCCTGGGCAGCCCAAGGCGAGCCTTGCAACTGCAACGGCAACGGCAACGGCAACGGCAACTGCATCCTTTGGCACTGCATCCGGCCGCTGCCCGCTTCCGCCTGGGTGTGACTCCCTCTGTGTGTGTGTGTGTGTGTGTGTGTGGGAGTGTGTGTGCTTATGTCGCTTGCATGTTAAGCCCCAGACTCAGTCGTAGTCTCAGTGCCAGTGTCCGTGCCTCACTCTCCCCCCGCCCCTCCTCCTGCAACTGTGTGCAATGTGTTGCAAGTTGCATTGGCAGCGTCATTCAAGTGTTTAGTGATTTATTGAATGCCGTTAGAGCTGTTGCATTGCATTGCACTGGTCCACCCCCCGAGGACTCACACCCCTTTCTTATGCCCCACGCCTCGTCGAGATTAGGACAATGGCTCTGAGCACTTTTGACAGCTAAGATTTGTTTATGCGTCGCCGGCCCCAGGGTCTTATCTTAGGTACAGTCTGCTTTGCGTTGCCTCGCCGGACTGAGTCTGGCTCTGGCTGTGGCTGTGGCTCATAGATGCGATGCTGCTACTGATTCATGTCTTTGCATATTGGTAACAAATTTGTGGTAATTGATTTGAAATTGATTAATTAAGTTTACGCCGGCAGACGCTGAACTGTTTGCCAATGGCTTTAACCAATTGCCACAACAAGTTGCAACAGACATTCGCCGTTGATTGTTGCAGCTGCAAATGTTTCTGATGGATGCCAAGGTGCTGGCATTGGCATGAAGCAACCGCAAATGGTGGCATAGCAGCAATTCCTCAATCCTTCACTTGCCTCGCTTCAGTCTGGCTCTGGTCTGGCTCGGTTTCAGCTAACTGGGAATGGGCTTGTTTGAACGTTATCGACACGATTTTGACATATTGAATAACAGTAAAACGTTCCCAAGCGGCAGACGACGACATGTCTGGCTGGCAGGCTGTGGCTGCCCCTCAGCCCTTCACTCACTTTCACTCTGGGCCCCGATTCTGGCTGGCAACTTGTATCCTTGTTGGCAGCCCGATGCGCGCGTGTTTGTGGCTGCCTTTTGGCATTTGGCTGCCAAATGGTGCATATGGCTAGATACACATGCAAAAATATGGCAAATCGGTTTAACAAGCCAGCTAACAGGCTGTGGCAACGGCACTCCAGACGACAACGACGACGACGACGACGACGACGTCATCAACAAGGATGTTTGTTGACACGACAGGCATTGGCAGGCTTTGGCTTTCAGGTTGCATGTGTCTGTCTGTGTGTGTCTGTCTGTGTGTGTGTGGCACTGGGTGTTAACATACATCAAATATTGACAGTTTACTTAACACACCCGCAGAGTGGAAACAGAAGACGGCAAATTACACTTGCAATCGACGCCTGATCCATCGTCCTGCCTTGTCCTGGACGCACTTAAAGCCAGCATCAGCATCCAAGCCCCAATCTCCGATGGAATCCTCTGCGTGGTCTTTGTGGCTACAAGCAATGCCAATATTTACGCACTAGTTAAAGCCAATCAAATTCCTATCTCAAAGTAATTAAATGCTAAATCTACTCTCGTTTAGTGAATACTCAAATATAATTCACTTTAAATAAGCTCTTTTTCTGCCATGTTCAGTAAAATAGCAACTTACATCATTTCGAATAATATTTTATATATATTTAAATCATCTCTTGGGTCACACATTCAATAGAAAGCAAACTTGTATAAGTCGAATATGATCAAAGAGAAAAGTAGATATGGATCACAAACAAACAAAGATTATATAGACCAGAGATTGATCATAAAATTGGTCAAGCATATGTATAAAGTGTGTATGAGGTGAGATATGGCTTCATAGGAATGGCTAAAATGATGCGAATAGACAAAGTTATCTAATGGAAGACTTTATGTATATGGAGTATATATTTTCAAGTATAAGTTGCCTATTTTTTATATTTGTTTTAAATAACGAAAGATTCCCTAGAAGCTGCATACTTTTTGGCTCAAATAAATATTGATTCAAAAATAAATATAACTATCTTGGAATCACGCAATCGTCGCTCCTGTTGGCCTCATATGCCGATGATGTGTGCATGATGACCTCATCAAAATCACCACAAATGGCCGCACATGTTGCAGACGATCTTGTAAACTGGGCCAGAAGATAGAATGTGAAGATCAATGCTACGAAGAGCTCCAACATGTGCTTCACCCTCTGCCGACTTCAGCCTCCCATTATACAAATTCACGGCGTGCCATTGCTCCAGCCAACAAAACCCACCTACCTGGGACTCACACTGGACAGAAGGCTGCCGTTTAAGGCCCATATCCAAAAAACGTTAGCAACATGCCGTAACAGGCTGCGCCAAATGAATTGGCTTCTCAGCAGGAAGCGCACTATCTTACAAGCAATTGTGTCTCCAATATGGAGATATGGGATGCAGGTCTGGGGTACCGCTTCCCTGAGCAATAGGAGAATCGTACCGAGCCATGCGGCTCATCACAGGATGCCCATGGTTCGTAAGGAACTCGAATCCAAGCCTTGCAATTGTGGCAGAGCAACTCTGTTTCTTTTCCAGCAAATCAGCGATCAGCGCCGAAGGCTTGAAAGGCTCCACCCACTCGACCTACCATTCCGACTTCCTTGGAGGAGGACACAAAGGGTCAAGCCATAATATCCCAATAGCCATGCACTAGTCTGGTACATAATGCACCAAAAAATTTAATTTAATGCCTCATAGGGAGACGTAATGGTATATTTTGAGCTGCTTCCAAGGAACCGAACGATCAATTCGGATGTCTACTGTCAACAACTGGATAAATTGACAAGAAAAGGCGACCAGAATTGGTCAATCGTAAAGGTATCATATTCCACCAGGACAACGCTAGACCGCACACATCTTTGGTCACTCGCCAAAAACTGAGTGAACTCTTGATGCATCCACCATATAGTCCTGACCTTGCACCCTCAGACTACCATTTGTTTCGGTCTCCTTAAATGCTACAACTTTTGCTAAGGACGAGGATATAAAATCGCACTTGCTTCAGTTTTTTGCAGAGAAAGGAAAGAAGTTCTATGAGCATGGAACAATGAGATTGCAGGAAAGATGGCGAAAGGTCATCCAACAAAATGGAGAATATAAAATGGATTAAAGTTCATTCTAAAATTAAAAAAATGTATTTACTTTCTTTTAAAAAATCACCGGTTTCTTTTCGGTCAACCCAATATAATAAATAAGTTCTTTTAAATTGCGTTTCATGTTGATATATAATTATTATTATTACTATCAATATTATTTTGTGCACCTCAAATAAAATTGTATAGTATTTTATTTAAAATATTAAAAATATTTATTTATTTATTATTTTCTTTTTATATATTTTTAATATTTTAAATAAGTTAATCGAATGTTGATTGTATATATTCTTGGACCTAAAGCAGATTGTTGATAGTCTGATAAAGTCTTATATAGTGAAAACATTATTAACAGTTATCGAACAAACATATATATATATATATATATATATATATATATATATATACATATACATATATATTTACACTATATACACTCATATATGATTTTATTTACAATTTGATCCGATGTGGGGGATGTATCCAAGGACTGCAGCGGTTGCCCTGCCATCTAATCACAGTCTCAGTTTTTGGCGTCCCAATTCTTAAATCAATTCAAATGCAAATGGTCAGTGGTGCGGGGTGAGGGGTGAGGGGTCTGGAGGGTGGTTGGGTGGTGTTTTTCGCGAGGAAATGTTTGGTATTTTTTCTCCTGCCACAATAAATCTGTGCCGAGCGTTGTGGTTATGATTTATCAATGCTTTTAACTGCAGCCAATATACTGTGGAGTGGGTGGTGTGGGTGGGTTGGGTTATGCGGTGGGTGGTGGCGGTCTAGAAATTTGCATAAGACGCTGGAAGCTGGCAAATGGAAAATGTCAATTGAAGCTGCAGCACGGAGAAAGTGGCACACCATGATTAATGGCTGTGATTTTCTATTTCTATTTCTATTTCTATTTCTGTTCCTATTTCTGTTTCTGTTTCCCCTCTCCTGCACAAGTATATATATAATGTATATATATATATATGTATATATGTGTGATTTTTTTTTGTTTTTTCATATTATCTGTAGAGTTGAAATTGTAATTTAATTTAGAGCTTTTCTCTCCAGTGGCCGCTGCCATTTCTGATTCCTTGGCACTGGCCCTATGCAAATGAGCAGCTTTGTGTCTTAAGCCCACCCAAAGAACAAGGCAGAAGACACAAGCGGCATGGGGCATGTGGCATGTGGCAGGAGCGAGACAATTGTCAATTGCATATCCTTTTCGCATTAATATTTCATTAACAACATTTGCGGAAGTTTGATCTTCTGCATCAATGGCTTGTAAAATTGACTTGGGCCCAACAACAAAAACAAGCGGCAAAAACGAAGCTAACAAAGTTCAAACTTTGTGGATTACTTGGCACTCAGTCCAGCAAGGACAACGGGAGGACCGGAGGAGGACGACGACAATGTTGCCTTATTAGATTAATTTCATTTTGGTTTTTCTTTGCGACTCTCTCCCTTTCTCCTTCTCTCGGTGTAATCATCCTGTTGATTCAAAACAACGCTCCACCCCTCCATCAGAATCACTCGAACCACCCAAAGTTATGCAAATATTTCGTTCCTTTTTTTCTGTCTTCCTTTTTTTTGCCAACCCTCCGCGCTCTACTTTCAATTTTTGCAGCACATTCGCTGAGCTGAGCTACTGCCGCTCCAGTGTAATTTTCATTATTTATATTTTTTCCATTTTACTGATTATGATTTAAAGCCCGCATCCTTGGCTGAGGATCCGGGGATTGTCGCACTGATTGCCGCGTATCAATTTCCAGCCGCCAGTTTTGCCAATTTCTCAAAATGCGCCGCGCCACAATTTTAAATAAGCCATTAACCGCAGTCGACGGTCCGCCAGGCGCCACTGTTCAATATATCAAAAGATGTTTAAGCCCGGCAGTGGGGCGATCCCAAAGTTAACATAAATTTCAAGTCTGGCAAAACAAAAGGGAACCGGATATGGGTTATAGGATCCTAAATATGTCGGAATCTGCATTCGAATGAAGTAGAAAGTGAACATGTAAACTGACTTTAAGATATTATCCATATACTATGCTGATATCTGATTTGTCTTGTATAATCCCAGTTTCTATATGCTATATATAATCTGAATTATCTTCTGTTATCTCAGTTTCCATATACCATATAGAAACCCAAAGCTTATGCTCTATAAAAGAGCTTTCCTGCAACTTTGAAGCGAGACTTCAGCCCACAAAAGAGAAAAGGTTCTTCAAGATTTGATTGAAATCTCGATTTCTTTTCAAAAAAAGCACATTAAAGCTCGAAGTTCAATACTGAAAGCTGTGTAAAGCTTACATTTTCCCTACTTTTCACCTGTTTTCCTCTATTGATTCATTCCGTTTCTTTTTCTTAGCAACTTTGGGATTCCATTCTCAATACTCGAACCAGAAGCTTTGACAGCTGTTTTTATAAAGAAAGTATCATAGAAAAGCTGCCAGCTGAAGCGGAACTCTCGAGGCAACCCTCGCCTGCAGCCCAGTTGGCAACATGACTGATATTTGCATGATGCTGATGCCCGCTAACTACGCCTGTCAAGTGGGATTTTGTGCGATTTTTCTTGCAGCTCGAGCGCGACCCCCGTATTGAACAGTCGCCCAGGTCCTGACCCCGATCCCTGACAGAACTCTCTGACGCGGATTCTGGGTGGCTGGGTGGGTGGGTGGTGCTGGCCTGAGAGGGGTAGGGGGGGTGTGGTTGTGTCTGGTGTGGTGCTTCGACTGGCGGCATGCATGCCGAAAATTGCGTTGTTTTGCGTGTAACCGCGCGTGGTAATCAAACACGCGGCTTGGATCGCAGCTGGCGGGGAGCAGGGGGGCGGGGGTGGGGTGGAGTGGAGTTTTCACATGCCGTCGTCGTCGTCGTCCTGGGCAGCCTCTTGGCTGCCTTCTGCCTTACGTTTTTTCTCTCTACGGCGCGCATATGCCGCGGGCTGGCGCCTGCTTTGGCTTGGGTGGTGACGCTGGCTTTGGCTGGGAGTGGGGGTGGTGGGTGGTGGGGCAGTGGGTCGGATTGTGTGCGTCGTGCTGTTCGCAAATATGTTGCCAATTCGACGGCGCATTGACGTTTGCCTTTTGTTTGACGTCGTCGTCGTCAACAGCTCAACTTAAGTTGCTAACGAGCTGCGCGGCTTTTGGCCGTCGGCTTTGGGCGTCTGCCGCAAAGCATTAATAAAAAATTTTGCAATTTTTTTCTGCACTCTATATGTGGGTGGTGCCAGGGGTGGGCCTCAATTTTTTTGTGTAATTTTTCAAATATTGTTCAATTTGCAAACGCGCGTTTAACGATGTGTGCGTAATTTAAGTGCCCGTTGATGCCATCGCTTGGTGGGAGTAGGCGTATGTGTGTGTGTGTGTGTGTGGGTGTGGGCGTGGCCTTTGAATTTTCACTTTGATGCTTTGACGTCGCATTTGTGCAATCGCTTGTGCCATCAATGGAATATGATTTAATTATTTTGATTAAAAATTTTAATTGTATCGATAGAAGCGCCCACAGAAAGGCAAAAAGGCAAAAGGCGAAAAGAGTGGGAGAGAGCAGGATAATAGAAGGATAATACAATATATATATGTTACCTATTATCAAAAAGAGTTTTTTATTAATGATATACAGATCTGATATATTCCTTGAGTTTTCTCTTGACTTCCAATCAGACTTCTCACTTGTTCAAACTTCTAAAAATCTCTCGCTTCCCAGAGAAAGGAAAATTGAAAGTATGTGAGAGGGTGAAGGATAATAGAAGGATAATACAACAGATATGTTACCTATTATCAAAGAGAGTTTTATATTTATGTTCTATATAAATCAGATCTTCGATAATTCAAAATGTTCATTGAGATTTTTCTTGACTTCCAATCGAACTTCGGCTTAGAAAACTTCCGCGAACTTCTACAAAATATCTTGTGCCACAGAGAAGGGCAAAGAGGTAAGCCGAAAGAGTGTGAGAGAGAAGGATATAAGAAGAATACAATAGAATTATCTTACCTTTTATCAAAAAGATTTTTATATTTATGTTCTATATGCATCAGTTTTATTTTAATCCAAGACTTTCCTTGAGGTTTCTCTTGACTTCCAATCGGACTTTCCTTTGGCAAACTTGTTGCAAGCTTCGGAAAATATCTCGTTTCCCAGAGAAAGGCCAACCAAAAGGGTGTGAGGGAGAACGATATAAGAAGAATACAACATAATTATCTTACCTTTAATCTAAAGAGTTTTATATTTATGTTCTATATGTATATTAGTTTTACTTTAATCCAAGACTTTCCTTGGGGTTTCTCTTGACTGCCAATCGGACTTATCTTTAGCAAGATATCAACAATCTCTCATGTCTCAGAAAGAGGCTGAAAGACAAGCCGAAAGAATGTGTGAGCGAGAGAAGGATAATACAATATAATTACTTATACATATTATCAAAAGGAATCTTGTATTTAGGATATGTACAACAGATCCGATCTTCTACAATCTAAAGTATATTCCTTGAGGTTTCACTCGATTTTCAATCGGACTTCTCTTTGGAAAAGATTGATCAAAGTTTTGGAATGATCAGAGATCAAGTACAATCTCTCTCTCTTCCCTCTCCCTCGCTCAGATACCCCTTGCATCTCCCACTCACTCGCTCCTTTGAGATAACATAGTGAGCTAACCCGTTGACTTGTGCCCATTTCCGTTTCCGCTGGCGCCACCATTTGCATCTGCAGCGACCCCTCAGCATATCTGGCAACCACTTAAATAGTTTTTATCATGTAATTACCGCCGCTGTCGTCTACCAGACGCATCCTCGCATCCTCTCATCCTCGCATCCTCTCATCCTCTGCATCCTTTGGCGTTAAACTTTTTTTTTGTTGTCTTTTTTTTTGCTTGTTTCTGGTGCTGCTTCTGCGGCGGCGGCTTCCGTGATTTGTGCAGCCGACCGCTATGGCAGCTGCCCCGGACGAGGATTCGGATTCGGACTCGGAGTTGGATCCAGTAGCAGGCAGGAGCCTCATCCCCACCCGCATCTGTATCCACAACTCAACTTTGCTGCCCACATGAGTCGCTTTTCGGGAATGTGAAGGCGTGTGGGCGTGTGGGCGTGGCCAGCTGCCCATTGCGTGTATTACAATAATTTTTAATTACCGGCGTAAACGTAATTATGAATTTTTATTTCGCATTGCTCTGCTGTAATTTTTTGTTCGTTTCGCCTCTTTGTTAACCCCCCACCCACTCCCCTCATCTGGCATGGCCACCCACATCGCCCAGCCGCCCCCTTTGGCCTTTTTGTTTAGCATCGTTTGGTGGCCGTTTTTGTAGTTGTCGCTGGCTCTGATCCGGTTCGCGATATGCACAAAGGCTTCACAGTTCGTTGAGGCGGCAGTCTAAGGGCTTCGGGTTGTGCCTTTTGCATGTGTCACTGTCGCTTGGCGTTGCCAGATTTCGCGTTGCGTTTCTTAGAAATGCGCAAATGGCAAGCCAGATGCTGGCAGAGTGGGCAGGGCAGGCGAGCACAAGGCAAGGCTGTGCAGCTACCGGCTGCACGCAATTATCACAAGTGACGTGGAGCGGATATGCTGCCATCGTCGCCATCGTTGCCATCGCCATCGTCGGCGTCGTCGTCGTCGTTGGCGAATAAAACAATAAGTGCTGCATGCTTTCAGGCGTCTGGTGATGGCTGCACTGCGCCAAATGCTTGCTGGGCAGTCAAATGGAGCTGAGGAGCTGCTGGAGCAGGAGAGGCTCTGCAGGGCTTGGGTTCTATGAGATTTTTATGGTTGCCCGCAGCGGCGGGCGCGCTCATTACGCCGACTGCGGGTCGACAGCGTCAGCGTCAGCCTCAGCCTCAGCTTCAGCTCATCAGCCTTAACCCTTTTCCGCCAGCGTCACCCGTGCCTTTTTTCGGTCCTACTCCTTCCACTGGCCCGCCCACTACTTTGCGCCTCCTCCTTGGCGTCGCACTCTTTTTGTAGTTTAAGCTGCCACTGCCGCTGCCGCTGCCGCTGCCACTGCCACTGCCACTGCCGCTGCCGCTGCCACTGCCACTGCCACTGCTGTTGCAGCGTTGCATTTTTAGCTTCTTCATTGCGCTTAAGGACTTTTGACTTTTGTTTTATTAGTTGTGACCCCACGACTCGCAGAGCCCGAGCCCAAGCCCACCTCCATACACTATACCCCCAGCTCCCTCCCCTGCCTAACCCCTCACACATACAACAACAACCACACGCTGGGCCGCTGCTGGCGCAGTTATTTAACCATTTGCCCTGGCTACCCTACACTCTCTGGATTCATTCCATATTCTATACCCTGCACCTATTACATAAGACAGAACACAAAGGAGCAAAGGATCCTTGAAGATCCTAAACTATCGCTGGGTTGGGCCTCTAACGATTTCCTGTGCATGATTTCCCTTGAGGCTTCTCCATCTGGAATCACCTTGAGTGCAAAAGATCGTAGGAAAAGCTCCTTAGGGACTTTTCTTAGACTTTCCGTTCCAGGGTTTCCCTTGAGACTTCTCGATCCCGAATCACATTGAGAGCAAAGGATCGTAGGAAAAGCTCCTTAGGGACTTTCCTTAGACTTACCGTTCCAGGGTTTCCCTTGAGACTTCTCGATCCCGAATCACCTTCAGTGCAAAAGATCGTAGGAAAAGCTCCTTAGGGATCTCTAAAGATCACAAACTTTTGATCGGTTGGGGATTTCAAGACTTTCCGTTCCAGGGTTTCCCTTGAGACTTCTCGATCCCGAATCACATTGAGTGCAAAAGATCGAAAGGAAAATGTCCTCAAAGATCATATCGATGGGTTGGGTATTTCAGGACTTCCTGTACAGAGTTGCGCTTGAGACTTCTCGCTCCCGAATCACGTTGAATGCTGCACTCTGTAGATATTATCTGTGGGCTGTTAGGGTATCTTCTAGTCGTATACTTTTTGTGTAGTGTGATTTTACTTGTTTTCTTATGTTTTTTGCTTTTTTTTCGAGTTTGTTTTCCTTTTTTTTTCTGTGTGCTCTCTGTACTATTTCTCATATTTTTAATTTCTGCACTTTGTCCCTATTTATCCTGGCGTTGGCAGTTTTTAATTTCTCTGCTTTTCCGGTGCAAAGTTAATGAATAATTGTGCGCACTTTTGCGGCAAACGGCGAAGGCGACGGCGACGGCGTCAGTGACGGTGACGGCGACGGCGATGGCGATGGCGATGGCGACGCAGACGGCAACGGCGACATTCCCACTGTGTGTTGACGTTTTTTTCTTATAGCTCTCTCGTATGAGAGACAGAGAATAGTCAAAAGGGAGGTGGCAACGTGGCGGATAGAGGGTGGTCCTCCCTTTCCTTCTTCCGATGGGTAGGGAGAGAGATAGAGGGGGAGAGCGAGTGGCTCGCTGAATAGCGCAAAGTGTGATTGCATCCGGCGCCTTAATGAGTTCTTGATTTAATTCTTTTTCCAGCTGCGTTTCGTTTGGCTTCATTCTATTTTTTTGTTTCTCTTTTCCACTGGCCCCTGTATCCTCTTCTCGTCTTCTCCTCCTCCACTCTGCCGCTGCTGCTGAGCTGACGTTGATTTCTTGCCATTTGCAGGGTCCAGCGCCAATGTCGCCTCTCAGTGTCACTGTGACTTGAAATTGGTTGACGTTTCTGTTCACCGTTTCACAGTTTTCCATTCAAGACGCTGCTGAGTATCCAGGCAAAGCGAAACGGAAACGGAAATAAGCCAGCAACCAAATGTCTTACTGCGTGTGAGCTCGAGAGAGAGAGGGGAAGAACCAGAAGCGAAACTATGAGCGAGAGAAGTAATTGAGTGAAAAGAGAACAAAAGAAAAGATTCTCAGGAAGAACCATCATTGGCAAAGAGATGGAGATCGAGTATGGAAGAGTTTAAAATCACAAGATCACAATTAGAACGAAAGAAATGGAAACTACAGAGCGGAGACTCAGGGAGAATGATGAGATTGAAAGAAGGAAACATTCATGCCAAAAAGTGAAGATAAAGAAAGGGAAGAAAGGATAAAGGAAAAAAAAGAAGAAATAGGAAATATTATCAACATAACCTCAGAAATTTGAAAGCCACGCTTAGTTCAAAAGAGAGAGAGAGAAAAGAATTGAGTGGAAAATGATCACAGGAAAATATCATTGGGAAGAAATATAATTGAGATGGAGATTGAGACTGGGACAACCGCAGAGATCGCAAGTAGAACCCAAACGATTGAAGACAGAGTCTTATATGAATGAAAGTAAAGACAAAGAGAGGGAAAAAAGAGGAAAAAGGGGAATAGGAAAAAAAAGGATAGGAAGGAAACAAGAAACAGAAACTCAATCTTCGATCTATCCTCCTAGAAAGCCAAAGTTAGCTGCAAAGATAGGGACAAAAAGAGATCAACCTATTGATGTCAATTGATTGTTAAGGAAGGATTCTACCTAGGTAAGTTTATCGTAATCTACGCCCTTCCACTTTCGTATCAATTCGCCATTTATCCATATCCATCTTCCGGACTTCATCGACACTAATTTGTCTTCAATGAAGTACAAAATGAGAAGCAAACACACTCAAGTGGCGCGAGTGCGCCCAGTCCGGCCATTAATTGGCGAGGCACTCGACGCCAAAAGTGCGTGAGCAGGAGAGGAGGTCGGGACATAAGGACATAAGGACAACGGGAGTGTGGCAGTACAATGGCCGTCCAGTGTCAAGGCGAACGCAAAAAGGCAAAGCAACAAACGAATTCAAAGTGAAGTGCCAAAACGACAACAAATGAAAATGCCAAACAACGTTGGCAAAAAAGAAAGAAGTTATCAGGAGCTGGAGCCGGAGCTGGAGCCGGAGC
The DNA here is from genome assembly GCA_035045065.1 of Hirtodrosophila trivittata. Lineage (NCBI taxonomy): Eukaryota > Metazoa > Arthropoda > Insecta > Diptera > Drosophilidae > Hirtodrosophila > Hirtodrosophila trivittata. The sequence goes on along the minus strand of JAWNNK010001028.1, from coordinate 3,067,936 downwards.
TGGAGCTAGCCCTGGAACTGGATCTCTACGGTGGAATTGGAGTTGGAGTTGGACTTAACCAGGAGCATAAGGACAACAGGCAGCTGGCAAAGCCAATGCGTAATCAAAATGCTAGCGAAGCAGGAACCCACAGCCAGACGACGCCAGCATTCTCGACATTGTCGTCGTCATCTTAGGTGTGTGGCTCCAACGGATCAGTAATAGTCCGTGCTGGTTCCCATGCTCCTGCTCCATTCAATGGCTGGCGCTCCCTTACCCAGCCTCAGTCTCAGTCTCAGTCCAGGTTCAGTTCATTCCCATTCGTCCTTTGGTCCGCACGTTTACCCGCCGCCAGCCTGTCAGACACAATGAGCATCATTGTGTTTTAAGTGCGTTTGTTGTGTCCTGTTCTTGTCCCAGCTCCTCCTCCTCTGCTGTCTCGGCCCAAGCGGGTTGTTTATTTATTCTTTTTCTTGTCCCTGTCCCCGTCTCTATCCCTGTCCCTGTTCCTGGCCAGTTCCACCAAGTCCAACTACATTTTTGGCATTGGTTTGCCATGTATTTCCGCTTGCCGTATTGTCTCATAGTCTCGAATTTCTGGTTTGCTTTTTTGGGTCTGCAAGAAAGTGGCCAGCGACCATGCCAGACGTTTTGTCCGCCACTGCCCCGCTCCTTTGTCCTCCTCCTTATCCCTTGCCCCTTGTAGCATTGCCAATGAAAAGCGTTTTCAAATTAATTGATTAAAGTCCATTACAAGTTGCTTTCTCGCTGCTGCTCGGGCGACATCCAAATGACAGTGGCAATTGTATGAGAAATGACTGCAAAGGACTCAGCCAGGACTCGCTCTGCAGACCGGTAGGTGGTCCACTTCAGCTACTTCAGCTAAGAACTATCAACAGAGGGCTTTAGCTCGAACTACAAATGGGGCCTGAAACTGAAACTGAAGCTGGAGCGAGGATTCTAACGCATATGGCAAGACTCATTGGTTTTTGTGGAGTTTCTTTGGACATTTTGATGGTAAAGGTAAAAGAACCATCGGCAATTAGATTGTTGCTCAGGTTTGTTCATGACTTTGAGCTTTTAACTCAGTTCCAGAAAACGTAAAGAAATCTTCAGCGAGCTGTTAAAATCGAGTCACAATTATGGCTAATTGTTAAGGAAATCTGTTGAGTTTTTTATTGTATTTTTCAATATTTAAAATATTGTTTTTAACTTGAGGTAAGAATATTTTAAGAGGTCGGAAAACTTAAAGATTCGATTGATTTGTAGAACTTTTCATGTACATTTTTACTAAAACTAAACTCATTTTCGAGGTGTAATTTGCTAGTTGGTAACATTAAAAAAAAACTTATATTAACTCTATATTTAAATATTTAAAATAATTTTATATATTTTCTGTTTTCCACAAGCGCTTAAGCTCTTGTCATTTATCTATTATGAAGTTGATGATGACGATATCAAGGCTTTAATCCAATCGGATCGTCGTGTAACTAAGCGTGGGATTGGAGAGAAGTTGAATATACCACAATCAACCATATCTACCATATTTATACGACGTCTTGAACTGGTAAAACAACTTTGTATTTGGGTACCACATGAATTGAAAGAAATTCATTTAACAAATCGCTTCAACGCTTGTGACATGCATCTTAAACGCAATGAATATGATCCGTTTTTGCAGCAAATCATAGCTGGAGATGAAAAATGGATTGTTCACAATTACGTCAATCGAAAACGATCAAGGTCCAAGCATGATGAAGCGCCACAAACCACTTCAAAGGCTGATATTCATCGAAAGAAGATTATGCTGTCAGTTTGCTGGGATTGGAAGGGTGCGGTATATTTTGAGCTGCTTCCAAGGAACCGCACGATCAATTCGGATGTCTACTGTCAACAGCTGGACAAATTGAATACAGCCATCAAGGAGAAGCGACCAGAATTGGTTAATCGTAAAGGTGTCATATTTCACCAGGACACATCTTTGGTCACTCGCCAAAAACTGAGTGAACTTTTGATGCATCCACCATATAGTCCTGACCCTGCACCCTCAGCCTACCATTTGTTTCGGTCTTTGCAAAACTCCTTAAATGGTAAAACTTTTGATAAGGACGAGGATATAAAATCGCACTTGCTTCAGTTTTTTGCAGATAAAGGCAAGAAGTTCCATGAGCGTGGAACAATGAATTTGCAGGAAAGATGGCGAAAGGTCATCCAACAAAATGGAGAATATATAATTGATTAAAGTTCATACTAAAATTTGGTTTCTTGTCGGTCAACCCAATAGTTTTCATTTGACTAAAAAGCAGCCCATCTTCAGTCGAACACGCTCGAACGCAGAAAGTGTTCTTTTTTCTGATCGAACATGTTCACTAAGAGTATTTCATTGAATCGAACATGCTCGAACGCAAAAAGTGTTCAGTTTTCGGATCGAACATGTTCACTAAGAGTATTTCATTGAATCGAACAGGTGCGGCGAACATGTTCGACAGTTGATGAGTCGCTTAATTAATCATTTTTATTGCTTAGCTGTGCACAGCTATGTATGTATGTATGTATGTATGTATGTATATACATATGTATCTATGTAAACATACACACACACTGACCCATACATATCAAAGCGCTTATCTATCGTGATCATCTTTTTGATGCTTGATTCGATGTCTTGGGTTGGCCGAAAATAAACCGGTGATTTTTTGGAAGAAAATTTTACTGATTTGATGGTGGTTTTTTGGGTTTTCCTCAAACCAGGCAAAAAATGTTGCATCAGTTTTAGAATTGTACATTTTCGATTTTTAATTTCCCCAGATATATATTTTTTATATTATTCGTCTTTAAAACTTTCTCTTTCTTTATCTATTCTTTGTTTATATAAACTGATTTTAATTTTTCATGAAATCTTTCTGAAATTGGCGGATCAATAGCTATAGAACAAATACTCGTATATACGAGTGCCATATATAATAGCTTTTCAAATTTTGTAGTTTCAGTTTCAGAAGAGAACAAGCAAAGTGAGAAGAATATATAAAATATATATTGTACAATCTTGATCAGCATCAATATCGGAGTCGATCTGTCGATATGAGAGACTTGAATAACTAAAAATGTAGCAGAGGTTTCTGTATACCGAACACAGATGAAGTTGATATCAAATATTAGAATTTGTCACACCCTCTTATACACGGAGGTCCTCACGACCTTCTTGGAATGGCTTAAACTTTTTTTCATCATTTGAAATGTTTCAGTGAACGTTTTCCCAAGTTTAAAACAAAATTTAATATTTGATCTTTGTTCAAAATGCATTTTACGACCGATGACCAAAAGCTGCTGTCACTTTTTGATCGATAACTTCGATTGTAGTTGTCCAATTGTCTTAAAATTTTTACGAAATGTCAAAAAGAGATCAAACTTTTTATTTCATATACCCACCAATAGGTGGCGCCACCAGAAACAGTTATATTTAAAAGTCCTGTTTCCTTTGCGACAGACCTTGTATACAAAAACACCAAAAGGATGAAACCCAAGTTGGGTTCCACGTCTTAAAACGAGAGTCAGAGCGCCATTGGGTCTTTCCCAACCGATTAAAAAGCTAATGGGTTGGATTCTTCAATAATATTATTCTACTTATCGAGATGTGAACAATCTGCAGTTGCAGGGGAAAACCCGGAAGTAAAATGCTCTGGACAGAACTTTTCTCCGCATTGTTCGTATAATTTAACTTAAAATTGGATTAATTAAATATGAATAGAATCACAAATCCTACTCTATCTACTCTATCTCTTTCCTTTGGTATTATATAATAATATGAAATATATAAATATATATTTACCCAGATAAATATGTTTTCTATAGAGCTCTTACGTTAGAGTGTCAGTTGATTAGCTTGTCCTTAATGAATTCGTTACCAATGTCATTTCCAGATAGTCATCTCTGCAGGTTCAGCTACCTTTTGCCGTTGGCTTTCGAGTTCTACACAAACGGACAACGTCTTGCATCTGAAAGTAGTTACACCCACACACCCACCCACACACACCGACAAACACATACACATAAAGTAAGTAAGAAAAGTTTCGGCAGTGGTTTATAGGTAGAGGAAGAGAGAAGCGAGAAGAGAGTGGAACTACCGAGAACACGTTAGTCAGTTTAATTTTATTTATGGACGGCTAGCCAAAAGAATGCCCTGGCAATTTCTCAGGGAACGCGATGCGAGCAGGTCCTGGCCCAGGTCTTGGGAGCTGTCAGGAGCTTGGGCAGGAAGTGGAGGTGGAAATGGGAAGCGCACAAATCAAACTTGTAAATTAGCAATACTCATTGACAAATATTTCATTCATGCAGAGACAGTTGGACAGTCGCTCAGTCCATCAGTCTATTCTATCAGCTAGGTCCTTGGGTGCTTAGCCAGCTGGCAAGTGATGTTCACTTCCTGGCGACTGCCATCCATTGCCATTGTGGCTAGGAAACATTTTTGGTTTCGCTTTCGCTTTTGTTTTTGCTTTTGCTTTTGCCTTCTGCAGGCAGAGCTATGCAATATTTCAAACACGAACTTTGCGCGCCAAAGATTAATTAACTTATGTCAAAGTAATTTTCAACGTTCGTTAAGACGACACGAGCCACGACTCTGGACTCTGGACTCTGGACTCAGGACACAGAGTCCTGCCAAAACGAACCGAACCTCCCAGGCCAAATTGATTGTCAGTCATTCAAAGACATTTTTTCTTATTTCGCTGCGGCGACTGCGGCGGCGGCTGCTGCCAGCTCAAAGATATTGGCTTTTAATGGGGGTTGGCCTTGCCTCCTTGTGGCTTACTCTAGGTCAGACTCCAGTAGATGTGGGCTGGGGGTTGGGGGTTAAAGGTTATGGGGGACTGTTTCTGTACTGAATATTGTTAGTTATTTGGGGAGTCTGGTCCGTCGACACAGTCAATAAGTAAATAAATGAATGTAATTACAAGCTAAATAAACACCAATGCGATTAATGGCTCAAGTTCTGTTGCGGAGGTGAAAATGTAGATAGAAGGGGGATGGGGAGGGGGGGGGTGCTGGTATGTGTGTATAAGAAATTGTCATGGGCTGCTTAAAGACGCTTTAAGGCCAGCAGCGAGCATCAAAAGCATTGCTCAGCCTCAAAAGCAGGCAGCATTTTTTTTCACTTCTCGCGAATGCGAAAAAATGCCAAGAAGTCGCGGCCGCAGCTTTTGCATAAAGCAGAAATTTACACATTCTTAATAAAATACACGAAAAGAAAACCTAAAAAAATACTTACATACATATATATATATATATATAATCATGCATATTTTCCAAATGTTACAAAAAAAAAAAGAAACGTAAGAGTTGAGGGAAAACCACACAGCGAGTAAAGAACTTGAGAGCGAAATTCTTATAATTTTTACACATGCCTCAAACCCAGCACCTCGAGCCTGCCCCCAACCCCTGCCCCAAAGCAGCTCCTGTTCGTGTCCTGTGCCGCGGTAAGCGACGTTTTTTCTGAAAGGCTTAACAAAAAAATGCTTTTTAACATCAGCGGGTGTACTCCCCGCTCCCCGCTCTCCGCTCTCGGGCTACAGTTCAAGAAGTGCCCCAGCAAAAAGATTTCAGCTCGTCATTTATGCGTTTATCTCCGACCACCAACAACGCGCCTTGTGGCAAATTTACCCCTGCCCCTCCCCTTCTCTTTCTTTTTTCTTCTCTTTCTTTTTTGTCTTATTTTTGTTAGTTCACTTTAACCATTTTCTCTATGTGTGTGCGTGTGTGTGTGTTTTGTGTAGTGTGCAAGACGCGGCATTTGGCCAAATTGAGTGGCTGCAACTGGGCTTGAACTCTTACAAGGGATTCTAGCAACTATTTGATTTATAATTAGTTAAGTTCAACTCTGATTAGGTTATCCTTTCAATTGTTTAGGGGAAAAATAATAATATAAGAGTCTGAGCTGGACTTAAGAGTGGATCGATGGGTAATAATAATTAATAATTAGAAAGGATTACTTTAAATCTGAAAGGATTACTTTTAATCTAAATCTGAGAATGGATCAATGAAGGCCAAAAGGTAGTCGAAAGTCTGAAAGATTTTTATTAATTTAATTGCATTTTTTTTGCTTTTAGAATCTATGAAGGATTAAGCTCAACTTTGACTAAGTTATCCTTTCATTTATATATAATAAATATATTGAATTGTTTCTTTTTATAATTTAGAAAGGATTAAGCTCAACTTTGACTAAGTTATCCTTTCATTTATATATAATAAATATATTAATTTTTTTAATAAAAATCTAAGCTAAAATGAAACTTGTTCAATGGGTGTCAGAAAGGATTACATTGAACTATGATCGTGCTATCCTTTTATTTGCTTAAAGTTAAGCTAATAATATTCTATATTCTATATATATTCTATAAGCATCTAAGATAGATTTGAAGGGGTCGCAATGGGTGCCAAAAGGTAGTCGATGGTCTGGAAAAGCAGCTCAGATATTTTCTATTTTTTATTTAAGCATTTCTTTTATTTATAAATAGAAAGGATTAGGTTAATCTTTGATTAGGTTATCCTTTTACTTGTTTATAAGAAAAATAAATACATTTTTATTAAAAATCTATAATAGATTCGTAAGTCTATCAATGGGTGTCAGAGGCAGTGGAAGCTCTGGCAGGGGATCCGCAGAAGTATTCGATTAGTATAAATTTGATCAGAGTTTAGCTTTACATTTGATGTCCTGATCCTGCTGCTAGAGTCTGTTATGCGCTCAGCCTTTGTGGCTGGTGTAGCGCACTGTGGTGTGGCCAGGACCTAAGGCGTTGAGTCAGCAGCTGCAACGTGCTGCAGGACACATGCAACACGCCTAAAATTATGCAACTGTAAATGGCAGGCAGTGCCTGGAAGTGGTTAAGCTGGGAGGGTGGGAGGGGGAGGCAGCTGGGCCTGGAGATAGGACAAGGACTCGGCTAACATGTGCGACCGCTTGCAAATCTTTTCTTCTGGCTGTGAAAAGCCCCAAAGCAAAACGGCAAACAAACAACACGTAGGAAAGAAAAATACGCGAAAATTATATTTAAGATGACATTTTATTTGGAAAAGGCATCCGATTTTGTCCAGCCTGCGGTTGCCACATCTGTGCGTGTCTCTCTATGTGTGTGTGTGTGTGTGTGTGTGTGTGTGTGTCTTGTTAACCTGTTCGTTTGTTTACCACTTTGTGTGTTTGTCTCCTTCGCTGTTTGCCATTGTCTCGCGCAAAAAGAACGCTGGCCAATTAGCCAGAGGACCCCGGCCAAGTTAAAGGCGGACTCGTCCTTAATTAGGAGTGTTTATGTGTAGCTTTTCGTGGAAGCTGTGGAAGCTGTGCAAGCTGCATTAAGCCGCATCTTTGCGTAGATTCTTGTCCAGAATGTTGCACGATTCCACGCATACGCCACGATTGTTTCACTTACACGGCTGCCTTTTTAATTAACATTTAACACGTTTGCCCACTCACACCATGTCCAAGGATGATGCTCCATGCCCCATGCCACAGGCCACTTGCCTCATGCCTCATGCCCCATGCATGACATACATCAAAAGCAGCAGAGACAAATGGACAGACGCACAGACAGAGGAAGATTAGCAGGAAAATGGAAAGAGTAGGAAAGAGAATAGAACAAAAAGGCTAACACGAATCCGGCAGGTGCCCATCATTATCATCAACATCCTCATCATCCTCATCAGCCTCACCAGGTGGGTGCACGATGGGGGCGTGGCTGCCATTACACGCGTTAATTTCATTAAAATTAAACACATGCACGGCCAAAAACAAAAGGCGGCCCTTTTAAGTAGCTGCCACAGCCCTGTTGCGAGTAATATAAAAATAACATTAGCATGTCCTTGCACAGGACACCTTCCTTTTTTTCTCTTTCCTCCTCCTTTTTTTGGAGTGCTTTCGGTCAGGCATCCGACAGCCCCTGCCTCATGCCACAAGCCCGCACGTCGAGCCGACAATGAGCTGCGCTTTACGTGTGTGCATCCTGGCGTTGGCCCCACTCGAGTTCACCTGTCCTCCAGCCCAACCCTGCACCACCCCCTGCTACAGCCCCTCCCCCATGCAGTTTTTGTCAAACGCTTCTGTTTGTCTGCCTGTCAAACGTGTCTCGCATACACTTTAGGCCGCGTTATTATAATTTTTTTACGGCTGCATTCTTGCTGCCAAAACCGAAACCGAAACCTCAAATGGAAAATGAAAACTGGCAAATGGAAACTGGAAAATGTGAAATGCACAAATCCCGCAAGGGGACCCTTTGGACTTACTTGGGCTTAGAGCCGACTGTTCCCTCTGACAGACAAACCTCAAATGAGACTTCAGCCGATCCCAGATTGAACCACAAGCAGAGCCACACTACTATTTAGTATATGAGGTGTGTGTGTGTGGGAATATCTAAATCAATTTTAGTATTTCCTAACTATTTTCTAATTAGTTTAGTATTTTCTTGTGAACTTAAAGGACTGCAGCAGATCTTCCCCAAGAAATGAAAGATTGATAAGATTGTATACTCTTTGAAGCCTTTCCTCCCAGTCTAAAGAACGATTCGTTTTTCTCTCTGTGCTGTAACTAACTTGTATACAAATCATAAATATCATATCAAAGCTATACATAAACTCAAATCATTCTCTTTTATATAAAAATCAAAGCGATTTCCACACGATTCTTTCCTTTGTTTCAGCAACATTCAGTCTCAGCTTAGACTTCATTTCGCTTTTCCTCGAGCAGCCCAGGCACATCTTTACATATTTCATAAGTATTTCTTAACTCTATTTAGATTAATAAGTATTTTTGTATAGTTAACGGAAGATTTAGTTTCTATTTCAATTCTCAGATTGATGAATCCTTCAAACCTTTGCTGTCAATCTAGAAATGATTCACTTTTCTCTCTGTGATGAAACTTTATGCAAATCTTAAGACATCATCTTCATATCAAATCAGATTAATACATACTCTTATCCACCTCATTTATATCCGAATTAAGCAATTTCCACCAGATCGTTTCTCTAAAGCAACTAATTTCAGTCTCAGCTTAGACTTTATTTCGCTTGAAATACTCCTTGAAGCTGTTCCTTTCAATCAAATAATCATCAATTCTAAATTCATAGATAAACTTAAATCGTTTTCATTTCGCTTTTTCTGCAGCAGCTCAGACGCAGCCCTCTGAATGAAATGTTGTATTTTCAAGGAAGTTTTCATTTCTGTTTTCATTTCAGCAGCACTTTCCCAGGCTAATCCCACATTGATTACTCATAGATTTATCATTGACTCTGCTTCGCTTCTCTTTACTTTAGACAAATCATAAAACATCATCCTAATATCTTATCAAATTTAAAGATAAACTCATTTATATCCCAATCAAACCGATTTTCCACATGATTCTTGCTTTAAATCAAACAATTTTCTTTGTTGCAGCTATACTGAGACTCCGAGTACTCAGACTGTATTATGCTTCTCCTGCAGCTCATGGGGAAAACGTAGGTTGAATCGCAGTTGGCATTGAAATTCAGAGAATGAAAAACAAGAAACAGACGAAAACGAGAGAAACGGCAGCAAAATTAAAAGCAGCTGTCAAATGCATTTGATAGTTTCAAAGCCTCCACCCCACCCCCTTCCACCCCTGTAGCCGAAACACAACAAATAGAAAATTATGCTTCAATAAATATATTTTTGGGTGTTGGAGTCAGGGGTAAGAGGTAAGAGGGAGGCGGTTTGGGTGGGGCCTTTGGCTTTGCATAAACAAAAGTTCATTTTGCTTTGATTCGCGCGGCCCAAGGATGAGGTGTGACACATGTGTGTGTGTGTGTGTGTGTGTGTGTGGGTGTGCTGAAAAGGTGCGATTAATTGAAGAGTCGACTGAAGTCGTCGTCGTCCTCGGGACGCCACTTGTGCAATGCGTTAATTCAATAGCCCAATTCATGTAAATGTCTCTGCGTGTGTGCGAGTCCTTTTTAAGGTTGGCTTTCCGCAGGATAATAATAATCAGCGCGCTCCGACGCGTACGGCTAGTTTTCCACTCTGTCTGTCTGCGCGTTTGTTTGTCTATTTTCATTGATAATAAAAGGATAATAATAAAGTGCGCGTCGTGGCAAATATTTGTAAGCTGACGCTCGCCCAAAGCGACTGCAGGACCTTTTTACTAGACGAATCCTTTCATCTGGCAGCGCACAAAGTATGCATGAATTTCATGCGATCCCATTGAGTGTGTGTGTGTGCGTGTGTGTGTGTGTAGAGTCCTTTGCAATTTATTGTTTTCGACATATTTGCGGCTGTTTATTTGGCGCGCTGGAAACCTAACCTCATTGTGTCGCTACCTAACCACACTTTCGCTCTAAGCCCAGTTAACAGGCACTCGCTGTGCTTTTGCTTCTTACCAGATACCAGTATCTGCCAGACTATATACAAAACATCTGCTCTAGCTTTGTCTCTGTCTAGGATATTCTGCTTATAGGAATGAAAATTTCCGCGGAAGTTGCCAATTATATTTTAACTGTACCCAAAAACGTAGCTTCTAGCTGAAGATTTGTTTTCAATTGACTTTAAACGATTTTCAGGTTAGAAAGGATACAAAGGGTTATATATATATAGAAATAGATCAGCTTGGTTCAAGCTTCTGAAGTGCTTGAAGAAGGCAAAGCGAAGGCTTCGCCTGGAGTCACTCGCATAGACTTTCCTCTGATAGTCTTGGGTAGATATATAAATCAAAGTAACTGTTATTTGTGCATAAGAAAGAGTTAAACATATATAGATTATAATCGGATAATATTCAATGATTCTTATAACAAATTTCCTGCCTGCAGAAAAACTGCTGCAATTTGTTAAGTGAAATTTTCCAGAATTCGCCTGGAACTGTTTTGCTTCGGCTGATTTTCCCAGTTGCTGCGACTTCAATGCCAATCTCTATATCTCTATATGCAGATCAGAAGGCAGCTGACCTTTCTCTAGTGAGCAGCAACCTTCTCTCTCTCTAAGGCTCAGTTAGCATCTGGTTGCCAAATGCGGCAAATATGAGTTTTGAGTAGGAGTTAACAGAAAATAATAATAGACTAAAGTAAAGGCTTGCAGGAAGTAAAGTGCGCCGCGTTGACAGTCGACAACATAAATTAACCAAAGTTTTATTTAAATCAAATGCGATTAACATCTACAAGTGGCTTACAGAAATGAGCCTTGGCTTATCGCTGGTCCTCCCCCCCTCCTCGCTGTGGCAACAACCCACTTCATTCCTGTGTTTGACCCATTTTTGGCTTCGGCTAACAGTCGTCTGCCTCTCTCTCTCTCACTCCCATCTCTCTCTCTCTCTCTCTCTCTTTCTGTTTCCCTCTAACATTTTTATGCCTATCGCGGCAAGTAGATTCACATTTTTGGCCAATTCCCTGACCAGGCCAACATCTATCAGCAGCGACTAAACGGCAGCTTGTCCATTTATGACAAATTGATAATCGCTTACAAGTTGCCAGTTGCCAGTTGCCAGTTGCCAGTTGCCACAGAATGTTTGGGGCACGCACCAAATGTACCCAAGCCAAAAGCTGCGACTCTGCCTCCAGCTCATTTGCATACAATGTGACCAGGAGACCAGCGACGCACTTGTCGCAACATTTTGATCATTTTGCCGTGGACAGCGATAAGCGGGAAAGGCTCGGACTGAGGCCCGGCAGCAGGCCAGAAGATTCGACGCCAATTTACAGAAATCGAATATATCAAATATATCGAATATATCGAATATATATATATATGATTATTAATGATGATCCGATGAGCTTTGCTGAATCCAAAGCGAAGTCCGTAGAACAAGCGCTGCCCGAATAGCTGGCCCTGCCCCCTTGCTACATGGAGACCTCCGCTACGAATAACTACGCAGCTGTCTCACTCTCTCATTCAGTAACTCACTCACTCACACACTCACTCACTCACTCACTCACTCACTCACACACTCACTCAGTGAGTGGCTTGCGCTCTCTGCCTGCCCCTTATTGAGTGAGTTTTGTGCGCTTTTCGAACTTGCTCAAGTTCGAAACGTTTCCCCTTTTCGAAAACTCTTGTCTTTTTGGCGGAGAACTTGAGTGGAAACGCTGCTGCTCTTGAGTGCTTTGGCAACTTTGGCAGCAGTGGCAGAGACAGCCGACTCACTTGGTCAGCGGCAGGCCTGCGAGCCTGGCTGCCACAAGACTTCCTGCTTGCCACATACTATGTGCAACAAAGAATTCATAGAACAAGTTCTGGAATTGCATTAAGCGAGATATTTTAATCATAAAATTTCTATAAATTAAAAGGATTTTTTATGATATCCTTTGAGCTTATTATACTATAAGGAATTTCAGGTTTATGTATATAAAACATTTATCTGGGAATTTATTATTTTTAGACCCAATATAAGTAAAAAGATATATAAAATATTAAACTTAAGTTTCTCAGAGCATAAACTGGTCTTTGATCAGATTGAAGCTAATGAAACTGGCAGAAACCAGCTCCAGGAGGCCAATTCCGTATCAGACTATATATTCACAGAGGTCTCAGAGACCCTTCTCTTCTATATATAACATACTTTCCTCAAGGAACTCAGATGATATCTTAGCAATCCTTAACTCAGAAATCCTTTCTCGTTTCAAAGAACTGCTCAGCGTCTACCACAGAAACCAAAGTAAATTGTCATTTGTTTTTTATATATTATTATTATAATTATTTTTATAATTTTTATTATATTATTGTTTAGTTATTGTTTTATTTTCATATTTTTCATATTTATTTATTTTCCTTTTGGAAAACAATTTGCAATTAAATTAATAGAAATTTTCAATGCGTATTTCCAATTGGAGCTTTTCCTTCGGGCAGGGCTTATGATGAGCCATGCGAGGGTTATGATGAGTAAGTCGCGACTTGTTAAGTTTTGAAATTGATGGGGAAATAATTACTGGGATGTTGAGCGGGAGGAGGAGTAGGAGTAGGAGGAGGAGCTGCAGGAGAGTCTAGGGCTCCATTGCAGGTCATAATTTGGTTGTCAGCTGACGGCGAGGCAAACAAAAGTTCATTAGGAAACGGTCAAAGTGGTGTCCGTGGCACACATACGAGTGTGTGTGTGCACTTGCGACTTGCGAGTGTGTGACTGCGGTGCCAAGGACACAGACATCGCAGGACTACTGCCATGGGCCGGAACAGTGTGTGAGACAGGACAGGACAGGACAGGACAGGACAACAGAGAGGACGCGACACAAAATGTCAGCGACATCATTTGTCAAAACAAACTTTTTGACGTAGTCGCGTCGCAGCGAAAGTGCGTGGCTGCCCCACAGCACACACAACACACACACACACACACACACACACACACACGAGTGCAACACCCACTCTGAAGTTGCACCACAGCAGCTTTCTCCAACGTTCTGTCTGACTCCAACAACAACAAACTGCTGGCCGCCTACACACTCCTTATGCCACACGCCTCACGCTTCACGCCCCTGCCACTTGCCACTTGCCACTTGCTACTTGCCTCACGCCTGCCCAGCGTGATGTTTATCACTATTATCGCGGCTCGTGTCCAGCCAACAACCAAAATCGTCCTCGTTCTCTCCGCAGACCCAACTTCAACCCCATCCTCATGCTCGACTTTAAGCCCAAGCTGGCTCCTCTGCTGAGACTCCTTGCCACATTGCTGCATTGTCATACACTTGCCAAAGAGTTAATCAACTTGTTAATAAACCAACTGAGCTCATAGGCTGCCAAATCAAAGGACGAAGCAAGGAAAAAGTTGCAGATTGCAATCTGAAGTGTTGCAGCAACTCCCAAAGAGGATATCGTATAATAAGTGATAAGCTAAAAGATATAATATGGTTTTAGGTCTGAAATCTGAACTCTCAGCTGATGTTTAGAGTTCAAGTAATCCTTTATATCCTTTATATCATTCATATCCTTTACTAAAAGCAACTTTCATGCCTTGTGAAATGTGACCAAATTTGAGAGTTACAATCGAAACAGAAATCGTTGGATTAAGGACTTTAGTTATGCTTTAACACTAGCCTGCAAAAGTCAAGGACTTGGGAGGCATAAAGGTACCATCAAGACATCCTTCAGATTATCCTTAAGCGATGCCCAAATGCATCATCCTTCTGCCTGCGCTCTATATGCTCCTTCGTGGAAAGAGTATTCAGGGCTGGCAGCTTAGATGTCAGTTTGGGTTTTGCATGCGCTGATCAACATTACCTGCGTACCACACACACACACACACACAGCGCACATACACACACACACACAGCGCACATACCACGCATAGCCACACATGTTGACTCCACGTTGACTGACTCCACTCGGACTGCCAGCTATGCCACATGGCGCATGCCACACGGACATGCCCCATGCCAGAGCAATTCCAGTTGTCCTCCTGTTGTTGTTGCTGTTGTTGTTGTTGTTTAAGCGCTGTTGTGTATTTTGTGTGTTGATTTTTGGTCGCGTTTTTTGCGGCAACGCCAATGTCGGCATATTAGCGGTTTTCGTGGCCGATTTATTTGGAAGCCCATTTGATTTGGGTGCCTGCCCTCAGCGCCACGCTGGACGTCTATTAATTATCCAAATGCAGCTCAGTCCAAGTTGGAGCTGGAGCTGGAGCTGGAGCTTGGAGCCAGGGCTGAGATTGGGACACGATTATTTATGTTTTATGCCAAATACTTTTATTTGATTTTATTTCATTTCATTTCATTTCATAATTACAACAAAAAGTCTGTCGAAATGTGACATGCCACAGACAGAGCCCCTCCCCTCCCCTCTCCCTGAACCTGTGTCCTGTCGCCTGCAGACCCAGTTTCCTGGCGGAAGCTGCAAACAGTCCCCCTCCCCCCTCTCTGCTCCAAGCTCTCTGCCCAGTTACCAGCTCGCAGCTCTCAGCTCTCAGCTCTCAGCAGGACAGCAGCAAAAGGAGGCGAAACTATGCACAGTTATGGACACGTTCCCGCTTCAGTGTATGCGTGTGTGTGTGTGTGTGTGTGCGGGGGCTGGAGCTGGGGCAGAAGTGGGCAGTTTGGAGCTGTCCACTTGTGCAAATTATTGTGAAATATACAGCGGAGCGGGACAGCAAAAAGCACAAAAACCGAAAGCAAAAAACAAAATAAAAATAAAAATACACAAACAGAAATACATATATAACATATATACACACACACACACACACATACATACATATGTATATATGTATATATGTAACGGAACCGTTGCATACTTTTGAAAATGAAGTCATCGAGGCGCTGAGAGACACACTCGTAGTGTGTGTTGTGGTGTGTGTGTGTGGGCCAGGGAGTGAGATGAAGTGTGCACAAGTGTACTCTGTGTGTATGTGTGTGTGTGTGTGGCACATGGAACCCTTAATTAAATAAATTCAATATGCGCAACGGGCGGCAGCCCCAGCCCCAAACCAAACGAAGGCAACTCGAACCGGGGCCAACTACAAAATTATATGGCGAAAATGTTCCGTTGGAAATCGTCATGGATTTTAATATTTAAAGCGTTTTCAAAAACTGTCCCACAGACGGAGACAGATGCAGAGTGAGAGAGAGAGAGAGAGGGAGGGAGAGTGACTGCTGACCAGGACGTGGGCTGACCAGAAACAGTGCCGCAGTTCAGAGGCCAAACGCATCGACTGCGACTCCATGTACCATGTACCATGTCCCAAGGAAGTCCTCTGGCACCCAAGCCCAAGCCCAGTCCCCCCTTCTGCCCTTCCCCCCTTCTCCCAGCCAGCCTGCAAAATCCAAACAGCAACCACCAATGCCACCAGCGACTACCTATCCAGAGAACCCGTTCGACAGGACAGCGGCAACATTTTGATAAGCGTCGCCTGGGCACAAGCCCTTGCCCCCTGCCCCTGCCCCTGCCTCTGCACCACAACCCCACCCCCACCCGTTCCAGTTGCAGCTTCTGTCCTTTCAGTTCGTCGCCAAAAAAGGATATTATTTAATGAGCTAAACTTAAAGCGTTGGGCGCTCCACTGGATCGGCTTGTGGATTGGGCAGCCTCGACTGCTGACTGCTCACTGGCGGCTAACCAAATTGAGTTGACCTCTTTTGTGAGTGTGTGTATACGTGTGTGTGTGTGTGTATTTGTGTGTATGTGCGGTGCATAGTTTTGGTGGCCAGTCTCGGCCCGGGCTCAGTCTCAGTCTCAGTCTCTCTTGGTTTGCATATTCAATTCAAGCTGAAGGCTGACCAGACCCAACTCCAGCTCCTGCAGGTCCTTCTGCTCCTTCTCTTTTTTTGGGGTCAGGCGTGTGCGTGATTAAAAATTCAACACCCGAAACGAATGTGGAATTGAACGGCAAATTAAATGAGCACTGAGCTCAACTCGACTCGACCAAGACCGGAACTTTTACAGCTGACCAGCTACCGCCGAGGACACAAGACACATTGTATCCAGGCTGTGTCCTTGCTACATCCTTAGCTTCTGACCATCTACTGCAACTCACAAATACGGCTAATTGTGCAGTAAATCATATCTAACCTCAAACGGGACACAGTTCTCAATTAACTGAATTCGATTTTAAGCAAATTTTAAAGGAAACTTCCAAATGTTTTGGAGCTTCCATGAAGTAAATAAAATGTAAGATTTCTATTGTTAGAAGAGTCCTTCTGTTGCTTCTCTTTTATACAAGGACATATTCGAACTTTCTATTGCATTAACTCAACTTTCGCTGGAAATGCTTCATGGAATTAACGAGTTCATCTGGCAAAATATTAGCTAAAACAAACAAAAGCTTTTAGTGAAGGTTTTTGGTAGACTCAAAGATAGAATATTAATAGATTATAATTAATTTCATATCAATTGAACTTATAGTCAATAACTATTGATAAATATTTATGGATTATAATCTTTTTATTATCAATTTACTATATACTCTGAAATAATTCATATGTTGGTAAACAAATTGTTTACAATTTCATTTTAACGCAATGCAATTAAAAAAGTTAAAGAAAATTGAGTTAAAAAATAATTAAGAAAATTTTCTTTAAAAATAAAAATAAATAAATAATAAAAAAAAAAAAAATATATGAAAAAAATTATGGAATAAAGTCCATTTATTTATCATTAAAATATCAGTATTATTTTTATTATAATTTAATTAAATACATATTCAATAGCTCATCACATTTTCGCTTCAACAAAAACTAAGAACTAAAATTGGAAGAGCTGAAGAAAATATGTTTCTAAGAATGTTTACGTATATATTAGCTATCAATATATTGAAATTATAAACCATTTCTGATCACATAATCAATAAATATTGACAGATTGTAATACAGACTATTAACATTTCTAGTTAAGCAAAGTTCATTTGGTTGAAAATTCGTTAAAAGAATCTTTTGTAAGCAGCGAACTCATAAAAATATAAACAGATTTTAATCAAGCTGAACAAAACATATTTAAAATAAATCGATTTGCAAAAGATGAGGAAGATTTACGTCCCAAAATATATTCAAATATTTGAGTTTTCCTTTTAGTTCTGAAAAGTAAAAAGCGTTTTCATGCATAAAAAGTAGCGAAATTTGAAAATATTCAAGAATATGAGAAACTATATCCAAGGGTCTTGAAGCTTTACATATTATACACATCACTCTTACTAAGTTTTGCAGTTTTTGTAGCTCTCCAATAAACTGGAAGGTATCAGACTATAAAGAGAGAAGGAGAACTTGGTTTAACAACAAAATGAAGAATACGATATAAAATTTTGACAATTTCTTGGCAAATTTATGGGACTTGTGGGAGGCATAGAACAGGAGATAGGAAAACATTCAAAGAGTTTATGGGCACACACACACATGAGTATATATGTATGTGTGTGAGTGTGTGAGTGTGTTTGTATTCTATATATCAAAATGGCAGGCGACTTATCCCGCTTATCAAGAGGAGGCACACCTTCGCCTCGACTGGGAACGTTTACATAAATTCATAAAATTATTGCCCGTAATCAGCATTATGCATTTGCGGAAACCGCAAAGAGTGAAGCTGTGGGTGGATGTGGTGCCAGGATGCTTCATAATTATAAGAAACGTCTACCCGTACCCCTACCCCAACCCCGTATGGGTACCCCAAGCCGTAGCCCTCCCCCCAGTCTGTAAGCGTTTCTGTTTCTGGTTCTCGCTTGATTTGCCAGCAACATTTTCTTTTTAATTATTTATATTTTGGGATTTTTAGCAGGCAGCGCACGATTCAAAGGCTTTGCAAGTTTTTCCTTACAGCCACACACACATGTGTGTGCGTGTGTGTGTGTGTGTGTCCTTGTGTGTGTGTTTGTCGGGGGGTGGTATTTGCATACATCAGAGCGTGATGCCCGCCTGTCGACTACCGACAATATCTTTTTATGCTCTTTCGTAAACGTCTGTATATAAGTATGTATCGTATATATAGTATATACATATGTACATAAATGTATGGCGAGCCACCCTCCCCCACACCTGGAGCTAAAAATTTAAACTGCCCTTTCCCTACCCCTGCGGAACAGCCCAGCCCAGCCCAGCCCAGCCCAAAGGCCCAACCAAGTCATTGGCATGTGTTTTATTAGCCATGTTAATTAAAAGACATGAAATGAAAATAATTAAAAATACTCACATGTATCACATATAATATACAAATATATATATATATATATATATGTATATAAGGTAGACATACCCCCAGATATGACACATTGCTTGAATATGTCCTAAAGCAGCTCTTTATTGCTCTCGGGAAGCACATTCGGTTTCAGTTTTCGGATCAGGTTCTTTCTTTCATATGCAAACTGAAGGTAAGGGTTAGGGTAGGGGTAGGGGTAATGAAGTATTTTTATTAATATTCGCTTTGATTTCTCCCCTTGCCCGAGAGGGGTGAGAGTACAGCCCCCCTTCCCTCATCATAAACCCCTTTCAGTCAGCCATCAACTGGTAACTTTTACTTCATGGTGGTAAAATTTTTATCGCCTTATTAACTCATTGCTGTGGTGTCAATTTACAACAATGGCAAAGAACAACAGCAACTCAAGTAAAACAATAGCAATATTTGGTCGCCAAGTTGAGCCACCCACCCACTCAACCACCCAGACCACTCAACCACCCAATCAAGCAACGAATGCCTCAAATTGCGTCCTCCACAATTCGCCATTGTCTTCAATTTTCGTTGCGTAGGTGTTGAAAAAAGCGAGTTCCAGTTGCCACAGATCCCCATGCACCCACTTGCCCCAGCCACTCCTCCCTCTCCCTCCATCTCTCAAGGACTCCCATCTTAAGTGTTGCTAATAACGCCTACAACTAAGTAAAACAGCTGCCGGGGGTTTCTCTCTATTCAAGCAGGGGGCGAGACACTTTTAAGAAATTGCAAAGTTTTCCCTCTAACAAAAGGCGAATTGGCCGGGGTCGGAGTCGGAGATGGAGATGGAGTCTGAGTTGGAGCTGGGGGCGTCTCCTCAACTCAACAACAATACTTTGATGCGATTTTGCGGATATTAGGTGTTAATTTTTCAAAGCACCCACCCCCCATCCCTCTACACCTTTTGCCATTTGGTGGCCTGTTGCCATTGCCATGGCGTCTGCTGCCTTTTGTAATTTTAACTGCTTTCGGTTAACACTTTTACGCATTGTCGACTGCTGTGGGCGCCCCCACTCTCTTGATGTGGATGTGGATGACATCGATATCACATGGCAGCACTCAGCTACCCCCTGCTCCCTACACCCCCTCGAAGAGAACCAGTTTCAAAGGCTGCCAAGTCATCGATGGCAAAAGTTTTGGCCAACTTTTTCTTGGCTTGCGTTTTTTATGTGCTTTAATTGCCCCCCAGGGGTTGGAGTGGGCTGGAGTTGGAGTTGGCAACAAGCATTGAGTTACTGCTACCTCTACCTACTTTACATCTCTCCCCCTCCCCCTCCCCTAACTGCTCCCCTCTGGTTACTGCTGGCTGTCACTGAGCGCGTTTTTGCCATTTATTGAGCATTTTAGCCTTTCATCGATGCTTTTGGCTGAAATTATTTTGCTCATTTTAATTATTATAACCGCTAAGTACAGGCTACAGCAACAACAAAGCGTCGCACACCCACCCACCCACACACACACACAATGCCAATGATGATGGGCTCCATGATGTGGTGCCTGTCGGAGGCAAAAGGAGACCGCGCTGCCTGTTGAAAGGACCCACATAGCACAACAATTTTAACGGTTATGGACAACGAAGGGTCGCTCAGCGGGCAACAAAGAATGGCAAGGATCCATAAGAATGAGCCAGGAGAATGAGAATGTGAATGTGAATGGGAATCAGAATGGCAATGGGAATGAGAATGAGAATGAGAAGCAGACTGAGACCGAGTCTGAGTCTCTCAATTCGAGGTATTGTTGTAGTGCTCGTTGGCATTGTTGTCCTTCGGCTGAAGGTGGCTAAGTGCTTTGACTGCTTTTTGCTGAGTTCTTTTTATAATTGGTAAGAGCCTTTTACCTCGCGCTGGCTTACATCCTTGCCTGTCATCCTGTTTGGATATATACCAGAGTATTCCCTCACATAATGTCAATTCGATTATTTTAAGCAAAGCTCTCAATCGATTTAATTGTCAAAAATAACTAAACTGAAATGTGCATATATTTTTATATAATTATTGTCGCTGTCCTTTTGTTTATCGTTACTTTGGTCGTCCTGCAGATCGTGTATGTCGAAAAGAAGTGAACCCCATCGAAGGTCACTATCCCAGGTATGTTTCAAGGACTGTGCAATCTCTCAGCTTAGTCCCTCTCTCTCTTTGATATCCGTTCTATCCTTTTACTTAGCTAATCACTTCTTCATCTCTCTCGTTGTCTCCCTTTTTGTCTCTTTCTTTGTCACTTTCCTTGTCTGTCTCTTTGTATCTCTCTTTTCTCTACTTCTGCGATCTCTTTCTGTCTGCTTGACTATCTTTTGTCTCTCGTTGTCTCCTTCTTTGTCTCTTTCTTTGTCACTTTCCTTGTCTGTATCTGTGTCTCTTCCTTCTATCTACTTTTGCGCTCTTTTTCTGTCTGTTTGTCTCCCTCTTTGACACTGTCTTTGCCTTTATCATTGTCTCTTTCCTTGTCTGTAGCTTTGTCTCTCTCTTTTGTCCACTTCTGCGATCTCTTTCTGTCTGCTTGACTATCTTTTGTCTCTCTTTGCCTCCTTCATTATCTCTTTCTTTGTCCTATTTCCTTGTCTGTCTCTTTGTATCTCTCTTTTCTCTACTTCTGCTATCTCTTTCTGTCTGTTTGACTCTCACTTTCTCTCTCTCTCTCTCTCTTTGTCTTTTGCCTTGTCTCTAGCTTTGTTTTTTTCTCTGTCTCATTCCTTGTCCCTAGGTTTGTCTCTTTGTCTCTCTCTGTTTTGTCCTTTTCTGTGCTCTCTTTGAGATCCCGCGAGCTGCAAGCTGTAACATAAGTTTCTCATCTTCATCTCCCTTCGGCCAGCTCTTTATTCCCCCTCTCTCTCTATCCTTCTTCTGCTTTCTCTCTATAACATATGTTTCAAGAGCTCTCAGCTACGCATAATTTCTCTGTCTAATGTTTCCTCTTGATGCTCTTGATGCTCCTTTTGATCTCGTACATCTTCTGGTGTTTTATTACATCGCTCAGCTGTAACATTTGCATACATGCCAGCCTTGATGTGGTTTCTCTCCCTCTCTCTGTACCTCTCTCTCTGTCTCCCTCTCTATTATTTTTACTGGCTGCTATAATTAACTGAATATTTATTACTGCGGTAGATAAGATGTTATGCGGCTATTATTTTAGTTTTATGGGCAACCAAGAAGCCAACAAGCCAACAAGCAGCCAGCCAGGTGGGCTTAAGCTGAGCCAAGTTAACGGCCAACAACATGGCGGCTGGAGCTCGGAACAGGACTAGGCGAGAGGGCGGCACAACCTAAACAACATGAACCTGAGCCAAAATGCATTTGCACGCACTGGAGCCCAGGACACAAACCATTGAGCAAGCGCAACCAATTAGGCCAAGAACAATGCACAAAAAACTGAGAAACGAGATGAGCTTAGGATTGAACAAGGGATTGGGTTGCATATATGTATATATGCATAAGTATATATATATATATATGTGTTGATGTATGTATATGAATAAAAATAGAGAACATATCGCTAATTGTTTTAAGGCCAGCAAGAAAAGCGCCGGCAACGCAATAAGGTGTGAAATTCAAGCGCATAAATCCAAGACGACGGCCAAAAAGTTTCAGTTGGTTCTGGCTGCTTTGCACTGGCATCCTGGCATCCTGGCATCGTGGCTAGGACGCCTTGAGCTAAGATGATAAGGCCAAAAGTTGGCGCGTTCTTCGCTCGCTGGGCCGTAAAATAATAACGACAAGAAAATTACGCATACGCCGTGTTCTTTTACACTGTCTACGTGCGGCGGCCAAATAAGGCGGCTTATTAATATTATTACTCATACGCCGCATTGCCAAGAGCCCAAAAGCCGAACAGCCAAAAAGTAGTTGTACTTGGCCCATAACAAGGCCCAAACAAGCCGCCAGCTGCCGCCAGCGACTTCTGTTCCCATATAATTATAATTGCTTAATGAACTGCATGAGGTTGTAGATGGAATTGAAGCTGGGACCACAAGTGCGACAGCTTGAAACACAGATTGAACCTGAGGCAGCTGCTGCTCGTCCTCGTTCTGATGACTGTGGCAAGCAGGGGTTGCAGCTACTTCAACTGTGTGTGTGTGTGTGTGTGTGTGTGTGTGTGTGTGTACTTCGCATTGTTATAGAAACAAGAGCGTGTACTTGGGTCAAGATGCAGCTAAAAATAGTTGCTAAGTCGATTTATAGCTTAAATTTCATTTCATTATCTTGACTGTGTGGGGGAATTGAGTAGCTTTTTGAGTAGAAAGCACATGAAAGCTTCAAGTGAAGCTTAATTGCAATGAATGAGTGCTAATTACAAGCCCGCACTTTGCTTTCTCTTCTGCTTTTACCTTCGTTACTTTCAGCTAGGAGAGCTGGAGAGCTGGAGAGCGGTTTAGCAGTCATTCAACTTTTTGTATCCTTCGAGCTGTATTCATTTTAAGCAGCTTTGTGCGAGCAGAGTGCAATAAGAGAGAAGAGTTAGTTCTAATTGGTTTCACGTGTCTTCAATTCAAATAGCATTTTAATCAGCACTGAACGTAAGGCAATTAAACTGTTATTCAAGCTGATAACGCTTAATGACATAATAATAATAATATGCGAGTAATTGTGGCACTGAAAATGTGCAAAAAACACGAATCGTTATGGTAATTATCATCCGCATCCAAATCGGCCACAGATTTTCACACTTCAAATTAAAAACTCGAATTATTTTCATTCATTTAATAATAGTTATTCGACACGCAACACTAACTAAACGCAAACACCACACGACCTCTATATAAACTAAGTACACTCCATCTGCGGTTAACAATTGTCAACTGGCAACACAGCGGAGAGATGCATCTAAACCTGAGCTACTTCCTCGTCCTCCTCCTGGCCCTTCTCTGTGGAAATGCACTTGTGGTGAGTTTCTTTCAAAATGTCAACCGGCTTTCCCAGCCTTCAAGTTTTTTTTCTCTTTGCAGACCGCTAGACCTCAGGGCCCGCCCTGTGGTCCACCACCGGATGGAGTCAGACCTAGTGGTCCACCACCTTCGGGTCCACCGCCACCAGGTGGACGCTGTCCACCCATGTCAACGACGCCTGCCTCAACAGGCTAGGAGCAGCTGCACCCCTATAGATTTTCACTTGATCAAATTGGCTATGTACCTTGCCATTGTTTTCCTTCCTATTGTTTTCCTACCTCAACAAGTTAGTTGAGTTTCTACACAAAATATAAATAACTTTGCAGAACAATTTAAATCAGCGATGATTGTGAGTTACTTATTGATGGAAAATATATATTTCAGGATGGGATAAGTAAGAGGAATGATTTATAAGGTGATCTTAGATCCAACACTTTCCAAGGTTTCATATTAAATCATCAGCGGAACCACTTTGCCAGAGAGCAAGGGCACATCTGGTTGGAGACTTCTCATCATGTATAACTATATTTGCCTTTCTTTTAATCTTGCAATCTTCTTATTCACTTATCCATTTCTTATCCATTATGAAACCAAAGCGTGGGTTAGTCTAGCTTAGACCGGCAAACATTACTTCCCCGTCATTTTGGAGCCGTTTTTAGATTCAATTGTAATTCAATTGTGATTTTGTTTAAGTTTTCTTTCCTATTGTATCCTATTCTATCCTTTTTTATCTACTTCTATCGTAAAATCCTCTTGTATTTAAAGAAATAAATAAATAAGTATTAAATAAATAAAATATGAACAAAAAAGCAGAATCATTAATTAATAATTAAATAAAAAAAAAATGTAATAAAAAGAAATTAAAAATAAATAAAGAAAATACTGTAATAAAAAAATAGGAAAAAATACATGAAAAAATAAACAAGTAAATAAAAATATAAATAAATTATGAAAATAAAAATAATTAATTATATACTCTAATATATGATTTAAATAAAAAAAACCAATTGATAAATAAATAAATACAAAAAAATAGAAAAAATAAAATCGTAAATAAATAAATAAATTATTAAATAAAATAAATATATAAATAAAGTATTAAAATAAATAATTTATGTATAAATAAATTATTAAAAAGAATAATTTATTTATAAAGAAATAAATAAATGAATATATAAAAACATATATATATATAAATAAATAAAAAATATAATAAATAAAATAAAATAATACTTACAGAAATTATTTCATAAATAAATAAATAAATCTAAAAATAATATATTTATAGATAAATAAGAAATTAAATTTATAAAAATATAAAAATAAATAAATATAATTATAAAAGGTAAATAAATAAGTAAAATTAAAAAAAAAAATAATGAACAAAATAAAATAATACATACAGAATTTATTTCTTTATTATAAATAAATATTATTTATTATAAATAAATAAAGCTAAAAATAATATAGAAATAGCTAAATAAATAAATATATAAAAATATAAAAAAAGGTAAATAAATAAAAATAATAAAAAATAAACAAAGCATAAGTAATAAAAAAGCCAGAAATAAATAAGTTAACAAATAAATAAATAAGTAAGTACAACTAAATAGATGATAGTTCATAGGACTTGAACACGCTCTAAGAGAATTGCCACAGTAACATTATAATTAAAAAAAAAAAACAGTTATGGAGCTCGGTACAAAACAGTTTCTGTAGAAACATCAGTGAAACAAAATGAGAAATAATTCTGATCCGTTGGGTTTTTGTTTCGATTTGTAAATCACTTTTTCAAAATTTGTTCGTATAACTGTTTTAGCATGTCTGATGACATTTTGACATTCTTGAACTTCAGCATGCATTGCTTCAGATACATTTACGTATACTTTGTATGTGTGAATCTTTTGGAGCAATTGATCCAAGGACAGGGGGAGAGTACCAGTTGAGGATGAGAAGCTGTCTAATCCTAAGCGAAGCCAGGAGCAGCACAAAAAGTTTTAATTGAATCGACCTGATGGATCTCAAGAAATCGATGTCATCAAATTTCCAGAGCTGCCAGAATACTGAACCAATGTGAACCACGTGGGTCAAGCAATAGATCCAATAATCCCATATTGGGTCATATAATGGTAGCGCAGGCATTAAAGAACAGTGTAAAAATGCTCAAAATTCAAAAAACTTGTGTTTTTCCTTCATATTTTGAAACTCTTTTGCGAAATTAAAGTACATTTTGTGATTTTTAATGTGCTTTTGAAACGAAGAAGAGGGAAGTCAGTTCTATACGCATTTATTAATTTAATTGAACTAAATTTGAAACAACTTCAGCTGAGGTCAATAGTAGCAACCTGAATGTCCTTCTTGCGTGTCTTGTAATACGAATAAGCGACCACCCAGAAGTACATGCTGGCAACTGAGAAGGACATAAGCAGAAGGTTAAGGAGCAATTGGTTAGATATAGATACTTGCCTATGTTGATATAGGCTATGACTATTTCATATATCTTATTGTAGTACCAGAATGTCCAGAAATAGCTAGAACAGACGAAGAACAGAATCTGCACAATGTTTGTGACCAGATAAACCAGAACCAGCGCTGACATCTCCTGAAATCGATTCAATATGAACATATATTCTATATATTCTCACTAAGAGTCAAATCTCACGACAATGGTGCTCAGCATAAGCATGATACAGCCCAAGAGGTGCAGATTGTAGACGAGAGCACGCACCACCTGCAGTATGACATCTGTGGAACTTTAGGTCTTAAGTCTTTCGGTTTACCCATATTATTCAGTTTCTTACTCTTGCCAAAGCGCAGGTCTACCATATGGAGGCAGATGTCGAATATTGCAATCAGGGTACAGCCGGAGCGCAGAGTTATAAAGAAACAGCACTTGGCCAGTTGAAATTTCATTTTGGAACTGAAAGTTAACTCAAAGCTAGCCGAAATACGTACGGCAATTACAATTTCTGATACCCTACAGACGTCCATAGACTGTTTAATTCCCCTGGCAAATCTCGAAGCGCCAGGCAATTCCCCTAACCCGCTGCTCAGCTCTTTTGCATATTTCGAACTTTGTGTCTGTGGAACTCAACTCTGGCTGTAAAATATGGAGCATAGCTCCCGAATCCCTTACTCTGCGTGGTCGATATTAAAAAAGATAAAGTTTTATTTGGTTTCTCAGACGGAACACGAGTTCCGCCAAGGAAAAAACTTCCGGATAAAACCAATGAAAATTCAAATTGAAAAGAAGAAAGAGACAGAGTAATAATAATTGCTTTTGTTGTTTGGATTACAAATGAGTTTGTCAAATGGAATGCAAGTAAATATAATAAATAAATGTTTAAATAAATAAGTAAATAAATTTGAGTAAGTAAGAAAGGAGCGAAAAAATATATTTCGAATAGGGGCCAAAAGCCAAATGTAATAATTAAATTGCATTTGCGTCTGCGGCTGTTGTCCTCCAGCAAAATGGCGTTGCATATCGTGTGTGTGTGTGCCTGTGTGTGTGTGTTGTAAAAATATTTATGTGACCGCTGCACAGTCATTGGTTTCGGCGTATTTTCTTTTTTTCCGACTGCCACAAAAGCCTGAAACCAAACGGTTCTCCGGTGCCAGGGAAACCGCACAATTTGCAATATTATTGCTTTCAGGCCCATCATCGTCTCCCTCCCTCTCTCTTAGTATCCCTATATCTGTCCTTATCTTGTGCAGAGTCTGTCTTTGTTGCTCCTTGTTATATTTATGTATGGCAGTGCTTAAATTTATTTATCATTCAATTAAATATTTAAAATACCAAAAAATGCTTTCACCACCGTCCGTCCAACTTATTTAAAACACAGCCCAGCGCGCACACACACACACACACACACACACACTGCACATGCACACACACACCTTTAATATTGAAATTGAAATCATAAATAAATGAGCAAATTTGCGCTGCTTTTGTGTGTGTGAATTTCGACGGGTTTATTTGCTTTGCACGCGCACCACGCGGCGTATGCGTAACCTTTATACACATATATATATCTGTGTGTGTGTGTGTGTGTGTGTTCTGTAAATTTTATTATTATTTTTTTTATTCTTTATTTTCGCATAGTGTTTGTAAAATTAATTGACATTTTATTTGTTAATTAATTGTTATAGCCCTTGGCCGGCCAGCAAATGGCCAAATGGCTTTTCATTATTGTTATTACAAATGCTGCGGCCATTATTATTTGCTCGTTAAGCACGTAACCTGTGTGTGCCCTGGTATTTGTGTATGTGTGTGGCCAAATTTAATGCATTTGTAATTTAGTTGTAGTTTTAATTGCAAAAATTGTTAATTTTCTAATAATTTATTTATCTGCGCAAAACAAACTACAAATTTATTCAAAACGCCAGAGGGCGAAAGTTAGCCCCAGAGATGTTAATAAATGCGTATATTATCCGACCGAAACTATAACAGAAAGTGCTAAGTAAGAGCTGTTGTAACCAAGATTAGAAATTGTAATGGTTTCATCAAAATTATGATAGGAAGATATAGGCCAAGCTTCTAATTAAACCTATCAAATGGAATCCTTAGACTATAAGAGATGCGGCTGAAGTATGAATATACAAAATGAATGTAAGAATACAGCTTAACTTTCTTAATTAAAGATACAAATATGAACTGATAGGAACAAAGATACAAATTGTTGATGTATCCATGTGCTTAGTATAAGCAAGATGCAAAATGAAAAGGGAAATATCAAAATTGTTGGAGAAAGAGAGAGGCGAAGCTTCTAATGAAACGAATCATATGGAAAATTTAGCTTAAAATAGCCGCATGTAGGTAGGGTATATATGTATATATATAGAATATAGTTAAGGAATATTCAAAGATTTTTCAAATACAGCTAAACTTTCTTATATTTAGATAGAAAAATGAAACTGAAATAATCGAAATGGTGAAAGGAGGAGCGAGAGTCCAAGCTTCTGATTAAGCGAATCAAATGGAATCTGTTGATTAGAATTGAAGTAGGAATATGCAGAATAAATCTAGGAAATAGCTGAACTTTCTTAAATTAAGATAGATTTAATGAAACTCTGAGTAAGTTAAGGATAAAGATATAGATTGTTGATACATCAAAAAGTGCTAAGTATGAGCTGAAATACAACAAACAAGATGAAAAACTGAAATAGAAAAACCAAAATTGTGATAGGAAGAAAGAGGCCAAGCTTCTGGTGAAACGAATCAAATAGAATCTTTGGATTATAATAGATAAATCTGGAGAATAAATATAGAAACATGAAGTACAAATACAGCTAAACTCTAGAATAGAAAGGACATAATTGAAATTGTTGGAGAAAGAGAAAGTCCAGGCTTCTGATGAAACGAATCAAATGGAATCTTCAGATTAAAAGAGATGCATGTAAAGTATAAATAGACAAACATAAAGTACAAATATAGCTGAGTTTTCTTGATTATATATATATATAGAGTAAGAAATGAATAAAGATACAAATTGTTTGCAATCTATTGAAAGGAATTTCATAAAATGTGTTCTTGCCTTTAAGAAATGTTCGAGGCTGATAGATGCCCGCCGCACAGAGCACATTATATTCACAATGTTACAATAGATGATGAGCAGCTATGTGGCTTTTCCTAGCTAAGCCGGAATGATCCCAGCCAGAAAACAACACACAAACTGCAACAGCTGAAAATAAAAAGGACTCAGGTTTTCCTCCAGGAACAGAAACAGGAACAGGAGGAGGTGCAGGCAGAGAGCAACAGCGCAGCAGAGGGCCCATCAATTTTTACAACTTTAAATACCAGCAGGAAGTAACTTAAAAACGACCTCACAGCCTCATCACCCACATTCTCATCTGCATGAGCCACCTCCCTTTCCCTGCCCCTTCCCCTCTCCCATCTCTCGCCCATACCCGCCGCAGACAACATTTCGAATGCGTTCGAGAACGCGACGAACGGCGATGGGCGAATGGCAATAAGAAAAAGTCATAACAAAATTTTACGACAACTTTGGCGGCGTTTTCATTTCAAACCGGTGTACATAGTTGGGATCCTGGCTGAGTCCTGCTGCTGCTGCTGCCGCTGCTCCTCGACAAAAGAGTGAGCAGGATATCCATAGAAGGAGTGGGTGATTCGGTGATTCGGTGGTTAGGTGAGCTGCAAAATGCAAAACAAAGGAAAATTACCAGGCGAAGCGAAGCACAGACAAAATATTCTAATGGCAGCCATCCCGCTGCTCGCTGCTCGCTGCTTGCTGCTTGTTGCCGACGGGGCGGGGGGTGTGTGGGGCATATAATAATCATCTATATTCATGGATTAGGATTCAATTTTTATGCCACACGCTAAAGCTGTGGAAAAAACGCAGCCCAACAACAACAACAACAACAATGAGGGTTAAATTGAAAATAAAGCGACGACGCGAAGTTGCCCAAACGCTGCCAAATATGAAATTATAAAGACGCCACAGCAAAAGATACACAGCGATAGAGAAAGAGAGAGAGAGATAGAAGGCAGATAGAGATAAGAAACAAAACAAAAAAAAAACAAAATTATTCAAAAATTTATGCAAGAAAATATTACCAAAGAGCTAATAATTTTCTCCATCCGAGCGCCGCCTTTCAAGGTGGCAAAAGCGCCGCGTGAGGCGCCTTCCTCCTTGTTGGCAGGGGGCATGTGGCACGTTAACTGCCCTGGCTGAGCCAACAGAGAGTCCTGTGCCCTGGGCCCCGTCTCTGTCTTCTATTAATGAATAATATCGCGGCTAAGGCATTGGCATTGGCATTGGCATTGGCATCGGCATCGGCATCGGTTTTGGCTATAGCTATAGCTTTACATTGGAGTCGAAGCTGAAGTTGAACTTGCCGCGGGGAGGCGGGGAGTTTTCATGCTGGAGTTGGAGTTGGGGTTGTGGCACGCCACAGGGGTTAATAAGTAATCTGCATTTTTTGACATTTATTTATGTCTTCAAATATGTGCGACGCGTTTATTCCCTATGTATATATATTATATATGTGTGTGTGTGTGTGTGTGTGTTTGTGTGTGTCTCTAGCGGGCGACACGATTTTTTGGGGCGGTAACAGCAACAAAGAGCGCCGCAGAGAAATATAACAGCTGTTAAAAGTGTCATTAGAGAAAATATGCCCAGGTTCTAGCTAAATTTATCCTGTTGCCTTTCTCTCCTCCTTCCTCCTTCCCCCTTCCTCCTTCCTCCTTTATACTCTACCTCTGCCTTTGGCAACATCATCTGAGTTCCTGGCATAGCCTAAATACCCATTTTCTGTAGTAGTTAGTGGCAACATGAGGCTCACTCAACTGCTCAGCAACGTTGCCACACAGTTAAGAATACTCAACTTACACTACTTATACACACACACACACACACTCATGGGTGTAACTGCAGAAACTTAACTATACATACTATATCACCTTTAAGACTCTCTACAAGCTGTAAGCGTAGCTGGTAATAAAAGTTAATTACGAGATAAAATACTTCTGATTCATCTGCTTAGAGATCTACATAAGATATATCCAAGTACATCCAAGCCTGACAATGTCAATTTCTTGAATCAGCTAAGAATCTTATTGAATTCAAATTACTTGATACTAAAGTTTTTGATTCTAGAATCTTGATCCGATCTTTTTCCCTATGAACCTAATATAAAGATATATATAATAAAGTTTATTGACTGACTGCCTGATCAAACGAATTCAGGTGACCGACTGTAAATGGTATATAAGAAATAAGATGCTGGACATTGTCTTAGAGCAAATTAACTTCCCCTCCAACTGGTATAATTCTAGGCTCGAGCTAGAGAGAAACCTTCTGGCCAATAGTCTGGCAACAGGCCGCACGAGGCGACAGCCAAAAGACCTACTGCTTCGCACAGGATGAGAGGAGTTAGTTAAAATAATAAACACTTTAAAATAATATAATAATATTATAACATAATCTAAGCTTTATATATATTTTTATAATAAGCCCTTTTCGGAATGAATTAAAAGAAAAAAAACGGTTGAAAAGGGGAATATCCCTTTATACCTTCCTAAATATATACGAAAAAAAGATAAAGTTTATTTGAAGTTTTCATCAAAATATTTGTACTTCTATTGCTTATAATAAAATAATAACTTAATATAATATATATTGATATTAAGTTCCTATGAAGTTGGCATATGGCTGGATCTAAAAGGTAATCACAAGACTATTTTGCTGGAACAATCGCAAGATTCATAATTTAGCGGAGACTCGAACCCAGAACATCTCAACAAGTTGCATAAACTACTATGAGCGATCTCTTACTCAAGTCATCCATCAATATTGTCTATTTTTGGCCTAAAGGTTAACAGGTAGTATATATTATATGCATATATATATAGTTTTATATATAGTTCTATACCTAAAGCCCACATTGGATGGAACTTGCTACTATATAAAATAGCTGACATAGGGAATATATTTTGTTTCCAAGCTAAGGAAAGCCTTTTAGAGCTATCTTCCTTTATATAGTTTACACTTTGCTTTATTTTTTTGATATTTAAACTAATTTTTCAGCTCATTTGCCAACTAATTTGCATATCTCTTATATCACGAATGAAGCTAAGGGAGTACTTGGATTTATTAAGCGTTGGTTAAAGGAAATCAATGATTCTTTTACCACAAAAATCCTTTACATTTCTCGTGCGTCTGGTGCCCTCATAGTTCCTATAGTGCCACCCAGGATCGAACTGAATCCGTTCAAAAGCAATTAGTGCTGTTCGCTCCACGTGGCCTAAACTGGGATCCCAATCTTCGTCTACCGTCATACTCCAGTAGGCTTCTCCTTCCTAATCTTCCTTCACTTGTCAATCGCAGAAAAACTCTTAATGCTGTTTTTCTACATAAACTGATTATAGCCAATATTGAGTCTGCCTTCCTTTTGGGTCGTCTTTGTTAGGAACTATATCCCATTATCCCTTCCTACATTCACACCAGATTACGCATTACACAGCTCTTTCCACGCTTTGTGTGTTAATTAACGTGATCTCAAATGCATCTTCTCTTTCTTCTTTAAAATCTTCTCTTTTCCTATATCTTAGTAGCAACAATTAACCTCCTTTCTAGCTACATTTCTTCAATTTATCTTAC
The DNA here is from genome assembly GCA_035045065.1 of Hirtodrosophila trivittata. NCBI lineage: Eukaryota > Metazoa > Arthropoda > Insecta > Diptera > Drosophilidae > Hirtodrosophila > Hirtodrosophila trivittata. Next base: position 3,035,361 of record JAWNNK010001028.1, on the reverse strand, counting down.
TTCCTTTAATTTCTTCATTATACTGCAACTTTCATATACTATTGCTACTAATAGTATATTATTTAGTCACAGTGTAAGCCCTAATTACTAATTCTCTTATACATTAATACTTTATATACTATGCTTCTATATACTATTACTCCTAATATATACGTAAGTAATAGTATATTGTCAATATTCTAATACTTCTTTATTCTACTCTAATATACTAATATATTGATCTGATTGAGTTTTTCTGGGTTTTCCCCTATCCTTGCAACAAATGTTGGATCGATTCTTATATTTGTATTGCCCAGACTTAGATTTAAATATAAATTTGTTTAAATTCTTCATTTGTTTTCAACTTAGTTTCGTAGTCAGCTCTTTAAGTTGACTTAAATAAATAAATTAAATAAATAAATAACTCCCATTTTTACTCCTTCAATATAAAAGACTTTATTCCAGCTAAGATTCCCATCTATAAAAATATTCTGTCCATCATTTGAAGCAAAGTTCATCTCTCTACGTTATGCGACAAACTTTCTATAAGACTTCGTATGATTTTCTACTTTTTTCCCTCTCTGAGTTCGACTAATTGTAGTAGAAGCCTCTTACATGCATTTTGCCAAGTGCAGTGCGGGAGTTAAGTCCATTGAAAATCGGTTAAGGATATAAAATAGGAAATAATCTGAGCTCAAGAAGAGATTTTGTAATCAGCTCGTTTTATGGAGTCCAGCAGCAGTTTTTGCAGCTCTGAACTCGAGACATAAAACTGAAAGATTGTCCGCAGCTTGTTAGCCACATCCGCAAGGTGATTAAAGCTTACGCAGTTCTAGTTGTGGGAGATGCTGGGTGTGATGGGAGTGGGTGCGGTGGGTGGTGGGCTGGCAGAGTGGTGGGGTTGTGTGGTTGTGTGGTTGATGCTGTGCTACGAGCACTACGTGCCGCACAAATCTATATTTACGATTATGGAAGTTTATGATGCGCCTTCGACATTTAAGTGTCATTCAGCGCTGGGCTGTAAACGCGACTGTTTGACGACTCTTGGATGAAGACACTGGATGAGGAGGCAGGGGGCAGGGGGCTAGTGCCGGTGCCCAGTGGCTTTGATGCTCAGCAACTGAGGGGCGGCCTAATGACAAATGCTCTGCAAAATGGTCACACACGCAATGCACGCACCCCCATCCCTTCTCCCCTTCTGCCCTCCCACAATCATAGCCTATGCGAGGAGAAAGTGAAATTGTCATAAAAAGTGAAAGGCAACTGGGGAATGGAATGGTTCCGTTTCTGAATCCAACTCCGACTCCAACTCCGACTCCAACTCCGACTCCAACTCTGACTCCGACTCCGACTCCTGGCCCACGTTCACATGTCAAGGTAATTTGGGGACACTTTTTGTGCCCGCCTCGTTTTATGAGTGAATTAAAATAGTGTGTGTGCCACGCCTAGCCGCCTTCGAGCGCACACACACACAACCAAACACAAACACACGCAGACATTCATGTAATTACTTAGTTTATTATATTGTAAGTGCGAGTATCAACGGTCCGAGTTGGAGCTGCACCGCTGCCCCGGCTCTGGCCCCCAGCTCCTGGCACGCACCAGTGAGTGGCCGTCCTCCCTCCAGCCCCCTCTTTTTATAGTTTTGGCAAATCGTAAAAACTTTTACAGCATTTACATGGAGCAAAGAAGTAGGAGAAGTAACGTTTGCTGCCAGGGTTGCTCCGCGTCATGCGTCAGGGTTGTCGCCACAAAACTTTGTGCCGCAGTTGCCGCTCTCTATTTGTCTTTGAAGCAGCAGCAGCAGCAGCAGCATCAGTGGCTGCTTTTTCAATTACCCAACATCAGCCCTAACTCCCTGCCAGTGTGGGGCAGCTCGAGGGCCAGGACCACGCCCCCAATGAGCCGCACTTAAGTCGCCTGACCAAAAAATCATTAACTATTTTAATTTCAGTTTGCAAATTCCATGCAATTTAAATGCGAGAACCGGCCAATGGCAGGGGCGTGTTTGAAAGGCGGACCAAGGATCTATCCACATCACTCTCCCTCTCTCTCTCTCTCGCTCTCTCTCACACACAGTGGGCATACTCGTATCTCTTTTTCTCAGACTTGACACAGCCAGTGTGCACTTTGCCCAAATGCTGAGCAAATACAATTAAAGCGTCTAAGAAAAAAGCCAATAATTAAAAATGCACAAGCCAAAAGTGAACACCACTTCCGCCCCTTCCAGCTCCAAGTGCAAACTTCTGGGGTTAGTCGCTGTCCTCACACACATGTGTGTGTGTGTGTGTGTGTGAGCTTGGAACTGGAATCGAGTACACTTTCAAGTGGCTCACTGGACGCATAAAAAGTATGAAACAGCTGTAAAGTTTTCAATTAATATTGCGTTATCCTTAATTAATACACGAATGTCCTGCGCGTAAGGAAAACGTTAACTGAATCTGGCCTAATAGATCATTTTTGATATATATAAGCCCAAATAATCCACCACTGAGTATAAAGAAATTCAAGAAGTTGAAGGCAGATCAAAGCGCACTTCACATCAAACAAAAGTTTCAATAGAGTCGAATGGAAATTCCTGAAAGAGCTCTTATAATTTTAGGTAATTTTCCGCTTTCCACAGTTTTTCACACTCGAAAACTTCGAGAGATCTAAGAAATATCTGAATATGATCCACAGACGAACTTTATAATCCTCTTTAGACTCTAATCAAGCGCATCCATCGACTGGCAACTGTCTGAGGGAAGAGGCAAACGGACATGGACACCAATGCGGAGGCGGACACAGACATAGATAGGAACAAGGACACGGACGCGGACACGGATACAGACACGGACACGGACATGGCATATTTTCCGAGCAGTTACTTGCATTAATTTTCAACAATAACAAGAAAAAAACAACAAGAACCGAGCAAAAGGTCGGCGTCGTCAACAGCGTTTCCGGTTTTGCCGCCGCGCTTTTATTTTATATACTCGACGCACTTTGGTCACATTGCTTCAGGATTTGTTCAATATGCTCTCCTACAATACTTTTTATAGGGCATATCGATAACATATATAAGCCAATATATAGAACTAAAGTTCTGTGGAAGATCTCCAACTAATCTCTGATCTCTGACTAAATATTTTTGTATTCACTTCTTATTTTTGTCCTTCCTTCTTCCCTGATTGTAGGGCATACCTATAGTCGGATATACTAAGTTTATTTCTATGTTGCATTCGGGCGACTGGCATCTATTCAAATAGCGTGGGCGTACAGTGCCACGCCTCCAACTAAACACAGATAAACGAACCCAACCGAGCAATAATTTAAAATTGTAATGTTTTTTTTCCCATCTCTTTTTTTTTCGCTTTCGTTTCGGTTTTGGTTTTCCTTTTGGTTTTCCTTTGGCTGACGCTTAATCGGATAATATGAATTTTGTAATCGAAGTTTGCCAAGTCCTTGTAGTTGTCCTGCCTGCTCTGCTGCCGCCTCTACCGGCTGGTGTACATGACTTGAGTCAATATATGCAGTATTTTATGAAAAGCTAACCCTTTCTGTTTTTTTTTTCTTGTTCTCTGCTTTTGTTTATTATACTCGATGTTGTTGGTGCTCGGGTGGATTTGCATTTGCATGACGACAGGGACCCTTCGATGCCCTGGCCGTGGCTTTTGTTTTAATGTCAGCTCGTCGCGGGCGGCGTCGCTGCTCAATTGTCTAACATTATCTGATTTAGCGTTTAATACTTAACCCTTGGCCGCCCCCTCACCCTCCCCCTCCCATCACCACCCCCACCTTTGCCTAGATACAGGATACGCCGTCGACACACGCGCTGCCATTAAGCAGGCAGGCAGCAGAAAAAAAGAAGGAAGACAACAAAAAAATGCCGAAACCTGAAAGAGCAGGCGCAAGGATAACGAATTAAAAAATTAAAAATCGAAAAGCAACGACGACAACGACGACAAGGACAACAAGGACGACAAGGACAACAACGAGACGACGTCGACGACGACGACAAAAGGTAAAAATGCGAAAGGGGTGAAACATGATTAGGCGTGTGGATGGTTAGCGCTCTGCCAGGGGGTGAGGTCTGCCTGGCTGATGTGCTGCCGCTGATTAGGCAGCGCCTCAGGGCGAGCGGATGGGGGACAACGACGACGGCGGCATAATTAAAACTCCCAGCGCCGCGTAATAAATGCCAAGGCAGGCACGGCCAATAAATAGCAACAACAACAGGAACGCGAGCAATAAGAACACGGGGAACAAGCATAACATTAGCCACCCCTTTGGGCGCAACCCCCAGCGCCAAGGAAATAAAAGAAACAATCGAATTTTAATCAATTCGCGCAACGCCGCCAAACGCTTCGCCAGTTTCATTTGCATTCGCATTCGCATTCAATTGGACCCCTTTGGCCCGGTTCGGCGCGGCGCGTCTTTGGCTTTGTTTCTAAGCAACCAAGCGTCATTCCAGCCAGATCCCAATCCGGAAGTTTGCATACGTGAGCAGCTCCAGCCTCAGCTTTATCTTCCACTTCCAGCTATCCCAGATATCCTAGCCAGGTTGATTATTTTACGCGCTGACCCGCACAGCCGGCCAAAGCTCTCACGAAGTCAATTTTCTGCTGCATACTTTGCGGCGGCAGCTCGAAAATGCAGATTCAAGGGAAGCTCCTCATTGAAGTGTGATTCAAATGGCTAAGAGTAACTCTTTTGTGCCTGGAATACTTCTCAGTCGAAATCTTATTAAATGCCATCCATTTTATTGTTCTGGCTTTAATTTGGCTGTGGCTGTGGTTCTGGCCAGGGAGGCGCCTTAATTTCATCTGGCATGCTGATAGGACTGTCAGACGGTGACAGGCCTACCAGCTGTCCCGAATTTTTTGCTATGCTAGAGCCCAATCAAGCATACTCTCACCTGCTTTGAGCTGTCAGTTGGCCTGAAGTGAGAGGCTGGGCTTCGTTTTTCATTTGTCGTTTCTTCAGAGCCATTGCCATTTATTCACATTCACCTGGGCCGCCGTGTTGCATTGTGCTTGCTATTTGCTTTGGCAATTTCTATTCATTGCAACTCATCAGATCTGTCGTCGCTGCTTCATCTTCTTCTTCTTCATATTGCACTTGGTAGCTTTCTTTTTGGCCTGCTGCAACACACACATCCCCAGCACACACTCTCATATAGAATGTCCAAGTCCAAGTCCCCTACATTGTCACAGACTCATCTTTTTCCAGCTAACTTCTATTTCGTTTCGGTTGCTGTTGTTCTTCTTTGTTGCAACAGCAACTATTGTTAATGTTGTTGTTGCTGTTGTTGTTATTGCGGCTCATCATCTTTTGGCCGGCAACTGTCCCCTATATAGTGGCTGACTATGCTCCCGTTCTCCCTTCGTTTTCCCAGCCATTCTCTGTCCTTTTCTACTCATACTCATACCATTCAAAATCCCATTCACACTCGCATTCGCTTTCGTATTCGCATTGTCGTTGTCCTATTCGTTTTCTTCCCTATCCCATACCCATACCCATACCCAAGCCCATTCCTATTCCTACTCCCTTTCCAGTTCTCCTTTCCGTTGCTCGTTTCTCTTCGCTCGTTGCCTGACTTTCTCGCTTGCTGTTATTTATAATTTTCGTTTATTTGCATTCGCATCCAATTTGTTTGTTCCTACCTGCTGTTGCCCTGGAATTTTTTATTCCGCTCTTATGTAGCACCAGCACCACCAACAACATCACCAACAACACCAACACCATCAGCAGTAGCTGAAGCATCAGCACCCATCAGCTTTGCCCCCTCCAATCTGCCAAGTCCTGGCAAAACTTGGCCCTACATACAAGCATTTCTACTACTTTTGGCTGCCATTTCGTATACCCGCACTCAAGGGATACACTACAGAGCCTAGTGCTACCTTGAAAGTATCTTTATCTCTATTCGTATCTTCTTAAGAATCATTTACATTTGTATCTGCTTCAGTTAGTTCTTCTGTTAAGCATCGATTAAGAGTATATTTGGGTCTATCTTAACCCTGTATCTGTATCCTTTAAGTCGAATTGTATCTCATTTATGTTTCTAACTGAAACTGTAAGACTTATTCTATATCTCCTATTGTATCTGAATCTGGCATATTGTTCTTTATCTCCTTGTAGATACTCATATCCTTCTGTATCTCAAATTGTACTTGTATCCCTAAAATCTATCTTAACCTGTCATAAGTACTCATATCTTTCTATCTGAATCACAATTTGTATCTGTTTCTTCTTGCTTGTATCTCCCACATGTATCTGTATTTATATCTCTGCATTTTAACCTCTATCTTTAAGTTCTGCCCCTTTCAGTATCCTGTCATCCACCTGACCTTTCATTTGCAGCAGGACTACAAGCTTAGATATTATTTTTAGATATACTTGAACCGAGTGCAGGTATTGTCTGAGTCGGATCTTGTGGTTGGGCTGTGCTGGCTTCAGCCATTTTACGCCATTATCAACGTCATCGTCATCGTTAGCATCTCTGTCCGGTGCCGGGTCGGGCCTTGGCTCGACCATGGGTTCCATTGTTGGGCTTGGAATCATCAGCTCACCTTTGCCAGTTAGCCCATTGTTGTATCTATCTCTACCTCTCTCCCTCCCTTTGGTACTTGGCATCCCTTTCAGTGTCTCTACATCCTTCATTCTCCCATCTCTCTGCCTGTCATGGCATATTATTGGTGTGCGGAAAATGTTTGCGTAATTGCAATGTTGACATTCGTATTTTTCGTTCACTTGTTGGCAGAGAATCTGCCCCGACTGTGCGGCCCCTCCGTCACCTGCTGCTGCTTTCATTTCGCCTGTCATTTGCGCTGGCTGGGCTACATGGGACATTCAGATCCAAGTGCATCTATTAGACGCGTCCTAACGCCCAACAACACGTTGCCTCTGGCAGGCTGAACAAGCCCATAGTGGACCGGCCCAGGTCCGGACAGAGGGTCAGATCCGAACGCAAAATCGTTACCTAAGTGAGACATCACTGGGATACCAACTGCTCATCCCAATCTATTGCCTTGTTGACTTGCGCCCCAGTCGTGACATCGCTAAAGCTTCGACAACTTGTCAAATTACCTTAAGCAAGCCGCCGGGCGGGCAATCACCCATACCCTCCCCTCCCCTCCCCTTCTCCCACTCTCTTGTTACCCAATCCACGTGCTTGTCAATATTTAAAATTGAAAAATACGCTCACCCGACCCCGGGACCCAGGTACAAGTATTTCATATCATTTCAATATCATTGATGTAAAAATTTCCCGAGCTCTCTTAATGTGCGCAGCGCGGGGCAAAAACAAAAAGCGCGAGTCAATGAAAACCATAAGTATGAAAGGAAACTGTTCTAAACAAAACACCGAAAGGAAAATGCTCTAACAGAACCCATCTGACATTTGTTCTGCTTTCATATAAGATTACTTTATGTATATTATGAATTTTATCTTCGATTTCAAGGGGTTTCTAGGAGACATTCTGGAAAGTTTATATATAATCCAAGACTCATTTAATATGCCTCCTAGTTGAAGTACTCTCTGGCTGGCTGTGGCAAAGAGCATGTGAAAGTCAGAAGGATACTCTCAGTTCATATTTAGTGAATCAGGAAGCGGCAGGAAGGGAAGGGGACGACATCGGCAATGACAGCGACATTGAGGACAATCGCAAGACACCCTCAGATACGGTAAGTTATCGAGTCACCGGGGGTTACCATTACCGACAAACATTCATCCATCCATTCAGCTATCCATCCATCCATGCATCCATCCAGGGATTCAGTCGTCTATCTGTCGTATGTATATTTCATATGCCCTTATGCCATGTCGACGTGGATGTCGCGTCTTTGCATTTCTCAATGTACTCGAAAACGATTTATTAAAAATATCTTTGGCACGGCATCGAGGCAAAACAACAAGCAAGCTTATTAAAAATTTATTACCAAGCTTAAAAAATGTTACCCCAGTCGCTTGTCGCTCAATTCCAGCTACGTTTCTTAGCTCTGGCCCAAGGCCCGAGGCCCAATGCCAGTCAGGGCCAGCGCACCTTTCACAAGGATAAGAGAATCAGCCTGAGTATGAGAGTATGAAGCACAAGGACGATGACGATGACGATGAAGGCAAATGAGCCGGGGGCGCAGATATTGAAAGGTATTTTGGCTGATTTGTTTGAGTTGGAAATTTAATTTATAACTGTAAATGTATTCTCCGCGGTGGAAGGGCGGAAAGCGAAAGCAAAAGTAAAAGCCCAAAAGCCTCTGCTACGCCTATTCAAGGGTAAAGTAAGACCTCAACTTCAAGTTTTACCATTGAAATTAACAGCATTGAAATTGTCACTCTCAATATGAATCGCTGTATTTGAATTATAATTAGGCACATTAATTCCAAATTCAAGCTAAAACCCAGACACAGATTAGGTCGGACTCAAAACTCGAGGAGAAGTAAGAGGAACACAGGAAAGATCAAGAGTTTCATCAAAAGAAACTCTAGACGGAAAATTTAGAATCATGCAAATGTTTTAGAAAAACTTAACTAGAACCTTTAAGCTTTCATTTGAGAGTAGAAACTTCCTTTTTTAGAGAGCCAAAGTCAAATATGGCTAGAGCTGATTGAGGGATTTTCTTTCTTCCGAGATCTTAGAAAACTCTCCCATTGCAACCTTATAGTAATTCCTTACAAGGAATCGATTAAGGCCTCATTGAATAAATACTTCTTGTTTCTTATCGCTGAATTTGGACACATTAATTCCAAATTCAAGCCAGACACAGATTATGTCGCACTCAAAAGTCAGGGAGAACTAAGAGCAAAACAGGAAAGATCAAGAGTTCCATGAAAAGAAACTCTAGACGGAAAATAAAAAATCATGCAAATGTTTTAGAGAAACTTAACTAGAACCTTTAAGCTTTAATTTGAGAGTAGAAACTTCCTTTTTTAGAGGGCCTAAGTCAAATATGGCTAGAGCTGATTGAAGGATTTTCTTTCTTCCGAGATCTTAGAAAACTCTCCCATTGCAACCTTATACTTATTCCTTACAAAGAATCGATTAAGACCTCATTGAATAAATACTTATTCTTGTTTCTTATCGCTGAATTTTGACACATTAATTTCAAATTCAAGCTATAACCCAGACACAGATTAGGTCGGACTTAAAAGTCAGGGAGAACTAAGAGCAAAACAGGAAAAATCAAGAGTTCCATGAAAAGAAACTCTAGCCGGAAAACGTTAAATCGTTTAGATGTTTTAGAAAAACTTAACTAGGACTTTTTAGCTTTCTTGTGAGAGAAGCAATTTTTCAGTATTTTTCTTTTCCGGGAGCCTAAGATCCCTGAGAGATTTCCCTTCTTCAGAGATCGAAAACATTTCTGCCAATGCAACCTAATACTTCCCCTATACAAGGCTTCGAATTAGGTCTTATTCAAGAAATACTTCTTCTTGTTCCTAATCATACCTAAGCATTATATATCGAAATTTGTTTAAGCGTAAAATTCAGTCATCAGGTTCAGTTGGAAGACTAACATGATAGAAAGAAATGGGATGGAACAGCTGTATGGAAGGCTAAGTGATATATCAGCAGTGCTGCCCCTTTTGAACGCTGGTCATCATCATCATTAGTAATGACCAAACTACCACCGAGCCCCAGCTCCAGCTCTGTATATCCGAACCCAACCCGATTCGAACCCACTCCAAGTACATTTATACTCGTAGCCAGTTTGCAACGGTAACCACAAAAAGCCCAAGAGTCGACGGGCGGCTCAGGACCAATGACAAATGATCAAGTGTCACACATGGAATTTAAAGTAGCTGCAGCAGTTTGCATGTGTGTGTGTGTGTGTGTATAGTATGTGTGTGTGGGCCGCAGGGGCAGGTACACGCTTATTAGTTCTTGGTTTTGGGCCGGGCCAAGGGTTGACGCCTGACGGGGCTGCTGTCGCACTATTTGATAACTAAAACTCATCAGCATCGTCGTCGTCGTCGTCGTCGACGTCATCATTTTTATTATTTAGCCGAAATGATGAAATGAAAGCCCGTGAAGGCTTAAGTGGCATACAGAGACGGAGATACGAAGTCCTTGGTCCTTTTGTCGGGGCGGTGCACATGTGGCGACACACACGGTTGGCCTAAGCCCAGACCAGAGACCAGAGATGGGAACGCCAGCCAAAGCATTTTTCAATATTTGACAACAGGCTGCAGCTGTCTGTGTGTGCCTGTGTGTGTGTGTGTGTGTTTGTGTGTGAAAAATGGTAACTTTGACAGCTTGACACTTCAGCATTGCCAAGCCAACCTATAGCCGGGAGTCCCCAACCTCCCCAACAAAACTCCCCCTCCTAACGCAATTCATATATGTAGCTAGCTGCGGGAATATTTTAATTTAAACGTTGCCCAAAACCAAATAATAATATTGTGTGTGTGCGTGTATGTGTGTGTGTGTGTCTAATAAAAATTCTACTCTCTCCCTTGGCCGTTCCTTTCTATCAGCTAGAGCCACCTTTTGCTTCCTACCCTATTCCATTCGCTGGCATTTGGCACAGTTTTCGGTTGCTGTCGCCCGATCAGCTCAGGTCCTGACTAAGCTCAATTTGCTGACGTCGTCCTTCTCATCCTTGTTTGGCGTCGCTGCTATTTTGACAGCTAAACGTCACGTTTGACAGGACAACAATTTGTCAAGGTTTTAAGCGTTCCTTCACATGCTTTAATTGCCTCTTTCCGATGCACACTGCTTGAATCCTTTCAAAGGCCACTGGGGCCAGCTGTAGGAGCTCTCTACCGAAGGACATGGGTAAATGCATGACAGGGTTAAAGCTAAGCAACGAATTGATTGAGATATGAATAGTAATTATAGGACTGGCTAGAAAGCAGCTACATGATGTCTAGATAATATTGTGGTTGGACATAGAAAGAGCTGTAATAACTGGAACTATGCTAGGAACTTGGCAGGACTCGCACCTAGTTGTCGCAGGTCTTTTTTCCTATTTTTCCTCCCTCTTTCCTTCTTCTGCTGTAAGCCCTGTCACCTTCATGATTCTCCTTTATATATACATATATTTCTTATATATATTTCTTACGCTTTATATCAACTCATTAATTTCTATTTTTGTTTGTGTTGGGCATGAGTGCAACGGGCTTGTCGTCAGGCTCACCTCTTCAGTGGCAGAGAACACCCCTTGAGCGCTGCACATATCTGAAATTATACTTTGTCCTTTCTATAACAATAATTATTATTTCTTGTTTCAAGCAGCAGCAGCGTCACCAACAACAACTGCAATTGCACCAGCACCAGCACCAGTAGCAGCGACAGCACAACAATCAGAGCGTCTCTGGCCAGTGGAGAGGCTGATGGGTTGGTGGGAGGTGGAGGGGTAGGTGTAGGGGGAGGGCCTGGTAGAGCCAGCAAACACTTAAAAATGCTAAATAAAACATATTCCACTTAGAGCACAGGCACTGGGACTGGCAGCGGGTCTCTAGCATTGGGTCTGGGTCTGAGTCTAAGCCTGAGCTTGAGTCCGTGTTCCTAGAACGAGGCGGGCTGAGAACGGGCTGGAGGTTTGGGGTTAGGTGCCAGCTCACAGGTGCCGCTTGTTAAGAAACCGGCACAGAGGGGCTAAAAGGACAGAATGCTGGCCATATTTGCAATTCATATACAGCAGACGTCACACACACATTCGTACACACACAGTGTATGATATAAAAAAATAATAATAATTTGCAAAAGTAGCGTCGTGTGACAATTGCTGAGCCCGAGCCAGAGCCCGGACCACCACATCCATATCCACGAGCACGTTTACGACTCAGTCTCCAGTTTTGAGTCAACGTCTCGCTGTTTTGCGTGCCCAACTACACTTGTTGTTGTTCTTGTTGTTGTTGTTGTTGTTGTTCTCGTTGTTGTTGTTGTTGTTCTCGTTGTTGTTGTTGTAGCTGGTGCAGTTGCTATTTGAATTTTGAGGACATTGTGATGAGGCTTTAGTTTGCAAATCTCTTGTACACACAAGAACAACATCAACACATGGCTAAAGATGTGGCCCCTCTCATACAGCACAGAAGAACAACACATAAACAAACGTCAACGAGCGACGGCAACGTTGACGTCAGCGTCGACTGAGACAGCGACTGCGATGCCGACTTCGATGGCAGCGGTACGTCAGAGCTTTATGTCTGCGTCGCCATTGCCAGATAAAATATGCCAGCCCCCAGACACAATTGCATGCCCAGTTGGAGGACCAGAAAAGCAGAGCACCACCAGGTGGCAGCAGGTGGGCTGCAGCGTGCAATCGTACTCATGCTTTTGGGCAACGCATGCCATACATAACCTCAAAAGGACATTGCGCATATGTGAAATAGATGAAAATACTGCTCGTCCGAGTAGAACAGTCAACTGGAATTATTCGCTGTTCAACGGCCAACGATCTCAAAGGCGAACAACGTGATTGATGCTTAGAACTAACTGATATTTATATCGATAGCATTGTAAGCGATAACAGAGTTCTATCGAATGTCCACAGCTGTGCCTAGGCTTCGATCTTAACTTGATTCGTTGCCCAAATGGAAACTCACATCAATAAGTGAGAGTTAACAATATTAGATCAGTTTTCAATAAGGAAATACTTCTATAATCTCTTCTTATATATAATCTCATCTGATTCTTATCATAATCATATCAAAAGGTATTCATACTTCAACGAATTTGCTCCTCTTAAGGACTTTTCTTCGACTTCGAAGCTCAAGGAAAACAACAAGATAGAAAAACCACTGCTAGATCTTAGCTTGAGCTCAATTGAAATTGATTTTCTATAGAGAACAAACTGCTCTCCCTCTCTTACTTTTCTACACCTTTCTCTCTCTCTCTCAGGTGTCTTCTTACCTGTATCAGATACCAACATATTTCATGGGGTTATTGCCAATTGTATTCTTGGAATTCTTCTAATTGTCTGCAGCGAGATGCTGCTGCGTTTCCTTCATAATAACTTTCTGAGCAGAGCGAGGGTTGATTTAGAAGATTGCTGGGCTTGTGGATGCATTCAATGTTGTGTAGGTGTCAGGCACCTCAAGCTCCTGCCCCCACCCTCCCCCCATCTCCCCAGGTTATGTGCTGTCAAGTACGCTTATAGCTGTCATGACGCCCATAACATTGTCATCAACATTAGTTTTGTACACAGCTGGAGGGGGAGGGGGTGTCTATGGTGCAGGGTGCAGGCGCTAGATGGCGCTAGAAGATGGAGACGCAAGCGTTTGGTTCTCCTGCGTTTTGCTTTCCTTTGCTCGTTTGTCCTTGTTGTTGTTGTTGTTGACATCGTCACAAAAATTGGTGCAAAATGCTTCAGTTTGTTTTTCTTTTTCTTGTGCTCCAAACACACCCACCCCCACACACGCGCGGATACACATGCACATCAATGCACCATGTGTGCTTAAGATAAATATCTCATGTCTGTGTGTGTGTGTGTGTGTGTGTGTGTGTGTGTGTGTGCAACTGTTAGTGCAGTCTTCGTTGCCTTCTGTCAACGTTGCTCACCTACAGATTTATTGGTAGCACCCGAAAGTAGGCTATAGTTCACCAACACACACACACACACACACACGCACACATGACTTTTTACACACAAAGGCACACACATACTCATACATATATAATTAAACGTTGACTATTTGTAATTTTTAATAAGACAGTCGCACAAAGTAAAAGAATCTCCATTCTCTTGCTACACCAACACCCCTACACCCCCCCAACCCCTCCCACCACTCGTAGAAGGTGTGTGTTTGGGGCTGCTGCGGTGATGAGGGGGTGGTGCGGTGGGTGTTGGCAGCTGCACTGCACAAAACAATATAAAATAAGCATGAATAATTAGAATATGTTAAGTGTTTTGGGGGCTGGCGCACACTCGACATATGTATGTGTATACGTATGTGTGTGTGTGTGTGTGTGTGTGTGTGTGTGTGCCCGCATATTGTATATTTATATACAGTCAGTCAGTCAAGTTGGGCGCATTCAAAAGCCACGCCCACACAATGTGCTCGTAGCTGCACGGCAGAGGCGAAAGGACTCGAGTGCCCACCTGACTTTTTGTCATTCAAATAAAAACTGTACGTCGTCATCGTCATCGTCATCCTCATTCTCATCCACACACACACACACACATTCGTACACACACTTATACACATCGTCAGCGACATCGTCGTCGTCATCAACAGCTTTACCAAAGGCGCACACACACACGCACACACACACTCTTACACCTGCTCTGATTGCTTTGTTCAGCATTTTTCTAACAATTTTTCTTTCGCTGCATCTTTTTCCATTGCATACACTTAGGCGCGACTTTTCACTTGTATTTGTATGCGTGCCGAGCTGTTGTTGCTTTCTCCTCGTTCTTCTTGTTGTTGTTGTTGCTGTTGCCTGGCATAGAAAAATTTACAATGCAATTGAGTATGCAAATATTGCCTACTTGTCATGTAGACAAATACAACGCTGGCCCCCTTCAGCTCCCCCTTCAGCCCTTTCTATCCAGCATCACACGCTCACTCTTGTCGCATGCCTGTCGCTTCTTGCATATGCATGCACATGCAAGCACCACTGTCTCTCCATCTGCATGTGTATCTCTCTCTCTCTTTCTGTATTTCTGTTATTGTTAGCATGCGTCCTTATTGTTGTTGCAATTTCTTAAATTAAAATAACAATATGCATCTTCCATAGCTTGACGCAACTGTACCTCGTATCTACTGTAGGAAGACGACGCAATGCACTGTTAGAGCTAAGATTCTAAGCGAAATTTCAGATTCTATGAAAGATTCTAGCTAATTTATAACAAAAGCTGCTTTTCTTGATGATAGTTTTTCATTAAATTTTATGAGTGAAAACAAGAGCTGCAGTCTTGACTTTCACTCAGTCAAAGGAGAATATTCTAACACAATCTTATATAAATTAATATAGTACTCATAGCTTTATCCTTTTGTTGATCTATTTGGATCCTATAACAACTGAGACATTCCTTCAGCTTTGTTTCTGCATCCATTGTGTCCCTTCCTCTTGCCAGAAACTAATTTCATCCGGAAACAAATGAAAAAAAATCTGCTGTTTGTAGCTGCACAAAGCAATAAGATTCTCATTGTGTTTATATTTCAAGTAAACACCTTTTATAATGTAATATAAATATACAATGGTGGCCAAAAGTATTTTGACATTAAAAAAAATTGCACATTTTGTGTGAAATACTATATTTTTATATTTTTAGAATTAGATTTCATGTTTAAGCTTAGAAAATAAAAATATATCTTCATAAATCTAGGAGGACAAAAGTATTTGGACAACACAAAAATTGAAATTTTTTGAAAAACTTACAAGAAAAATTTTAAAATTAATGAAATATAAACCCTCCTTTGGCGTCTATAACCTTCTGCAAACGTCCAGGAAGCGATTTAACTAAGCTCTGAAGAGTTTCTAAAGAAATATCCGACCAAAGTTCTTCGACCTCTGTAATCGTCTCTCAGCGCGTTCTTGTTACACTTGGATATACGCCCACACATTCTCTATTATATTAAAATCGGAACTTTGAGTGTAAATGACTTTTGTATATATGAAAGCATGACTAGAGGTAAGAATAGTTCAGACTTGGTTAAAGGGGTTCTCATTTGTGGAGCACATTCGAGTAGATAATTCACTCTTGCTGGAAACAGTTCTGTTTATGATCTCAATTTGAAGATATTGATTGCTGATATCGTAATATATTTAAAGGTGGTGTTTCTTATAAGATATTTATCTATATTTATGCATTTATTATATTATATTATTTAAAGTATTCAAAGGTAATTTGTAAGATGCAAAGCTAAATAGGAACTGTTTTAATCATTAATTATGCATTCTTTCATATATTCCATCAACTTTCTAATAACCCAGAGTACATCTCATAGATCGTATACCTACTTAATTCCACATACTTATACCTTAACTCTTGCTTCAACTTTTCTATACTATAAACTGCCTCATTGATTCGCAATTCGTCCCTATAAACAGACTTAAGTTTTGTATACAGCAGCTTGTAAGAATCTCATTTAAAGTAGTCCCAATAAGTTGAAGACTTTAACAGATTTCAGCCAAAATATCTAACCTTTTCCTCGTTTAATGGCTCTTAAAGTAAAGCTCCACGCCGAATGTTAATCATCATTTTCACGTTCATCGAAACTTTTGTGCATCCTATTTATCTCATCCTCGGATCTCTCACATTATGTGCGTGTTCTGGCTGACATTTATGTCTATGCCATTCATAAGAAATTTTTTTATTTATTACAAATTGTTTGATATTAAAAATGTACGAGTACATTGTGAGTACGAGTATATGGTATATGAGGGGCGTGGACCACCTACAGAACAAAAAAAAACTTTACCCAAGTAAATCATTGCGACTGAGCTGAGGGGTTGTCCTTACCCAGGACAATGGCAATGTATATAGAACCGGCAGTTATGTATTTCTTTTTGGCATCCAAAATGTCGAGAAATTAATGGCACTTGCCAAAATTTATGGCCGCTCTGATATTTGTGTGTCTCCTTGGTCCTTGGGAATGGGTAATGGGCCCAAGAGATGCCCCCAAGATGTCAATGCAACTTCTGAAGAGGAACCCAAGATAGAATCTGCATATTCAGAATCTAGAAACTATATAGACTGATAATTCCTTCCTTTTGTTAGTTATATCCTTCTGTTAGTTATATCCACTATTTGTGTGTCTCCTAATTCTTAGAAAAGGGTAATGGGCTCAAGAGATGCCCCCCAGATGTCAATGCAACTTCTGAAGAGGAACCAAAGATACAATCTGCATAATCAGTTCTATATTCAGAATCTAGAAACTATATAGACTGATAATTCCTTCCTTCTGTTAGTTAGATCCAAGTACTATTTGTGTGTCTCCTTGGTCCTTGGGAATGGGTAATGGGTATGGCCCAAGAGATGCCCCCAAGATGTCAATGCAACTTCAGAAGAAGAACCTCAGATAGAATCTGCATATTCTAGAAACTATATAGACTGATAATTCCTTCATTCTTTTAGTTAGATCCAAGTACTATTTGTGTGTCTCCTTGGTCCTTGGAATGGGTAATGGGCCCAAAAGATGGCTCCAAGAAGTCAATGCAACTTCAGAAGAGGAACCCAAGATAGAATCTGCATATTCAGAATCTAGAAACTATATAGACTTCAAATTGCTTCCTTCTGTTAGTTATATCCATGTACTATTTGTGTTGCTCCTTGGGAATGGGTAATGGACCCATCAGATGCCTCCACGATGTCAATGCAACTTCAGAAGAGGAACCTCAGATAGAATCTGCATACTCTCTACTATATTCTAGAATCTAGAAACTATATAGACTTCAAATTGCTTCCTTCTGTTCATATCCATTTACTACTTATGCGCCCCGGCAGAATCTATAGACAAGGAATAATTTGCTCAATTTGTGTTCTGGGATCGGACAGGATGGGCTACTTTTGTCCAGGCCCTTTATGGAAATAGGCGGGGGAAAGGATTTGTCGGTCAGTTTCTGTTGTGAGTGTTGTGTGTGTTGTTCTTTTTTTGCCCTGAGGTCACGAGAGTAAATTCAATTTACAAAAGTGTGCAAAGGTAATGCAATTTATTTGGACTCGTAATAAAAATTAATAACGAAAACGTGTCGGGCCGCTCAGAGGTTACTCAAAGTGAACCACTAATATGACTAGGCAGAAAGAAAAAAAGAGAATGGCAGGAAAAAAGAAAAACAAATTGAGAAGAAAAATAGAAAAGTGGCTGTAATGGCTGTGGGTCCGTTTAGTGCCATGCTCTCGCATATTGTCTATCTAATAAAAATCAAACAAATTATGCTAACAAACTGGATTTCATAGCTCGTTTTATGTGCCAGTGCCCCTGTCCTGGGCTGTCCTGGTGATTTGCTCAATAACCCTTGTAATATAAACAGAGCCCAGAGCCCAGAGCCCAGAGCCCAGACCCGAATCCAAACAAACACACACAAAGCCACCCACACATGACATGACTTTCACTTGGCAGCAGTCCATCAGTAGCGCCGGACACGGAGACGTTCGCAGGAGCAGGAATAGCTCACAAACACAGAAAAAAAAGGACATGACTTGAAAATCACTTAATCTACTTGGGGCTGTGAAAAAAGCAGCAGGAAAATCAACAAACAAGGCCAAGGCAAAGAAAATACGAGCACAAACGAAGTGAAATCGAAACTGAAACCCTTTCGACTCGCCCCTCTGCATACTTAAGGGCGCGTCCGGTTAACCCCAAAAGGCACACGCGCTTAAGGCCAAGACTGGGGCTCAGTCTCAGGATTGGGAGGGGGGAGTATTTGCCTCGGCCAGGACATCCGCACAAATCAACAAACCATGACAACGGCATATTTCACATATGAGCCTCAACGGGAGGCGGGGCCAGGCAGGCGTTCAAAATTATTGCAAATCACTAAAACCAACAAGAAGAACAACAACAGCAACACCAAAAAATGTGCCGAAAAACCAAGAATACAAAACCGTAAACAACCACCGCACCCTGCGCCCTGTGCCCAAAGGATTCAAGGATTCGCTGAAAGGGGCAGGCGACGTAATTGAATTCAATCAAAATTGTTTGGTCCATCAAACAGACAATTACAAGCAATACATTCTGCCAATACCCACTGAAAGCAACGATATCCCAACAATAACAGAAAGTAACAAACATATCAAAACAATAAAAAAAACACGAAAGGAATCAACCTCGAGTTATCCTGGAACGTTTGCTCGACTGCGATAGACCCTTAACGCGGCTTAAGGGTTGTCCATAGAGACACTTTGAATTACATATAAATGGTATAAGATATAGCTATTCTATAGGACGTCCTGGGTTGCCGCTTCCGACCACCCCGCTGAAGTTTTTGTTATAATGCTCCCTGATCTTCCGATCCTTTGATCTCCCGATTTGAGATCTTCCATCGTTTGACAAACAGAACTGCTTGTTCTGAACTTCTTCTCTCTTCTATCGATCGATGCTGATCAAGAAGAACATATATACACAAAGATCCTACACAGAAGCTATAGGATCTCTTGGGTTGCCGCTTCCAACCAACCCGCTGAAGTTGTTGTTATACTGCTCCCTGATCTTTCGATCTCCCGATTTGATATCTTCCGTCGTTTGACAAACACAACTGCTCGTTCTGAACTTCTTCTATCTCTCTTCTATACACAAAGATCCTATACAGAAGCTATTCCAAAGGATCTCCTGGGTTGCCGCTTCCGACCACCCCGCTGAAGTTTTTGTTATACTGCTCCCTGATCTCCCGATCCTTCGATCTCCCGATTTGAGATCTTTCATCGTTTGTAAAACACACCTTCTCATTCTGAACTTCTTCTATCTCTTTTCTATCGATTGATGCTGATCAAGAAGAATATATATACACAAAGATCCTACACAGAAGCTATAGGATCTCTTGGGTTGCCGCTTCCAACCAACCCGCAGAAGTTTTTCTTATACTGCTCCCTGATCTTTCGATCTCCCGATTTGAGATCTTCCATCGTTTGACAAACACAACTCCTCGTTCTGAACTTCTTCTATCTCTCTTCCATCGATTGATGTTGATCAAGAAGATATACTATATATGTTACCTCCAGCCCCTCACACATATCTGCACAAGTCTGAAACACCCCTTTTACCCACTTTAAGTAAGTTAGAGGCTTAGAAAACTGCAACATCAACCCCTCGTTCGGAGGCATTTCATAAAGTTGTCAGCCAAATCCCCGACCCCATCATGATATGCTCATATGTGTGTGTGTGTGTGTGTGTGTGTGTGTGTGTGTGTGTGGAGTGAGACTCCGCTGGAACTAAGGAACACACACGTAGACAAGCAATTTGTCAATTGCTTGATTTGATGAGCTTAGGACATGGCCAATGGATTTAAGGGTTCCTCTGTGCTCCATAAAAAAGAGTTTCAGGAAAAGGGTGAGAAACATTGAATGATTTATGCGCAATCGATAGAAAGAGATCTCTTTAGGAATAAAAGAAAGAAAGATAGTTTAAATTTAAGTTTCGACCGAAATGAAGTGCAATTAATTAAACGGAAAATGTGATTTTAGTTGAGTTTTCATTGAAATCTCTTTTATTTTCAGTGCTTGCCGTAAATTTTACGAGTTTCCTATAACTTTTCTATGGCAAGTGCTTTGCTTTTTTGCCAAATCACTTGACCAATTTGTCAAGTGGCACTTAAGCGTGTGCGTCCAACCCCAACCCCAATCCGAAGTTCCACCCCCATCCTCAGCCCTTGCTGCTCGCTCACTTGGGGTTGATGCGTGATGCTTGTCGTCTTCTTGTTTGCGGTGGTCCTTTCAGAGTTTGCCATTATCCTTCTTACAATTTGCATGTATTGTGGCGGGGCCCATTTATCCGGCTGAAGCTATTCATCCATACATCCATGGTCATGACTATCTATCTATACGCCTCAGTCCTCTCTCGGTCCTGGCCAAGTGATAAAAAAGTCACTTGTCATTTCTTTTTAACCCAACTTCTTGTCCTCCCCCCTGGTGGCCACTTATGCCCAGCTATTTACTTGTTTTTTATGATTTTATTAGCTGCAAAAACAAGCAATTTTGTTACAATGTTTATTGGTTATAGTGTTCCTGGGATCCGAAGGGTTCGAGTAGCGTCTTGGACTCGGGTTCAGCTTGAGATTCAGATTCAGATTGAGTTGAGCTTTGATGTGCCCTTAAAAATCATAAGCGTGAGTTATGTTTTTTATGCTCTAGAGCTGGTTGAGTGCCTCAGAGCCAGGGCCAAGGGGTTGTTGCCGCTGTCCAAACATAAAGGATACATGTGTATGATGTTTGAATGTGGATATGAACATGAACATGAACATGGATATGGATATGGATGTGGATGTGGATGTGGATGTAGTTTGGTTGCCAGAGGCAAATTGCGTCAGCGATTTGGCCTGATTTGTGTGATTTCATTTGATTTGATTTGATTGTGTGTAATGCAATATGCGAATGGGAAGCAGTTGAATGGGAAGCGAGGTTTGGGTAGCCAATTTGGATCGCTATAGAAAGTGTAATCTAAGCTGCTTGTTGTTGCGGTGCCTATCCCTATATTATCGTAGCTACTGATTGTGACATGCATCCGATAAGTTGGCATGAATGGGTGGACGGGGGTGTCGTCCTCCTTTAATGATCTGAGCCAAGGAACGCAGACGTCTTCATTTCAATTGTTGTCTGCCACCCTTGATCCTTCGACATGGCACATAGTTTCCACGAGACGCGTTTGCTTTTAATTGCCCAGCCCGTGACACCCTCCGGGGGCAGCTCACCGGGCCAAAGGGAAACAGCAGTAAAATAACAACAACTGGTGAAAGGACAAAAACATCCTGGACTGACCATTTCATTAACTGGCGCAGTCCAACCGAAAACGTTGCGGCGATTAGTTCACAGCCATAACACACGGCTGTGCCTCCTCTCTCTGCCTGCCACTTAAGCCCCCCTGCTACCCCCCGCCACCCGCCCCACTGTGCTGCATGTCCACCCGCTGGAGACCAAACTAAACTATAAAATTTTATGAGTTTCTACAACACACACACACACACACACACACACACACAGTCACTCTCACTCACACACGCTCAATTGGTTTCTGCTTTTTTCCATGTTTGCAGGTAGTTTAAGCTTCCAGTACCCCCTCACCCCCCCACCCAACAACCTCTCTGGGTGCTCCGCACCCTGCGCCCAATTCTCGTTGCCGTCGTTCGCCAAATTGCGCAAAATGTTAACAAGCAATTGAGCAGACAAACAAACAACTGTTTGGGGGGTGGAGGCTGGAGGGCGTGGCAGCAGCAAGGCAGCTGTCGTATGCTGAATGGGCTGGGCTGGTCTGGGTTGGGGGTACCTCTTGATGCCTGCTGCAGTTGGAGCTCGTGCGTTGATTAGTTTAACGCGCTCAACGTTGCGGAAAGTTGCGACGGCTGCTCATTAAATCGAACCGCGCCGCCTTTTGGCTTATTAGTTCCAATGTGTCCTCCTTGGGCTGCGTCTTCCGGTTACCCCCCGGCTTACCCCTCCCACAGTTTACTCCCAATCTTTGCTCTGGTCTGCTATAAAATTCCATTTTATATTGAGCTGCTGTCGTGCACTGTTTTTACGACCTGCAAAATGTCCGATCACCTTAAACGAATCCCACACATAGACACATTCGCTCCAGACGGCACTTTAATATACATTTTCCATCCTTTTTCGATGCTTTACATTATCATTATTAGTTCACCTCCATGGTCACATTACTTTTTGAGCGTGTTTAAGCACGCACATTAAACAGCTACAGACTGAAATTTCCTTTATGTTTACGTATAAAAATTCATTTAACTTTAGTTTCTTTTCGCTGGGAAGAACATATTAGGTTTTCCTTTATACGTGTCCTCCATGGTCACATTTCTTATCACTTTGATTAAACACAATCCGCGAGCCGAAGCTCCCTTTTAAACATTATTTACTTTAATACTATTCAAATAAAAAGCTAAAGCTATTGAGCTCTATCCAACAGATCCGTATTCACCAGTTTTGGCTACCAGCGACTTTTTCCTATTTCCAAAACTGAAGAAACCAATGAAAGGAAAGCGTTTTGCCACAATTGATGAGATAAACTGGGAATCGAAAAAAGAGCTGATGGCCAGCCCGGAAGGATTCGAAGAAGTCTGAGGAGGATTACTTTAAAAGGGAATAAAATGGATGTTGATGGAAAAAATACCAAATTCTCATTTTCTTTTGAACAGACCTCGTATACGATTTTCTTCTACACTTGGTCACATTTTTAATCACTTGATAAAACACAATCCACAAATGAAAACTCTCTTACAAACATTATTTGCTTTAATACAATATGTGCCATAGTTCAAGTCTGACTAAGATCCCAGTTCAGGCGTCCTCCAGGGTCACCTGAGGACGTTCTATCCTTAATATAATCGTATGTATAAGAACTGATATGTAATAAGATTCTGAGCCTCAGTTTATACACTTGTTTCTATGCAACGTTTAGCGCAATGAATGGCTCCCTATGAAGTTGCCTGGATACATCCAATTGGCGCCCCAATCCTGGCTCCGGTTCCAAAGTCAAAGCCCAACTGTCAATATTGACTCGTTGCGTGGAAATCGCGCAACTTTTTGGGCCTCTGGCATAATAACTGTCAAAAATCTTTCAAATTTTAATCAACTTTATTTTTAGCTGCGCTATTTGCTCTGGCACACGTCAGGATCTCCCACTCCCTCCCACCCTCAGTCCCCCATCGAGTTTCCCTCATGTGCGTGAAAACTTTGCAGTCTTCTGTTTTTTCATAGCCAAACAAATATGAGCATAACTGTATGTAAATGTGTGACAGAGACAGAGGAGCCGGGCTACTGTCTCTCGTGTTTGTCTGTGCACACCAAAAAGTATTAAAGACGCATTTAATTAAGTTGAAATTGTTGGCAAAGTGACATTGGATGGGGTAATGTGGCAATGGAGGAAGTCGAACTCGACTCAAAGTCACAGTCGAACCCGAAGTCGTAGATAAACCTGCAGCTGAAGCTGAAGCTGAAGCTGAAAGATGCCACAGCAGGCGGCAAGTTATTTTCCTTGATTTTCAAGTTAATCATATGAGATTTTCCTTTCTGCCTTTCCTTTTATGTACTCACATGTCGAAGAGCACAAGTTGTACACAGACACTGCGTTTACTTTAGGGATCTATTCATGGTCCTTATATATAAATACATATATATATACATTATATATGTGATAAGGGATCACTAAGAAGAGTTATCAAAGCGAAAAATTTGTGGAATACGAATGAAACAAAGATAAGGGTAAATTTTTTTATCTAACTTTCATACAATAAGTAAATTCTATTATTATTTTGCAACCAACGAAAATTTGAATTAAATATATAAATTTCTATTTTTTATGTAAACATTTTGATTATTTATTTTTATAATATTTTCTTATATAATTGTAGCTAAAAGTGTCTCATAAACTATAATATCTGACAGCCTAAGCAACAAGCAAAAATTTAGTTATTAAATTCACAATCCTTTTCGCATTTTAACTCCATTTTATTGCTTTTATTTCCAAGCTTTCTGTTCAAAAATTTTTATTTTTTTATCATTTTCAGTGATAATTCTCATTTGGTTTTTCTGGCTTTGGATCAATTCAAGAATAAAATCTTTTACCTTTTACTTTTATAATTTTATAATAAGCTTTTATCTTTAAGTCGACTGTTTGTAGTCGACTTTAATGAAATAAATTATTAAAAATAATATGTTAATTTGTATATTTATTGGGTTGACCGAACAGAAACCGGTGATTTTTTAAAAGAAAGTAAATTAAGTTTTTTAAATTTTAGAATGAACTTTAATCAATTATATATTCTCCATTTTATTGGATGACCTTGCGCCATCTTTCCTGAAAATTCATTATTCCACTTTATTATATATAAACATATATTCAATATATATTTCATTATATTTTAGTTGTTAGACTCAGCCCAGCCCTAGCTGGGAGTCCAACCCATGATGCCTGGTATAGCTCCAGTTTGCCTAAATTAGGCGGTTCGTTCAACGGAGGGGACAAAGTGACATATTTTCTCAAATTTTATACTAACAATTGACTTTAAATCTCAGGTATAAAAGGTGTAAATGAGCTGGCGGATGCAATTTTCATGATTCTGTATAGTAAAAGATTAAGGATAGGCTCAATATGAAGACAAATTGCCAAAGCTGAAGCTTAGAAATTTGAGCATCACTTACCGAACTCTTCTCCCAGCTGACATCCATTCCCTTTAGGCTACAATCCACATTCTTCAATATAAAAGTAAATATATTTGATTCTTAAGAACTACTCAAATTGAACTGCTTCGCGACTAACCGGAACTTTCTTAGGTATCGCTTAGATAGAACCTTCATCTT
Source organism: Hirtodrosophila trivittata (assembly GCA_035045065.1). Lineage (NCBI taxonomy): Eukaryota > Metazoa > Arthropoda > Insecta > Diptera > Drosophilidae > Hirtodrosophila > Hirtodrosophila trivittata. Next base: position 3,010,494 of record JAWNNK010001028.1, on the reverse strand, counting down.
GTATCTTTTTCGGTTCATATTAATCCTAGGTTGAAGTTTTGCTGTGCCTCTTTTAAATGTTAGTAACAAAGATTATTTTCAATAGTTTCAGATTAGATTTGATTTCAACGCCTTTTCATGAGTTATTTTCTTCAATTTGCTCTCAAACAAAGAACCAGTATGGATGCATTCATCCGAATGTTATATACACTTCCACAAACCAATCTAATTTTTAGGCTAAGGATATGTTAAAAGTCTTAAATCAAAAAAGTAACCTGAAGGACTGTCCATATCACGCATAGATTTCCTATTGAAAACTGCTTTCTCTTCGTTGAGAATAATCTCCAAGTTATCCTTAGATCCTTTCGTACGCAGAACCGTTTGAGCTGCATATCATATTCCCCTGACTTAAAGACCACTTTATTAACCCAATCCAATACTTCACATGATTTCTATAAGTCAGTAACTGCCTCGTTTCCCCCTTCAGTCAATCTATGCGAATCTTCAGCTGAGTAAAACATGAAACTTGCTCTTGTAAAAATATATATATTTGATTCCTAAGAACTGCTCAAATTGAGCTTCTTCGCGACTAACCGGAACTTTCATAGGTATCGCTTAGATTGAACCTTATCAGACATGCAGTTAATTCTTTAGTTTATTCAAATTTACTCGACAATTTCTTCTTCTGCTTCGGCGGAGATATTTGCTTAGGGTGCAGCGAGCTATCGCTCTGATCCGATAATATGATCCAGCACTGGGCGTAATATCTATCTCGTACTCCTCCCACTCCTCCCGCTCAGTTGCCCAATTGTCAGGGCTGTCAAATGGCAAACGCCTACTCAACCTTCGCTACTCCCTCCCAAATGAACCCCCCTCCCCCTTGTGAGACGCGTGGCGCGTGTTGTTTGTCAAAAAATTTAACGCGTAAGTGGAAAAGCATCAAAACAACAACAACAACGACAAAAGGAGCAACACATTTCTATGAAGAAAACACCAAAAAAGTTGTAAAAATTATCAAAGAAAATTTGTACAACCACCCGAACGACCATTGATAACGCACCAATCTTAAGTCCACACCACCCACACCCACCCACTTTCTCTCCTACCACCCAGAGCTCAAACCAAACGAAACGTGTAAATGGACTTTGGGTACCGTTGACTGACTGACTTACCGACCGCTCATCCGCTCATGTCCACCACCCCTGCCCCCCTTTCACTACCCCCTCCTCGCCCCCTTCCTACCCCGCCCATCCATCACTCAAATGCAAAATGGCGATTATTCATAAATCATTAAACACCATTTGGCAATGCGATGGGCTGTGGGTGCTTCGAGGGTGGTGGGAGGGGGTGTGTCGCGGTCGCTGCTGCTGCCTTTAAAATTTTTATCGCTTTCCCAACAAAAACTGGCGAAGAAAAATTCCTAATGAGCTAAGAGAAAAAACGAAGGAAAAAAATATAAGAAGAATACCAAAATAAATGGCAGCAAAAAAAAGTTAAAAAACTTCGGAAAAAATCAAAGGCCGTTTTTTGACCGGTACCAGGGAGGGGGGCAAGGGGGGCGGGGCAAATGGGCGCCGGGTGGGTTTTCGGAAAATTTCGCGGGCTTTTTAACAAGGCGGCCAGGCATAAGGCACAGGCTCAGTTCCCATACTCCCAGACCTGGCGAAGACATTAAAAATTTTGTTTGATACTTTGGCCGCCGCTGCCTCTGCCGCTGCCTCAGTCGCTGTCTCTGTCTCTGCCGCTGTCTCTGTCGCTGTTCTGGTCGTTTGATTTCCGCTTCCGTTTGCCGTTGAGATTAAAAAACATTTTTCGTGCATTTTTTCCCTCGTTTCCCCGATGTTTTAACTACGACAGCAGCAACGACGACGCTCGCGACGACCGCTGCTTTTTTCACGTTTCGTTGGCTGCGCTTCTATCTGCGTATCTGTGAGATACATTAAATTAAAAATTCATCTTTAATCAAAAATTATTGTTGGCATGCACAAGACAAAGTAGCGACGATGCCGGCAGCGTCTGGACGACTAGCTCGAAGGTGGCTCCAACCCAACTACTATCCAAAGGGCAGGGGCTGGTGCGGCTCGGATCTGGGATCGTTGCAGGAAGCTGGATTAGACCGCAGCGGTGCTTGAGAGCCACGCAATCATAGTTGACAATATATCAAAGTTTTTGGCATCTAACCGAATGGCAGGGGGCAAGGACTTCCTCCTCCTGCCGGGGGGTTCTCTGATTATGGAGACGCCATATTGTAATTGCTGTTATTTTGGTTAACTTGCGGGTGAGTCCTGTAAATAGATGCAGCCACTCGCTGTCTGTTACCAAGGTTAGCTCTCCCTAGCTACCTTTACTGTCATCCTCTTCAGCTAATTTAATCCTCTGGCTTTCTACCTATCCTACTATAATTAGTTTAAGACAACTTGAGCTGTATTTACTTTACCCGTTTGTAATTTATCTTCCGACTGAAGCTTGGCCATATATGAATCTAGACGGAAAACTGCTCCTTAAGGATCAATTAATAGTTCAAGTCTTCATGAATAGTTATTTCTAGCTTCAAAGATATTCAAAATGAATCTTGAAATTTTCAGAAGTTTCCGATTTTCTTCCTTTGGATAGGTTATTCACATTGAATTCATCTTGTATCTGCCATTCATCGAAGGATACTCTTAGTGCACTTTGCTTTACCTCTTCAGCTTTCATATTTGAATCTTCCTAAAGGATATCACTGATTCAGTCAACAGTTTCCTCGGGAAAACCTCCTCTGAGTATTCGATTTATATTAATCCTAGGTTGAAGTTTTGCTGTGCCTCTTTTAAATGTTGTTAACAAAGATTATCTTTAACAGTTTCAGATTAGATTTGATTTCAACGCCTTTTCATGAGTTCTTTTCTTCGATTTGCTGTCAAACAAAGAACCAGTATGATTGCTTTCATCCGAATGTTATATACACTTCCACAAACTAATCCAGTTTTTAGGCTAAGGATATGTTAAAAAGTCTTAAATCATAAAAGTAACCTGAAGGACTGTCCATATCACCCATCGATTTCCTATTGAAAACTGCTTTCTCTTCGTTGAGACTAATCTCCTAGTTACCCTTTAGATCCTTTCCTACGCAAAACCGTTTGAGCATTGACTGTATATCATATTCCCCTGACTTAAGGACCACCTTATTAACCAAATCCTATACTTCACATGATATCTATAAGTCAGTAACTGCCTCGTTTTCCCCTTCAGTCAATCTATGCGAATCTTCAGCTGAGTAAAATATGAAACTTGCTCCAGAAGCAATTCCCAGCACGATTTGAAATCCTTTTGTTTGCATCGCCTTAAACTGAGAGTTTAACTCGGATGAGCATCAAAATACTCCCTTAGTCCGTCATTACGACACACGAGTCCCCTGCCTCCCTTCTACACACATAAGCCTATAAATTCTTTTCTTCTCTCGTTTTTTCTTTGGTTATCAAATTCGAGCAAATCAAACAAAGACAGACAAGCTGCCATTAAACTCTGACAACAATAGAAATAACAACAAGTAACGGGTCTCAAGCTCAAGTAATAACAACAACAAGGACTGCAATAAAAGCATCCACCCACACATCCCACACACACCACACACACACACCACACACACACACCACACACACACACCACACAGAGACACAAAGCCATTTGCCTATCAGAAAGTTTTGATCTTTGATTGTGTGGCTCAGCTTTTTAACTAATTTGCGCCACCTCCGACCAATCCCCCCGCCCCACACCTGCAGCAGTGCGAGTGAAATATCTTAAGCGAGCCCCCACCTCCCATCAATCCAGCCCATCACACACACCTCCCTCCCCACACTCCCACACACACACATGAGTAAGACGAAAACCGCATGTTAAACGCGTCACATGCTGTCGCTGGGGAATTAACGGCCCACAAGCCAAGACACACCCCACACACACACACACTGCGAAATATTTTGCATACGTTCGCCTCGCTTAAGCTCACATACAGCCCAAACCCCCCCTGCCACCCCTCTATCGCTTTTATTTGCGCAATATTTTTCTGATAATAACAAATTCGCGAATATGTTTATCTGCGTTTTCATTGCCGTCTGCTTCTGCTTCGTTCCTTGCTCTTCTTACTTCTTCCATCTCCTTCCCTCCTACTTTTTGCTAAACATTTTTATTGTAAACCTTCCTTACACCAACTCCTTGTAGCTCTTCCTGTTCCTGTTGCTGTTGATATGGGGGCTTTGGCTCGGGGCTTGTTTGGATTCGCCGCCTCGTTTTTTGCCATTTGCCAGCGTGCCACTAATTCCATTTGAGACGTAACGAAAACGAAAATGACATCAATTTATTTGTGTATTTTCATGTTATTTTCTTTTTGTTGTCTTTTTTTACTGCCTTCTTTTCCTGCTCCTTGCTGGCAATTCAGCTTGAGAGGCCAATCGAGGGGGTGGGCTGCCAGTCCTATGCCTCGGCTTAAATGAAGAAAACTCAACCTGTAATTAGCCAGAGTATTGCGAACTCTCAAAGAAACTGCATCTACCTAACAAGGACTCTTAAAAGGACTCTTTGGAACTGTCGACTTACCGCAAAGTCCACCTTCCTATTTGCCTACTCTCGTATATAGCTTCAGTCATAATAGAGTTACTAATCGAATCTAGAAATATATCTAAAAATGACTCTTTGGCATTGTGGACTGTCCGGAAGGTCCACTAACTTTTTGCCTATCTTCGTATATAACTTTAGTTATAGTGGAACTCCCATCAATCGAATCTAGAAATGTATCTAGAAGGGACTCTTTGACATTGTGGACTTTCCGGAAGGTCCACTTAACTATATGCCTATCTTCGTATATAACTTTAGCTATAGTGGAACTCCCATCAATCGAATCTAGAAATGTATCTAGAAGGGACTCTTTGACGCTGTGGACTTTCCGGAAGGTCCAGTTAACTTTGTGCCTACCCTCTTCTATAGCTTAAGGTATAGTAGAGTTATCAATCGAATTTAGAAAGGACTCTTTAATACTCTGGACTTTCCGATGTGTTTTCTCTCGTAAATAGCTTAATTGTATCTAGAAATGTATTCAGAAAGGTCTCTTAAGCAATTTGGATCTGCCGGAAAGTCCTCTTGTTTATACGCCTACCCTCATATATAGGTGAAGCTATAGTGGAGCTATCAATCGAATCAAGAAATGTATCTCGAAAGGACTCCTTGATACTGTGGACTTGCTGGAGAACCCACCTAACTATGTGCCCACTGTCAATGTTATCAATCGCTTTTTGTTTTTAGTTTCCAAGTTTTTATTTATTATTGTGTTTTAGCTATTCATCCTTAAACGCGTGGGGCGTCTTCCGGGTGCTCAATCCGCTTAAGAGCCGGCTCCTATCAGAGTCCATCAACATCATCTTCATGCTCCGATGCGGGGCCCAAGTTAAAAATGCAAACAATAACAGCAATTACACCCAAAGGATCGGTTAAAAAGTCAATAAACTCCAGCGGACCAGGCGGACCAGGACCGCACCAGACAGACAGTTCGACCGTTAGGCGGAGCAGCTGAACGTAACGGAATGATACGGTACGGTACGGACTGTCCGGGAATGGGGAAGGGAAAAGGGGAACGGAGTGGGAAGTTGTTGAAACGGACGCTACAAAAACGCGCCAAAAGGCAACCGCAAAGTTACCGCAAAAAAAGCAAACAACAACAATGCACAGGAGAGCTCACCAGGCAGGACTCTCCCACCCTTTGGCCGAAGCCACCCCCTGCCCCCTCAACTGCCCCGCGGCGCAACCTTTTCAAGGAATTCCTCTCTCTGTGTGTGTGTGTTTTTTTACATTTTTTTTTGTTATTCACAAAAACCATAAATCAATTGGACACGCCGCACACACACACACACACATACACACACACACATACGTAATGCAAATCTATTTTTAAATGCGAAATAATACGAATCCAACCGAAAGAAAGATAGAGATAGGTAAGGAGAGTGGGAGATAGAAGGGTGGGCGGGGGTAACCCCCGCGGCTGTGCGTTGAAAATCGCGCGCTGCAAACGAAAAAAAGGGGCAAAAAATGCCGCAAAAATAAGCGACGAACGGCAAAGGTCGAACGGGCGTAAGAGACAAAGATAGAGGGAAATAGATAAGTGGAAGGAGAGCCAAGAGAAGCGGCAAACGGACGAAGGCCACGCGGGAAAAGCCGCTGATACGACATGTGGGAAAAGTCGAAAAGTGTAAAAGTCAGCGACAGAGCAAAGGAAAAAGGAGAAAGCTGAAAGAAGGCAGAAGGAGGAGAGAAGGACGGGTAGGCGGGTAGAGTCGAAGATGCGCTGCCGACCGCCCGCTGGCAATAAAAGAAAAACACGAACAATAAAAATTTCACATTCTGCATGCCCACAAGGAAGCCGAACGGGTTGCCCGGTCCACGAGGCGTCTGAGGCGTCTGAGGCGTCCAAGGGGGAAGGACTGAGGCGAAGAAAAATCAACAAAGGAAAGAAAACTGACACACTTTAAAGCCAAATCATGTAGAGAGTGGAAAGTGGATTTGGTCTACCAAGAAAACGGTAGCTTGCCCAGCGGGTTAGAGATTTGAATAAGGATTGCACTACACGCACCCACACATCCACACACCCACACACCCAGCACACACGCACACACAGACGAAGGGTGGCTGGAGTGTTCGACATTAGTTTTGATAGACTGGCACGCATGTCTGTGTGTAAATCCTTTTGGCTCATTGTTATGCTAACAAATCAGGCAGAAGAAAGCCAGCAGGAGGGCAAGGACAAGGCACAAATCTGATTTCCGTTTCAAGACCCAGCACCACATTGTTGTGCACCACATTTTTTGTGGTCTTTGTGGCAAAGTGGTTGGCTTATTAGCTTAAAAAGCAGAACAGCATCTGAAGAATGGGTAACTGAGAAGTTGAAGCAGTATATATGATGGATTCCTATTGATCGTATTACATATAATTTCCATCTATAGAGTGTCTGGGATTACTTAAGGCAGCAGCTTTAACTCTGAGAGCTTAAGGACAATTTAGGTATGGCTAAAGCCAGGACTAAGGTGCATAAAACAAACTATTTGCGCTTTATCAAAAGATTTTTTCACGCGCCGTTGACAAAATGAAACGTGGCAAAAACGAAATGGAAAACTGGAGAAATGGAGCATGAGGATAAGGGAACAGGTGACAAGGGGCAGGTGGCAGGGGGTACAAACAGGTAGCCAAAGCCAGCAAAGGAAGCTGAGAAAGGCAGGATGATGACGATGACGATGATGAAGAGCAGAAGGAAGTGAAACTGGATGTTGGAGTGAAAGGAGCGTCAGCAACTGCAAAACGCATGACGGAAACATGCTTGCTGAGCGTATGGAGGCCTGTGGATGGGCACGGGGAATAGGTTAGGAAGAATGGGGGGAGGAGCAAGGGGAAAGGGGGCAGGGTAGGGTGTGCCAGCAATGAGTTGGTGACAAAAAATAGATGGTGCGCACTTATTCAAATTAACATAAATCAAAAGAATTTGCAGCGCATAAAATATGAGCACCAAGTCCGCGACAGAGACGGAACACATAGACGTTAGCATCACAGAAAGAGAGATAGAGAGAGAGGTAGAGTGAGAAAAAAGTAAGTGAAGTGAGGTGACAGGAAGTTACAGAGAACAGTTTCAGCTTTGAGACTCTGAAAGTCCAAATGAATGCGGCATAGACGACTGAATGTGTATTTAAAACTAGGCAACGGCAACGGGATTGAAACAATGTCATCATCTCAGTAAATCTTAATTTCTCTTCCAACAAGGACATGACATTAGTGAGAAGGACATTATTACTCGGGATACTGCTTCAGCCTTACTAACTATCTATAACTGCAAGGATGTGTGAAGTCTGAAGCTTTCAGCTATCAATCGAAGGGCTCGAAAATGAATGGAAAATGTGATGGGATTATGGAGAAAGTTACTTCAAGGATTCAAGACAAAAACATATTCAGATCGGTCTTAACCCAAATCTTTCTCTATGAACCCAATAGAAATATGAGATCCTTCTAAGGAATCCTTAAATATTCTATTCTTAGATAGTTTTACTCAGATACTTTCTCTATTTAGATGATATCTTCCTCCCTGCGTTTCTTATTCTTGAAAAAATGTTGAATTGTAGAACAAAGAATACCTTATCATTATCCTAGTCAAAAGTCAGAAGTCATTATCTATCATATCATAATCTAAATCAAAAGTTGTTGCTTCTTTCTCAGTGTTCGCTTTAGAGAAACTTACAGCATAGCAGATCCCATGGACTTCTCAACGGAAGTTTCTCTCTACGCTGACTTTGCATAGTCCTTTCTAAAAGTAACGTGTGTGTTTGTGAGTGTTTTTTTATGTGTGTGTGTGTCGGCTGATTGTTTGTGTGTGTGTGACTAACGTTAACATTTTTGTGATTTTTCATAATTTTTTTGAGCGGGTTTTTCACACCTTTTGCGGGACTGGTGACAACGTCGCGACGGTTTCGCATCATTTGCTCCGTTGTTGAGCATTTCCATTTCCATTGCCACTTCCGTTTCCGTTGATTTGTTGCCGCTGCCGCTGCTGCCACCTCAAATGCTGCAGGCGTGGCAGGATGTGGCTGCTTAAAACGCAGCACGCAGCAAAAGGAGTAAAATGGAAGCCAACGCCTCAGTCTCGGCTGCACATAATTTGTAACAATTTTGCACCCACAGACGTAACAGCACTCGTCATCAGCCCGCTCTCTCCTCCTGCCCCTTAATCTGCACACATTCACCCAGAGGTAGGGGTGACAGAATGGTGTGGGGGAGGGGTAGGTTGGGGTAGGTTGGGGTAGGGGCAGGGGGCGGCGGAATCGTCTACAATCGCCGCATGCATTTGCCCCAAATTGCTCGAATTTAAAATAAACCCTGCTAAGACTCCCCCTCCCACTCCACCCCCTTTAAGTTTATAACGCTTCTTCTTCATTCCATTCTGCTTCCTCTCATTTCTTTCATTCTTTCTCCTCTTTTTTTTGTTTTTTTGGTATATATGCGAATATAAATGAAAATTTTGTTGTTTGGACGTGACACATTTAGTTTGGATATATGACGACAGTCGTCCTCAGTCGTCAGTCAGGCGCGCATTGGCTCGTTAAGTGGAAGGATGAGGGGTTGGGGTTTGGGGTTGAGGTTCGGGTTGGAGGGCAGTCAAAGGATATCGAAGGGTGTGAGGCCGACTGCCAATGACGACAACGTAATTTGCTTTTGAACTGTACAATAGTTAAATTAATTCAACGAAATTATTTAGGCTCTTTTTCTTGTATAACGTCATCTTCACAGACACTCGACTGTGACTGACTTTCGGTAACCCTTAACCCTGGTCTAGCAAGCACACATTTCGCACTAAAATACTTAGACACACCCTCACACATACAATGTATGTAAGTTGACTCTCTTATTAACAGGTGACAACTGTAGAAGAGAAAACTGAAAACTTGTGTCTTTAAAGCAGTTTTATCAATATTTCAGAGGTCTGCATGGAAGTTCCATACATTGAAATATCATTGAGGTATATATGAATCCACTAATCAAGATTGATCTCTCTTGGTAGCTCTTAAAGTCCCTGAGAGAGACGCGTTCATTCCGACAGACAAACAGACAGACCATCTTGGTTATTTATCCTAGGCAAGTATATGTATACCTTATGAAATCAGAGATGCTTCCTTCTACCTTTTACATGCCCATTATAACTTTAGCTTAGAGTCTACCATATGGTAAGACCATCTTGGTTATTTATCCTAGGCAAGTATATGTGTACCTTATGGAATCAGAGATGCTTCCTTCTACCTGTTACATGCATATTATAACTTTAGTTTAGAGTCTACAATATGGAAAGACTATCTTGGTTATTTATCCTAGAGAAGTATATGTATACCTTATGAAATCAGAGATGCTTCCTTCTACCTTTTACATGCCCATTATAACTTTACTGTGGGCTTCTTAACCAGTTGTGAAAGCTAAGAGTCTACAATGTTAACATATTGAAATCAGCTAAACAAGATTGCAAATTTAACCAGATAGATATAAACTGTATTTCAATCGACTATTACGCCAAGCAAGCCTTTGACAGGGTGTGACCTGCTGGCCTCCTAGTCAAAATAAAGAGAAAATTGTTAGCACCGTATATGAATAGAATAATGCTACAAATATTGTTTTTTCCGTAGTGGATGTCCCTGCACTTAAAGCGTCTTGAAGCTCTTTTTGGCGCCTACACCCTTGCTGACTTTCAATACATTGAAACGCACGGTCTTTGAGAGGGGACGGCACTCACCAATGGTGACGATATCACCGTGCTCCACATCTCTGAAGGCGGGCGAGCATTGGACGCTCATGTTACTATGACGCTTCTCAAAAGGACTGTATTTACGCACAAAGTGCAGGTAATCACGACGAATGACAATTTTAGTTTTGCGTACAATACCAGTCAGGATGCGACCACGAATTCCGACATCGCCAGTTTATGGGCACTTCTTGTCAATGTAAGTCCATCAATGGCCTCACGCGGGGTCTTGAAACCTAGACCAACATCACGGTAGCGACGCAGGAGCTTCTTTTTGGTGACACCGGGTTTCACCTTACGGTTTAGGTTAACACCGAACTGCTTTTGGAAGGCACGTTCGTTCTGATCAGCCATGTTGGAGCAAGAGGAAAGAAAGAAATAACCTGATGCTTCGCTCTTACTTGGCGGCTAGAAATTTTCAAGTAGGAGTAAGATCAGGAACTTCCAGTAGCTGCTGGTGGACCGCAAAGAATTGTGCTTCGCTCGCTCTTTTAGGTTTTGCACACGGTTGAAATCTCTACACCTGAAGAAATAAAGGTCTTTCAACAAAAATCTCTACTGGCTTCCTTAGCGATTGGTGTCTGTATGTTTAGTATGAAGTTGCAGAAGGTGTCCAAGAACATCATAGATGGAATATTTTATTTAACGAGGCTAAATGTATTAACGTGTCTTACATTTTCAGTAGAAGTGTAGCAACCCAGAAGAGTGCTGAAACTGCAAATGAGGCGAAGTATCTGGCAGTAATCTTCGATAGAAGGCTTTCAAGCTACGCTCAGAGTCTGTAGAGCTAAAATATATCCTTAAGAGCTTGCTAAAGTCAGTATCTAACACTCTGCTTATAAGAAAAAGTTATCATTCTTGCATTCTTTTTTATCAATTCCAACTTCTATTCAGTTTCCTTCTAAAGAATCGAATACCTTTTACTCTCTATTAGAGGACACTTAGTACGACTCTTGTATCGTTGAATGAAGCTTATTGAACCCTTTTTTGCTAACTGTGAAAAGTACTTTTAAATAAGGCAGCGTATATGAAGTCTACCCTCTGTCCCCCCCTCTCAGATGTGTGTGTGTGAATGTTACACCTCACGCCAAACCTATATGAAACGCTATAAATCAGAAGTACTCAATGTCAGCCCAATGAACTGCAAGCGCCAGAACCACTAAGAGATACGTGTAAGGCACCCCCTTCCCCCTTTGTAACCCCCTTTTAGCTGTAATACTTCCAATTCCAAAAGGAAAAAAGAAAGAACACTCAGATCCCCGTTGCCTGAGCAGAAGAAACTGGCAAATGCAAGTGGAGCTGGCGTCGCGTTATTTGTGGAATTTCTTGAGTACATTTCGATGATAAGCAGCAGCCGGCACATGTATGTGTGTGGGTGTGTGTGTGTGTGTGTGTGTGTAAGGTGGGTGGGGTATGGGGAATGCTGGGATGCTGCTGCTTGAGTTTTCTTAACAATTTGTCATGCATGGAACGCCAAATATGCCGAAAGGAGAAAAATGTATTAAAAGCAGCCGCCTAACAGTCGAAGATGTAGAAATGCTAGAAATGCGCAAATAAATCATTTCTTTTGCGTGCCTTTTTTCCAGCTGTGTGTGGCTGTCTCTACGTATATGTGTATGTGTGTGTGTGTGTGTGTTATTTGGCATAGATATCAAACAGGGGCTAGGGCTTAAGCCTGTGCTGTTGCCTGTCTGAAGTAGTTTTGGTTTCGAAGGCACTTGAAATATTTTCACGTGTCTTGAACAAATGTCAAATACACACACAGCCACACACACACACACACACACACACACACACACTCACAGTGAGACAGTCATATACACATAAATCAAAAATTGCATTTGCACAGGCAGACGATGGCACAGATGGATGGAAAGTGTGGGATCAACTCGTGAAAGTATTGAAATGTAACGCATTTATTTTCATTACAAGTTGCCCACAGAAGTATGCAAAAGGCGCAGGACTCACCGAGCGTGTATGGCTGTGTGTGTGTATGTGTGTGCGTCACTAATGTGACAGTCAGCAGCCCTTTAAGCCGCTGCCGACGAGCTATAAGCACTTTATTGGATCATCAGACTTATTTTGATATGTGGCCAAATATGAAGAGAAAAAAAGACGAAGCCGAAACATGCATGAAACGCGACTGCGCTCTATGTATGCGTGTATGTGTGTATATGTGTGTGTGTGTGTGCGTGTATGTCTGTGGCAGGCATTGACATTTTGCAAGCGCACAGCGTCAGGCTCATAAATTCTTGTCATGCGGCCAGCGACAAGGACATGGAGGACGCTGAGGATGTCAACTTTGCTCAAGTTATTTTCATTTGTGTAACATTTTTGCATACTTTACGGCGCATTTGACGCACGTATACATGTGTGTGTGTGTGTGTATATACGTATATACGTATGTGTGTGTGTGTGAATGTTCTTTTGCCGACTACTTTTTGACAAATCTACTTAGGCATTTCTTTGGTTTTGCTTTGTTTATTTATGTTTATTTGTGATTTATTTCGATAACATAATAAATATCATACATGTCTCCTTGCCTACGTGTCTGCCTCTCTCTATCTGCGTGTGTGTGTGTGTGTGTGTGTATGATTCTGTGTGTGGGTAAGTGGGTACTCTTATGTGCATTATCTTCACTTGGATTCACCACTTCACTTAGCCCTCAATGATATCTCCATAAAGTAGACTCACATGTGAACATTCTTCGTTGTCTGCCAACGAAATCCTCGTCAAATATTTGAAAAACTTGCGACAGTTTTTACTATCGATGGAGGCTTGGAGTGAAAACTCTTAAAGAATCTCTAAAGAAATGCTTTTAATGGAGATTGGAATCAGAATTTGTGCTTGATGATCCAAAAGAACCGTTTAGTATTTGCCCTATGAGTGGGTAACTTTCTAATTGAATTATCTTTTTTTTGTGATTTTTGAGGCTATTATACATAGATTAAGTTTCCACTTACCTGATAAATATTTGGTTAAGTTCATCAATGCAAGTAACACTATAAAAAATAGAAAGGAAATTTTATAGAACTTTAATATTTGAAGTGAGAATAACATTATGTTTAGTTCTTCTATGAAAGCATATTTTGAATACAACAAATTTAAAGTGTATTTTTGGCAGATTTGTTTTGCCTTTACAAACCTTTTTGTTGGTGTCGACGCGGTGTACGGGGGATACTTACATACTCACATACTTACATACTTACATACTCACATACTTACATACTTACATACTTGCATACTTACATACTCACATACTTACATACTTGCATACTTGCATACTCACATACTCACATACTCACATACTTACATACTTACTTACTTGCATACTTACATACTAACATCCTTACATACTTACATACTTACATACTTACATACTTACATACTTACATACTTACATACTTACATACTTACATACTTACACACATATATTCAACTTCTAGCTATAAGAAGAGTTTGTATGAAAATACAGTTTATAAAAAACAAGCACTTTGGATATTCCAATAAAAAGTGAGCTGAAATATTTATGTATATACATACTTATTATTTATTTGTGTACATATGTAATAGTAAAACTTAAAATTTGTCTATTTGATTACTCACAATTGTGCTCTGCTTGGCTTTAGTTCGACTTGTCTTGCCGATCTTCTTTTCGTCACTGTGACAATCAGAGCTCAATCGCACAGCTGCAGTCTGAAAGTTGCTGCCGTTCGTGTAGGTGCGAACGAGATACAAAATAAAGAGGGGGAAAGGGATTTGCCGATTACCGTTGCAGAAATCCCGTATGATACATTCGTACAGTGGGCAACGTTGGATTAGGCTCGCGCTAAATTATTTCCGAATTAGCGACGCAAAACTTTTATTTAATTTACATTCCACAATTTGTTGCCAGAGATGTCAACAATTTTTAAAGGAATTTATGTCCAAAGAGGTTCTTTCAGTATAATTTTGGTTTCAACTTTGTTTTTCCAAAGTTTCATTGAAATAAATCTATTACCTAAATATTAATATTATGTTTACAAATAAGATATTCTGTTGGAACAACCGTTTCTTTGCTTTTGCATTACATTCAAAATAAACTCTTATTGTATTGTAATTATATATTTCATAACAATTTAGATTGGTTCTGAATTTATTTAAGTAACAAACTTTATTTTTATCTATTTAAAGTCTCTCAACGTGCTCAAAATAAGTACCAGATATTCACACTTTTAATCCAATTAAAACAAGTTATTCTCTTTTGTGCCTTTGTTCCCTGTAACTGGGCTTAATAATTCTCAATACAATTTGAATCCATTTTCAATTCATTTCAATTTGTAAATCTTTTAAAAAAATTAAATTACATCCTGAATTAAAAAGTTTACGCTACAATGTTTATACATCCTAGATAGTTAGCCTTTTTATACGAAGTCTGTTCAAAAGAATAGGTGAATATTTTGCCCACTGTTTTCTTCGATTACAATCGCGTGGTGCCAAGAGATCCGTACTTCCCAGATGTTCTTTTCCTTTATCCTATTCTCTTTATCCCTTTATCCTATTCCCAAAACTGAAGAGACCAATGAAAGTAAAGCGCTCTGCCACAATTGAAGAGATGAAGTCGGAATCGAAGAAAAAGTTAAAGGTCATACCGAAAAGCGCATTTCAGAAGTGTTTCGAGGATTGGAAGAAGTGCTGGCATAAGTGCATTATATCTGAGGAGGATTACTTTAAAAGGGACCAAATGGATATTGATGAATAAATAAATACTTTACGAAAGAATTTCAATATTCAAATTTTCTTTTGAGTGGACTTTTATGAGGAGAACACGAATAATTTC
Organism: Hirtodrosophila trivittata; assembly: GCA_035045065.1. NCBI lineage: Eukaryota > Metazoa > Arthropoda > Insecta > Diptera > Drosophilidae > Hirtodrosophila > Hirtodrosophila trivittata. The sequence continues at coordinate 2,995,399 of JAWNNK010001028.1, read as the reverse complement.
ATTCACAAATTCAAATTGATTAAACTTAATTCAAAAAAATTTCACTAATATTGTTTCATATTATTTTCAGCACTTCCAAGTTGCCAAAAACAAACGAATTAATCTTTCAACAGCAGAACAACAGCTACGTTTAACAGCTGTTAACTTAACATTTATTAATATGTAAGATTTAATGAATTTCTAATATATATTTTAGTCAATCAATTGAAGCTAAACGACTTTCGCAAAATTGTCTTTGGCCAGTTAGAGTGGTCAATAACCAGCTTAAGGTTCAGCTGTTCATTGAGCTGGTTCAAATCTGGTTCAGCTACCAACAAAATAATGTCTGTCATATTTGCAGAAATAGTTTCTTTGGCTAAATATGCGATTCCTTTCACTTATGGGTAGTTCGGCAGATAATTGGCAGGTTGCCCGTGGATAGAGCTATTAGGTGGTAGAATTTTGTCAGTTGATCATTAAATGTAGAGTAGCATGGCAGTTCCGATAGCCGTATCCCCCCTTCGGTCGCAGCCCTCTGGCCAAGAGTTGGAATCAAATTATGGCAAATTTCCCATTAGTTTTAATGGATGTGCTCGCCGCTCTTCAATGCTATCAAAACGCTGCAGGTGAAATGTGGCAAGCATTTCGATAGAAAATTTCTGCGTTTTCCCATTTTCTTTTCAATCTCAATCTCACTACCCCCCCACCCATCTCTCTCGCACATCTGTGCAGCGCTCCTTTTCACTCTCATTGTATAACTAGTGGCTGTTTTTTTTTTTATGTAGCCGCTTCGTTTCGCGCTTCTTTCCTCATTTTCCATTTATTTATTTTTTATTATTATATATACATATATATCTGTATAAGTATATACTTGTATATGTATTGTGCTGTCGCCCCCTGCCGCATTTTGTTTGCGGCAACTTTTTTGTCGATGCAAAGGAAACAGGAAATATCTTTGGCTGGCCGCTCGTTCGTCCTCGTTGGCGCTCAACGTTGTCTTCGTCCTTATAAATGACAACGCCTCATCGCGCAATTTGTTTACCTTACATTTTCTGGGTAGGGGGTGGCATCTCATCTGATTCTTCTTTTTCTTATTTTTATTTCTCTCTTCTCTTCTCTTTTTTTTTTTTTTTGGTTGTTCGGCCCGTAACAACAACAGCAACAAGAACAACATCAATTTTGAAATTGCTACATTAGTGTTGCCCACTTAACAAGTTTAAGGGGCCCTCGAGTTGGGTCCCCCTGCTCCGGCCAGCCTCTCCACTCCTGGGCTGGCCCCGCCCTGGAGTCGCCTCTGTCGTATTAAAATTAGTGATTAATTTTTACGCTCAAAATATGCAAATGTGTTGCATTGATGAATACATTCACTGGGCAGGGTGTCAGTAGGTGTAGGGGGGTAGGGCTGGGCGTGGCATGTCGAGGCGTCACTTCATTTTCTACTTCATTGCCAAAGTTCGACGCCGGGTACGTGTCCACTGGGAATTGCACACTCGCACACCCAAGCGGCGGCTGCCTCTTTGTCGATTTTAACGCACTTTTCTCAAGGAAATGAAAAATTTTATGTCATATTTTTTATTTAATTTTTTTTCGCTCGCGTTTTCTTTCTTATTTTTTCTTCCTTTTGGGAAAGTGGGCGTGTGCGTGGCCAGCGGCTAAAATTGATTATGGATGAACGCTGCGCGTCGCGACGCAGCGCAATTAACATTATTTTTAATTCTGAGCGGTCCACTTTCGGGCGCCGCTAATGAAGCATGCAAATCACCGAATCAGGATGGAAATGGGAAATGGGAAATGGGCAATGGGAATGGGAAACGTGAAGAAGTGGACCTGATAAGTTGCGCTCGTTTTAGCGCTTAACTTAATTTTCTCTATTAGTGTCAAATTTTTAATCTATTTTCTGGCTCTGCACTCGACAAATGATATGCTAATCAGGAAAAGTCGCTGGAAAACTCGCTGGAAAAGTGAAAATCCAAAGATGCCAGAGCCTAATTGAAAGGTATCAATTAAACTCTGATTATGTATGGGAGTTAGTATAGTCTATAAACATAACTATTACCAGATAAGACTTATTTTCAACATTTTGTTGCATGCTCAAAAGAATAGTAGTGTGTTGCAAAGTTTTTACTGTGTCCTAATTGATAGGTATAAATTCAATCCCTGATTTTGTATGAAAGTAAAGCCAGATAAGACTATTTTTTGCATGTTCAGAAGAATAGTAGTATTGTGCAAAGTTTTCACTGTGCCTTAATTAAAATGAATGAATTAATCCCTTATTTTGTATAAGAGTAAATATACTCCATAAACTTAATACTTATTTATAACCATTTTTTGTATGTTCAAAAGAAAAGTAGTATGCTGCAAGGTTTTCACTGTGGAAATCAATTAATCCCTGATTATGTATAATAGTAAATATACTCTATAAACATAACAATTACCAGATAAGACTTATTTTCAACATTTTGTTGCATGTTCAAAAGAATAGTAGTGTGTTTTACAGTCTTTACTGTGTCCTAATTGAAAGGTATAAATCAATCCCTGATCTTGTATGAAAGTAAATCTACTCCATGAACTTATCTGTAGCCAGATAAGACCATTTTTTGCATGTTCAGAAGAATAGTAGTATTGTGCAAAGTTTTCATTGTGCCTTAATTAAAATAAATCAATATAAGAGTAAATATACTCCATAAACTTAATACTTATTTATAACAATTTCTTGTATGTTCAAAATAATAGTAATAATAATGCTGCAAGGTTTTCGCTGTGGCTTTATTGATGGAAATCAATTAATTCCTGATTATGTATAAGAGTAAATATACTCTATAAACTTAACTATTGCCAGATAAGATTTATTTTCAACATTTTTTACATATTCAAAAGAATAGTAGTCTGTTTCACTGTGGCCTATTTAAGAAGTTTCAATCAATCCCTGATTTTGAATGGGAGTAAATTTACTCTATAAACTTAATACTGATTTTTAACCATTTTTTGCATGTTAAAAAGAATAGTAGCGCCTGCAAAGTTGTCACTGTGGCGTAATTGAAAGGTATCAATCAATCCCTGATTTTGTATGAGTGTAAATATGCTCTATAAACTTAAATGTTGCCAGATAAGACAATTTTTTGCATGTTCAGAAGAATAGTAGTCTGCTGCAAAGTTTTCACTGTGGCTGGAAAACATGCTTGAGTTCGTTTTTCCCAGAGCAACATCATAATAGATAGCTGAGGGGTAGCTTCGGATTGGGTTTGTGGGGGTAACATGATACTGAGGTTACAAAACGTTAACAGTTGACTTGTCTTGCAAGACGGTTGAATTGCTGGCCAACAGCTGCTTCAGGAGGAAACACAACACAGCACACAGACTCTCCGGATCTGAAGCTCAGCTTGTGGGTGGGTGGTACTGGTGGGTACTGGGAACTGGGTACTGGGCTGCTCATTGCGAATGCACAAAGCTGTTGTCGGCCTGCAGCAGCACGGCAAATGCCTTGTGCCTAGGTGCCGCACTATGTTGAGGGTGTTTCTGTCTACGTTTTGTGCCCCTCCCAGAAGCCCGTTATTGTTGTTATGCCCTTTTTGCATTAAGAAATTAAAATCTGCGCTACAAAAATGCACGGAAAACGGTTTGCCACGCGAGGCACACACACGCACACACAAAGACGAAGACGAAGATGGTGGCAGAGACTGAGACTGAGGCTGAGGCTGCACATGTGGCGCGCTCTCAACGCCTTCCATCCTGCGAGTGTTTTGTTATTTTTGTAGAAGTTTTGTAATTGCGGAAACGCGCAACTGCTTCACATACAGAGAGGCTGCAGCTGCAGCTACAGGATTCGGAGACTCCAAGCCAAGCTAAAACCCAGAGACGCTGAGTCTCTGACTCAAGTGTTCGATATGCGGGCCGCCAACTGCTCTTGGAGGCAGCTAAACGGGTTTGGGGCAGCAAACTTGCAAAACTTGAAGTTATGGACGCGTAAATTGAAAATACACATGAGGACAACACACACACACACACATAAGAAACACATATACTATATAAGCTTATAAATATGTGTAACTCTCGCACATGGCAGACAAATAGCTGGAACATGTAGCGAGTTCTGCTTCACATTATTGAAACTATAAATTTCTAGAAGCAATCTTTTGCGGCCAGACAATGCCTGCCTGCCACCGAGGGGGGCTGGTTGGGGCTTGGCTAGCGTCACACGGGCACAGGACCAACAGCCGCTCCACTTTATATTTGTGTTTGCATTGTAGTTTTGAGCCCCGCGACCTCAACCCCCAATCCCCTGCGAAGGCTCCAATCACCAGCTCTTAGCCCAATGGCTGTGCTCCTTGCGTCGATGTTGTGGTCGAAAAGTTTTCTCATTTCGCGTGGCAGCGCCAGTTCCATTCCCAGGCTCCAATGCAAGGAGTATGCCCACATACCTTTCCCTCTGCAATTGTAGGCAACGCGGCTGAAGGAAATAAAAAGAGTTTTCGACTCGCGGAAACTGAAACTTGTTCAGATGAACTCATTATATTTGGCTCTAACATATCTGGAATACATGAGATGTCTCGCCGACTCCTCCTCAAATATCACACAGAGATTACGTTCAGACTCGGAAACACATTGAGCATGTTTGTCTAGTGTATTAGCGCATCAAAGAAATTGATAATCTCTTAATAAGCAGCGTCCAAGACGGTCGAGCAAACAGACCAGAGAGAGGAAAATCCTTGGATGGGGCTTTTCTTACGTATTAATAATCTGAGGGAAGCCCAAGAGCCAACAAACAACAAGGAGCGAACTTCAAAGTGCCCTCGGAGCTGGACACGTGAGGACACAACCACCACATGAATAGAGCAGATATCAAGTAAAAGGACTTAAAGGACTCTCAGAGAGAGAGAGGGGAAGGGGAAGGGGAGGCTGCTAACAAGCTGGCCCATTCCCTTGGCCACGTTTGACACGCACACAAATCACTTGATTCAATCATCTCGAAAATTGATAACATGCCATTTACAAATGACATCGAGAATGGCCCAAACAACGAGCTCCGTCGACTGATTCCTCCGGGGGGAATGTGGCTAAAAAACGAACTCAAATCAAGCCGCCAAGAAGTATGCAACAAATTATTTATGGCCAGCAAAAGAGCAGCTAAGAATAGAGCCGAAAGAAAAGAGAAGAAGGAAAAAAAAAGCAGAAATCAAAATTAGGACACGTGCCGCAAGTTGACCAACACAAGAGCCAAACAATGTGCAGCACGGCGCCTGCCCCCTTTTCATGCCACCCCCTTGTGAGTCGCCCCCTTAAAAAAAAGCCCAGCCATAATTGAGGCGGTTGGAGGGGAGTGAAAGTTGCAGCAGAAGTGAAAGTGAAACGGAAACGTTACAACCGCGCTGTGGCACGCACTCGCCCACACACACACACACAAGCATCTTTGACCCACACACACACACACACACACACACATAGAATTCCCGGCACTCATTTGCGATGCCTTGCACGCTGCGCCTTTCATTTCAATTTGAACTTTTGTTGTTTTCTTTTTTTTCTGTGTATCGTCGAGTGGTTCACAATCTGAACAATCGACCGGGCTCAATCGGACAATTGATTTGAACGCATTTGCGTGTTTGCCTCAAATAACTGCAAATTATTTTCCTTTTGTTTGCCCCTATCTATCTGTCTCTCTCTCACACTCTCTTTAGCCCACGCCCCACTGTGCCATAATCATCGCTCGGAATTCCATGGACCCCGCCCACCATCAACTGGGGCCGCCTACCCTGACAATATGGAATCAAGTTAAGTGATTCGCTACGTGCTGCGTTTTTTGTTTGGGTCCAGTGTCTTCAAAAAAAAACAAAACCGCATATTATAAAGGAAAATCGGAAAAACGAATGGAAAATGTATGGAAAACAATCAGCTGGAATAATTCCTGTGGCCTCATATCTAATCAGAATAGTACGTAATAAATTATCTTCTTATTGGAAAAGTGAAACTGATTTGTTACTAAAAAGTAGCGCCAGACACATTGGAACCACTTAATGATTGAACTACATATGGAACCAGCTCCGAAATGAATGTTATTCATCTTGAGAGTTTAAGCTTTCTTTCTGACTCGACTACGTGCTAAGATTTCTCTCTAAGAGAGAGCTTAATAAAGAACCTAGGGATCTAAGTCTGAGCCGCTCCATGAACTAGATCAGCTGCTGCTTAGCTCATAAGAAAACTGTCTTCTGTTGGTAACGGTAAAGTCCGTAGAAGGGCTATTAAATTGAACATTCCGATTGTTTAAGATATTTGAAGTGCATAAGGACCATCATCAAACAGATTGTTCATTTGAGGTTAAGCTTCCTTTCTGGCTGGACTACTTGCTAAAAGTTATCCCAAGGGCACCTCATGAACCAGTTTATCAAACAGAGAGCTGAATAAAGAACTACCTAAGAACCTATAGAAGATCCAAGACTGAGCTGCTCCTTCATCTAGATCAGCTGCCTGCTTAGCTCCTAGGAAACTTTCATCTATTGGTAAGGGTATCCCATCCCCTTTAAGTCCATAGAAAGGGCTCTTAAATTGAACATTCCGATAGTTTGAGATATTTGAAATGCATAAGGAACATCATATAACATTTGAGGTTAAGCTTCCTTTCTAACTGGACTACTTGCTAAAAGTAATCCCAAAGGCACCTCAAGAATCACTTCATCAAACAGAGGGCTGAATAAAGAACTACCTAAGAACCTAGAGAAGATCCAAGACTGAGTTGCTCCTTCAACTAGATCAGCTGCTGCTTAGCTCATAAGAAACTACCATCCGTTTCTTAGGGTATCGCATCCCCTTTAAGTCCATAGAGTGGGCTCTTAAATTGCACATTCCGATTGTTTGAGATGTTTGAAATTCATAAGGAACATCATCAAACAGATTGTTCATTATAACATTTGAGGTTAAGCTTCCTTTGTGACTCGACTTATTACTAAGATTGGTCTAAGTAAAGCCTCATGAACCAGTTCATCGAACAGAGAGCTGAGAAAAGAACTACCTAAGAACCAAGAGAAGATTTAAGAAGATCTAAATCAAGCCCGCTCGAACTAGATCAGCTGCCTGCTTAGCTCCTAGGAAACTTTCATCTATTGGTAAGGATACCACATCCCCTTTAAGTCCATAGAGTGGGCACTTAAATTGAACATTCCGATTGTTTGGGATATTTGAAATGCATAAGGAACATCATCAAACAGATTGTTCATTATACGCAAACAGAGGCAGCTACAAAGGAGACTTAAGCAAACTTTAATTAAGAGCCGCAGACCCAGAAACAGCTCAACAACAATGGCCTTGGGTCAGTTATGGTATGCGGTATGCTTGTGCTTATGCTTGGGGTTTTCCAGGGGGCGGAAGGGGGAGGGAAAAAAGTGACCAAAAGTCAGCAACACTTAAGCAAAATGTCAAATACACAAATAACAAAATGAAAACGCCCTCCGGGGTGCATTTGCTGGTCAAACTATGCGACTCGAATGAATAGTTTCAGTCAAACTAAAATGAGCAAAAAAGGTTTAACCCAAAGCCCCAGACCCGGACAGCAGCTGCAGCCCAAGTATCGATAGTTTCGGAAGCAAACTTTGCAATATATATATACTCAGATATATATATATGTTGTACTATAAAAAAAAGGGAAAACAAAAACAAAGTGACAATAACAAGCACAAATGGACACTCCTGAGGATGACAATGCTTTTCGACCCAGACCCAGACCCGGAGCTGGAGCCGGAGCCGGACTCAGTCCCGGACCCACCACTGCCAGTGGCCAACATAAGCAAATTCTTCAGACGCTGCCAGACGCCGCCCGACCGCTTGACATCCGGCATAAATGTCAAACGCCAACTTTGACCACAGAATACATGTTGGGTCAATGCATTGACAAAATGTCTGACTGCTCAATGGACAGCAGCGGGTGCACTGACTGTCGAGTGGGGGGTTGGGGGTTACCAGTAAACCAAATATATTCATAGCCTGACTGATTTCAATTGGGCCATGGGCATTATTGGGAGGCAGCTACTGCCAACTGCTCACTTAACGGTTGCCCTTGCTTTATTTCGCAATTAAAATCTCGCTCTCTCTTCCCACGGGCTGCAGGTTGGTCGCTTCTTAAATACCCTTTGAAATGCTTCTTATCGATATGTTTATCGATTAATTATAGGTCTTAAAATGTGAATGTGAGATAGGCTGTGTATGCAGTACTTCTATTAAGATAATCTGTCCTCTTACTCTTTGGATTAGCTTAGGAATTTCTTTAGTCAAATTGTTCTCAAAGGAATTTACTTACTTTCCTTGGAGGAAAAGTAAAAGAGTCTAAGGGAAACTTGTTAATGAGCAACTTGATGTTGCATATTTTGAGATTATATTGTCTGATGTCATATGTTTTAGTCTATATAAGGTCTTCACTTCAGTTGTAAAGGGATTATTCCTATAATCAAGAATCAAATATTTCAATTCTGAGCGAGCTCTAGAAAGGAAAGGCCTGTTTCTTCAAGTATAAACCAAAAATTTTGGTTATGATAAATTGTTTGAAACAAAGATTCAATAATTGTAACTTAGAATCTGACATTATATCGAAAAGAACCTAATTTATAGACAAAGATGAGAAAACTAGTTCATTGATTCACTGCGAACTTCAAAACCCAAAAAAGTGAAAGACTAAAATTATTTTTTCTCTAGTAAACTTTCTGCTTTATAGACTCTCCATCTAACATTTTATAGAAATGAACAGTAAAATAAAAATAAGTTATAGACATAGATGGACAAACTAGTTCACAGATTCATTGCGAACTTGATAACCCTAAACAAAAAGAACGAATATTAAATCTTTTCTCAAGAGGTTTCACCTTTCTATGAAATTTGTTTCTGTGGCCAGCAACTAATATGCTTTAATTTGTGAAAGTGTATGCGAAATGTCCGCTGCCAGTTGTCATGCTGCTCATCTGCTCATCTGCTCATCTGTTTACCCTGGACAACAAGCAAATCTAACCAAGTGCGTCGTTTAATTACAAAACGAACAACGCATAAAAACCGACTCGACTGTGGCCAGGAGGAGGAGGAGGAGGAGTGTGTGTGTGAGTGTGAGTGTGCTGGAAAGACCTAGGACAGCACATGGAACTGAATCTGAACCTGAACCAGGCAGAGGCACAGGACATGCGGCATTGACAGCAACAGTAGCACCATTGTCTGGCTGGGACCCATCTCGGCCCCTGGGCTCAGCGGTTGACATTTGCAATATTTGACATTTAAGTAAAGGCATAAATTTGTGTTTAATGAAAGCCAAAGGCAGTCGAGTCGCATTGCTCTGACTTCGGCTCCAACTCCGAATCAAATTTCGTGCATATGTGTGTGTGTGTGTGTGTGTGTGTGTGTCGTGCGCCATATGACGCGATACACCAATGACAATGGCTATGGGAATGGCCATTAGGCGGGCAGCCGCAGCGCCAGATGGCGCCACTAGCCAAGGAGTGGAGTCTATTGAGCGGCCATTGGTACATGATGTCCAGAACGTGTTCCTCTATTCGTGACTGGCACATCCTGTGCACATCCTGAACCTGTTCCCTGCTCAGCTTTTAGTTCTATTGATTTTAATCAACTAATCCCAAAACAAATTCCCAAAGTTCTGCTCATAATTCACAGATTGTTCCAATATGCAGAGCAGTAGTAGGGCAGGAGAGGAGAGGTTTGCAATTAAAAACTTAAAATCTGCGCTGCAAAACAAATAAAATGCAATTAGCATGATTTGAATTACTTAAGTGGCAAGTACAGTGAAGCCTCTAAAACCCAACTGGAAGCTGTCTCTTGGTTTCTTTGATCAGCTTCTTTGCAGTTAAGACAAGAACTTGGCAGTGGGTTAAAAAGCAAGCAAAGATTAAGCCAAAGCTTAAGATGAAGTTGTTGTTCCTATGACAGCATAAGCTGCAAGTACCATTTAGTCAATTAACACTGTACTTCGTACAACAAAAGGTAGCAGAAAGTGCAGCAAGTGGCTGGGGTTTAGTTTTTGGAACTGGAGGTGGAATTTCGGGCTGGCGAAGACGTGTGCTACACCTACATACACTTACACAAATAAATATACATATATTTATATATATATGTATGTGTGTTGGTGTGTGTGTGTGTGTGTGTGTGTACATACGTGTATATAGAGTTGTTGTCTTTTGTTTATCTTGCGCAACGCACAAGCGACGACAATGCGACGTGGCTGCCAGAGCCACTCAAAGCTGTAGCTGGAGCTGGAGCTGGAGCTGGAACAGATGATGGTGATGGCGCAGACGACGGGCAACTCTTTTTGGCAAGTCCTCCCGGCAGTGGCACGCCCACTGCGAGACAGACCAAAGCAGGGAGAACCAACAACAGCAAAGTGCAATTATCGCAAATACCTTAAGGTTTACATCGACAATGTGATGGGCGGTTGGGAGGGGTTTGGGGCTCTGTGGCTGGGTCTGTGCTGGGCCACAGGTGTGCCATAGTCCTTGCCATATACACACATATGTGTGGGTGTGTGGGTGTGTGTGTGTGTGTGTGTGTGTGTACATGTGCCATGCCGTTTGTCTGTTCCTCTGTCTTTCTGTTTACCCAAGTGCTTTGTATTGAAGTGCATTTTGGCATGTAATTTGTAGTTCTTTGCTATTTGATTTTTGAGCAGAGCGCTTAGCCCCAAGCCCCAGGCCGCGCGACTCCACATGCTCCAAGCTCTGCGAGTGTGCTTCATGTGCCATGCCAAAGCAGACAACTTAATGCTTTCCTCTCTCCCTCTGTAGCTCTCCCGCTCCCAGCGGACTCTAAGCCTGTTTTATCACTGCAATGTCTCGAGTCTGATTTAAAATCGTTTAACGAACTTGTGCGCCACGCTGATTGCCTGGTTGTTTACCTGGCCAGAAGCTGTGCGAGTAGTGGTAGTGGTTATAATCAAGGTGATCATGTGAAGAAGGTAACAAACACAATGTCAGGTGCAGCTACGAGCTGCCAGCCTCAATTGCTCCATTACGAATATATATCGAATAATTAGCTGCTTACGCTCTGATCTTCTGCTGGAGGCAACCAATATTTAGATACAACTCACACCTTCTGGAGTATAGGTGTATAATAAGTAAGAAGTGGACACAAATCGAAAGCAACAGCAGCTGGCGATCGTTTTGTGTCCCAGCTTAAGCGAGCTTCTTGGGGAGAAGAGAGAAAGGGAGAGAGAGAGAGAAGTCGCCTTTGATGTTCGATAATTGCAAATTCCATGTGCATGTTTCAGTTTGCATCAAATCGTCGTGCAATGATCGGATTTAAATCAGCGACTGTAGCGCAACTAAATTGATCTTTTATCGCTTCAACGACGCTGACGACGAGCCATGAGAAGCATGAGACTGGAGACTGAGACTGGAGACTGAGGTTGGAGGCTGGCCCTTGGAGGGTGAGAGCTGATGGTGATCTGTGGTAGCCGGCGCGTAAAAGCTTACAAAATACGACAACGCACAGAAGCGCATAACTCAGGCGATGGCAGGAGAGGAGGGAGACTGGAGGCAGATCGGGAATGGGGCCTGTAGATCTGCGGATGGATCGACGACGTTCACGCGCTGGGATTAAATCGGAAGTTATGCGAGTGTCAAAAGCTCGTTCCCTGCCTGATTCTGGCCCTTGATTGGTGCCTTGCTGCTGGGTGATGAGGTAAAAATTGTTACCGTATCGAATGCGGATTAAAATCAGCTAAACAAGTTGCCAGACACTGCCAGATCGGTCAGCGATCCTCAACGATGCCCCCACCAGCAGCTCCAGCAGGGCCTCAAACCATTCGATAACGAATCAATTAAGCTCTTCATTCTTAGTGTTAGATCTAACTCTGAAAGAGAATCCTTATGCAAATGTATACCCTTCAGCGTCTTCTTCTTCTTTTGGTTGGTATTCCTCTTCTTCCTCTTCTTAAACAAGTTGCCAGACACTGCCAGATCGGTCAGCGATCCTCAACGATGCCCCCAACCAGCAGCTCCAGCAGGGCCTCAAACCATTCGATAACGAATCAATTAAGCTCTTCATTCTTAGTGTTAGATCTAACTCTGAAACAGAATCCTTATGCAAATATACGTGTACCCTTCAGCGTCTTCTTCTTCTTCTTTTTGTGAAGGTTGGTGTTCCTCTTCTTCCTCTTCTTAGCTCTAATCAGCAACATTTGAAGTAGCAGCAAAAAGACTGAACAAATCGCTTCAAAATGAAAAGGATTAAACAAATAAATCACTTTGCTCTGTATTCAGGACATTTCTGGCCCGTCTCCTTTTCGCAGGATGCCGCCAAAGACCATACAAAAAAAAAAAGGTTGCCCACACCAATTAATGAGTTAAAAATTGTGCTGCATTCATTCAATTGTGAATGGCACCACCCACTCTGCCAGAGCCACCCACCAGCAGATGCAGCAAAAGGCTGACCAAAATTAATGAAGATATTTTTTGTCCTCGTCGTCGTCGTCGTCGTCGACTTCGTCGAGGGTTTGCAATCCGTTACAAGGAGGCTTAGGGGTTGGGGGCTGGGGGGAGCGAATTGGTGAGTGGGAAAGAAAAAAATCATTTGATTTTTAATTACGCTGATTTTTTTATATTAGAAGTGAAAGAACTTGGAATAGCAAACACCTTGGAAATTAATACACGAGCCTCGCCCATTGCCCATCGCCCGCAGCTGTGAAAGATGCGAAGATGCAGAGCTCTGATGAGACGAAGAAACGGAAGACGGAAGGCGGGAGGCGGTCGACGGACCACGATGACGGGAACGACCCAAGTGACTCGCCGACGGCTCTTGCTTAGCCACTTGAGCCACTTGGGGGACTTGGGACTGGAACAGGGTTTGGTCATGGGTTGAGCAGGGCAAAGGTAAAGGGTTGGGGAGACGGGAGATGGGAGACGGGAGACGGGACACCGGCCCTGCTACGCACGAAAGGGTTTCAACTTAATTAAACCGTTTCTTTCGTTTTTTAACTCTTTTTTTGTTGCTCTGTGCGTTTTTTCTCTCTCTCTTCACTTTTTGGCTGCCTTTTGACGGCAACTGGCAGCTAACTGGCAACTGTCATCGCATCAGGCGCGTCGAAAAGTGGGCACAAATTGACATCTAAAGTGCTTAAAATTTTCTTTAATTAAGTGTGACAAACTGTGGGCAAAACAAGAAAGTGAGGACATCCTCAAAAACGACGAAGCCCCGAGTACTCCTTGATGAATGTCCGTGCCCGTTGCTAGGCAAAATTACTCTACGCAATTTGCATAGAGAAGAGGTAGAATTCCATTGATCTGTCTATAGACATACCTCAACTCGGTGTGATTGAACTCTGGGCATATAAGAGTCGCAGGTATTGAGATATATGAAAAGAACTGAAGCCAGACACTGCTTAGCCCTGATCTCGCCTGGACCACTGACTCATCTGACTCATCGCACAGGAGCTGCCCACGCCCACGGCTGCACTGGGTCCAGACTCTGGCTCAATGGAAGTCATTTGGAGCTCGTAAATAAGCAAAGTGCAGCATTAATAGTTGCTGATTAAGCAGCGCCTACGGGAAATTAAAATTAAGTAATTTAGCTCAACGACTTGTCGACTCCAGAGCGCAGCGCGTAGGTGGCCTGCAGGGCGAACCTGAATTGGAGCTGGAATGGGAACCAGTTTTCGGAATCAGGGAGCCAACTCCATTTGGAAACAGGACTTACAAACAGTTTGGCAGTGGATCATGAGGATATCATGAGACTCCAACACAGAACGAGATCTGCTTCACACATTTCTATGGCTTCGCTTTTCACAATTATGCAGCTAATATTACAACTAGTTTTAATTGTGTAAATAGTTTTTAATGCCAGTTAGCCCGAACTTTTAACCTAAAGCATATTAACACCTACGAAAATGGTTTTCCAAACACGAGCGAAAGTTTTTTTTAAAGTTTTCTTTATATATTGTGGAATAAAAGTTTCTCTGCCAAAAAAGAGTTTGTTATTTCTGCTTTGGCTTTGGGTTTGCATTTCGTATAATTTAAATGAAAGCGAATGTGTTTTATAAGGGAAAAACAGGTAATTAATTTTCCTCGAAATATATCAATCGGCTTATGAACAAAGTATTGTTCCATTTATGCAATAAAAGTTTCTCTACCAAAAAGAGTTTTTATACATATTTTATATACGCTTTGGCTTTGGGCTTCCCTTTAGTATAATTTAAATGAAAGCGAATGTGTTTTAAAGGAAAAAATAAGGTAATTTTTCTAGACAATTATTGTATAAAATTATGCAGAGTTTCTATAATTTCACTTGGAAAAATGTCAATCGATTTTATATCAATTTAAGTTTCCTTTATGCAAAAAAAGATTTTTTACAAAAAATAAAGAATTTGTGTATTTTTGCTCTAGATTTGAGCCTCCATTTCGTATAGTTTAAGTATAAAAAAAAGTAATTAATTTGAATAATTATTAATTATACAGTTCGTATAATATCTTTATAGAAATATATCAAGCGATTTATGAATAAATTATTATTTTCTTTATACAATTAAAAATTACTTACCTGAAATTTCGTTTTTATGGATTTCCTTTTTTTAAGTTGCCACTTCGAATAGTTTAAACGATGTAAATGTTTTCTATATGTATAAAGAAATAATGACTTTAAGTAATTATTTAATGTAGAAATTCTATAATTCATTCTTAGAGATTCATTGATTCACTATCAATTGGTTGATGAATAAATTTAGGTTCTGCTTGCAATAAAAGTTGCTCAAGTTTTTATACACATTTTATTTCTGCTTTGGCGTTGGGCTTCCTTTTAGTATAATTTTAATGAAAGTGAATGTATTTTATGTGGAAATAGAAATAATTTATTAAGATAATTATTATAAATTTAGTTTATATAATTTCTTATTAGTAATCAATCGATTTGTGGTTCGATTAAAGTTTTCTCTATACGAAAAAGTCTCTCTGCCAAAAAGAATTTTTATATTTTCTGCTTTGGCTTCGGGCTTCCATTTATGTTTTTTTTAATATCTTTTCGAGCAAAAAAAGGTAATTTATTTAAAAAGTTATTCTATTAACAGATTCTGTAATATCTTCTTAGAAAAATAACAGTCCACTTATGAATAGATTGAAGTTTCCTTTAAGCAAGAAATTTTCCGTTACCAAAAATAAAAATTGTATATTTTTTCCTTAGGTCTGGACTTATACAAAGTTTATATGAAGTGAATGAGTTTAATGTGTAAAAAATGAATATAAATAATATAATTAATTATATTTTATAATAAATTCTACAATATCTCCTTGGAAATATACCAATTGACTTATGAATAAATTAAACTTTTCTTTATACAATAAAAGTTTCTCTACTAAAAATAATTTTTAGATATTTCTTGCTTCGCTTTGAGCTTCCTTTTAGTGTTGTTCAGAGGAAATTGAAATTTAATTATTGTATATAATTAATATAAAGGCAGTTTATATATCCATCGCTAGACTTATGAAATATCAAATGATTCTTAACCGGTTCCCAGTTGAGGCCACATAAACATTCGTTTACATGCCCAAAGAACAGTCTGAAGTACATTAAAAGTGTTAATAGATAATTGGCAATAAGATCGATAAGTGTTGCCTCTTTTAAGTGGCTTTCAGTGGAATACGATTCGCATTTAGAGTATGCTTCGTAGCTGGAAAATTGGTAATGCAATGGGCCAATACAATTAGCCAGGCGAAACGATGGGCCAGAGATGAAATGGCAAATGGCTGACATAAAATGGCATAAATAATAATCAATTTGATATCAAATTGTCGTGATGGTGTGGGGGAAAGGGGCGGGGAGGAGGAGTCTGGGGCGTCAATGAGGATGTCGACGACGTCTTGCCAAAAATCAGAATTGATGATTATTGCTTTTTGACAGAGATTCGCCGGCGAGGCGACAATAAAAACAACAACACGAAGAGGCGGAGGCGGAGACTCAGCTCCATTTATGGCCAAACTTACCAAATGTGTGTTTATGTGTGTGCGTGTGTGTGTGTGTGATGTGCGAGTGTGTATTAGTATCAATAAAATAGCCACAGACGGTGGACCAGGCAAAAATATTTATGTGCATGTTATAGTAAGTGCAAAATAATAGCCGCCAGGGAGGGGAATCGTTCTCGGACGAGGACGAGGACGAGGAGGAGTGGCAGGACAAGGGAAGGGAAAGGCACGTCAGATGCCCCTGATGACAGGCGGTTGCTTCTAGTACTAAAAGTGTAGCAACAATTACAAGGGAGTAGACCAGTGTGTGTGTGTGTGTGTGTGTGTGCGTGCGTGTGTGGACAACGAGCAATAATGCACTCGACACTTTTATTTCTTTTTCATTAGCCAACGACGACGACAAGCCGAATGCGTTCAACCACCACCCACCGCCCACCGCCCACTGTCCACTGTCCAATACGCACGCCCATTGCCCCACTGCCCTGAGCCAAGCACAAGGAGAGTGCCTTTTGCTTTTATAACGTGACCTTCACATGTGTCGGAGCCACCTCCTCCACCCTCTGCTGGCCCAGGCAGCTGCCTTGGGAGCGTGCGGTCGGCTTGGACAAAAGGCAAAGCCGGAAAAGGCAGCAGCAAGTGATTGGCATAGGAAGACGGAACTAAAGTGTAAATGTTGGGATAGTACGAGGCATCAGGAAAATGGAAAATAGGAAAAGAAAAACCTATTTCAGATTAGCAAAACATGAAAAATAGCAAAAGATGAAAATTGTCTCAAGATATTTCTATGTTTAAGAGCAGAAGGAAAGCAGTTTTCAGCAGAGACTGAGCTATATTTCTGTATATAGATATATAGTTATATATATATAGTTTTTTTTCAAGTGTATATTTAAGTTACAGCCTTTTTTTCGCAGTGTACTGCAACAATATGAAACACATTTAAGTATGGCAAACAAATCCCAGCGCCTTGGCTATTTCTTTTACTACACACAACTGCCGCCTTCACACACACACACACACACACACACACACATACACACACAGATATATAAGCGAGTCATATGACTTCTGCTCTATCTTTTTATTTTTATTATTGTTTATGTGAAACACAACTGCTCCAATATGCTGGCATCGATGCCAGGACAGGCAGTCCTGCCCTCAGACCGGGCTGGGCTTGGCTCTGTGCAGCAGTGGGAAATCTATAAATTTAAGGATTTACAACATTGATGCTACCAGTTGTTATATGCTCTGCTCTGGCAACACACATCGCCAACACACATCGCTTTATTTGTTTGCAATCGTTTTTGGGGGGCGGTTGGCGCAAATTGCTGGGGCCTGTCATAAGTTCTAATACTAGACGGAACTGCAGATAGGCTTCCTCTGGCCATAACCCTAGTTTATTGTATAATAATGTTACGACTGACTGAGTGTGCGTGTGTGTGTGTGGGTGGGGGTGGGGGGGCCAATAGTTTGCAATTAGCGGACTGGGCAATAAAAATGGCAATCAACATAAAAATAATCGAGAAAAATTCTCGTAATTGCTCAGTTACATTCACATATATAAACTCGTCCAAGTTAACGAACTTCCGCTCTTTAAGTGCGTCTATTCAAAAAATAAAATAGAGTCGAATATTCAACTCTCGAACTGATTAGATCATCCAGTCCACATCCGCTCTGGAACCCGCTGCGGGGCTACAAGTGCAATGCTAAGTGTAAAATTTAATTGAACACACAACTGCGGACCTAATCAAGCCGAATTGAATCCCCTTTCTCTTGTTGGGCCCCTGTCAGGGCTGTCCACGGCAACTGCGCACATTTCCCACCGCAAAAGGAAATGGAAATATACAAAAAAATATACAAAAAAATACGAAAGAAAATCTATTAAAAAATGCCAGCAAAAGTAGCCCAAAAAATGTTTCGTGTGCGCGTTGTAACGTACAAATTATGTAAACAAAGTTGGGTTTGGGGGGGGGGGAGACCTGTGTCTCTGGGTAGGGGTACTCCTGCTGTAGATATTCGCAAGAAATTATGAACCTTAAGGGTATGCAGATGGGTGGTGGTGGGGGGCTTGAACAGCAGATGAAAAATGCGACCCTAGGCAATATTTACAATTAAAAAATTAACGTAAAACAGACGAACGAAGATGATGCCAAAGCGTGGGGGTGGGGCAGGGGGTGGGTGGTGCGCCGGGCCCTTGGCCAAAAAACTGTGAAAAAGCCCTAAAATCAATACGAAAAAAAACCAAAAAAAAAAAACAACTGAAAAAACTGACAAAACATGAGAAAAGTATGAATGTGGTTCGAGGGATTTTCCGCGAAGCCTAATGGAAATTGTATTTATCTCGTTTGAAGTTTTCGGACATAAAAGCCACCACCACCACCACCACCACCGGCATCAGCGACACCACCGCATCAGCCTGCCTACTCCTCCCCCTCCCCCTCACCCAGGACCACCTCTAACCCAGCAGCGACACTTGGCCTCACCTTGCCCACGCCCCCAAGCCCCTTTTCCGTTTTCCAGCCTTAAGCGTTTTTTATAAATTAACAACAACAACAACGACAACAACAACAACAACAAGAGCCAAAGCTGAGCACAAAAATTATCAGAAAAACGAAATGAATATTTTTTCGGTAATTTTTTGTCTTTTTTTTCTCTCTTTTAGCATTTACAATTCACGTTTTATACTCTGCCTTGGAGAGTCCTTAGATTAACCACAAATTTTGAATATATTGTCTTGAAAATAGGAACAAATATTGCAGGGAAATTTGATCAGTATATATATATATATATATAGAGTTATTCATAAGATCAAAGTTATTACAAACTTCCATTTTTGATTTTAGATATGCAAAAGGAAAGTCCTTGGATAAAACTAAAATTTTGAATATAAAGTGTTTAAAATAGGAAAGAATTGTTGAAAGGAAATTGATCAGGATATATACTGTACGAGTATATATATATATGATATATATATACATATAGTCAGATATGTATTATGTTATATATAGATTTTAGATTAGATTTTTTCTAGACTTTATTTCTCTATACTTGTTGCACCCAAAAGTGAGTAAAAAGGATCAAAAGAAGTTGCGAAAATGCATGAAACGGGCAGAAGGAAGCAGCTCTGATATATATATATATATAGCTAAAGAAGTAGGTATATCAGAGTATATATAGTATCCAATATGTAATATCCATAAGTTACAAATTGAAATTTG
This sequence comes from Hirtodrosophila trivittata, assembly GCA_035045065.1. Lineage (NCBI taxonomy): Eukaryota > Metazoa > Arthropoda > Insecta > Diptera > Drosophilidae > Hirtodrosophila > Hirtodrosophila trivittata. The sequence goes on along the minus strand of JAWNNK010001028.1, from coordinate 2,976,282 downwards.
GTTTATTCAATAAGAAAAGGTAAAGCGTATTCGAGTTTCGTTGTTTTTACGTTTGAAAGAAAAAGCAGAAATATGGATAAAAATGTGTTTAAAAATTTTCATTGGTAATTCGTTGGGTTGGTTTGGGCTCCTGTTCCTGGTCCTGTTCCTGTTTGTATGAATAGATGGATATATGCTTGGTGGTATATGAGTTTGGTGGTGGTTGTGGCTCTCCTCCGATCTCCGGTTAATGTAGGCGTTAAAGCGACCTGTTTGACAGCGGCCACTGGATTTCGAGTAGGAATTAACATTGCAAAAGGTATCGCAAGGTGAGCTGTAAAATGAACAGTTGGTCGGAGGTCTGGGCGGGCAGCTTACGCTGGGAGCAAGCTGCTCTGGGGTCAGAGGGGAGCAAAGACTGAGAACCCTTGATAATAAGGCCAGCAGCAGAACTGGTCTGAAAAAATATGTAAAAAACTAGCATCGAAGCTTAGATTTTTTATAACTTATATTGTAGTTTAATCTTTAGGCAGATTTTTAAATAAAAAATAATTTATGGTTTTCGTTTATAGAAAAGAAAATCGGCAGCAAATTTCAATAACAGAATTTGAAGTGTTTGAGAATGAAAAGATAAAAACTGGCAGATATCTTTTTCAGCTCATATAAAGTAAAATAAGTAGAATATATATATATATGGTACATATAAATAGTACTCTTTTAATGTTGAGAAAAGTGGCCTTTATATGCTTTGACTCTGATATATATATATTTTCTTTTCTCTCTCTGATTTGACCTTTATATGCTTTGACTCTATATATATTCTTTTCTCTCTCTGATTTGAAGTAAAACTGAAGTATTGGGTTGACCGAAAAGGAAATTGGGCAAATTGAATAAAGCCATCAAGGAGAAGCGACCAGAATTGGTGAATCCTAAAGGTGTCATATTCCACCAGGACACATCTTTGGACACTCGCCAAAGTCTGAGTGAGCTTGGCTGGGAACTCTTGATGCATCCACCATATAGTCCTGACCTTGCACCCTCAGACTACCATTTGTTTCGGTCTTTGCAAAACTCCTTCAATGGTAAAACTTTTGATAAGGACGAGGCTATAGAATAGCACTTGCTTCAGTTTCAGCGTGGAATGAATTTGCAGGAAAGATGGCGAAAGGTCATCCAACAAAATGGAGAATATATAATTGATAAAAGTTCAATCTAAAATTTAAAAAAATTTACTTACACCCAACTCTCTTTTTACACGGTAGATACGTTCCACAGAAATCCGTGTAAAAAGAAACCGTGTAAAAAAAGAAGCGTTTCCTATAGTAAAATGGGGAATACGTTCCATGTGATTTGAAAACCGTGTAAGATGAAATAAAGAACTATATTTACTGCGAAAAACCGTGTAAAAAATGTCGAAAACTATAAAATTTCAGATATGCATACAAATTGTATGTTCATATGGCATTTTATTGAGCATTAAAACTTAATTACATAATTCATACTGGTGAAAAATTGGTAGAGCAAGCAAAAAACAAAAGAAATCTGTTAATCCAGAATTAAGAACAGAAAAATTAGAATAGAAATAGAGAAAAAATATTTACATATCTACATTATTATTCGTTACTTGATAACAAGAGCAATTGCTTGCGACGATCTGGACTAAAGTCGTTATCATCACTGGAGATATCCATCAAATTATCCAATGGTGAGTTTCTATGTATGTTCATTTCAGCAATGGTGCCAAGTGATTTTGAAACCGTACTGGATAACACAATTTTTACAAAAAAAAACTTTTTTCAACCGTGAAACTTCAAATCCGTGTAAAAAGAACCGTGTAAAAAGAGAGTTGGGTGTACTTTCTTTTAGAAAATCAGCGGTTTCTCTACGGTCAACCCAATAGAACTGCCAGAAATGTCAATGAATATGTTTAAATCTCTAATAGAATTATATTTCCTTAAATAAGAAGAGTTTATGAGCAGAATCTCTGAAGCAAGAAATCATTCCATAAAATTTCTATAGAAAATGTGAGACTAAACGAAGTAGACAACAATTAATAGTAAACACATGTGAAAGTTGCGGAAATGTGCTAATAAACATTTTGATATCTTTACTTTATTATATGTAAATATTCGTGCAGCAGCAACTACTACAACATTTTCACTCTTTGTGTGTGTGTGTGTGTGTGTGTGTGTGTGTGTGTTGGGATTCACACTCAACTGGAACACGTAGCAGCAACGTGTGTTGTTTTGCCAATTGCTTTTTGAGTTTCGATGATGGGAAAACTTTTTCGATAATACTCAAAAATAAGTGCGAAATTTGCTAAATATGCAAACGGACAACACATAACATACAACACACACACACACTCAGACACGCACACACACTCACACTCACACCCACACGCATTGTGCATGTTGCATGGAAAACATTTTATTGTTGCACACTTTTTGATGTTTTTCGACTCATTCAGTCACTGAAATTGAGGCAAGTTTTCTCTAAGTGAGTGTGTGTGTGTGTGAACGTGTGTGAGTGTGGGTTGTGTTGTATCTGTGACAGTTTATGTCATCTGCTTAAATTGTTTGCGTCTGTTGAGTTATAGCCACTTCTTGCACTGCGACGAGGCGAGTTGTTGGCAAAAAAAGAACTTTCTTTATTGAAGATAAAGAAAATATAGGTAAATATAGGAAAATATAGGAAAATATAGGAAAACTTATGATTTTCTAATTAATGTTATTAATTAATAAACAAATTATTATATATTTTATACAAATTATTTGGTATTTATAATAGAAACTTAGAAAGCAATTTCTCTCTTATGAAATTTGTTAAGAAAAAATTTACAGAAAATATTCTTTCGGCTTTATCAATTGAATAACTATAAGCGGACTTTATAATATTATATATAAGTAATTGAACTTGAAATTCGAAAATATATATTGCATATAAATAATGAAATGTAATATTAAAAAAATTGACAAAAAATCGCCTGAAATACTCGCAAATTATGAGAATTTGTCGAGAAAGTTCAAATAAATTTCCATATTTTTAGGCATATTTCACAGTTTCTGCAAAGCTGTAGCCAAACTATAAAATTTATTATATTTATTGTATAATATATAAATTTCATTCTAGAATTCCCATTTCAACAATTTAGTAGCCAATCAGCTAGAAAATATTCAATTTATGCTTCGCATATTGAAAACTGTTCTCACTTTAAGCTTTGATTCGCATTTTAATGACGTCATTGATTTAGACATAACAATAAAGTGCCGCAGCTGCCAGCACTTTCACTCGATAGACAATAAACACATGAACACACACACACACACACACACACACACACACACACACACATACTGGCAATCCTTTCGATTTCATATTCGCAAAGAGTTTCATAAATGTGCGCTTCCGCTTCCGCCTGCCACCCTCGCAGCCTGTTTGTCTGGCAAACTCCTTTGGCAGCTTCTCACAGCCACTCCCCACCCCAGCCCCACCCCCTGGGCTCCCACTAGCGAAGGTCTGCACCCTTCAGCAGGCAGCAGCATTTGCATATGGAGTTACTTCCCTGCCAGGGCTGTCAAGTTTTATGATAGCGCCAAACATAACTCATTGACAGCTTTGCATTTTCACATGCCGCCCCTCGCCACGGGGTGTTCCCATTGTTATACTCTACTACTACTACTACTATTGTTGTTGTTGTTGTTGTTGTTGTTGGTTGTTTCTGCATATTGCACAAAGTTATGAGCCGCAAATGATAAACAGCAAGAACGTAGCAGCAGCAGCTGGGGAGCTATTGATTTTTACTCTCATTTCAATTACTTTTTTCCTTCTTTATTTTCAAATTTTTCTCTTTATATACATTTTTTTTTCTTTTGATTCGTCAGCGCTCATCAGCAACGGGCAGCGAGCACGTTTATTTTGTCATCAAGCTAATTAATTAATTAGAAACAAAAGCAACAACAACAACAACAACAGCAACACACACACACGGTTACCGCTTCGGTTGGTGTGAAAGGCGCCAGGACACACCTAAATAAAAGGCGACTTTGGTGCGTTTGCTCCGTGTCGGTGCAATAAAAAAAATGTCCCCAGTCTAATTAGATAGTTGACAATTGTTGCTGTTGTTGTTGTTGTTGTTGTTGCTGCGCGTAATTCATCAAATGTCAAAGGAAACACTGACATTGACTGCACCCTGGGGCGTGTTGAGTCCTGCCATAGGCCTGGCCAAAGCAAACTGAATGTATTTCCCTTTCAACATATGTGGAATCTCTTACGATATCCTTTGAAAGGAATATAAGAAAATTCTAATAGAATTTGCAAATTTCGAGTTCTTGTTTTATATTATTCATTAGCTTTTCTCCGACCTTCAGTTTGTTACTTATTTCATAGAAATTTACTTTATTATTAGTCTTGAAGCTTCTCTAAATGTTTGATTAACCTCCTTCTAGCTACTCTATCCTTTTTCTTCTATCCTTTCCTAGTCTCTTTATACATATAACTCATATCTTCCTTTTTTTATCTTCTTTTTAACTTTTAAGCCATTTATTTATCATATAGTAACTCTTATTGATCTGATTGGGTTTTCCTCTGGGTTTTCCCCAATCGATGCAACAAATTTTGGATTATATTTCATCATTTTTTTCTGAATTTTTCGATTACCCATCATCTTGAGAAGGATTCTAGAGACCAAAGGCAATCCCAAAGTTCCAGTTTGGATTTGAGCTCAGACACAGCACTCGATGGATTCCATCGAAAGGAGTATGTCCTTGGAGCGTATCTGGATATCCAGCAGGCAGTTGATAGAGTGTGGCATGCAGGACTCCTGTACAAAATTAAAGAAATGCTCAACCCACGGCTCTACTTAACAATCAATAGTTGCCTTGACTAGCGCTCCTTCAAAAAATCCAGGAGGGCGTGTCTTCTGGAGCAAAGCCAGTCAGAGCTGGTGAAGCGTGTTAGGACCAACTCTTTATGACATGCCGTCTGGTGACAAATTGCCAATCTTGGACTCCAACAACATACTAGTTGCCACCTTTGCAGACGACACTGCAGTTCCAGGGACAACTGTGTCTACACTGCCACAGACCTTCTCCAGATGCATCTGAAAAGCTTTGGAAACTGGGCCTGTAGATGGAACATTGGCATAAACCCCGAAAAGTGTGTATCAGTCACCTACACTCTCAGAGAAGGCACCTCTCCTGGGGTATACTCCTAACCCAGAAGGATGCTCACAAATAGCTTGGAGTCACCCTAGAAAAACGGCTAACTTTCCAGCAGCACATCAGAGAAATAGCTGGTCGCCTTAAGCTTGGCTTGGCTTGGAACAAGTTATCCCTGAAGAACAAGGCCAACATCTATCAACAAAGTCATTCTGGCACCTATATGGAGATATGGTATCCAGGTATACAGCAAGGTCGAACCTCAGAAAATACGAGTTGCCCAATCTCAAATTTTGCGAAGGATGTCTGGAGCATTGAAGAAGAGCTCCAGATTCCTAAAATCGGAGATACGATCAACCGTCAAGCTGCCGTATACCTGGAAAAACTTGCACTTTATCCGAATCAATTAGCACGAAGACTCCTTAGAGAAGACTCCTTAGAGAAGACTCCTTAGAGGAAGACTCCTTGGGAGACTCCGGAGAGTTCACCCAACTGACCTACCTAGCCGAACCATCTAACCCTCAATTTCTCAGTCTTGTATCCTATTAGCTAGCTTCAAGTATTGGGACTACAAATTAAGATGGTCCGTTTTCAGAAGAAGGCTCCACCTTGAAGTTGTGGCCAGTCTTGGAAGTGTATACATATTCCATTGGAAAGGTTTGACACAACTTTGTTTTTTGCCTCTTCGAAAAGGTCTGAATTTATGTTAATAATAATCAACATTTGCGGGAAGTTTTGATTGTCTTCTTTACTGGGAAGAAAAGTTCAGCTGAAGCTTGTGGAAGTTCATGGTGAATCTGCTCCAACCGATAACCGATAAGTCATGCAGAGAGTGGCTTCGACGAGCGTCCTGGCCAACCCAAAAGGTTTGAAGATGAGGATTTGAATCAAGATCGGTGCCAGTTGCAAACTGAACTCGCAGAATCGTTGGGAGTGACTCAGCAAGCAATTTCCTTTCGGTTAAAACAATTGGGATTTATTCAAAGGCAAGGAAATTGAGTAGGAGTTGTCAAAAGGCGATTTTTCACTTCGGAACTGCCGCTTGAAAGACATCAAAGGAAGGGATTTCTGCACCGGATCGTGACTGGAGATGGAAAGTGGATATATGACGATAATCCCAAGAAGAAAAAATATACCAAGCCTGGTGAACCCGTCCCATTATCAAAGCAAAACATCCACGGTTCAAAGGTCATGCTCTGGATATAGTGGGACCCGACGGGTGTGATCTACTATGAGCACCCAATCCAGGCGAAACCCTTAATGCGGATCCTTATCGACTACAACTTATGCGTTTGAGCAGTGAATTGTATGAAAATGGGCCAGAAACGGCGGTAGGCCATGACAAGCTGATTTTGCAACATGACAACGCTCGGCCCCAAGGTCGAAAATTACCTGAAAACGCCGAAATGGGAGGTCTTACCCCACCTGCTGTATTCTCCAGACGTTGCTCCTTCCAACTATTAACTTTTTCGACGGATGCAAAACGATTTGGGCGGCCACAGGTTTGGCTCTTGTGAAGAAATCGATGATGGGATCGAGGCCAGAGAGGACTCATTTTCTCGAGATGGTATTCGAAAATGACCAGAGAGATGGGAAAAAGTAGTCGCTTCCGACGGACAATACTTTGAATAAAGTATTTTTTACTTTTTTCAAAAAAAGAAAAACATTTTCTAAAAACAGAAAAAATGGACCGCATTAATTTGTACACCCAATAATTTATTTATTATTTGCGATAAATTTCAAATTTGAAATATCTTCCTGCTTTTAATCGACTCTAAATAAATAAATAAATGATTATTCATTCTTTTTTTTTGATGTCCTTCAAAATTGCATTCAGTCGCAAAAGCTGAGCTAAATCGTAGACTTAAGGGTGGGGGCTACATTTGGCTAAAAGAAATGAAGGTTAAGCCATTATTTGCTTGGAGAAATGACCACGGCTAATGGAGTCAGTCGCAGTTGCCAGGGATATGTAAATCCTTAACACTTTTGGCAGCCAGGACATGTGTCCTTTAAGTCTACTTTAAGCAGAACAAAGAAATTTAAGTTTTTTCTAATAAAAATTATGTTTTCTGTTACAAAAAAAGCTTTGACAAGAGTCGAAAATAATGTTTTAAATATTTTTATTTTGTTTTAAGTTCAAAGAAAGATTGGCCAGGCCCTTATCTGAACAATTTATAGACTCAAGAAGAGGCAATATTTGACGCTGCTATAACGTTTTGTTATTTTATTTATAATAAGGATTTAAGGATAATAAAAATAAAAGTATAATAGCTCCTTATTACTTTAGAGCTCAACCCTATGCTAGGCCAATTTTTGTAAGCTGTTTCTTTGCTTATAAAAATAAAATAAAATTAATGAAAACAAAATAAAAAAATGTAAAGAATTTCGTTAAAAGCAGAAATAATTTATATATTTTAAATGAATTTTGTGAATTTAGTTCAAGTTTTTCCCAGAAACTTTGTAGTTTGAGGCAATATCTTGGTTATTCTCTAAGAACTTATGTCAAATCTTGCTGAGAAAGTACTTTTCGAGTGTCTATAGAAGCCACTCCGAGGCAATAAAAGGATAATAAATCTCATTCCCCGATATTTTTGACACTCTTTCATTGTGCTGCTTCCTCTTCGCATATGGATAGCATATTTTCATATATCCGGTTTTTGTCGCCAATTCGTTTTTATTGCCCTTTTTTATAGACGTTTATAGTTTTTTATGCCGCCGCGGCGCATAAATTTTCAGCCACAGACTTTCCCATAAAAGGGTAGTTCGATTTGTGAATCTCTTCTCGTCTTTGGCAGGGGGTTGCTTCTTTCATACACACACACACACACACACATATATATATATATATATCTTCTTATTTCGTTCGACGACATTTTGTCAATTTTAATATTAGCGCGTGCGCCTAAAAATATGCAATAACAATTGTCATGCATGCAAATGACTTCATTTCAGCTCAGCTCAGCTCTGAAATTTCGTCATAGCACTTTTTTTGTGAAGCAGCCCATATCCTTAGACCCTGTCTCAGCCCCTCCCCCGCTCTCCGCGGCACACGCCTTGGCCGAGGGGGCACTTTGCATGATTGAATTGAGTTATTGGCGCAAAGGCCCCATGGCTCACATCGCTTGATTTCCCTTTTTCCAGTATGTGGTTAGATGCTCTATGAATTTTTTGTGCTCTTCTTTATATTTCTGGCTGACATTGCATAGTTTCAGGCGCTGGCCCAATACATGTGAGCTCCAGCTGAAAGTGGGAGCGAAGGACATCAAGAATTTTTATGTATGCAGATTGCGTGGCGCAAGTAAATTCATTTAATAGCGTTATTTGCAATGGAAAATTTTCATGAAAATAAAATTTATACTATTCGCATAGAAGCACGACAGAGGCATTCAATATCTCCGAGTGCAATTGACCCGATTAATAAAACCATAAAAAATTCATTTGGAAAACCTAAAAACCTCTCGACACGCAGTTGCCTTGTTAAGCCCTTAACCAAATTAAACCGGATAAATGGGCAGTATTTTGGCAGGTTTCACTTAACTCATTATAGAGCAAGTATTTCCGACTAAATAAAACATAAACTTATCATAATATTTGACATCATCGATCAAAGTTATTAGCTTAGGCGATGCATCATAGTCGCGGCGATTTCAGAAAACTAAAGAGAAACAAAATTTAATATTTATCTTCCTAATCATTTCAAAGTTTTTGCTTTTCCTCAACCCAGCAGCATTATTAGAAAAACATTTACCATCCCTCTGTATACCGTTATAGAGCAGATCGGACGACAAACCAGCCGATACAGCGATAGGCTTTTGAGACACCGGAGCGCTCTCGCAAGAGGCTCCAAGAGGCTCCCTGCTAGACCTCTCAGGCGGCTAAAGAGAAAAGGTTTCGCCAAGAATATCACTCAGCAGTGAGATACTCTCCATCTCAATGTCAATGAGCTCCTCATGCTTTTTCTAGTTTTTCTAGCATAAGGTTTGGTTTGTAAATATGTTTATACCTGTGTTGTTATGGTGCTTTCTGAATGTACGGATTCTTCACTCAATAAAGATATATACAATGAAAAAAGGAAATTTACCATGCCGATTACAGAATATATTCAAGATTTGAGCTCTACCAAGGGGTATGTCAGGATATGCCGCAGCTGTGGAGTGAATGAATATCCGATAGATCTAAATATTTCCATTTGAGAACTGGCATCGTCGTAAATTGAGACTTCTTGGATTTGTTTTACTTGTCTAAGTGACAATCTTGAGGTTGATTGGTGTTCGAGGACAATTTTAGTCAACGAAGACCATTCACTTGGCATTTGCAAGAGGAGGCAACGTGGGACATGGATCAACGGATTGGGCCAGGATTTATCCAATCCGACAACAATTGGTTTCAGCCATTCAAACAATGAACTCGTTACCTGAAAAAAACAAATTAACTAAACAGAAATGGTCTTTACGAATATCTAATAGAAATATTAATAGATTTTTTTTACTTATTTTTTGTATTGAGAAAATCATCTTAAAGTTATTATTGGATGATTTTTTAAAAGAAAGTAAATCCATTTTACAAGCTGCAACTCCTCGAGTCTCCCTTCTGCTTTGATATATATCATATATGAATCATATTTTCATATTTTACATCGGTTATCGAAAAGTACTTGAGTAAATCTCACGCTATTTAGACGTGAATATTTTAGTCCTTCAGGCTAGTCACGTGTGCATTTAAAATTATTTAACGCAAGCCTTTTAAGTAGTCCTGTCAGGGGAATCGAATGTGGCATAAAGTTAGAGTTTAACCCTATTTTTCGGCCAGGCTGTGCTGGTTAGTTGGCACTGGAGCTGAGGGCTGGCCATGACGATGCCTCAGCTCCTGCTCCTGCTCTTGCTCCTGCTCCTGCGCCTTTATTAGAGTGGTTATCTAGGACGTTTAATCGCGCGTCATTCATCATCCAAATCGAGTTGCGTTTGGTGGCGCGACGCGAGATGCAAACTATCGATAAGATATGTGGGCGGTGGGCACAAACTGAACTTAATGGCAATTTTATCGATAATGTTCGTGCTGAATTTTCGATTTTGTTTGCTTGCATGTCGCCCAGCGAATTATGAGCGATCGACACGCCAACAACTACCAAGAAATTGTGCAAATCGTAGTCAGAGTCAGAGTTGGACGCCAGTTACACTCGGCGCCGTTCCAACCTCATCTCTCATACCAGCCTTTGGTCGAGTTGATTTACTAGTTTAGCGCACAATGTGTTTGTGGGTTTTCTCTACCTCGCAGCAGAGCCCAGTCGGAAAAGGGATTTCAAATATCCTTTGATATTGAAATCGAAGTAGCAGGAAGATCTGTGGCGGTTTTTCTATTATTCAACTGTGCACAGGGTATCCCATAGTCGTCTATTTTGTAGAAAAACCTACTTAGTTGACAGCTTTGGGTTATAGTTTTTGGGGTTTTGGACTTTGGTTTATGTTTCTGACTCTGTTCGGGCTTCGGTTTTGGTTCTGGTTCTGGTTTCGGTTTCGGTCGCTGTGCAGCAAATTATAAGCACGCGAATATCGAACGCTGCCGGTGGGCGGCTCGGCTTGGGTGGTTTGGGAGGTTTGATTGGGCGTGCCCGCCCTATCAATTAGAACTGGCGACCGAACATCTTGATAAGGATTGGCCAGCCCCATAGCAAAACAAACAATCGGTATGCTATGCGGTGAACTTGTATAAATAAATAAATATAAAGTGGCAACAACGAAATGCGCTTCGAATGGTCATTAAAATTGCGCGCCCAGCGCCTAAAAGCATGCACTGCTAATTGCCACATAAATAACCAGCCGAACCAGTTGCCCCATCTGAGGGTTGCCATTTAAATGTCCCATTAAGTGTCCCTCTTCCCCAGCAGAACGAACAAAACGCATTATAAATTATCCAGCAAAGATTATCGATAAGCACAAACCATATTTCGATGGAATCAGTTCGAAAAAATGTTCCCTTAATGTTCTTAAGATATCATATTTTACGCTCTTAATAATGAGAATAGTAAGTGGAATTTCAGATATAATTGGGCAAGGGACAAGCAATCGATAATTATCGATATTGAAAGCATATCTAAGAATTGATTGAGAGCGAAGACTGAGATGCCGGATAGTAGCTCCAAGAAGAAGCATTTTAGATGTGGTTCTTCCGAATAAAAGTTTGATTTATTTAGGCAAGACATATGCAATCGATATATATCGATAAGCGAAATATTGGTAATAATCGATTAAAGGCAAAGAAAAATTCACTGAATTACTACTGAGAGACTAGTTCCAATGAGAAGCGCTTTCTAGTAATTGATTGATTGGAAAAGGGATATCGATATTTATCGATATTGAAAGTATATCTAAGAATTGATTGAGAGCGCAGAATGAGATGTCGGATACTAGCTCCAAGAAGAAGCACATTAGATACAGTTCTTCCGAATAAAAGATTGATTTACTTAGGCAAGACATATGTAATCGATATATATCGATAAGCGAAATATTGCCAATATCCGATTGAGGGCAAGGAAAAAGATATGACTGAATTACTACTGATAGACTAGTTCCAATGAGAAGCACTTTCTAGTAATTGATTGATTTCATTGGAAAAGGGATATCGATATATATCAATATTGAAATTGTGTCTAATAATTGATTGAGTTTTTATTCCCTTTTTATGCCAAGTTATAAGAAGCACAACTGTACTTATCGTATCACTGGGATTCTACTGACAGACAGGTTCCAAAAAGAAACACTATAGATGTATTTCTTTCTATCGATAATCGAAATATATCTAATAATCGATTGAGAGCAATATATGAGATGTCAGATTGTGAGCTTTTTCTATGTTTTATGCCAAATGCTTAGAGGCAGAACTGTACCTATGGTATGACTGGGTTAGACTGGTTCCAAGGGGAAGTTCCCTCATGTAATTGGGCTATGCAATCGATATTTATTGATATTGGAAGAATTATCTAATTATTGATTGAGAGTAATGTTTGAGGTAGCAGATGCATGTAATATGCCAAGTACTTATGCTCTGACTGAGATACAGACTAGTTCCAAGGAGAATCACTATCACTGTAGTGTAATGGATTGATCTAATCCATTGCAAGGCGTATGCAATGGATACACATCGATAATCGAGATGTGTCTAATAATTGATTCAGAGCAAAGAAACTTTACATATCGTGTGTATAACTGGGAAACTACTGATCGACTATTTCCAGAAAGAAGCACAATAGATGTAAATTGATTGATTCGATTCTTAGATTCTTAGTTTTTAGTTTTTAGTTTGCAATTTGCAAAGTTACTGGAAGCACAACTGTACTTATGCTTTGACTGGGATACAGACTGGTTAAAAGAAGAAGCAGTATAGGTGTAGTTCATGTATTTAGTTGTGTGTTCGCAGCATCGCATTATGTTCAATTTGAGCTACTAGATCAGAATTTATGACATTGACGAAACGATAAAAATGCTGGCGGCGGCACACACAGACATAAATGTGCATTACAGGACAGGAAGTGGAAGTGGAAGTGGGAACAGAGGTGGAGGTGGAAGACGTGGCTGAGACTGTGAGAGTATAGATTGGTGGTGCAGTGGCGAGTGGTGAGTGGTGAGGGTGGAATGGAAAGGAGCAATATAACTGACCAGGCAGCATGAAAATGAAATGCGACGCTTAAACTTACGTCAGCGAGAGCAAAAGCCTAAAACTATTAATTTCAACGTAGGACGAAGCGAGTAGAAAAATTGTAACGCAACTGGAACAGGAGACCAAGAGAAGCCCGGCTGGATGGAGGCCATCAACTACTCCGAAGCTGGGGAACTGTAACGCTTCCGCCCTTGGCCAGGGAGAAATCTATATTTACGATTATTGAAGTTTATGACGAAACGTTTTCGTATCATTTTGCGTCGCCTCATAAATGTTAAACGAGAGACTGACAGTGGACACACGGATGGACCCAGGATCTCTCTCTCTCTATATACATATATATATATATATATATAACATAGGGTTGAGAATTTCATAAATGCTTTTGCACGCAAGCTGCTAATAATGCCAGGCAGACAGAGAGATAGAACTATACAATAATATGTATGTCCATGTCTATGGCACAGGTGCCAGGCTGAGTTTCAGTTAAGGATTTGGGTTTGGTTTCAGTTACAGTTACAATTTCAGTTTGGGGGTTGCTGAGGCTGACGTCGATGTTCTATGGCCACAAAAGTGCAATACGCTCGTAAAACCAATGGCCAAATAGCCAAACGAGAAATGCCTAAGTAAAAATGTTGTGTAATTACGCTGTGTTACGCACAGATAGAGATACACATGGAGCTGATGATGGACTCAGACTCAGACTTGGAGCTGGAGCTGAGATACACATCTATATATATATATATATATATATATATATATATATATATATATATATATATATATATATATATATATATATATATATGTATGTGTATATGTTACAACCCCAAGAGCGAAAAATTACCCACACTATCAGCAATGACTTGACCATTGTCAGTTGGAAAAATCATAATTAGGCTTCGGTTTTCCCCCTCAATGTCCTTGTGTGTGTATGTGTGTGTGTGTGCGAGTGTGCGTGTGTGCTTTTTATTGTTTTAATGAACACACGAGTGCAATTCTTGTCCTCAGCTTGTTTGCAGGACTACGCAGGATGCCTGGGGCTGCTGCTGCCCCGGGTCAACTATACATTAACAGTAGCTCTTGTCGATATGAAACAATTTCAGTTTGTCAATTTTCTCTGCCAGATCACATGTCATTGACAGTTATACAGGAAAGGAAATATATTTCCTCTTTAGCAAACATAAATTCTTTGAATATGTTCAGCGTTATCCAAAGGTATTTTGTGTCAAGAAATAGTTTGAATAAAGCGAATAGTTGACTGAAATGAAATATTATGAAAGTCTATAAAAGTAACTACCTGGTTATTATACTATATATAACGCTCGGTTCTATATAAACTTGACTTAATGGATAATTTGAATGAGAATCAAGGCGGAAAGTTGTCTGATACTTGGCAAAGGTCCCTAATCAATGACAGTTCGTCTTGTCGCTCTTGTTTTCCTTCTGACTGTTGTTTTTGGGACAAATTCTCAGGTGGAAGCCATATGAAAACATTCATATATATTATATTATATTATATTGTATATAAGAAATAAAAACGCAAAGAGAATCTTATTGCTTTGTGAAGCTAAGAACAGCAGCTTTTTCTTCATTTGCTTCTGAATGAAATTAGTTTCTGGCAAGGCTTCAAATAGAAGAAGAAAGACAAAGCTCAAGGAATGTCTCGATTGTTCTAGGATCCAAAGAGATCAACAAAAGGATAGGGCTAGGAGTACTTTATTATTACATATAAGATTTTTGTTGTTGGAATTTTCTCCTAACTAAGTGAAAGTCACAACAAGGTATTCAAATCTCCTCTTTTTGTTTTAACTCATAAAATTTATTGAAATTTATCAACAGAAAAGCAGATTTTGTACAATATATTAATTATTATATTATAGAATTGAGCTGCAGCTGATTAAGGAAAAAATCTTTATTCTATCAAGTTCCCACAGGAAGGACTTAGCCTCAATATGAAGTGTTGAAGTGTTGGCGGATTATCCTTTCAATTTTAGTCAAAGTTCTTTGCAGGTTCTTTGAATCTTTGATCCGAAACGAAGTCTGCTTTTACATGCTTCTCAAACACAAAAGGCTATATATGAATAAAATAGAAGTATAAGACAAATATAATCATAAGAATAAGGAATATACCAATCATATCACGCAAACAATAAACCAAAATAAAGTTGAGTATCTAAAGGATTTACTAGTATTTATCTCTATTTTAGATCTCTTATATTGTACCTATATCTATTATAAGCCTAACAGAAACTGCGTTTTCTTTGAAGCTTATTAAATATAATAATAAGAATTGCCAATTCCCAGATGTAAGCAGAAGAAGCTGAAGCAATAGTAGATTGCAAACAGTTGAAAATTGAAATGAAATCAAATTTCCAGAACAATCACAAATATTATCCGTACATTATCCGAATTGGTTTCTGAATAGAACTTATGGAACCCATGTACTCATATCCTCTCCTAAGCTTAACGTATGTTATAATTAGTTATAAAGTTTATTACTGGAAACTCCAATCTAATATAAACAACCTCACCTTAAGTATAACCATACAGAGGTATTATCCGTAAATGAATCTCCTAGAAAGGAAGTTCCCTTTATGTTCTCATATATGTTTGTTGCGGTCCTGTGCTAAAAACATCATTAGCTTTGTCATTAGACTATCAATTGGGCATTAACTTAAAGCGACATAAGCTCCATTTTTTGCAAAAATCCATGTGGGGCAATTGTCGCAGAACAGCCTCATATACATATGGAGCATGGCATGGGGCCAGAGGAGGAGGAGAAAGGGGAGAGCTCTCACCCAGACAGCAGTCAGACAGGAGTAACAAGGCGAGATAACAGTTAAGCGAAATCGCTTTAAAATCAATTAACCGTAAAATCACTCGCCTATTTGCAACAACAATCAAGTCCGCGAGTCCTGCAGGACATTGCCACTGGATGTCGATGCGACGGCGTCGGCGGCGGCAGCGACCAAACAATCAAATGTGGTGGCAATAACATTAGCTGCCCACCCACAAACACACACAGAATCCTCATGTGTGTGTGTGTGCAGCATGCAGACAGGCAAACAATCCACCAGGCAGCATACATGACCCCCCGCCCCACCCACACCCACTCCCTGGGACAACCCTCGGCTGCTGCTGCTGCTGCACTTGACCGCCTCGCCCGTGCGGATTGTGGACGGGAACGTGCTGCCAGGTATTAACCTCCATTTAATGTTAAACAAAGCCGCGTTACATGTGCACGGCGGATAATACAGAAAAAAAGAATAGAAGACAGAAATATGCCACGCCCGCTGTGAACAGTCAGCCGCCAAACATTTCGATTAACATACGCAAACACACACTAGGCCAGCATCAATGGGGCAGCTGGGGCACGTTGAACCAGGTTGCAGGAGCAAAAGCAGAGCAGAAAAAAAAAAAGAAGAAGAGTGGAAGCACATAACGTGCATGGGCAGCAAATTGAATTGCTGGTCAAACAAGGCGAGTCCTGCAGGAAGCAGTGAAAAAACTGGACACCAGAATGGAGTCGCAGGTGGAGACGCACTCAGAGCCGGAGCAGGGTCAGATGCCGGCCATGTAATCATTGGGCATGGAGTATGCTACATCGTCATCAAAATCATTTTAAACAAAACGGACTAATTAAGCGCACGTTGGTCGTTTGGTGTCCTCTCGGATCACACTCGTTCTCGTCCTTAACCCCAGGACACCAGCCAGCAGACGCAAAGTTTCCAAGTGTGAAAAAGTTTTTTGAAAACCGAATCAGAATTAGCTCTTCACATCAGATATTATAGCAATCAGATTGAAGATACATTAACTATAAGATTTAATAAGATTCTAATGAATCATAATATATATATATATATATATGTATGTATATATATCTGTATATAAAGAAGATATATCTATAAATATTTGTTTTATCCTGTGAGGGAGAACGGATCAAAAAAAATCGCTTTTTGAGTAGTCAGTCGCTTTAGTTGGGGAGTTAAGGCGCTTTGATGTATGCTAGTCAGTTGTGCACCCACGCACAGCCACAGCCACACCCAGACACACACACACACACACACACACACACACACAATATATATAGAGAAATGCCAACTCAAAGAGATACATTTTTGGTGTATCGTCGCGTAAATCCGTCTTTGAATAATGATGCCGTTGATAGCTGGGATTATAACGTGTGCATGTGTGTGTGTGTGTGTGTGTGTGTGTGTGTGTGTGTTAGTGTGTGTCTTTGCAGCTTGGCCATTTATTTATTATGCCACAATATTCAATGACCCTTAATGGCATTTCGTAATAAAAATATTGGATTAGTTTGTTAGTTTTGGGCTCGCGCTGGAATATCAACCACCGTCCAGGGGCCCATCGTCCCGCCGTACTGCGGCTCTGTCCAGTCCGGTCCGGTCCGCTCCACCACCCACTGGACACTTTATCAACTGGACTCTAGCATTACGTATTCCATTAAACGCCTAATGAGCCCATTGTGCGGCCTACAGCCCGGAGTCATCAGGGGCCATCTGTGGGTTGGTGCGGGCGTGACAGGGCCAGGTACTTAGACTTAGTTAGTGATCAAAGCAGCGGCCCCTGCATATGCCACGCCCACACCACACACAAAATAAGAAGAAGACAAATGCATATGCTCAATGTGCAGAAGAAGAATAATTGCAATTCAATAAGTAGATCAGGAATTTCTGAGATAAAAGACTTGAAGCACATTTCCAATTTCATTTTAAAAGGAAAACTTAACAATTTTGATTCGTTAATTGAGTAAGTTGGGATATATATCTCTTATATATATACTATATATCTTGTATATATATATATATATATATATTGTTGGGTCAGATGTGAGGGCGAAAGTTGAAGGCGCAGCTTATCCTTTCTGCTACTTTCATATTCATGCGACATATTAAAATACCAAAGTCCTGCTGCCCCGGCACGTAATCCGAATCGGAGTTGGAGCTGGAGTCGGATTCGGAGTCGGGAGACAGGACCCTTAACTGAAAACGGTGGACTGCATGCATGTGACATAATAAATATTAATGACAGCTGACCGACAGCATTGCCATAGATCCCTGCCCAGTGGGTGGGCGGCCTTCTCTCTGCTCCTGATGGTGGCTGGTCTAGGTCGAGGGAGGGGAGGGGGAGAGGTCGGGGTAGAGGTGGCTGTTCCGGGTTGACGTTGACACACATTCGACATGTGACAGATAAATTATGGCAATTGGATGAATGCCGCCACACCTCTTCAAACAACATCATGCAATTTTGCCTCAGCCATGAGATCATTTTTCATTTTCATTTCATGTTTCCCTCTCTCTCTCTCTCTCTCTCTCTGTCTATTCTGTGTCTTCGCCTGTTTGTTTGTTTTCTTTTGGGGTCTGTGACATATGTGTGCGTCCAGGACTAATGGCAGTCAAGCTTACCATAACATACGAGAGAGAGAGCGAGAGAGAGTCCTTAATAGTTTTCAGCTCACCAACGAAACTAATGACACGACGACTCTGGACTTATATAAATTGCGATAATCATTTATGCTTCAATAGGGTTCAATCATAAGCGGGTGTGTCCAAACTGCACACATCTAATAATCATAATTACTTCAAGCCCCCCGAGAACTAGCTCCTGCTGACAAATTCAAAATGATGTCCTTTATAGAGAGAGTTATCTAATGGTACTTCAACAAGTTTGAAAGCACAAAGAAGAGGGAACTTTTGGTAGTCGATTCCTTCCCTAATCGGAACTAGTTCCTAAAGATTAATCCAATACTTAAATCTGCTCTATAGCTGGTCTCATTAGTCCAAAGTTAACTGCAACTTCGACTTCCACTGATGACAACCTAAGCCCGCAGCTCTTATGACTCTCTGTAAGGCTTCTCACACCGAAGGACATTTCTCTGGGCAGTTGATACTCCACTTGATTTATTCTAATTCCATCCATATTAGGAGACTCTTTCCATACGTAATCAATATATTAGCTAATGGTACTTAAAGAGCTTTGAAATTGGAAGGGAAAAGGAACGTTCCTTCTGGCTAATCAGAACTAGTTCCTAAGGAGTAAACCAATTGTTAAGTCCCCTTTTTAAACTAGTCTCATAAGTCCAAAGTGAACTGGAACTTCGACTTCCATTGATGACAACCTAAGCCCGCAGCTCTTATGACTCTCTGTAAGGCTTTTTATACCGAAGGACATTTCTCTGGGCAGTTGATACTCCACTTGATTATTTCCAAGTCCATCCATATTAGGAGACTCCGCTCATATGTCAGCAGGTAAAACAGACTGATTCTGCAATTTATATATTATTTTTGCCCTAAACCTGCTGCTATTTCCTGGTGAATGTAGACAGAGAGAGAGAGGGGGGCAGTGTTTGTATAGAAATTGGCCATAATATTAGCCGCAAAGCCCCACACCAGGCGCAGAGTGCGACCAATAATGAAAAGCAATAGAAAAGCTGCACAGGATTATTTACAAGCAACGAGCTTAAAGCAGAAGCGAATTCAAAAGAATGAAAGAAACCAAACAAACAACCAACAACGAACAACAAATAAGCCTCCTCCTCCTAGAAGTGGCTGGAGCTGGGGAGGGTGGAGTGGGCGAGATGGGGGTCTAAGTAATACGCGTGTATAAAAGAATCAAAAATCTAGATTTTGATTTGAGATACTATGGACTATGGAGACATGGAGACGACTGGCAGCTTGTTTAGATTGGACCAGAGGGTGGGAGATGGGAGATTGGGTACGAGAGGGAGTTGGGGTTGGGGTCAGGGTTGAATGTTATATTGGTGGTTTGCTGGATCTATATCTAAAACGGAGTCGAGGGCCGTAAGTCAAGTAGCGCTTAGTACTTTGCACGCGCGCGTTTAGCCCGCGACTAAAACCGCTCGAATATCGCTCGAATTTCCAGACGGCGACTTTTCGGTTCTCATTTTTTTCCTTCTTGTATTTTCTTATGGATTCCACTTCAATGAATTGAAAAATTGCCTTGAACAAATTTGATGCGGCACCGTTGACGTCTGCCGCTACTTTGCATTTTGTTTTATACTCGTATATTTTTTTTTTTCGGTTTAATTTTTTATTTCTTCTCCAAGTCTGAGGGTTTCCCCAGGCTCATGACTGGCTGGAGTTCGGTGGAGTGTGGCATGTGGCATGGAGCGACAACGTTTTCCTAAACATGACATTTGACATTTGATAATGTCATTTGCCGCGTAATTGTTTTTTGATTTGATGCTCTGTTTTGCCTTTGCCTTTTCAATGCTGTTATTGTTGTTTTTTTTATCTGCCACTTTGGCATTTCAGCGTTTCACGGGATGTGGCAGGCAGCGGCAAGAACTGGAAGGTAGGGTGGCTCATCTTGGAAACGTGCAACGTAAATTGATTTAACTAGCGATGCGCCAAGTGTCCGTTCTACTATAAGGCCAACCCAACTACTTCCTTCAACTTTTGGTCTGTATTTTCTCTAAGAATTGAATTCTCTTCAGATTTTTTTAAAGTGTTTCAAATTCCCAAAAATAAATCAAATTAACTTTGATTGGAGTGAATAATACAAGTAATAGAAATAATTGTAAGTAGACAAAGAAGACATCCTAATTAACATACCTTAAAAATACTCAATAGCTTCTGGCATAAAATTAACTAAAATCTGCAGGAATTTATGAAAATTTTCAATCTTAAGGCAACACTTTGAGGCTCTCTTTTGATTTGGTTTAGTGTCCCGGACAGCTGTGTGGTCGATGAGTTAATTATCAGAATAGAAACCACAACACTTGCTTATCCTTCGCATCTTAGAAATGTCACTGAAACTGAATTGTCTCCGCCGCAAGTCTTCATGTGGTTTCGCTGGGTGTTGCACCTTTGCCCGGGTAATGCACAGGTGAAAAGAGTCTCCTTTGCAGAGATTAGTAGAGTGACAGAAATGCATTTAATACACAAAGTCTAACCAGCTGGAATGGCCCTAATGGCATCCAAGCCCTGACAAGACCAGAGCATATTTTTGTGGCTAACGATTTGACATGCGCTCGACTTCTGCACTTGAAACTAAACACACACCGCATTAACCGGGTGCATGTGTACTCAGATGCATATAATATACTCGAACTAATGTATATATAATGTATAAGTATATGAAAGTATATTTAGTGGTTTTTCTCAGTTATGAGAAGTGCAGAAGTATCCACAGTGAGTTGATTCAGGTAAATGAGCTTGAGCATGACTCCTCTCAGAATTCAAGCGAAAGCTGCAGCCTCGTCCTCAGTCGTAGGGATTGAGTGCAGTGAAAAGCCCAAGCTACCCCTAGGAGATGGCACGCCCAGGCTTGTGCGGTTACCTATTGGTTATTGGCTATTGGCTATTGGGTATTGGCTATCGATACGTGGTCGGAGCAGGCGCAGTAGCCGCTCGAGTGCGAGCACCTTTTTCAATCAGCTGAAAGAAGGAGGTGGCTGCAACGTCAGACAAGGGCCGACACAATCATCAGAAAGAAGGACGAGAAAAATGCTGCGCAAAAAACGAACCGGGAGAGAGAGGAAAAAGCACACGAGGAACAAATGTAAAGCGTAGCATGAAATTGGCAGTCGGTTTGGTTGTCGAGTGGAGCTTTACGAAGAGGAGAGGAATAGGAACAGGATGGGAAGCTACGAACTGGGAGCTGTCCGCATGGGCAGCCACTTCCGGACGCTGCCACACAAAATGCACAGCGCTAACCGTAAATTGCGCTCCATTTTTATATAGTTTTCGCCCGGGGGCAACCAGCCGATGTCAATTTTGGCCAACACTCGCAGCGGGGAAGTGGGATTCCGCCAGCGAAAGGGTTACAGATGACCAGCAGAAAAAACAAAAAAAAAGGAAAGAGAAGCGAAGCGAAATAAAAGAATAGAAATAAAAGAGAGATGTCTCCTCTGGGCTTGGGTCATAAACCCGAATTATTGCTAACTTCAGGAATGCTAAATTGTAATAGCTATGCTAAAATTGAAGTATCACAAAGCAAAGAACTATACAATGGCTAAGACTGGAGAGGATTATGGTTAAAAGTATCTCCAATTTCGCCAGTTCTCCTTTCTTTTAGAACAGAAGTAAAGAATTACTTCCAAATTGTCGTTGAGCAAAATGAACGAAATTGGAGCAGAGAGTGGACCAAATACCCGAGAAGAGGAATAAAGACAACCTGTCACAGGATCCTGTGTTCGACTCCCAGCTAGGACTAAAGCCTTTGTAATCGGTGCTAAAAATAAAATATTCATATAAAAATATTTCAATGCAAAAAATAAATTTAAATTGAATTAAAGAAATAAATGAGGATAAAAATAAACTAATGAATAAATGAAATAAGTAAATAAATAAATCAGCAAATAAATTAGTAAATAAAAAAAATGTAATTATATAATAAAATATGCACATTACAAAATAAAACAGAAATAAAATAAATATAATGATAAAAATATATTAATAAAGCGATTAAATCTGATTGGGTTTTTCTGGGTTTTCCCAATCCTTGCCACAAATGTTGCATCGATTAAAATAAATCAATTTTTCTTATATTTTTATGCCCCAGATTTAGATTTAAATTTAAATTTGTTTTAATTCCTATTTTAATTTTATAATTTTAATACATCATTTATTTTAAACCGAATTTCGTAGTCAGCTGCTTTTAGTTGACTTAAATAAATAAATAAGTATTTAAGAAAATAGAGATAAAAAAAATCAATAAAAATATTAATGAAAATTACAAAAAAAAATAAATAAAATTATAAGTAATGAAATACATAAATTAATGTATTTAAAATTGTATTAAACGTATGGATATTAATAAACAAAAATTTAAATATACAAATACACAAAATAAAATATATAAATAAATACATAAATATTAATAAATAAAAATAAAAATATAAAGCACAAAATAAAATATGTAAATAAATACATAAATATTATGTATAAAATAAAAAATAAATATTATTATAAAATAAAATAAATAAATAAATATAAATAAATACATAAATATTGAAAAATATAAATAAAAACAAAATAAAATATATAAATAAATATTAATAAATACATAAATATTAATAAACAAAAATAAAAATATAAAACACAAAATAAAATATGTAAATAAATATTAATAAATACATAAATATTAATAAACAAAAATAAAAATATAAAACACAAAATAAAATATGTAAATAAATATTAATAAATACATAAATATTAATAAACAAAAATAAAAATATAAAACACAAAATAAATTATATAAATAAATAAATAAATATTAATAAATAAAAATAAAAATAAAAAATACAAATATTATAATAAAATAATGAAAAAGAAAAACACAAATAAAAAACATAAATAAACAAAGCAGCAAATTAAAAAAAAGATTTAAATGCAATTAAATAAATAAAAACAAAAACAAAATCACAAATAAGTATATAAATGAATAAAATAGCTAACTATTATTATTTATTTTTATTATTATTTAATTAAAACGTGCATACTTAGTCACGTATTCTATGAATTGCTTATAGTTTATATAGAGATAAATATATATTCCTATATAACTTTCGATCTATGAATTTGATTTTCGTGTTTTCTTTATTATTTTATCAATCATAGTCAATATACAGAGAATTACATCATATTACAATATGTTTTATATAAATGAAATAAGTAAATATTTTCAGAATTATTTTTAATGTTGGTCATACCCAACGAAAACTATTCAACTTTATATCGAAGCTAAATTGAAATGCTGGGAAAGCTGCCTTAAATTGTAGTTTCAGCTGAATTCGGTTTGAGCTTGGAGTGTTCTTCGCGTGTTCACTCACCCCTGGGTGGGAGCCGACTAATAACTAACACCCCCGCACAGCATATACCCGTCGAACACTCTAGTACGCCACACCCTGGTTCTATCGGACCCTACAAAGTTAGTTTACGGCCAAAGTTCAGCCAGAAAAAATAGTACATAAAACCCATAAAAAATTGCAAAAAAATATAAAAAAAAAATGGAAAAAAAATTGGCCAAAAGCTAGTCACAAAAAAGTCACAACGTGTGAGAATCGTGAAAATGCTGTAAAACAAAAAATGAAAAAAAGAAGAAAAATAAAGGAATAATAATAAAAATAAAAAAAGCCAGACGAAAAAAATTGGTTTGTAACGCAATTTTTTTACTCCTGCTTCGTTTTCTTTTGGCGTTGGCAGCCATTAGAGCAAAAATCAGCAGCATCAGCGGTGGGTCGGTGGTTTGGTGGGTTGGTGGGGTGTTGGTAGGGTAGCTGTAGGGTTATTGCGGCACCGGGTAAAGGTTAGTTGTTGTTGCAGTTTCAGTTGTTGCCACACATGTGGAAATTGTGCGCGTTTTGCAGTTTTTTAATTGACCAACAAATTTATTTGATTCGTTAGCGACGCGGCGTTTTTAGCTGGTCAGACATTTATTTCTCTTCTCTCTCTATATACATATATATATATATATATATAGTATATATTAAATAGTATTTACAGAAGCTTAAAGCTAGAAAGTTAGACTAAATCAACAGCAGCTGCCAGCCAATTGAAATTCAATGCGAAGAACGCCTCCCAGACAAGAGGAACACGCTGGCCTCTTGTTATTTCTAAGGATTACATATTGGTAAACAACGATTACAACATCAACAACAACAAGGACTACAAGGACAACGACAACCTATTGTACTACAAATTTGTTTGCCTTGCCATGCCCCAAAAGTTCGAAGGATTTTGCGATTTGAAAGGGAGCCGGGAGACCGAGTTGGGGCTGTTTGATTTGATTGTTGACTTTATTGGTCAAGCGGCCCTTTGGTGTTGTTCATCGTGTTGTTCTGTGTGTTGTTCTGTGTGTTGTTGTGTGTGTTCTGAGTGTTGTTTGTGTTGTTTTAACGATATTTAATCTATGATTAGAATCGTTTTTGGCCAGTAAAATCAATTAAACGCTACACTTGACTTAATTTATTGTCCGCGCTCAGTGAATACAAAGACTAGTAGCCGCCTGTCAAACGTTTTAAATACCCTGTAACTAAAGTAGGGTATGCTAGATAGAAAGTATAATATAGATCATCATTTATTGAATCTGAACAGTAATCGAACTATATGTGAATGCTTGGACTCTGAAATAGTTATAAGTCTTAAGCACAGATTCTCAGTACTCTTAATCTGTATACAGGGTATCTGCTAGTCGATCATACTCTGTTATCTGTCAAGTGTATATATTTTCGAGTATTTCTGCTTGGATTTGTGAGTATTTATAACACAACCGTATACAAAATCCGATGCAAATGATATCATATGAACCGAAATGGTCGTAAAATCAAATTGGTCTCTCGTCTCCGTCGTCGTCGTCGTCGTCGTCGTCCAGTCGAATGCCAATAAAAATACGCCAACAAATCTGAACACACACAAACACTTTGTCGGTGGCTCCAGTCGCTTGTTGGTAGTTATCTTTATAGCTCGATCTCTCTCGTTCTCTGACCGATGACGATGACGATGACAATGACCGGCGACGGAGACGGCCAAAGATAATTGTTCAGTTCGAATGGGATTGGGGTGAGGGTGGAGTGATAGGAGGGGGAGGTATATATATACTCGTATTGCCAAATATCAGAGAACCAAACAAAAGCAAAGAACAACAAAATTAAATAAAGTAATAAAGCATTTAAAAGTCAAGCACGGGGCATTAGATGATCTTAACTGAACTTATTCGAACTTTGATGCCAAGATTTGTTGCTTTCAAGCAACGTGCGAAAGTAAACCCGTAGAATTTATAGTTTCTCACTGCTCTTCCAACCACTTTCAGGCTTAAAGCATAAGTGTTGTTAATAAGCGAACTCAGATCAGAATGTTGTTAAGCTCTACTCGAAATAAAACTCTTTTTAGATATAATTTTCATATATTTTAGTTAAATTTTTGGCTAAATCTATTTGAGAAACTACTTTCGCTTTAAATCTCAATATGGACGTGTCCAATTTGACACTAACTCGTCTAACCTCATGCAAATGACCTCGACAGATCTGCAGACGAAGCTACACTGAGAGAAAAACGAGGGAATGAAAATGGGTATGGCATTAAATATTCCGTTTAATGATGCAATTGGAATTTGATGAGTTGGAAAAGTGACTGAAAATCAGACGCTGCTGATGGAACGCAATCAATGCGTTGCCAAAAGCAGCAGCAGAACCAGAAGTTGGAGTTCGAGTTCGAGTTCAGAGTCCAAATCCTGGAGTCCAGAGTGTCAACAGGGCAAGCGGCAGGTAAATTGCAACCAATAATAATGAATAATTGAAAATCCAATCAAACACCAAATGAAAACGGAGGCGCACAACCATTGCCATTGCCATGGCCATTGCCTTTGCCATATCCATATCCCATATCATCCACACTCAGCGACTCCCCCTCCGCCCCGACTGCATCCTGTGGCTCTCAATTGACAAGGCCATACGACCGGTAGCTGCTGGTGTTGATTTTGCCGGCTTTATCGAAGGACATTAGCAAACGGTCGTTGGATTCGGTGAAAATGCAATCAAAAGTGTGGGCCAACAGCCGACAGACAAACACAACAACAACAACAACGACAACAACAACGACAAACCAAAGCGACCTGCATAGATGACACCCCAGGGACATGACCAAAGTCAATGAATGGTAATAGGTGTCGACATGGCGTTAGGGCGTGGCGCTCATACTCATCCTGCGGCATCGCCTCTGCCACTGCCCCCACATTTGCCCCTTTCCCTGCCTGCCCCATGTGTGTGTGTGTGTGCGTGTGTTGTTGCTGCGGCTTTATTGGTGTTGTTCTTGCTGATTGCCACTTTCGGCCACGGATCGAATGTGCCGCTGTCTACTGTTGTGCAACCTGCCCCCGCCCCCTTCCTGGTCCATACTGGCCTTTGGTCCATGGACAGGTCCAGGTCCAGGTCCAGGTCCAGGTTCAGGCTCGGGTTCGGGTGCGGGCAACATGCATTAATTGCCAGTTGAATTGACTTTGCCTGAGGCTGCCGCCCTCTGCCGTGTCCTGTGCATTGATTCCGTTTTAAGGATGATGCATAACTTAATAATAACATATATGAGCCGAGTCTACGAAGTCTTCTCTATAATTTATTAATTTTTCTTGATTAATTTAATTCTGATTTCAACTTTTGTTCCTTTTAAAGGATTTTCTTATATGCTTTCGCTTAAATCAAGTGCTTAATCCCGATGCAAATATAAAAGGAAAAAATATGCTTTATGCTTGAGGAAAACAGCTTATTTTCTTTGACTTTTCTTTGAGCATGTTTCCCATGAAAACTCACCTACCTTATCCTTGCAGCCTGCAGCCTGCAGCCTTTTCCTTGCACCTTTTGCTTCAGCTGTAACTGAACTGAGGCCGAAATGCAATCTTCTTCTGAGGACAGGATGGCCCTGGGTCATCCGGCTAGGAACCACTGCAGCCAGAATACACCTGAAACCGAAGAGTGGCATAATTAAAGTTAGCTTACACGATCCTTTACGTTGCATTAGTCCGGATAAACATAGGAATAAGCCGGAGAAGAAGATTTAAAAAGGTTTCGCGCAAAAGAGCTGCCGGCCAAGCGAACTAACAATTACGGCAGTTGCTCTTTCAATCAGGCAGTTTAAGAAAGGAAAGTGTGTGTATAACTTGGTGTAGTTCTCAGATTTGAGTCTAAGTTTGTTATTGAATGGCTGGAAAATGTTTTTGTTGCTGGGAAATTGATTTCCTCAGCTGAAAATGGCAATTAATGTGGCGCGTGCGTTATTGTTTGTTCTTGGCAAATAGGCATCATATTTTTTAATGGGGCCCAAAGACAAACAAACAAAAATGTTTTGCTTATTGAAAATGCCACAAGGCGATCGACAATGCCTGCCCCCAACCACCAGAACTTGCCACATGGTTGCAACCCTCACAGGGTAACCGCAAACGCATTGCAAATTCGCAAATTGTCGCCGCCGGCGTTGGTAAGACAAAAGTTTGTGTTCGCCTTTTTGCAGCACTGATACGGCAAATAAACGCACACACACACACACACACACATACAGACGTATATATATTATATATATAGATATATATGTGTATAATTTTTGATATAATTACACGCAAATATGCCGCTAACGTTGAACATTTTCGCCAAATTGAGTTGAGGCTGAGTTCTGTATGTTCTCGCGTGTGTGTGTTGTGTGTGTGTGTGTGTGTGTGTGTGTGTGTTGTGTGTCTGTCGAATGTTGTTCAATTAACGGGACGCAGTGTTTTTGTTTTTGTTTTTGTTGTCTGTTGATGCCCTACCAGCCTCCCCCTTCCCTCAGTAATACACGGCAGCAAAATGAGACCGCGAGCGTTTTCCCGACTCGATCCAAAACTGCAATTCCGGTGCGAGGCAGTCCTTGTCGTGTGGCATCAACATGTTGCACAAATATAAACATAAATCAATTAACAATTTCGACGAGCAACGTGCTCAATTCGCGTTCGAGCCACGCCAAGCCATGCCCACTTTTCGCCCTCTCGCCGGAGGCGCACAATTCAAAATCGACAATTTGCGTCAGCTGCCGCTTGTCTGTCAAAATTTCGCGTTGCCTACTTTGAGGCGTACACTAAAACGCCACCGGCATGTGAGTGTGTGAGTGTGCAAATGTGTCTGTGTGTGTGTGTGTGTGTAGCTTTGTAAAGCTATTTATGAAACATACTGAAGCTGCTCTGAAGCGACGCTGTTCAATTGAGTTCGCTCCACAAGGACTCTCCATCAATCAAAACATCGCCTCCATTCTGACGTGGGAGTGGAATTCACTCAGTGAATTCATCGCTTCCATTGAATATCTGATTGGATCTATATACAAGCATTAATTAACAGGGATTACATCTCTCCTTAAGCGAAGTCTTAGAACAAAATGTGAGAGCAATATATAAAGTTATTATTATTTAGAGCCAACTAAAACTAAACGCAGTCGAGTGCGTAAAATAATAAACTATTATTAAAAAATCTAAAAATTAATTAAATAAAATATATATTATATATCTGAGGTATTCAAAACTAGAAATAAATTAAAACTGATCCAACATTTGCTGCCTGATTTGGGAAGAACCCAGAAAATATATTGATATAAGAGTTAAAAAGCAGAGGATAGAAAGAAAGAGACAGGCAGGAGAAAAGTAAAGGATAGAATAGAGAGTAAAGAGGAGAGATAGAAAAAGAGAACATGTTGAAGAAGAAAGAGACGAATCATTTGAGGATTGCTATAATCAACTATAGAAAGTTCAATAGATCTCACTATTAACTTAACTTAATGAAATTCAAAGTATTCAATCAAAAGATCTAGAATTAATTTATAAACTGTTTAGTTTTATTTGAACTAACCGAAAATTGATTACTTTGTGGGGGATTTGTATGTGGGGGGGGACTCTTAGCAAAAAATGCGAAAAACTCTTCTGGTGGCTTGTCAATTATTCAGTTGAATGCCATTGTGCCGGCTCGCATATTTTATGTGGTCTGATACACATAACGTCAATGCTGGGCCACAGCCATTATACCCAAAAAACACACACACACACACACACACACACACACACACACATACATAAGGACATCGCATGGAGGGAGACAGTTGGGCGACATGCATAGCACACATGGCCGCAATGGCACGCCCCACGAACCGAACAGAGCTGAACCGAACCGAACTGAACTGAACTGAACTAAACCGAACAGAAACCGAAAAACTTGTTTCATAAATTTTCTATTCAAAATGTAATTAAACCCTTTCGCTGGCGCTGCTCATCTAATTACAACAAAAAGGCATCCTCCAGAACCCAACCCCAACCCCGACCCCAGACGTATTACCCAGTTCCCAGTTACCAATGCCATAGCCAAAGTCACAGCCAAAGCCAGAGGCAGCTCGAGCTCTACTCGAAGCAAATGGCCCCAGGATGGGTTGGAGCGGATCGGGATAGAATGGTGCGAGGCAATATACTCGATAATTGCAAACGAAATGGCAAAAGGAGGCAACAACAACAACAACAACAACAACAACGACAACAACGAGAACAACTTGAAATGGGCCAGGGAAAGCTGCAGAGTCTCGCCTATTTCCATAAATATCTTCAAAGTCATTAAATTTCACACATGTTGGAGGCAAACGCTGAATTGTTTTAATTTTAAAATTATTGTCATTAATTGATTTTTGATACAGCCCGGAAGAAGTCGAGAACGGGGCATCAGCCCATAAATCTGCATGTGTGTAAATTTACCGCTTGCTGACAGGGCCAGGGGACTGGGGGGAGGGGAGGGGCAGGGTGTAGCGTCTTTTCCAACAGTTGCGTTAAATGCGATAAAAGAACAACAACAAGAAGAGTAACAAATAATTAGTGACTCCTCGAAAAAGGCAGAGAGCATCAGGCAAAGGGTTAGACGCCTAGGATGAGGGGATGAGGGGTTGAGTGGGTTTTTTGGGTGGATGGTGGACTGAAATTGGAAACAGAACTAAAAATGGAAACAGAAGCAGAAACAGAAATATATAAATGGAAATGGCAATGGAAATGGAATTGGTATTCTACTAGGGATTTCCAAACTGGGGCCTGTATCTGTATCTGAAGGGGTTTGAGCTCTCTGAGGTCGGAACTTGTTTGCTTCGTTGCTTGTCTGTGCTGCACTTTACGGTTTTGCGTGATTATTGAGACCATTATTTTTGTTTAATTACGTTACGGGCGTTAATGTGCGGAGAGCACCACCAGCAGCCCAGCAACCCAGCAGCTCATCGAGGAGTTATGTGGCCCATGCCATGAATTCAACTCCCAAAACTCAACCTGCTCGCATTAAATTCATTTTATATTTATATTCAACAACAACAACAACGACAACAACAAGCAAACATTTTGAAAAACATTTTTGAATTTTCAATATATGTTTTTATGTAGTTTACCCTGAGGGTGGCATCTGTTGGTTATGGGGTTGTCTCGGGAATTCACTATCCAGGGATGAGCTAAGCTCTTGCATCAGTTACGATGGACGTCCGAGCATTAAAATCTTGGTTAGGACTTACCAAAAGTCAGGGTCCAGGAACTAGTTCCAGGTTCTTTATATTCTATTAGTTGTCGATCTCAGCAGCTTATGGGAAATATAGATATCAGATATTAATTCTAAGTTTCTACTCTAAAAGAAAGTCTTTGTTTCAGGAACTTCTTAGTGGAAATCTTAGTCTGCGTCTTTCACAATTCTTTAGAGATTCACAAGGCGAATCGAAGCTAATCCAGGCACACACACACAATAGGTAACGTCCATTTGGGTTTACCTGTCAGGCTTACCAGGCTAATCCCAGAAAGTAGGCAATGCTTTTTTTCTTATTGCTGTCTCTTTTCCTCGTTTTGTACAGCTCGGCGACAAATTTGTGACACGTTTGCGACACGTTCGCCATGTCGATATTTCTTAAGCAAAACGTTTGTCGTTCCAACATCTCATATATATTTTATAACTGTAGACGACGATGTCGGTGTGTGTGGTGAGGGGGAGGGGGGGGGAGTATGGGGTGTATGGGGAGTATCTAGAATCTGACTCTGGGGTGCATATGCATACCTGAGCCGAGCCACCGTCACATGGATGGTGGTGGCAGCAGTGGTGGCGGTGGTTGAAAGATAGCCGTCATTGCTGTTGACTCATACGCAAATTTTTACTCATATGCCTGCCTGTTCGGGCCAGGGGCAACTTTGTTTCAGTCTTATTGTTGTTGTTGTTAATGGTTTGATGGGTTTAAAGTCGTGTGGAGGGTGCGTCAATGTATCGCCTACCCCTGCCCCGTCCCCGCCCGCCTGCCACTCAGCAGATACTGGCACACTCGTGTACTCATAAACTCGTTTATTTTGCATATGGACGCACGCCTGGGCGGGCATTGGATTGCAAAACACCCACCCAACCATCCAACCGCTTCGTTGTATCTTATGGCTTTAATAACTTTAGTGCTGGTACGTGCCATTGATCCTTGATGTGTGTGTGTGTGTGTGTGTGTGTGTGTGTAGGTGTAGGTGTATGTGCGTGTGCGGTGTGTGTACCACTTCTTTATGCATAGGTACACGACTAGATATGCTCATGTATGTAGCATATATCTATCTGTATAACAGTGAGAGCGTGTGACGTTTGTCATGCGACAAAAGAATCTCCAACATGAAAAAGATGTGATGTGAACGATGATTTCGAAAGAGATTTTCGAGAGATTTGTGTCCACGTCAAAACATTCATCTTGTTGTCAACTAGAGGGGATTCTATTCGAATTTGCAAACCCATCATACAATTTGTATAATACACGAATATATAGCTGAAACAAATACATAAAACATGATGTGTTGCGCTTTGGCTAAAGGGTTTTTCTCTTCATATTTTTTGAGCTGTTTCTGCTTGTTTCTTAGGCTTAACATCGATTCTGATTCTGAGTCTGATCTTTATATGTAGTTGAGAGCTTTATTCAAAGGATTTTGGATATCGAATTAAGTCCTTCCATTCTTCTATTTAACTTTTGCCAACATCTAATGCTATTTTCGCGCTGTCTAGAGAATTCGCCTTCGTTTTGCGTGTGGTCTGCAATTCGCCTTGTTTGTTTTGATCTCTTTGAATTTGCCCTTGAATTCGCTCTTACCTCGGCTTGCTATCTCCTACTAATTCCATTGATAGAGCCCTTGCTCACTGCAAGTAACAATTCGCCTTCCCTTTCACCGTTTTAGATCTGATCTTTATCCAGGCAATTGATGAGTTCGCCTTTTGAATTCGCCGCCGCCTGGGCTTGTGCTTTCGCTCTCGCCTTTCTCGCAGCGCGCTTCAGCATTTCGCCCTAATTTGTGTGTCTAGTTTTGGAGTTTTGTCTTCGTCTTTGTTGTTGCTTTATCGTTTCTTTTATTTGCCGTTTTTTATTGGCCATTCATTCGCCCGTTTGTTTGGCATCTTTGGCGGCTTTATGCATAAATTTCATTTTCTGCTCTACGCTTATTGTTCATTTCTTTTGCATTTTGTATTTTGTGTTTCTTTTCGTTTGCTTATTTATTTACGAGCATGAGATTGTCTCTATGTGTGTGTGTGCGTATGCTTCTGTATGTGTGTGTGTGTGTTATTAATCTTCGTGGGAGTTATTGCTATTTTCTCGTTGCTCTTGAAAATTATTTGTAATTTTTTTTTATTTTCTTGTTAGCAGCAGGAAGCCACAGCTCTAACTGGAGCTGAGCCACACCTCCCCCAAATCTCTCTGTCTCTCCCTCTTCCTCTCTCTCTCTCGCTCTGCACACCTACCCTTACACCTCCGCAATGATTTGCGTTCATTTGTGTATGAAATTAAAATCACACCCATGAGATGCATTCGACTTGCTTGGTGTGGGTGTACCGGTGGGTGGTTTTAGAGGGGGGCGGGAGGTAAGAGGGCAGAGGAGCTACAGGAATGGACCTGCACTTGGCAGCTGATGAATACACATATATTTTTTCATATTTTATTTGTTGCTTATTTGTTTTTTTTTTTGTTCTTTTTTGTCCAAAATGGTCGCCCCGTGGGCAATGGAATTCCGCGTCCGGCAACTGTAAATTGAGTTGTTGCCCTTTCGCCGAAGCGGACGACGCTCGCCAAACTTTGGCCGCCGTCTAATTCATTCATGAAAACCGTTGAACTGACTCCTCTTTCTCCACAAACCTAAACCCCACCTCCTCCTTCCCTACTCCTCCTGCTGCTCATCCTTCTCCCAGTAGTGGCCGCTTCATCTACTGCTGCTTCTTCTACTCTACTGCTTAGCATACAATTGCCACATTAACTTGCCAGCCCCCAAAGATAAATCGCGCAGCTAGCTGCAAAATTGTTACTGTTGTTACTGTTGTTGTTACTGTACTTGTTGTTGTTGTTGTTGTTGTTCTCGTTGTTGTTGTTGTTGTTGTTGTTGTTGTTGTTGTTGTTGTTGCAGCTATTTCACACTAAAGCCTGAAGCGCAACACACCAAAATCGAGACAAGTTTGGAGGAAATGCTTTTTTGCAAAGTGCATTTGAAGCCTCAAGCCACAGCAACAACAAGCGGCCATAAGGCAAGGCTCCTGAAGCCGTACTGCGGATACCCTACCAGGATGATGTAACAATATCAAATTCAAAAAGTATCAAAGCATATGAATAATAAAGATTCAAAATAGGAATAACTATATAATATTTTCCTTATAAGTTCAACTCATAAATTAAACTACAAAACTTTCCTAGAAATAAATATAAAAATAATAATGTAAATCAGAATTTGCTTAATCATGTTTCAGCTCTAGCTTTAATCGAATATTGGACATATCATTATACATATATTCTCCGATATGAAAAGTATATTATATATTTACTCCTTTGGCTCGTGCTTAGGTCCTTTCAAGCAACATACATGATTCACTTTTTGAATATGTTTATTTACTTATAAGGAAACTTTCAAAGCGAAAGAATTTCCTTGAGACGCAGATGAAATGTTATTCTCATTAAGGATATTAATATTAAGGATCGAAATAACGACAGCTTTATATTACTCTTTTATATATATAAAAGTTTTTAAGTCTAGATATTAAATTATATATATTCAAATCTGTTTGAATATGAGAAAATGTTTACTATTAAGATAATATTATATAGAAGTAACAAACTGAGCTTGATAACAGATATTGGAGCTTTAAATGAGAGTAGAGTATAACCGACACTAGCAACAATAACAACAATGAGAAAGACATGAAGCAGTAGAAGTATTTTTAATGTGTTTGCGCTTTAGCCAAAAGTTGGCGTTGGGCCCATTTTTCTTGGGCTTGTTAGACGCGGCTGCTCTCAAGATTCGAAACACTTTGCCAAAAGGTTCGCAGAGCAGCCAAGTGCAAGAGCAACCGACCAACAACCGACAACAAGATGTTGTTGTTGCAGTTGTTGTTTATGATACGTCAGTTGTTGCAGTTGTTTGAAGAAGTTGTAAGAAATAGGCTTGCCAGGCATTGCCAGGGCAATGTCGCTGAGGCTCAGGCTGCGGCTGAGCCACCAACCACCAGACAAATGAGCAGCCACCGCACTGAGCCACTGCACAGTGGTGCAAAAGGCAATGAACGAGTCAGAGCTAACCAGCTGGCCGCAGAGCAACCAGCAAATGAATCTCTGGACAGGGTCAGAGCCCAAAATGAAGTAGTTAAAAATGCACTAAAAAGTCGTAGCATCTATTACTCCAAATGCATTGACTATGGCCAGTTTTTCAGTCAGTTCTTCAGACAGTTCACTGTTAGCACATGCAAATGCAGGAAGTTGCCGTTGGACCAGGCCCATACCCAGACCCAGACCCAGAGCCAGACCCAAGCACAGCCACAGACTGAGAGACAGAGCCAGGCCCACTGAACCAAGCTGTTGATGAATTGGACGCATCCTCGTGGGGTAATGGACAGCGGACGGCGGACAACGGGCAACTGCATAGCTCATTTTTCGTATGCAACGAGTGAGAGACAATTCATTTATTAAACTGCACTTAACATCAACACCACATCATCATTAATATTGCCAGGAGAGGAGCGTGGACACACGGAACTTGACGTGTTAACGGTTGAGGAATTTCTCTCAAAATCTTTGACAGCCACATTTCAAGCGGCCATTAATAATCCGCACTATGCAAACCCATAGAAAACTTTTCACATATTCCCAATAACCAACAATCGATGGGGAGAACCAAATATATTATCCTTAAATAGTAGAAAAGGATACAGCATATAAATGCATCCTTTCAAAGAGGGAAACGAAATCAGAAATGAGCTTTGCTTAGCCAGAAGTCAGGCCAGAAGTCAGGCATCATATGGAAGGACTCTTATGGATGGAATCTGAACACATCTCCGACAGCATATGGAATATATAATATATATATTTATATGTCCATTACAAATGAAAATTGTTGCTAAGTAGAATGTTTTCCATTCTTTGCTGCTTATTCTTTGCCTCGCCCATAGCTCGACTCGGTAATTGTATGTAGATCAATTTGATTGGTCTTTGGTTTTGGCCAAGTCGAAATTTAAAAATGCAAAAGCCAAAAACCCAAAAGCAAAGCCAAATTCAGAGCCAATTCCCGCGCGCCAAATGTCAAGAACTCATGTTCAAATGTCAAACTGAACCGACAAACCGTTAATTAGCAAATCAAAGATATGCCACGCCAATGTCGGAGCTGAACCTGGAGCTGATGCTGGAGCTGGAGCTGAAGCTGAAGCTGAAGCTGAAGCTGTGGCCACAGCCACTGACAGCGCACAGAAATCCGACAGTTGCGCACATTCGAAAAAGATCAATGAGAATTGTGAAAGAAGCTGAAGAAATACAGCAGACGGCGAGCAATTAAAAGCCTTGAGTTGAAGACTGAGGGGCAGCCGAGGTAAACGAGGCGCAAAGCAGCAAAAACAGAGGTAGAAGTTGAGCCAAAGTCAGAGGTAGATCAAGAGGCAAGCGGCAAGCGGCAGCGGTGAAAAGCAAAACGTTTAAAGCGCCCAAAGCCCGTCAAGTTGTCAGTGCAGATGGATGTGGACGCACTGGAGGATGGCGATGAGAATGGCAGCGTCAGGGCAAACAGCACCAGGAAGATGCGTATGGACTCACCGTGCAGCTCAATTCACTCGTTGTCAATCATAAGACGTGGCTGGCTCTACTCCAGCAACTCCTATGGCAACTCCACAGAGTATCTTCTAGTACGAGTATCTTTCAGTATCTCCTTCTAATTCTGCACAGCTCAAAGCGCTTCTAACGCGCAGGCGCAGCTGTCGGATTTGCATTACCGCGTCGACTTGCCTTGAAATTATGTGAAATTGATCAATTTCAACGCTCTACGATTCACTCGACTCCATCTCTATCTCTATTGCTGTCTCTATCTCAGACTCTAGCTATCTCAGACTTTGTCTCAGTCGGAGTCTCAGAGTCAGAGTCAGTCTCTGGGTGTATTTAATGTAAAATGTCAATCAAAAATTGCATTTACACAAATAAAAGGAAAATACGTTGAGAATTTAATTAGAAATGCGATTGTGGCGCTTTGGCTGGCTAAGTCTTCGGCCCAGGCCTGGGAAAATGAAAAATATTTGGCTCAAAGCGAGCATGATTAGTCAATTGAAGCCATGAGAAGTTGGGCTCTGCTCACACTGAGAGAAAATCCAAGATATTATAGGGTATGATATCATATAATATCCAGATGATAGCTTCAAGTTGCCGTTCCCGTTGCCGTTGCAGCTGCAACACGAGAACACACTGAGAAGTTGCATGCTACTTGGAGTATGCGACAGCAGCACAGTTTGTTAAGACTTAACTCAAATCCTAATGATTATAAATATGTTTGTTAGCCAGCACTCGTTGTGGTAGTATGTTGACATGTGTGTTATTAAAGTTAAAGCCGTATTCGCTGGAAAGTGTTAAACAAGGTAAGAGCCCAACTCCGAAATGGTCAACAACGGTGAGAAAATCAAGACTCCATCAAATTATGGCACTGTCCAGTTAAAGTTGTCTTTGGTGTTCAAGTTGCCCAAGTTGTTCATGTTGTTGTTGTTGTTGTTGTTGTTGTTGTTGTTAATTGTTGCTGTCTTGGCTTTTATAGCACATCCAATTTGATGGAACTGCACGCGGTCTCAAATTAGAAATTCAAGTCCCGAAAACGGCGCTCGACTTCAAACAAACCTATTGACAGCAGCACAAAACTGAAAGCTTCACTTTGTGCATCAATTTGTCAAGTGATTTTGACAATGCCAAAAATTCCTATGAGATTTAACTGAAATTATCAACGAATTGCATATGCTCTTCCTGGTTAACTTAATGAGAAATAAAAACTTTTTGCTTTAAGATATTCCGAATGGAGTTTGGCTATTTGACTGCATTCTTTAAAGGGATATCGCTTATATTGATAATCGTATCGTTTATATAATTCGACTGCATCGTTTATAGTACCAATTAATGCTTCATTTGTACTCAGTACTCAGGCAAGTACAGTAGTCACTCGATACTTGAGATTAAAGCTAAAAAGTTGCCGCAAAAAGCGTGTGATTCCTTTTCATTTTAAAAGCATTTTCATACAACAGCTTTGAATCTGATTGATATATTTAATATAATTATTATATATATATATATATATATATATATATATATATATTATGTATGTTATTATATATATTTCTTTACTTTTTATGTATATATTATCAATACCTATAATTAAATTATTTATTATCATATTTATATTAAATTTTTGAATTTTTGCCAATTTTCAATTTTTGTTGCAAGAATCGCGTTGTGTGAGTCTCAAGTATGTCCAAGAATCGAGTTACTACTGTACTTGTAAGATATTTATATATTTAATATTTGAAAGTTGTGAAATTCTAGTAATTTTAAAACAGTTTGAATATTATTTTTCATTGCATTTGCAATTCTTTTATTTATTTCTTTCTTAATAACTTTTAACCAATTCTGCAGTTCAAACTGATAACTTTCTTTTATTGGTGTTTTTCAACTGTTAAGGCTAAAACTTATTCATTTTCTAGCAAAAACACATAACATCTTTAATATATTTTGCATAGAAAATATGAAAAATCTATATATACATTCGTATGAATGACATGTGAATGAAATATGAATGAAATATGAATAAAACTTCAGCAAAGTTTGAAGCATAATTGACTGAGGATTCATGTGAGATGTGGGTCAAAAGCTAGAAAGAATGATTTGTATATATACAATATAATAATAAAAGCTTTATAAAATGTATATATAGTACATATATAATCTTAAACTTATCGGCCTATGCAAGTCCCGTCTCCTAACGCAGTTCTCCTTCTCTGATAAACAAGGCGAAAAGTGAGACAAACTTGTTGTTGTTGCATCAATGGGCTCCCTGCTAATTTAAGCACTCAAACAGACACTAACACATTCATACACACACTCACTCACACACACACACATATGTACGTATGAGTACTCATATCTATAACACATTTTTAATATGCTTCATTTCTTTGAATTTCATAATTACACGGCTTTGACCGCTCAACGACTTTGTCTTTGTTTTTCCATCTACACACACATATATATATATATATATATATGTGTATGTATGTGTGTATTTTTGGGCCGTCGTCAGTTATTAGCACTCATATGAGTACACAGGTAAATATTTAGCTATGTTGCTCTCCCCTCGTTGACCCGCCTTAACCCTCGAGCTGCCTCTTCAGCATGCGTGCTAACTGTTTTTGTCGCCATTCTCAGATTTTCTTGAATGAAGTGGCAACTGGTGGCAAGTTGGTTAGTTGGCAACTGGTTGACTGGCTGGCTGGCTGGCTGGCTTGTTGACTGGTTTTAGTTTTTAGCGCTTGGCTTAATTAATTACGAGTATTGTTGTATAATTTGTAGTTGTTCAGGCATAATTCACAAGAAGCTCATGAATGGCTCGCTTTACACATTTCCGGTACAGTTGTGCGCAAAGAGTCAACGCAACGTCGTAACCAATGGGCCATGGCCCGCCCAGTCAGCAGCAGCAGCAACAACAACAACAAACAGAAATAAGAGTAAAAAATTGTTAAAATAAAATAAAAAAGGGCGTTGTGGGCAATGTCAATCAATTGGTTGGTTGGTCGGTCGCTTGCCTCGTTTAGTTGGTTGGCCATTCGGCTGGCTGGCTGGCTGGCTGGCTGGTTGGTTAGTTGGCAATGCGAACCTGTGGCCCAGGCAAAAATGGCAGCTGACTGACAGACAGATCGAAAATGCTGCCACAGCAGCAGCAGCAGCCACCAACAACAACAACAACAACAAGATGAACTGAATTTGTGCCGAGGACTGGTCGAGACATGACTTGACAGGCGGTGGCATGGCACGGCCACGAGTTGCAGCCAGAGCCAGCCAAATCGATCGAACTGCCTTCATTAAAGAGCAAGATGCCTATGCCTCTGTCTCTCTCTAACCCCCCCTCTCCCGCAATGGCTGTCTCAGTCAGGCACAAGCGCCAAGACTTTAATAACTCCTTTCCTGCCGCCGATTTGTGGCAGCCACAGCCGCAGCCGCTGCAGCAGCCACAACCGCCACAAGATCCAAATCGAGATCACGGCTGCTGCTGCTTCGATCAGGCAGCAACCGAATGGACGAGCTCCACTAATTTCCATGTTGGCCACAATTTGACTTCTGTTCGCTGCGGCTGTTGTTGCTGTTGTTGCTTTGGCCACATTTTGCAAATTTGCGCGCCGTGATTGTGGACTCAGCCCCAGCCCCAGCACCAGCCCCAGCTTTAGCCTCAGCCTTAGCTCCAGCCTCGGCCCCAGTGAGTGGCTCCAACTGACTGCCTGGCACGCAATTTGCGCTACAAAAAAAAAACTAAACAACAAAAAGTGAAAAAAAGTTCGACCAAGACACATCTGCAACAAATTGGAAGCCAATAATCAAATGTCAGTCAGAGTTCGTTCTTTTCTGTGTGTGTGTGTGTATGTGTGTGTGTGTGTGTGTGTGTGTCAGCTCGACTGACAGTCAGTCAGATCAGAGTATACACGATCCGGCCACGTAGTAAATCAGTTTTACCCCCAGTGCCTCATTATTCAAACTTGGCTCACAAGCCCCGCTGCCCCCTTCCCTCTGCCCGCTGCCCGCTGCCCGCTGCCCTCTTCCCGCTGCCCGTCTGTCATCTTGCCAGAGATTTCTTCTTTATTTTTCTTATTTTATTTTGATTTTTTCTTCTTTTTTCTTGTATTTTTGTTGTTCTGAATTCTTGCGGCGTGTCCGATCTGCATGTCTATTCATTTAAAAGTTTTCGATTTTGATTTCATTTCATTTTGCCATTTGGCATTTGGCATTTTGTCTTAACGCTCTGTTGCTTCTTGATTGCCGCTTCTCGCTGAAGGGGCTTAGAGACATAGAGATCGGGGCAGAGGGGCAGGTTCTGCTGACTGATGTTGATCGATTTGGTTTTCTTAGTATCGCAATAATTATCAGTTCCTTGAGAAATTTAATCAACTTGCCGCAATCCCATTACTCGAATAGCTAATAGCCATAGATTCTATTGAAATACCTGAGGTTTGGCTAGAATCTTTTCTGTTCAAAATATGTCCATATTATGTATTCAAATAATCTAATGTATAAGAATCTTGTTATGTTACATAAACTATATATAAAATCTCACAAAATCAATCTCATTCCTCGATCAGTCAATTATTCTCATCATCTGCATAAAAAGATCTAAGTGAATCATAGCCTTCTCGCAGATTTAATTTCCACGCATAAACATTATGAATTAAGATTCTTCATTAATTTTTGGCAAAACATAATCAATTTATGGAATATACAGTAAATAAATATATAGATAACATAATATGAAATACAAGTACAGTAAAATCTTTTTTTACACGGCTTTTTTTACACGATTTTGAAATAACACGGTTCGTCAAGAATAAATTTAAAAATTCTTTTACACGTAATTTTTGATTTAACACGAATTCCAAACAATTTTTTTTAATTTTTTACATGATTTTCTGCAGTGTTAGATCTCATCCAAGTGGCAACTTTACTTCACGGTTTGTTTACCTTAAGGAAAACACCCTCTAGACAACTTTATGTGGAACCAAAAAAAAGTCAAAACCCTTTTTTATTTTATATAACAGTTTGTTAATGACGAAATATATAATTTCAATAAAGCTCTTAAAGTTAATGTTAAAGTTAGCTATTTTTTTTGCACGATTTGAATTTTTTCATTTTACACGATTTTTATAGGCTGTGGAACAGATCCTCAAATTTACATATGAATCGTGTATTTTTTACACGGTTTTGATTTACACAGTTTTCTTAGGAACGTACTTACCGTGTAAAAAAAGATTTTACTGTATATATAAATATTCCATTTCATTCATTTTATCTATATGCTCTACTCTTAATTATTGTAATTGAATTAATAAACAATTAGATTTCAAATTTATTGTACGATAAATATCACAAAAATAGCACATTTCTAATAGAAAATTATATTTAAAAATTATCTTTAAATTTTCGCATATAGTTTACTTTTTTAATTTTAATTTAAATTTAATATTTATATTGGCTTGACCGAAAAGAAACCGGTGATATTTTAATAGAAAGTAAGTACATTTTTTTAAATTTTGGAATGAACTTTAATCAATTCTATATTCTCCATTTTGTTGGTTGACCTTTCGCCATCTTTCCTGCAAATTCATTCCACGCTCATAGAACTGCTTTCCTTTATCTGCAAAAAACTGAAGCAAGTGCGATTTTATATCCTCGTCCTTATCAACCTTATCAGTTTTACCATTCAAGGAGTTTTGCAAAGACCGAAACAAATGGTAGTCTGAAGGTGCAAGGTCAAGACTATATGTTGGATGCATCACAGGTACCCAATTTCTCACAAAATCAATCTCATTCCTCGATCAGTCAATTATTCCCAGCATCTGTATAAAGTGATCAAACTGAATCCTATCCTTCTCGCAAGGATCGTAGCAGATTTAATTTACACGCATAAACATTATGAATTAAGAATAAGTTCTTACATTAGTACTCATTAATTATTTAAAGTAACAGAAAATTGAGACTTTAAATTATTAAGAATTAATATTATAAAACTTAACTAAGACACAGAGAATGGAGATTTATATGAAGATTTATGTCTTTCTCAATCTGTCTCAAAATACTCCTGAAACTTAGTCGCACTTCATTCCTAGGAACTTCCACCGAATTTAGTGTAAATTAATCGAAATCCATAGGCAAGCCACAGCTCATAGATCGATTCGGTTCACAAGTGTTTTATAAACTTCGTTGCTTGCAGCATTTTTGATTTGATTGGTTCCACATAACGCGCGCTGCTCGAATAATTAACAATAAAAAATTTCAAGCACATTTTGACACAATTTTAATAGTCAATAAAACTTGAGAGGAGCGTTAAATGTACAGGAGCGGCGTCAAAGTGCCCCAACAACAACAACAACAACAATAAAAAGAAACAACAACAAAAAATTATTGTTGTTATTGTCGCTGTTAATGTGGGCATTGTTCGAGTTTTTGTGGCCTGTCGCTGTTGTTGTTGATTGTTGTTGCTGACAAATCGATAAACAGCTCAATTAGCATTTCTGATCTTAAAAAGTTCCAAGTGTTAAGGGGCAGCCGAGTGCCGCCCAACCCAGTCAAAGCCAGCACCACCCTGCACCCCCCTGCACCACTCTTCCCCACCAGAAACACACACACAAAAGCCATTTAACTGGCGGTTGTGGCTGGCAAGGGGCAAGGGGGAAAAGCGGGAGTGGTAAATGGTAATCATAAATCAAAGCATAAAAATTTCAGTTCAATAATAAATTTGTATGCCATTGTCGTACGTCACACAATTATGCAAAATGAGCTGTCAAACTTGGCAATTGACAGCTCGAAGTAGGAAATTTGAATTTTCAACTTTGTCAGACAGCTCCGAAGCAAATTAAATAACAAAAGTCACACGGATTTAACAACTTAAACAATAGACAAGCATTTCAATTGCAGGCGCCCAGCAGTCAAGCTCAAATTGTGTCTTAAGGATACACTAAAACGATACAGAAGATTCAATACCCTAGAAAAAGTTATACTCTATGAAAGTTGAACACTTAAAGGATGCCTAAAAGCCGAAGAATTGTTCTTTAACTGAATTTTTATAACACTAAAAGAATACAGCAGATTCAATACCCTAGGATAGGCAGTTATACTCTATGAAAGTTGAAAGAAGGATGCCCAAAAGCCGAAGAATTGTTCTTTAACTGAATTTTTATAACACTAAAAGAATACAGCAGATTCAATACCCTAGGATAGGAATTTATACTCTATGAAAGTTGAAAAAAGGATGCTTAAAAGCCGACGAATTGTTCTTTAGCTGAATTTTTATAACACTAAAACGATACAGAAGACTCAATACCCTAGGAAAAGTTATACTCTATGAAAGTTGAACACTTAAAGAATGCTCAAAAGCCGAAGAATTGTTCTTTAACTAAATCTTATTACCACTAAAAGGATACAGAAGACTCAATACCCTAGGATAGCAAGTTATACTCCATAAAATTTGAAAAAAGGATGCCCAAAAGCGGAAGAATTGTTCTTTAAATGCATTTTTAGTAACAATAATTCCTTTGCTTGAAAACGAAGTAAATAAACGATCAAAAATATATAGATTTATGTAAGTTTAGCTGCTATATATTCATATAATTTAAATCAATATCCTTTTGATGATGGGCTGCAAAGACCAGATTATGGGGTGGATGGGGGGAAGGGGGAAAAAGCTTAAGAACACGGAATCAAAGTAAACGGTGCCAAAGTTCATCTAAAAGAAATGCTTTTTGTTTTCCCTCACAGTATTTCAACCGTAGATGATTGTTCTTTAGCTTTTTCTGTAAATGATGAGTAAATCGATTGATAACCAGGATAATGGATGCATCTAACTTACCATCACCCTCATCTGTATCCTTGTTAACCTTTCCGATTGTGATTGTGTTTGTATTGTCTTTGAGCTGGTGTGTTACATCGACTTCAGATGCCTCGGAGTGGGCACCCTCCATACACTTCTGGTACTTTTCCAGATTTAAATTTTGAAGTCCATGTAGAGCTACCACGGCTGTGGTGGCCGTATTGAGACTGGCCAAAAAGTCTTGAATTGTTGAAAAGCGCATGCCACAGCGTCGTGAAGTGTTCTCCTGGGATCCCTCCATATTGTCCTCGGTTGTTACTTTTGAGTTCTTGTTATTATTATTATATTCTGTTGCTGACACGGCCTGAAAAGTGTTTAATTGCTTTTGATTCATTTTTAAAAGTTTGAAAATGTGGTAAAAACTATTTGATTTTTCATCGGTTATTGTAACTGGCTAAAACGGTATCAAAAATATATATATATATTCCTGATATATTGGACAAGGCAAACCTTGACTCTCAAATTGTAAATGAAGTCTTATTATATTTCAATTTATATATTACAAAAAATATACATTCTTCATATTCTGTCATGAAGTTTAGACAGTTTAATAAAGACTTGTAAGTAGTTTGAGTTTAACTTGGGACAGTGCCAAAGAGTCAAAAGTTATTTCAATAATTCAATCACGTGTTATCGAATAATTGAATAAGTCATCGTGTCGAGCGACACAAATTTAATTTCAATACGCAGAACGTTTAACGTTTAACGT
The DNA here is from genome assembly GCA_035045065.1 of Hirtodrosophila trivittata. NCBI lineage: Eukaryota > Metazoa > Arthropoda > Insecta > Diptera > Drosophilidae > Hirtodrosophila > Hirtodrosophila trivittata. Next base: position 2,931,372 of record JAWNNK010001028.1, on the reverse strand, counting down.
TTAACGAACGGGCGACAGCCTCAAAGACGCTGCCGATTGAACCGCTGATAGGGGCCAACAGAGGGTTAAGGGGGAGACATACACGGAACCAGAGGCAGTGGCAGAGGCAACGTGAGCGACTGTCGCAAAAGCTCAAAGGCAACGACAACTCTTCGAATTGTACTGATTTTTATTTATTTTATGTTTGAACCGAAACGTTTATGGAATTCCAAATGAAATGCGACTGCGCCCCCGACTAATACCCACTCGTAGGAGCAGAGATATGTACATATGGCAAGAGTATATAGCCCAGTTGCCAGTTGCCGGTTGCCAGTTGCCAATTGTTGTGGGAAAATATTTGCCTTACACTCCGATCGCTCGAGTAGAGCAAATAACCTGAATCGGTTTGCTAACGGCCCTGCTGGATTTCCATTAACATGTCCAACTCGTGGCGATCTCAATCGAATTTTAAATATGCCCACCATATGCTAAGGGCTGCCTTGAACTTCAAATCCCGTCCACTTATTGACATTGATTTGTTCGCCTCTCACACCGGGATTACAATTTATTGGATTACATACATATAATTTAAAACTAGTTAAGAAAAAGCTAACAACTTTCATCGCATTATGAAAATGAATATGAATGCATTTACTTTCGCAACCAGCTCAGCCAGAGAAAGCAAATTTCTTATCCAGACAAATATCCGCATTGCTTCCTCTAAATATTGTTTCTTTTCGGTCAACTCAATATATGCCAAACATTTCTACCAATTTGCTTTTGGCATTTTGCACAGCTTTCAATATATTGTTATTTGTTCTTTCAATCAATCAAGTTGCTTAAGTTTTGCTCAAATTACAGAGAAGCACAAATAATCGATCAATAGTTCGAAGCATGTGGATCGCTTGCACTTCATGAAAAACTTAGGCTGTGTTTGTTATTTTCCTCCAGTTTTGCATCACAAGCAAATCTCAAAATCCTTCTCCTGCTTTGTGGAGAGGCGGTCTGGATGTCGCCATAAGAAGCAAGAATCATCTTTCAAGCTTGATCACCGATGAGTCAGGAGTCTGGAACTGGAGCCTAAGACATAGTAATGGGTGAACCGAACTCACAAATCGATGCAATGCCAAAAGAGAAGAATAAAAGGATAAGCTAATGATTGCTGTCGTTCAATTAAAGCCGATAATATCTACTATCAAATAATATAGTAGATAAAGTTAAAGTTAGCATATTAAGTTCGAGATCGATTTTGACAATAAACTGCGAAAGGTATATGGAAATTTAAGGACCAATAATTGCACCTTTAACTTTTGTAATCCTTAAAATCTATACCCTAATAGTATACAGTTCGTCCCCAGAAATGTTTACATATTTTTTACTAGATCCCCTTAAGGACTCTGCCATTAATTTGTTAATTATTTCCCATACTTTTTTCAAGTTGCAGATTGTTCTAAATAGACAAATTGGATATAAAGTTTAAGCATTTTAAACAAAAGAATATATATATAGATAACATATATATATGTTTAGATATAGTCGGATACATCGTCAACTTATGTTATCCTATAGAATTTGAATCAAATAAACATTGATTGCAATTCTGATACATTTTGATGCACATATTATGAATATTTATAGATCACATTTGATCGATCTGTAAATTTCTAGAGAGAAATCAGTTTCTGTAGGGTTTCCATTCTGAAATAAAAACTGGCAAACCCTAAAATACTTTTTACCTATGTTTCAGGTATTATATATATAATATATATATTATTTTTGAGTACCCCATATCTAAGGAGAAGCGACCAGAATTGGTCAATCTTATTCCACCAAGACAATGCTAGACCGCACACATCTTTGGTCACTCGTTAAAAACTGAGTGACAAGATCCTGCGGCAAATTGTCAACGCGCCATTTTATGTTCGCAATTTCACCATTAAAAGAGATCTCAAAATGCCTTCTGTAGCCGAGGAAATATCCAGGGCTAGCGGAAGTTATCTTGACAGAATAGAAGCCATTAACCTGCTGGATAACAGCGATCAGCGCCGAAGGCTTAAAAGGCCCCACCCACTCGACCTCAGACCACTCAGACTCCCTTAGAGGAGGACACAAAGGGTCAAGCCATAATATCCCAATAGCCATGCACAAGTCTGGTACAAAATGCACCAAAAAATTTAATTTAACGCCTCATAGGGAGACGTAATGGTATATTTTGAGCTGCTTTCAATTCGGATGTCTACTGCCAACAACTGGACAAATTGAATACAGCCATCAAGGAGAAGCGACCAGAGAAGGTCAATCCTAAAGGTGTCAAATGCCACCAGGACAGCGGTGAGTGAGCTTGGCTGGGAACTCTTGATGCATCCACCATATAGTCCTGACCTGCACCCTCAGACTACCATTTGTTTCGGTCTTTGCGAAACTCCTTAAGTGGTAAAACTTTTGATAAGGACGAGGATATAAAATCGCACTTGCTTCAGTTTGGGCAGATAAAGGGAAAGAAGTTCTATGAGCGTGGAATAATGAATTTGCAGGAAAGACGGCGAAAGGTCAACCAACAAAATGGAAAATATATAATTGATTAAAGTTCATTCTAAAATAAAAATATATTTATTTCTTTTTTGGAACATAAAAGGGATCATAGCATATAGAAACGGTATACCAAAGTCTATGATGGTCACAATTTTTGTGTATCATGAAGTGGATCAAAAGAAATTTGTGAATGTTTTGTAAATTCTATAATATTTAATTGATGCTTTATTTAAAATAGATTAATCCACTTAATTGGTATAACTTACGACTAACTCAGGGGTATCTTAGAATGCTTCTGTTGCCCGATCGAACTCGCAACTGAAGAAAAGAATATCAAATGAAATTTGGTCACGTAAACTGGGTCGATAACTGACCTACAGAACGCGGAGGCATGCACTCAGAGCGAGGCAATCAGGCAATCATTCAGTCCGGCTGGCAGTTGGTCAGTTAGTCAAGTTGGTCAGTTCAATGATCGGTCGATGGATTCGATAGATTTTTGACATACTCGTCGCACTCGTATTGGTGATCGGAGACAGTGAGACTCGAGTGGATTTTCTCATTCACACGCTGCTGTCCGTGGGAGAAAAATGCGTGAGGTTCTGTTGTGTTGAATGTTTTGTGGCTTTTTGGGCCAAAATTTGCGCTGATTGGCCTGCTGGGGCAGAAGTTAAACAAATCAATACGAAAACGATGCAAATGGCAAAAGGCATGTCAACAATGCTGGCGAGTAATTGGCAGTGCTAAGGAGCAGCCTCAGCCGCCGGAGACAATCAGCACAAAACTCAACTCAACTCAACTTCAACCTGAGGACTTGTATTGAGCAACCGAACAGCGGCTGATGACGCTTGCTCTGATGTTGATGATTGCGTTTTGTCTGTGTGTACATGAGTGTGTGTGTGTGTGTGTGTGATTGCGATCGCATCTCAGTTGCCGCCAAAGTGCAGCTAAACATCTGGAGCAAGAGCAATGGCAAACCAGCAACAGCAGCTCCAACCGTTGCCAACGCCGCCCGCCCAATTGTCCAACTGCAGGTGATCAGTGATCTTTGCCGACGCGCCCAGCGCTGAATTGTGCTGAAGTAGGCTTTGATCTGTCACCGCTTAACCGCTTCACCGCTCCACCGCTTACCGCTTACCGACTGCTTACCGCTTTGCCAATCGAATCACGGCAGGCGCGCGCACCAGCAGATAAAATTATTGAAATTACATTGGCAGGACGCCGCAACGTCGATCAGCAACAGCTGCGATTTTCCAGCGGGCTTCGAATACGACTCCATTGCTCCAGCTTTAAGCGATCTCTTTGAGCTTACGCGACACGATCGCCAACACTTTGCTGCACTGGGAGAAAGATCCGGATCCGCAGTGCGTCGGCAATAATTATCGCTTTTAGTTTCAACTTGGCCTGTCAATGTAATTCCAAAAATGTCGTCAGTGTCGCGTTGTACTTGTGTAGTAGCTCATCAGGGCCATAGGAGACATCCACACTAACTGAATCCCAGCAGCAGTACCGGAGTCCAGCTCTTGATCGGCACTGTGATTTTCATTCGATTTCATGAGCCTCATTCCCCATCGCCATCGCCTTCACCTTCACCTTCGGCTGTGGCTCGTTTTTAAAATGTAATCATCATTAAAATATTTATGGGCCATCTCTCGCTCTAACCAACACCCAGACGAGGCCTGGACAGAGCAATCCCGGCACTTAGCTGGACAAAACTGTGGACGGCTTGTAATGACCATACATAGCAATTGGTTCTCACGTTCGAAGAGAAGCGCTGCCAATTTGGCGTCATCGTTGTCACAGTTGGCCAACTTGTTGTTGGCCTGGCTTGGATCTGCTCTGGGATACTCGGACTCGGAACTCAGAATCTGACACTGAATCGGTTGAAGTTGTCATTGTCACCTGTGCTACGAAATTGTAGGCTACTTGTTGCTCCTAACTTGGCCAAGAGAAACAGTTTAATTGAGTGTGAACTGATTAGCAGTTGATACCAAACGAATCATGGAATTATACATATTTTCTACAAATTTAATGAACTTCTAACCAAGCAACTGAAACTGAGACCAATCTAAGGAAGTTATCATATATATATATAGCTTATGAATGTATCTAATGAAAGTTGTATATATATATACATACATATATGATATATTATATAATATATAGCTTTAAGAGAAATCAGCATTAAACTCACTTCAAGCTTTCAGCTTAACTTAATCGATACTTCATAGGAAATATTTTTTTGAGATCCTCCTCTTTTAGCACTATAATTACTGCGTTTCTATTAATTAGTTTTCATTTGATGAAATTCTACTAAAAATAACTTCCTGAATTTGTCTGTTAAGATCCTACAGATTACTTATGACTATAATTTGATATTCATTATAATCCAACGAATGCAAAAGCTATCTTAATACGTAATTTTATGAAGTAAAGTATAAATAATGGCACTGGTCACCTTCTACTTTAAGCTTCTATCACTTGTTATATAATGGATATATATATATATATAGATATATATAGATATATATGTATTGTTGTAGGCAATAGTCTATAGCCTTTCTATAGTCTTCGAACTGCACTCTTAGTTGCCTGCAAGCAGCCTCATGTTTCTCCTTATTGAAGCAATGGTATCGAGACATCGATGTCTTACGCTTTAAGTATATGAAAAATACTATCGGTATATATATATATAGGTTATCAGTAACAATACGAGATTTAGCAGGAAGATCTATATATATAATATACAACTAAAAGATATGTTCTGTATAGATAATTGAACCTCATGGAGCTTGTCCCCTTTTCGCGCGTTTTCTTTGAGCGCTTCTATTGATGACTCTTTCAAATTTAATAGGTACATATGGTACAGTGGCTGCAATAAGTAACACCTTAGCCTCGTTGAGCTGTTGCCTGTTGAACCCCTTGTCAACTCTTCCTGATGACTTGTTACACCCGCTGCTGTTGCCGTTTCTTGACGTTGTTGCAACGTTGTTGCAACGTTGCTGCCACGTCTGGCACGTCGAAATGATGACGCTTCGATTTGTCTGCCCGGCGAGGCGTTTCACTGTCATTGCCATTGGTCTGTGGGGTCTGACGGGTTTGCATCGAAGTCGGCTGTCTGTCTGACTGACTGCCTGAATGACTGACTTGTCATATGTGGCATATGTTGCTTCTGTTGTTGTTGCTGTGGCAGCTGTTGTCGTTTATCAATTATGACAAATCTTTGCGCATGCGTGGCCAGCGTCGTCGTCGTCAGTGGCAGAGTCGCTGCTATTTTTATAAACATTTCTAAAAGTGTTGCCCTTTCTCCTCCTTGTCTTGTCTTCTTCCTTATATGTACATACACTGACTGCCGCGAGTATGCCCCCCATTCGTGTTTCATTTTAATTTGTAATTATTTCTTTAGCGTTTTTGCTCATCTTTTTGCTGGCTCAACTGGCTCCTCTGCTGCTGCTAGTGCTTCTTCTTCTTCTTCTTCGACTACAACTTCTTCTTCTTCTTCTTCCTCATATATGTTCATTATCATCTTGTATAATTTCAAACGATTCCGTACTTATTGTTGTTCCTCCTCTTGTTGCTGTTGCTGCGAGTCTTTGCATGTTGCTTTTTCGAACTTCATTTGCGCTTCGGTTCGGTGACAAATAAATTAAGTAGCTGAGCAAAAAGCTGCCTGGCGGCTTTGGCCATTATTACAACAACAACAAGAATAGCAGCAATAACTACAACAACAACAACAACTATCTGCAATTAAGAGGAGTTGTCGTTGCCGTCTCAGTCGTCTTCATTGTCGCTTTTACTGGAGTTTTCATTGTGCCTCAGCTCTGTCCGAGCTGAGCTCTGTCTGAGTTGCTCAGTTGCTCAGTTGCTCGGCTCTTAACAACGCCCCTTTTAAGATTTATTAAATGTTCGGTGATTGGAAGCAGTCAACGTAGACCGAGCCCCAAGTCACAGCAATTACTCATAATGGCGGTCAATGCTCATATCTACATACATATGTTTGTATATATATGTATGTACAGACGAGTCGCTGATGGCCATTGGGTAAGCGCTGTATCAATGATCTGGCAACGCCATTCTTGCTGCCAATATTCGCACAATTAAACACTAAACTCTAGATAAGCTAAATTTTAACTAACACATTACATTACCAAAGGCGTTCTAGGCTTTATTAAGCGTTGGTCGAAGGATTTCAACGATCTTTTCACCACGAATTACTTTTCGTTTCACTAGTTCGGCCTATTCTTGAGTTCTGCTCATTTCTATGATCCCCTGAATATAATAACTGTATAATAGAGTCAGTACAGAAGCAATTGCTTCCCTTTGCCAATCTTCGGTTGCCTGCTTATTCTCGCAGACTTCTTCTACTGAATCTTCCCTCTTTAACCAACCGTAGAACAACTTTAGCTGTTTTATTTATTCATAAATTAAGAAACGGCAACATTGACGCTTAAACTTTTCCATTCCTTATAGACCTACTAGAAACTATCTTCCTCTATATCTTCCGGTATGCGTCACTGATTATGCCTGGCATAATCCTTTTCGCTTTCTTTGTTTTCTTTACAATTCACACTTTCATGCTCTCTCCTCAGAACATTCTCTTCGTTCTAATAAACTTTCGCTTTTCGGTGAATCCTTTACTAAAACTAATACTCATTGTTCTGTTTGGGTTTTTCTGGGTTTTTCCCAATCCTTGGAACAAATGTTGGGACAATTTATATTCTATATTCAAATTTAAAATCATTTCTTCCTTTTTTTTTACTTTTTACTTATTTTTACTTTTAAATTAAATGATTTTTAATATTAATTTTAATATTATGATTGATTCTAATGTCGACTGTTCTTAGTCGTCTTTCCGAATAAAATAAATAAAAAATAAAAATAAACATTCACTAAACTTGAACTTAATCTTAATAAGCGTCTAAAAATGGGTTAAAACGTTTACATTGCGCTTGTGCAAAAATATGTAAAATGCAGAAGGAAGTATGTATATGATATATAGAGAGAATATATAGTGATATATAGAGACTTATACAGATATATAGAGATATAAAGAGCAGTCAATAATCAAACTGATCTTTAGTCTGACCAATCGGTTATCTATCGGATTTGATCTGAGATCCCTAAAGATTTCGATACAAAAATTCATTTGGGCTTCCATTTGCAGTCCAATAGGAACTCTTTCATTTTACTCAGAAAAATCTGAAGTCGATTGGTAATTGGTACAGGAAATATACAAAATGTGTAAAATTTGTCAATTTACACTTTACACACTTAAAATAATTTAAAGTTTGACTTTAGATGCGAAAATAATAGCCTTTTATTTAAGGTAGCGTAATTTTTTAATGTTTTACAATTTAACAATTTAATGTGTATTACGTTAATTTTCGGAAAAAAAATATAACAACTCTGTAAATAAATACAAGAAAAAACATGACAAAAAAAATAAATAAAAAAAGGTTAAATTTATATTCAGTGTGTAAAGTTTTTGTTAACAAATTATATATATAGGGTGACCATATTCGAGGTATAAAACTTTAGGTTGGCATTACTGTTCAAGATGGCGACCGATTTAACAGCTGTCAAGTGATTTATTCTCAGTTTGGCTTGGCAATTCATCATGAATAAGCCAAACGATCATCAAGTAAGGCGTAGATACGTCCAATGGACCCAAAGAGGTTGCCGTTGTTCCCGATTTTCATAAGCGAATTTTGTTTAAAGATGAAGGGCACTTCTGGTTGAAAGGCTACGGCAACAAAGCTAATCCTCAAGTGTACCTTCCGTAGTCCCAATTTATCTATCAAAATGCGATGAATGGAGTCTTTGGTGATATTTACCTCCATTTCCATGTAACGCAAAGAAGATTTCGGCTCATTCTTAATAAATTCCTGCACTTTTTCAATATTGTTTTGGGTCCTGACTTCTGATCGTCACAGAGGTGCTCACGACCTTCGACTGATCACCATATACTTTTTTCATCATTTGAAATTTTTCAGTGAACGTTTTCCCAAGTTTAAAACAAAATTTAATATTTTCTCTGTGTTCAAAATGCATTTTACGACCGATGACCAAAAGCTGCTGTCACTTTTTGATCGATAACTTCGATTGTAGTTGTCCAATTGTCTTACGAAATGTCAAAAAGAGATCAAACTTTTTATTTCGTATACCCACCAATAGCTGGCGCCACCAGAAACAGTTATATTTAAATAGTACTGTTTCCTTTGCGAAAGTCCATGTATGTCGAAAATACAGAAAAACTGACTGTTTGGTGGAATCATTGGGCCGTACTTCTTCAAAAACGATGATGGCCAGAACGTTAGTAGTCAATGGTGATCGGTATAGAGCCATGATTACGAACTTTTTCATTCTTGAATTGAACAACCATCATGTCCAGGAGCTTTGGTTCCAACAAGACGGCGCAACATGTCACACAGCTCGTGCCACAATCGATTGTTTTATTGCAATTTAAAGTTCTACACCTCTAAAAAAAACACCCTTTACTTATAGTACGTATAACATATAAAGGGTGACTTTTTAAAGTTAAGTTTTTCAGGTTGAAAGCAGGCACTGGTCACGTCATCTGTCAAATTGAAAAGTTTTCAGTATACTCTGCCATTTTCACTTTCATCACTCGATATAAACATATTTGTTTATACAGTTCGCTCTTAACATGCTTAACGCAACCCTTTGAACACATTTCAGACTCTGTTAACGTAATTTCAACAAAATTTCATCTCTCTTAACGCGACTTTCTGGGGAAATTGTTTGTTTTTGGGTTGACTTTTCTTGATTTATTTATATTTTGCATAAGTTGTAGCAATGTTTCAATAATAAATTGAGATTTTGAATCTAACAAAGATTTGTTCAACTTTTATTCTTTCTTTTGAAAGCAGGTCTATAGGTCAATAGAAAATGGAAGCTCAGTTTTCACAACTTTCTGAACTGAAATGAGTTGCATTCAGCGAGAGCCTACTGTATATGTATATATGTTTGTCTGTGTGTGTGAGTTGAGTACTAATATATGTATGTCGGGATTCTCAGAGGTTTCTAGTCATCAAATGATTTTGATAACTTTTCTTGGAAGAATATTACTTGATGTCCTTTGTTACTTATGCACAGTTTTGCCAATTGAAATCTTTTAACTATAATAACTTAAATTTAATAATTATATATAAATTATACAAATTATAAGTTATAATATACAGTTATTTTTGATTAAGTTGAAATTCTCCTTTGCAAACAAAAACATTTTACACCTAATTTGCCTAGGCTGCAGCACAAAGGATTCCATTTGTTTGACAAGACTTAACCCTATTTTGTTGATTTGTAATTGAATCCTGTGTGCTTATCACACAAAGCATATCTGAAGTCATATATATATGAGCATATATGTCCATATATGCAGCAATCAGTGTGCCAGATGCTGCCCACACTCTGCCAGACAGCAGCCACTCAATCAGTGGTCGCTCTGCCAACTTGAAGCCAAATCAGCTGCTACTGTGCAGAGCCAAAGAGAAAGAGAGGAGAAGATAGAAAGAGAGGGGGAGAATGGTAGTGGTAGTGCTGTGCTTGAATGGCTTCAAGGTGCATCAGTCGTCGCTCAAGTCGTTTATTAATTTGGCATATGACAAATTATGCGTTGGCCAGCAATTAGAACTGAAATCAACAGACATCTGTGAGGCTTCTGCAGTAAGTCCCTGTGTCTTGGCCGGGAGCGGGCTGTGATGGCTGGGACAGGGTCTGCGTCTGGGTTTCAGGCTTGTACATTTAGCGCTGATTTAACAAAATTTTCTGCAAGACACGTACAAAAGCTTCGATCTGGCGGTGTGGACAGGGCTCTGAGCTGAAGGCGAACTGAGACGGAGCTAAGGACGAGGTGCGTCAACAGACGACAAGTGGCACTTTGGCGCATTAAGAAAATCTGTACAAGTGTCACTTTGGCTCGAATTGGACTCACAGTTGGCAGTAGTCAGTAGTTGGAATCGACTCACAGACTCACAGACTCACAGAGACTCAGAGTCGGTAGTAGAATTATAACGCCAACGTTGAGCAGAGTTGGCCAACAGGCAGCGGCCAAATGCAATTTCATTGCACAACGAGGATTATAAATTTGAGGCTGGCTCAGTCCTGGCCATGGCCCTGACCATGGCGTGTTTAATCACTTTTCATTTAAGCAACAGCAGCAGTAAAAAAAGAATCGTATATATCTGAAATTTGTCCAGTCATCGGCATTATTTAATGAGTTGCCAACAGGTTGCCCGGGCCCAGGCCCAGGCCCAGGCGAAGCCAAGCAGAAAATCAGCAGCCACAGCCGCAAGTCCCGTCCTGCTTCAGTTTCAACAGCAATTTGCTGAGTCAGTGCCACAAACAGAAGCCAGGCGCAGTCGGCGCATCAGTCGAGGTCCGACCAGGCCAGGTTCAGGCCAACCTACGCCTGTTGCCAACTCTGTTGGCTGCTTCCTTATGAGCCTGCGCCTGCCAGAAGTGTCATGTAAATGCAACTTGTTGGCCGCTGCCACCGTCGACGTCGCTGCACTTGACTTTGCCGCTGCCACTGCCTCTGTCGCTGCCTAGGCCGCTGCTTAGGCCGCGTGTTATGTCAATTTGACAGACAAACTGTCGACCGTTTGAAGCATATTCAGCTACTGTCTACTGTTGCTCATCTACCGATTGTGATTTCTTTGCCTGTGATACACTACACACCAGCAGCTAAGGCATATCGATACTTAAGCTTAAGGTTTACTTTCCTAATCTTGGCTATATCTTAGAGCCCTAAAGTATAAGTTTCAGTTGAGCTGCGCCTGATCTAAATATAAAGTTAAGCTTTTAAAGCCCTTTGTTTCCCACTAGCCACAAGCTGCTGTTGGTGTTAGCCAAATTCAAGTCTTGTTGCAGAATCAAATGCCGATTGGAAGCTGCTGAGCTGCTGAGCTGCCTGCCTCGTGTACGAGTATCTCTCGGATACCGCTGCCAGTGGCTGCCACAGCTACTTCAACTTGAGGCGCAGACAAAGTGCTACTTCACATGCTTAGAGGCACGCAGATTACACTTGTATACACACACTCGGCTATACACACGATATGCTTATCCTACACATATGTATATATATGTATATGTATATATATATATATATATATATTTGTGTGCTTATGTATAGCTGCCTGACGCTGGCATCTACAGCATTCAATAAAGAATTTGTTGCGATTTTTATCTTACGCGCGCCCGAATACAAATACGAAATACAGATACAAAATATATACGAATATGAATACCAATACGAATACGAATACGAATACTCGTTGCCCCTTTTGCTTAATACTCATAATTGATTAAAAAGAAAATTTCCATGGTATTTATGCGTACCACGCCACTCATACACAATGTCGAGTTGTTGACAGCCCAAGAAGACCCAAGAAGACCCAAGAAGAAAGATGTAGCCGGGGCAGATGCTGAAGCTGTAGTTGGAGTTGGAGTTTGAGTTTGAGTTGGAGCTGGAGCTGAGGTTCGTTCTTTGGAAGTAGTTGTCGAAATGTTTTTATTTGTTATCGATTAATCGCTTGAATCAACAGCCAGCAGTCAGTCGAGCAGTGGCAGTTGTTTTATTGTCCAACTCTTGCTCACTCTCCTCTCATCTTTTGAATGTATCTTTAAGATACGCATGCACAATCGTAATTCCATGTGCGTATTTGTATCTCTATCTCTATCTCTGTATCTGTATCTGTATCTGTATCTGTATCTGTATCTGCATCTGTGTCTGTGTCTTTTGCATGCCGCTTCTCTGGCTGGAAATGTTGCTGTGTAATTGTTTTGAAGTTTGGACTCAAAGATTGGTAGCAACAGCAAACTAACTGCCTGTCAGCCGGACTCTGACTCCCGAATCCCGGTTACCCGGTTCCCAGCACCCAGTGCCCCATACCCGTTACCCCTCTCTCCTCGCCCCTTTCTCGCCTCTTACCGGTCTCTCGACCAGCGATTCTTCATTTGAGTTACCCAGTGATTTGCACGCCTGTCAAATTTTGATTGATCGATTGTTTGCACACGTTTTTATGAGCTTTCTTCTCGAGCGCATTTATTGAGTATTTTATTAATTTCAACTGATCGATGAGGCATTGCCTGGTGGCAGTTGTTGCTGCCACTAGCCTCTAATTATCCACGGACCCACCTTGTGGTGGGTGGCTGAGGCTCGTAAGCGCCAACTGACTTGAAAGCGTGTCAAAAGCAACAACTAGTCGCAATACACTTTAGATGGATGGAAAAACAGGCTTACGATATTCAAGGTCTATTACCGATATCTACTCCAAAAAATGCTCTAAATTGCTAGAAGTTCGATTTAAAGTTGAGTAATCAGCGCTTAAACCTTAATAAATTTTGATCAATTTATTGAAAGACAGCTGAGGTAAGTTTACGTAATAATATATTCAACTTTCAGTTTCTTAAAATGATTTAAGACTAGAGATTTCATGTAGAAACTGAAAACAATAAACGGAAATTTAAAGAGAAGCATAGAGGAAATATAGTATAGAAGTCAAGGAAAGCTGATTTGCTTTTCTCAAGTGTTGTTCATTAACTTTTGAGGATTTTAGTCTTAAATTGAATAATAAAGAATAATAAAGAATGCAATTTCATGATAAGCTTTCATCTGAAAGCATCTATCACATAAAGAATAGACTTAAGCAGCAAACAGATCTCTGATCTAGAGATCTAGAGGACACGTTTTAAAGTCTTCAGGAAGAAAAAGATTGGGAGAAACTGAAAAAGTTTCAGGCGGAAGCAGGACAATTAAATAAATTATTATTATTATTTTAAAAACAATAAATTTCAGCTGATGATTTCCAATAAATATAATAAATATTAAATTATAAAAATTTACTCAGCTCAATCTATAACAAAAACAGATTATTATTTTTATTTTTACCTATCACAGAAATGCAAAAAAAAATATAAAATAAAAATACAAATAAAATATGATATAAACATTAATTGGAATTGATTTAAAAATATAATTAGCTGTACCAAAAATATTTAAAAAAGAAATACTATTTTTTCAATAATAAATAATTCTTAATTATTACCTTTGATACGAACTAAAATTGTTTCAATTAAAACTAAGATTAAATGCAAAATGATGTTACCATTGGCAATAGGAAAGGTTCTAAGCCAGAGTATAAATTAGTGGGAAAAGCGGAATCCAGAGAGAGAGATAAATATTTTCAGAATGGAAAGAAGCGGAATATCTTTTCCGATCCCCTAAGTGCCCAGGTTAATCTCTGTTTAATGGACGCTGACTTCCTAACGTTGTCGATTGACACTAGGAGCGCGTTTTGTGGCTCAGCCTTCCGCGAACTGATTGATTTCGATTGTGGATCTGTTCTACGAAGTTTGGCTACCAGTTGACACCATTCATAGGGCGACCCACTTGTCTCACGTGTCGATGGGCGCTCAGATAAACAGCAGCAGAAGCAGCAGCAGCCACCCCCCTCCCCCCTGCGCACAGTGGGCCACAGCGTGTAAATTTAAGTGGAACACAAAGAGAAAAAGTTACTGGAATTTGGTAGCTCATTTAAGCTTCCAATAGGTTCTGAACTTGACAGATTACACGAAAACAAATATCAAGAAAATTCTGGTCGAATTCTGGACTCATGGTGGTAGTGTCGCACCCCATCCCGATGCCGATCCGCTACAGAAACGCGGAAAAAACGTATTAAATACAAATTTCCTGGTAATAAAACAGAGACACAACCGAATGGGTACTGGGTACTGGGTATTGGGCACTGGGTCGGGGGTAGCTAAGGGGACTGCCAAATAAAGAAATAAATCTTTACACCCGAAACTGGCCACTACACACACAGAGAGAGAGAGAGAGAGAGAGAGAGAGAGAGAGAGAGCAAGAAACACTGAGATGAATACGAAGTTAGTTTAAGATATCTTACACTGAGTGACTAACGGCTGTGGCCATCGACAACCGAAGGCAACGTTGTTGTAGCCAGTTTTGTGCCTTTTGCCTGCCTTTATTGTTATTTTTGTGTATTTCTTGTATCAGCGTGTAAATCTCGCTCACACACACAGCCCAGCAGATGAAATACTGAGCTGAAGCTGGAGCTGGAGCTGAGCGGAGCTGAGCTCAACTCGACAGAATTTTTATTGGAAATCTGTACGTAGAAGTAGTCATCATCATCATTATCAACATTGTCATCATTATGATCATCTTCAACAGCAGCCGCAGTTCCTTGGATTTGGTTTTTTGATTATTTTTCACTTTTTTTTTTGGTTTTTTTTTATTCGTTTCTGTTTCAGATGCATATCTCAGAGCGCGTTGGCAATAAAAATATATATGAGCTGTTGATGACTGCATATAAAAATTATTCGAAACAGGCACAAAAGTACAAAGAAAAACAACAGCAACAACAACAACAACAACACTAACAAAAAATACCCTTGAGTGTTGTGATATATGTCGAGTCGCTGACAACGCCGCATGTGCAACTCGACGCCTTGCGGCAACAGCAGCCGCATCGCAGATCCTGGCAAGCGCCATGGAGCTCAGCTGAGATTGAGAGATGGCCAAAATGTCCACAAGATGAAAGCTTTGACTTGAAACCGAAGAATATCTGATAAATGTGCCAATCTATATTTGGTTTATTATTGATTGAACATGTGATTCATATCAATGCAAACTTCAGGCAATATTTGGAACTTACTCACTTTCAGTTGAAATTTTTTAGTTAAAATTTAGATGATTATATTGTAAAAATATTTAATTACAATAATTAATACTTTAAATAAAATATTTAAAATTCTTTTGGGAACTATCAAGTGTTTATTAAATGCTTTTTATTTATTTGAAAATACTCAAAAGTTCGAACCATTTTCCTTCTCGCGAGATTCTTCTGAAGGCTTTACATTTCTGGCAGATCTTTTAGTAGTTTAGTTGTTAGTAGTAGAAAAGCTTAGAAAAATATACTTTATATCTTATTATTTAACTTAAATTGTTTATTTATTTTATGGAAATCAGAAATGTTCCTATGTTGTATTGGCTTAAATTTGATACAATTTCGTTACGGATGGCTAAAGGATTTGTCATGTACTTGAGGAAAGAAGCTCCCTTTTTAAAGCATTCAATTTAGTTATTAATTATAAACTATTAAGGAAACTAAATAGCTTAGAATTTCCCTTGAAAGCAATTAGAAGCATGGGAAACTATAATCAAAAGTATCGATGCTCTTTTAGAGCTCCAATTTTAGATCCTTTAGTGTTTCAGAATTGCAGTTCTCTGTAGTAGAGGGTTCAATCCTGTGAGTATTTTCTATAGACCCTAATAAATACTTTATTCAAATTTCAAAGGGGAGTATAGATTGGAAAGCATTAAGTACGACTATAATATTGACTTGCGGTTAACCTTAATTGTTGCTTAGAAGTAGATGCTCAGGCTTGGAGCTAGAACTAGCAATTCAATGGGAAATTATATGGCATGCTAAGTGTGTGAGTGAACAGAGATGATTCGATGACTGTGTTTAAGCGATTTGGGGCCTAACTATCAATTGACAGCCGTAGCGGTGGCAGTTGTCAACTTCGAAGGCGATGGAAAAGCCACTCCCCCCGCCCCCTCATGGACGTAGAATGCATTTAATTGCTATAATTTTTCAATTGTAACAAAAGACATGAACAGACAATGCAACAAATCAGACAAAAGGCAAATGCGAATCCGAATGCGAATGCGAATGCGAATCCGAATGTGAATCGTGGTTGTGAATGTGAATGTGAATAGTGATTGTGATTGTGAATTGTGATTGTAATTGTGAATGTGCATGCGAATGCATCGAGCCATTCAGCCAGGTGAGTGAGTGCGTATACCCTCAGCTCTCTGTGTGTGTGTGTGTGTGTGTGAAGAGATTTCCTGAAATCAAATCTAGCAAATCAGACCAAAACCAAACACCCAAAACCAAACTAAGCCCAAACCCAAATCCAAACTCCAAACCGAACTCCAAACCGATGCTTAAACTGATGATTGTCTGTGCGTCTGAGTACGAGTACGAGTACGAGTATGTCAGCAAAAACTACTAAATGGCAACATTTAAAATGCTCTTTAGAGTGGTTTACATTACGTAGGACGTCCCGGGGATGGGGATGGGGCTGGGTTGGGGCTGGGTTGGTCGCTACAGGCGCCGGAGCGTGCCATCAATATGGCAAACGACGACAAACGCAAACTTAGAAACGACTGAGTGACTCGAGGCGACGACGGCATTGAACAGAAGCCGAAGCCTTAGTCAAGCCACCACACATACACATATATATACATATATATATATAGTAGATACAGATACAAATAGAGAACAGATATAGATACAGATAGAGGTACAAATACACTTATAAATGGGTCGGCCTTGCTGCTTCTGGCTCAACCTGGCAGCTGGGTGTACAATTACCTTAACGCATCGACAATTATACGAATGGTTGGCCGCTCCACAATGGGGCAGCGTCGCAGTTTTCGCTTGAGCTGGAGCCGAAGGTGGAGGTGGAGGCGGAGCCGGAGCCGGAGAAGACGGTGACGGTGACGATGACGATGATGGAGGCAGTGCCAGGGCAGCGCCGGAGCAACGGGTATCCCATCAGGTGCGATATGCGATACGCAGCCGGGCGGCTGAGACAATTGCGCCACACGTTGCGACTGGGCGCCCAAGAAGATTGTCAGTCATTCATTGAGTCAGGTCTTCAGTTTGTCAGTTTGCCAGTTGTTCAGTTATTCAGTTGTTGCCGCCAGCAAAACAATAACAAAAGTAAAAACGGAACAAAAAAAAGAAAGAAAAACATAGCAAAACGCCCCAAAAACACTTTGGCCTGCTGGGCACGGGACATATGTAACAGTTAATGTGCGTGTGTGTTTGTGTTTGTGTGTGGGTGTAGCTGTAGGTGTATCTGTTTGTGCCATAAGCAATTTGGGGGCGTTGTGAAGGTATTGACACAACCAACAATGACTACGACAACGACAATGATGACGAGGACGAGGACGAGGACGAGGACGACAACGTCGATGATGTTGCCAACGCGGACGTATCTTCTGATTGCCTTGCGGTTTTAATTGCTCAGCCACAGTGGGGCAAATGCGATAAAAACAGATCAAACATGTGCTATATAGTAGACATTATATAAGAATATGTGTATAAGAGAATACAAGCAGGTGAATATATTTTAGAATATATTTATAAAGGACTTTGAATCAACTTCCCAACAATCAGTTGAGAGAGATTTCTGGCAGTGAACCCTAAGCAAATAGTAGATAATATTGAACTGAAACATTATAAAAATAAAATCCGAAAAACTTAGCAAATAGCTTACAATATCTTGAATCATCTTAGGTAACGCTCAGGATGAAAGTTCTGTAACAGATCTTCTGTCAGACCTTTCGATCGATTAAATTCGGATTTAATTGTTAAAAAAAAATCTATCAATGTTTAGCTCTGAAAACTAAGACCAAAAACTTTGTACCAATCAATATAAAGCCCTAAATATATAGATATAATATTGAAGCATCTTAGAAAGTATTACATAGAGTTACCACATCAGTTCAGAAACTGAGTTTTAAGAGTTGCTTTAAACGAGCTCAAAAGATGTTTGAAGATATTTGTTGAAGTTCAATTGCAAAAACAAGTGATGAAAATTGTATATAAATCTGATTTCTTCAGCAGTTTTCATCTCTCACCAATTGCTTTAGTAAATCGTTTTACCTGCTCTGGAATACCTTCGACTCATTTAGCATTTCTCTATAGTTTTTGTTCCACTGTGGCCGCTTTAGTGGAAATCGCATTGAATTGCGCGAGCTGCGAGCGTTCAGAGCAGGGCTTCAATCTCCCAATCTCCCAACCTTCGACCAACTGATTGACATAGGGGCGCCCCGGCAACGGACAGACAACATATGTGTGGGTTCATCTGTGTTGTAAGTGTGTGTGTGTGTGTGTATACAGATTGGATTAATTTGTATTGAAAAGTTTTGCACGCCCAAAAAAGCAGCGCACAAGTCAAAGGCAGCAGCTCTAGTCAAAAGAGGCGGCTTGTTGTGCGTGTGTGTGTGTGTGTGTACACATAAAGGATGCAGGCTCTATTTACTTTTTAATTGGCAAAATTAATGCAATGCAATGAAATGAAGCCCATCGAAGCAGTTGCTGCCCTGTTTGCATGAGGAAGGCGAAAACTAAAACTGAACTGAAATTGAAACTGAAACTGAAACTGAGCGGAGCAGCTGGCTTGGTGGTTCAGTGGATTGGTGGCTCAGCTGGTCCAGTCGGTGGCTCAGTTGCTCCACTCGGTTGGTTCAGTTGCTTCAGTTGGTGGCATGCCAACGGCACTTTGACGCACTGAGTTGTTGATATTGCTCTTCGGTTTGTGTTTTTGTATTTTGTAATTCTTAGAAATTCAATTTTCAACTTGAGACCGCCACCAGCCGACGCCCGGCTACAGTGCCTCAGCTCTCAGTCAGCCCGCCCTCTCCTGCGCCCTCCCCTCTCGGGTATCACTCTACAAGTGATTAAGTGAAAACAATAACAACAACAACAACAACAACAACATGAAGAACATCAACAACCCCAAAGCTGAAGCACATGCAAAAAAAAAAAAAAACCAACAAAAAAAAGGCAAAAAATGAAGATGAGCATAGCTTGGCGGCTTCACGGTTTTGATCCATTCGCATAATAATGATGATCATGACGATCATGAAGAGACAACGATGGCATTGGCATTGCCCCCTCCAGTCCATTCAGTCCACTCCAGCTCCTCCAGCCTTCCACTCACTCAGCCAAGTCAGTCAGTCACACATATTGAAATAATTATTATCTGCATTTTGAGATCAACACGCCAAACGGAGCTCAGCCCCGGCAGGGACTGGGACAGATGCCGAGACGGAGGCTGGGACAGCAGCAACAGCAGCGACAGCGGCCTCAATTCCAACCCAGCATCAGTTTGAAGGCCATACAAAATCAACGCATATTGCACACTGTCAAAGCCATCAAGCGATAGCGAATCCGAATCCGTATCCGACTCCGTTTCTGACTCCGTCTCTGAGTCTGTGTCCTCCCCACACGATCCGCTGGAGTTCGACAGCCGCCCAGCTAAGTTAACCACAATACTTAGCTCATTAGCAGAGCCAGGCCCTTGGTCTGTCCTATCCTGGCCTCGCCTCAAGCTCCATCCCCATTAACAGGCAGCCGACACACAGGCATAAAAAAGGGAAGTGATAATCCTTTGACAAAGGCTGCGGCTCCCTCCAAACTCGAGAGATTTCGCGCATTTCGGCACACGCAATAAACGCGAAGAAAGCAGCGCACCAACAATAACAATAACAATACTAACACCAGCAACAACAACAACAATCTCGAGATGAGGTGAACTGAAGCTATGCTTGAGCCTGAACCGGCCCCTGGTTAAATGCTGAACGTAATTCCCTCAGGAGTCCCAATCTGGCAGGAGTCGCAGCGCATGACAACAATCAGACGCAGAGATGAGTCTCAGCTCCTTTAAAGTTCCCCATTATCCTCCCTCCTCCGCTCTGCATCCCCCTCTATCGCCGTGTCCGTGTCTGTCGCCGTCTCAGCCGGCGTGTAATGCGACGTGTTTGCCTCAATTCGAGCATATGAAAACGGTTTATTTTGCTCGATTAAGTTGCCCGCTTTTGAAATGCGAGTGCCATGCAAAAAAAAAAACCAAGAAATAAAGAAGAAAGAGTAGAAACCGAGCCCAAAAAAATGAAGAAGAAGATAAATTGCGGGGGAGCTGACAAAACTGCGAGAGCTGCGAGAGGTTTGTCGCACAGGAAGCCGGCGAGCGACAGGAAGCAATAAAAATCCAAATTGGATGCCAACTATTGAAAACCGTTTGCCTGCCAATTTCTTTTGAACTGCCAGACAGGCGACAGGCGATGACAATAGATTAACGATTTAAGCTTCTTTAGTGAACCAGGAGCAAGGACAAGGACAAGGACAGGACAGGAGCAGGGAGGGGGAGAGCAGCTAAGTAGCTGCCAGGAACAAGAGCTGAGCACTAAGAATTAAGTGCTCAGAGAGCAACTGGAGGGGTTTAGGCTAAATATGGGATGAATGCCAGATTGTTGTGCTAAGAACTAGACCAGGATTATATATATTATATATATATATATATATCTTTCATATATATTTTTGATTTCTATATCTATTTAAAACTCCCTTCTCTTTCGGCTCTCACGCAGTTTTTTGGCTTAGGAAGTGCGCAACTGATGCCAAAATTCGATAACATTCAAAAAGCCGTAAAACTTACGGGGTTTCCAGCTGCAGAGCCTATCAGAGACTATCAGCTTCAGTTTAAGAGCGTAACAAGTCATAAAACTTTCACCGATAACAAGATAAACATCATTTCACTCAATGGACCAGATCGAACTTCCCAAATGGCAATTAACCAGCAAACAGGTAGCTCTCGACAGTAGCTGAAGCCCATAGTTTTATGATCGCCATAAACTGACCCAAAGGTTTCAATTACGACTAGAGTACGTCCCAGCACTGGACACCCTCTCTCTCTCTCGATAGCATCTATGTATGTCCAAGTCGCGACAGTAGCCCAGAGAGCTCATAAAACTCACTCGCCTCTGCTCATAAATTCATGTTTTATGTGCGGATTTTCAAAAAATCCTTATGACTTTATAAGTTCTCATAGCAAATATGAGATGAAAGTTGGATTAAAAGGAGACAAGTGGATGTTAGTTGAGGGATTCCTAATCTAATCAAGCAGATCTGCTGAGAACATAACTTATATATCAGAAGACATCGAAAGATATCGTAAGTTTTCTGACCTAACGATCGATAATAGTTTTGTGCAGACTTTCAAAGAATCCTTATGACTTCTCATAGCAAATATGAGATGAAAATTGGATTAAAAGGAGACAAGTGGAAGTTAGTTGAGGGATTCCTAATCTAATCAAGCTGATCTGCTGGGAATACAACTTATATATCAGAAGACATCGAAAGATAGAAATATAGTTCTGTGACCTAACGATCGATTATCGTTTTGAGCAAGCCAAAGTGAATCTTCTTAGTCGAATTGATTCGATTTGTGGCAACCAAGTGGGCCTCCATAATGCAAGTCGCCCACACAGAGACAGAGACAGAGACGGAGGCAAGGAGCGAGAAGCAACTAACGCCCCAACCAGGCGACAATATTTATAACTCTGTGGCGCGTCTCAATTCATTTGGCTCTATATGATTATGTAGCGAGTGCTCTGTTGCCTCTGCCTCTGTTGCAGCCACAGTCTCGGTTGTATCTCTGCCTGTGCCTGAGTGTCTGCCACCTACGTAAGCGTATAATTCGTTTAGCGTCAGCAGCAGCAGCAGCAGCGACAACAACAACAACAACTGCAACACAGAACTTAATCAGTCACTTTAACACCAAGGAAAGTTGCAACAGTTGCCACTTACAACGCGCTGGCTGGCGATCTGCAATTTGTGTTCTTGTTGTTGCAACGACGTTGTTGACTGCGTGAGCGTTGGGGCAACAACTGGAAACGTTGATCGCCGCCTGGCGCTGCCTGTCATGGTCGATATTGCGTTGACACCAAATTTGCATTAAAATGCAATTCCCTCAGAGCAGCCACAGCCAGAGGCAGAGCATTGCTGGATCGTAATGCATCTTTAGTGTCTATTGAGTGGTGCATTAGTCATATGTGAAGGTGGCAGACACAACACAAGATGCAAATAATAAAAGAAAAAAGTAAAATGGAAGAACAAAAAATAGAAGAAATTATCAATTAAAGCGCAGAAATAGAAACGAAAGCACTCAAAAAGCACTTTGATCTTGCCAACTTTACGATCGCTGAAGATCTTTCACTTTCTTTTGGTCGAGCAGCAAGTGGTGCACTTGGATCAGGTCAGGAGACAACGTCTCGGGCATTCCAATTAAAAATAGTTTTGACACGTCCCGAGTTGCGACAATTTCTTGATGCCGCCTGGGGCAATAAATTAATTACAAAATTGCCAACGTGGCAGGCAGCGCGCGCGATGCGAAATTTTATGGCCATGGCTAAAAATCAAATGTCTGCGCGAACTCCACATGTGGGCGTGGGCAGAGGCCGAGGCTGAGGACTCACTTCTGAGCACTTTGCATCTCTTTTGGCATTAACACACACACACACACACACATACGTAGTGTGTGTGTGGGCGTCACGTTGACAACAACAGCGAAATTGAATTCCATGCGAAAGGGCACTTGGTAATAGTCTTTCGCCTTTCTCTCCCTCGATGCGGCTACCTGGCTACTGGCTACTGGCTACCCATTGCTCTTGATCTTCAGGAGACAAAGACTGGAGTCTAGTGTTTGCTTGCCTGTTCTTTGCAGACAAGCTGCCTCAAAGTTACGACAGTCGCTCCGGGCTGCAGCTTTCAATTATTCACACATCATTGGAATGGAGCAGCAGCAACCAGGTTTGAGATATGAGAGAGAACAGAGAGCGGGGGGAGGGGGGAGAAAGGCAATATCAGCGTATTGTTTCGTTCATGTCAAATTATTGACCCGCGCCAGGCACTTTGAAATGTTTATGCGTTTTCATGACTGAGATGAGCAATTGATAAGTCCAGCTCGAAATTATGAATATGCAAACGTGCCAGACAGACACACAACTGGCAACTGGCAACTGGCCAGAACCGAGTTGCAGGAGAAGCTAACAGCTAACAACCGGCAGCCAACAGGCACCGCCCGCTGGTTCTGGGCCTGGCCAGTAGCCCTCACTAGACCAGGCTTACGTTTACACGGCAGATCACTTTTATGAGTTTACTCGAATTCATGAATCTTCCGCTTAAAGCAGCAACAGTTGCAGAGAGAATACCTAAAGAGGTTATGCACATAGATTCCTTATAACAATTTGAATAATCTCCAATCTATATCATTATTTACCTATAAATATAATATATATTTCATATTTCGTTTATAGTTTTGCACCTTTTGCAGCGTGTAAACCTTGTCTTAGGGGGCTGCTCATCATCATAAAGCAAACACCGATAACTGTATGCAACATTTTGGCTCGGTGTGTGAAGCATCCAACTGTGTTGCATGCCCCGCCATTTGTTTGTTATCAGCTACAAGCGATCAATACAGCAGCAATCAATATGGTCAATAAAGTTCGGTCGAGTCTCCGACTGCGAGCTATAGAGAGATGGAGAGATGAAGTTGGAGCTGGAGTTGGCGCGTTGGCGCATTGGAGACACAGACGAAGATCGCTGCGTGCCGAGACTCCGTTGCACTTGGTTCGATACATGGCAACGTGATGTACACCGTTGAAACCCAAGAAGCCCAGCTTACAGCTCACAGTTCACAGCTTGCTCTGTGTGTTTCAGGAGCAGCACCAGCAGTCCCACCTCCAGAGAGAAGAGGGGAGGGCTATGGGGTCTGCTGCTACAGAGGGACGCTGGTCGTCACCGGCTCATGTTGTCACTGTTGTTGTCGCTTGATCGCAAATTTGCCATGGCAAGCTTGACAACTTGCAACCAGGCAACCAGGCAGACAGACAGACAACCAGACAGACAGACAGACAGACGGACAGTCAGAGAGTCAGCCCCAAGCAGGCAGCCTCAAACCGGCACCTTAAAATAATGTTACAAACTTTTTGGCATGTAGCCAAGTACGGGGATCCAAGATCGGGCCCTGTAAGCGTTTCAATTCTACTCGTACAAAGCTCTTGCTCCAAGCCAGGCGATGCGATGGCTTACGATGCGATGCGATGCGACTCCAACTCCAACTCCAGCTCCAACCCCAGCTCCACTTCATTCGACTGGAGTTGGATGCAGCCAACAGTCAACAACAAATTGGAGATCACGGTTTTCATGTACTACATGCAAATTCATCGCTACTGTTGCTCTCTGCCCAGTGGTTGCTGCTGGGCTTGGACTTCGTCTTCGTCTTCGTATTCGCTGTCTTCCCCGTCTGCTTCTCTGGTTCCAGAGTCTGTGCTGCTTGGCTACTGCTACTGTGTGTATCTGTATCTGTAACCATAACCATAAAGCCAAGCTGCAGCCGGAAGAGCGCAACTTAAATAAACAATCCCAACAACTAGCTAGTGGACTCGGACTCTAACTCGTACTCCGACCAGACAAACCCAGCGAAACCCAAACGAAACCAAACCAACTCGAGTCATTCACAAAAGAAGCAACAAGCTGCTGCGCTACACGCCCAAAGCTGAGCTCTATGAACCTCAAACAAACTTTAAGATATATATCAAAATCTTTTTCAGCTTGAATATATTGAATGACTTTTAAATCCAATGATAATACTATGCAGACATCCTTTAAGACTCCCCGCAGGACTCTCCATTTCAATCCTGTTCAAACCTATGGACCCTACTCCACTCGCTGTAGCTCCTGTCTATATGCAAAATAGCTAAACTGTTTGATCGGCTTGTCCGACTATCGAGTATTCGTCGCCTTTTTGGGTGCCCCGAGTAGCATTCAACCATTGGCGACAGGAAACCACTGACGCCGCCTGCTCCCGCTCCACTCCCCTGGCCAGAGTCTCACTATTCACGGCGCACGTGGCTATCACGGCTGACAGGAGACAAGCTACACTGACTGCGACTGGGACTCGGATTGGAATTGGGATTGGGTCTGGGATTGGGAGTACTGAGCTGCGTCTCCGCACATGTAAGACGAGGCATGGCCGGGCGCTGAAACAGCATAATGAGGCACTAATAGACATACTCTTACCACACGACGACTTTGTCATTTCTGGCGCCATTCAGTGGGCGTTTGCTTCAATCTGACATTGATATCACTAATCCCAGTACTCTTTCTCTCTCTCAGAGGCGAACCTACCCCAAGAAAGGAGAATAAAGAATTCAAATAGGATTTCTCTAGGTATATGCAACTCGACTCTTCAGAATATCTCAAATAGGTGCTTGTTGATGGTTGGAAAATTCAACATTGCATGCATCCATCATCCAACTATCGCTTCGAGATATTTATAAATTAAAATATTTATATTGAAACAAAATAGTTGCATTTGGAATATATCGAAAAATTCTTTATAAAACAGATTTATTTTAGATTGTATTTTGGTGCTGAAGAGAATATTTTGAGTCTGTACAGATCATTTCTAACCTGAAAGCTGAGCTACTCTCCCTTATTGAATAAATTGAGGAAAGTAGTTAAAAAATATTACAAATATATTGTTTATAATAATTGTTTTCAATTAAAGAGCTTCTGATCCAATAGAACTAATATATATATAAATATATAAATATATATGTTCTGAAATAATGTTGTGTCCTTATTTGCCACAGGAAAATTAATTTGTAAATTTATTAAATAATAATTTTTAAGTTTTTAGTGTAATTTATGTTTGATTTAAAACTTTTTAAGTATTAAATAAACAAATTAAATTGCGATGAATCAATTTCTAACAAAAAAGTCCTCGAGTAAATAATTCTCAAATATTTTTTAAAAAATTCTTTTTAAGGAGTAAAATTTATTTTATTAGTTCAAATATAACTGTAAATTGTTTAATTAGAATCTATTTAATTGATGAGCTTTATAAGAACCGCTTTCATTAGACTAAAAAATAAATAAATATTAAAAGCAGAGGAAACATTTTTCCAAACAAAATCTTCATAATTTCCTTATAGTTCTATTTAAGTAAAATTAAATATTTTGTTTCTATAAACAGTTCAAGAAAAGCAGTATCTGGCTGAGACTCCGATTATTTATATTTCATTCATAATGATCGATATTGATATGATATAGTATCGATTATTGAGTGTCAACAGATCAAGAATCTATTATGGGAAACCAATAGCTTTAACCTCACAAGTGTCTTGCCAACAATTTGTATGCCATTAATTTGCGGCATGTTGGACATAAATTCCAGTTGCCAGTTGCCAGTTGCCACTTGAAGTTGAAGTTGAAGTTGAAGTTACAATGAAGAGCGGCCCGGAAACGCGGCTCGAGAAATTTGTAACAAAAAGCAAACATTTCCTGTGGGTCGTCGTTTCATTTCAGGTAGAGCTCTCCTCATGAGATTGGCCTTAAAAATTTATATATAATTTAATTTTTTTTTTTGTTAGAAAATCAAACAATTAACCTCGAACTTGCGCCTTGTTGTTGCGGCCGATGTTGCTGCTGCTGCTGCTGCTTCTGTTGCTCAGTGCTTACAACATGTTTGAGACATAAAAATTTCCAATTAATTTTTGTTTTTGGTTTTCGGTTTTAGTGGCGACGGCAGCAAACTTCCACGGAACGCCAGTAAGAGCAACAAAAACCGAAAAAACAAACCGAAAAAAATTGTCACAGCCGCCGTTTACAAATAATTTTTGTTTCTTTCGGCTCTTTGGGGTTTTCAATGGAAACGAAACACATAAAACATGGCCAACAAGCGGCCGCCACACAAAATACAATAAAAATCCACGCACACACACACACACACACATATAAATATACATATACTATATGTTAGCCTGGTCGAAACCCCTTAAACCGATCCCTCCCGCCACCCTCGAACTGCTCAGGCAACTTCAAACGGGAGCAATTAAAAATTGCTACGTTTGTTCATTTTTGGTTATTTTTATGTATTTTATGTGTTTTATGTGTTTTTTTTTTTTGAGTGTAGAAATTTTGTTGGAACACTTGACTAGTCGTTGCTCTTACCTTTAGCCTCATTTTGTTATCCTTCCGACGACATTCCGATTTTTACTGAATCAGCAACACTTTTCTATTGAAGATCAACCACAGACTTAGGCAGAGACATTTTCTTGGCAGCTGAAGGTATCAATGATGATTCCCTAAGAGAGATGCAGTTCCCGATACACCTGACGACACCTGGCTGTAAATATGAGTCAAGTGCATCGAATAGAAGCCCAGGAGTTGCTCATTGGATTCACACCTGCAGCTGTGATAGTCCTAGAAGAGAATGAGATCGCAATTAAATTGGATTTGAATTGGATTTGAATTGGATTTGAAATTGGATTTGAATTGGAATTGATCGACCTTAAATTGGATTCTTTTAAATTTATTTATTATTTATTACGCAGCTAAAAATCAAAAAACAAAAAATGTACCGGCTATTGAGGAAGAGGTCGAAGCTTAGTCTGGAAAACAAACTTCTCCTATACAAAACTATGCTAAAGCCCATCTGGACGTATGGCATTCACCTCTGGGGCACTGCAGCCTTGTCAAATATCAAAAAGATTGAAACTTTTCAATCCAGTGTCCTCAGAGGAATAGTTGGCGCAGAGTGGTTCGTCCGAAACTCAGTGATACAGCGAGATCTGCAAGTCCGCTCAGTGATGGCCGAAATAAAGGAGTCGTCTGAAAGATATTTAAATAGACTGGAAAAGCACGAAAATTACCTGGCGGTCAACCTTCTAGATAATAGTCTCCACCAGAGACGGCTGAAGAGGTTCCACCCCTTGGACCTTCCCTTCCGACTCCCCCCCTAATTCAAACTCCAATATAAATGTATCTGTCATTCCTGTCCTAGATATACCTGTCAATTTGTCAAACGTCATTGTCTTATCTCTTATCTGTTATTAAATTCGCTTAATATCTCCTGTAGATAGATTGCAAATAAAGATTAAATTTACAAAAAAAAAAATTATTTATTATTTATTATTTATTATTTATTATTTATTATTTATTATTTATTATTTATTATTTATTATTTATTATTTATTATTTATTATTTATTATTTATTATTTATTATTTATTATTTATTATTTATTATTTATTATTTATTATTTATTATTTATTATTTATTATTTATTATTTATTATTTATTATTTATTATTTATTATTTATTATTTATTATTTATTATTTATTATTTATTATTTATTATTTATTATTTATTATTTATTATTTATTATTTATTATTTATTATTTATTATTTATTATTTATTATTTATTATTTATTATTTATTATTTATTATTTATTATTTATTATTTATTATTTATTATTTATTATTTATTATTTATTATTTATTATTTATTATTTATTATTTATTATTTATTATTTATTATTTATTATTTATTATTTATTATTTATTATTTATTATTTATTATTTATTATTTATTATTTATTATTTATTATTTATTATTTATTATTTATTATTTATTATTTATTATTTATTATTTATTATTTATTATTTATTATTTATTATTTATTATTTATTATTTATTATTTATTATTTATTATTTATTATTTATTATTTATTATTTATTATTTATTATTTATTATTTATTATTTATTATTTATTATTTATTATTTATTATTTATTATTTATTATTTATTATTTATTATTATTCAGCTCTATCCCAGCTTATACTAGGCTTAAAATAAACAGAATATATCCCACATAATCATTGGGGTAACCTGCCTATAAAGATTTCTATCTATGCGGCATAATCTAGTCTTAGATCATTTTTGGATACTTAATTATAATTATGCTTAATAATCGAGAGCTTCAGTTCAATTTTCCCACATGGAAGCCATGTTAGTCCATCAAATAGCCGTATTACTATTCTTAGCGTTTATTCATTGTTTAGGGCCACATGTGTTTCAAGTCAAGAGCCACTTCCGTGTTTGGTAACTCCCCCCGCCCCCTCTCTCTCTCTCTATATGTTGAGCCTTCATCAAGCTGATGATAAAAGTTCATTAGCGACGCTTCAGTGCGTCAAACTCTGGTCAGGAGTTTGGTATGGCAGGGGTGGGTTTCTGGTCAGTTTTTGTCTGGCCAGAAGCATCGCCTGCTTGTTTTTATTGCTAATAAATATTGGCTCATAAATTCATAATTAATATTTGTGGCTGATGTACGCAAGATTTTGGCCAGAGCTGAGCAAGTGAGTCTCTGGCTCACAGCTGGCTCGTCTTAATGGAAGCCAAGTCGCTGCTTTTACACACTCACACATGACCACACACGCACACACACACACAGACACACACATACGTATATATAATTTAGGCAAATATTTTAATTGTTTTTTGCTTTCTTGCGCAGTCGGAAAATGTGATTGTCATTTTCATGGCAATGCCGTGTCTACCTGCTCCTGCTCCTGCTCCACCTGCTCGGCAAATGAGCAAATCCTTTAGACCATTTGGCGCTACGTATGATGAAATTTTATGGTTTGGAAATTTTTCAATTTTCCAAAGGAGAACTGCCGGCAAAGTCTCACGAGCTCCCACGCATGGAATGGATCTGTCGACGGTGATGATGATGATGATGATGATGATGATTATGTTGTAGGAATGGTGATGATAATGATGATGACGATTATGAGAATGACTGTTAGCTGCAGCACTGCATTCCACGTCAGCTATTCGGCAAGTTGTCATGCTGCCCGAGCGGAGTGATGCCTCTTATTAAGGATAACAACCCGCAACAGGACAAACAAGTTGTATAACCCTCGTGCCGCTCCTTGGTACTAAAAAAGGACATGTTCCACTTGAAAATAACAATTTCATTCAATTTTTGATCATTTGCTACCAGAAATGGCAAATCAAAAAGCTATAAAAACCGACAACGACAAGAGCCAAACGACCGACGACCGACGACTCGACAAGGACCAGGACAACCGACAACCGACCCAAAACGTTCGTCCTGCCGTATGCCAGGACACCAGGACGACAGGACACTTCTTAAGCGGTTTGGGGGCGGTTTTCCTTGTTTTTTAGGCATTTTTTTTTTGCTTCTTTCCTTCTTTTCCTACAGAACATTTGAAGGAAGGGGCCGCTCGCTGGCCGTGCCTTTAAAATTGAAATGACACACGCACCCCGCACACCCCCTCACCCCTTGAGCTGGAGAGAACTGTGTGTGTGCTCTGTGTGTGGGTTACGTCCACTTGCATGTGATTGAGTCCTCGGCCAGCAGCCAGCAGACGGCAGTTCCAAATCCTGCACGCAAAATTTATGTTGCATAAAATTTTTCAATGAATTTTATACCAGGAATTTGACTTGGTTTTACATTTGCTGTCGTCTTGCCAGGACGATGTCTTAAATTTTTAAATGACTTTCCTCTGCGCACGTGGCATATGGAGCGTAAAGCATTCGCATTCGCATCCAGATTGAGTTTGAGTTTCAGTTTCAGTTCGAGGTTAACTCTGAGCCACCCCACCAAAGGGCGAAGCAACCACCAAAGGCAGCCGTATCGAAATCTAAACCAAACAGTTCATTCGACATTCGAAATTGAGGATTAAGGATTCAGGATTTAAGGCTTGAGGTTTGTGTTGGGGTTTTCAATGCAATGTTGCAATTTGTGTGGCAGGCGGTTCCACTTGCCGCTTGTGCCACTTGCGCTGCGGTTGCGCCTGTGAGAAATTTCAATTAACAACAGCACAAAAAATATAATTGAAATTCAGATTCTCTTATTCAAAGTTTGGTTAGGTTGAGAAATACATACTATAAACGAGTTAATAAGCCATTGAAAGATAGAAATTGTCTTTGAGCTACCCAGCAGCATGTCGAGACTGACCCACGCAGTCGACTCTGCCAGTGCCTTGTTGCATGCTGCACATGCAACATAGATGATAATTCTCTTAAATTAATGCTTACAGCATGCAAAGCTGGCAAAGGATGGGAACCAAGTGGAGACTGGACATGAAAACGCAAAATCTAAGCACTTGATTGTTGTCAATACAGAACAAGCGATGCCCAGCTCCAACTGCAGCTTCAGGTTCTGGTGAAGGTGAGGAAACGGCGCTTAGACACGACGCGATCCATGTCCATGTCCAGGAGCGTGCATAGTGGGTTGAAGAGCGGGAGGGGAGTGCTCAAGGATTAGGTACAATTATTGCATTTTGCTGTTAAACAATGCGAAGGTGTTGCGAACCAGGTAAACCAACTTCTCTACCTCTCTGTCTCTCTCTCTCGCTCTTTCTCTCCCCTCTGCTCGCTCCTCTCTCACTTTTTTCCCTACGGGGGAACTTGTAACGAATTTGTCGCTGTCTGTCGCTGTTTAGCTGCGGCCAGCGAGGTGTGAACAACGGCGGCCTCTAAATTTAGACGGGGCAACAACAACGAGGCGCAGGAACAGAACGCAAAAGGTGCATTTGGGAAAATAAATCAAAATTTGGATGCAACGCGGATGGGACCACCAGCGTCAGATAAATACTAACAACAACAGCAGCAGCACAAAAGAGGAAAAACGATCGAAACCACAACAGACACAGAAACAGAAACAAAACATATAAAGAGGGAGACTCTGACTGAGATTGGACCTAGAACTGGCCTCGGATGCAACCTGCTGCGCATTTTGACTGCTGTGTTAAACGCCTCGACTACTAGAGACTGAGACTCAGACAAAGTCAGAGCCAGAGCCAGGCCCAGACCCTTTAGACCCAATCATTGTAATTTGATGAGGCCAGAAGTCTTGAGCTCGTAACTCATTTGGAGGCTACTACTAACATGCTACGACGACTACTTGCAACGCGATGTGGCATTGTTTTGGGATTGGAATCATCGATATCAAATCGATTTGCCTGAGATTTCCTACTAATTTGTTGGGCTTGTATAGTAATAGCTGCGCTTAGCTATCCGTTCAACAGGTAAAGGATCTCATTAGGGAACAAACAAGAGAGAGAGAAGGAGAAAGAGAAGAAAGAGAGAGAGAGGAAAGTGAAAGTACCGCCTTGCATTAGTTTACAGTTGTTTGACAGCACAGACACAGCCTGAAAATGCAGGAAAATTATAAGTAGAAAGACAGAAGGAAGAATAGAAAGAAAGGCGGCCTATCAATAAACCCAAGGCCTGCCAAGCCCTACTCATTTCGGGAGTAAATGTGGCAGCAGGTTTTGACTTATTACCAGCGATTTGTCAACATTGGACATGGCCAGCCAGCGCTTGCCGTTAGCCTATCTATCTACGAGTATCTATAACAATTCTATGAAAATAATCATAGAATCCAAACACAATTCTTCTATCAAGTTGCAGTCGTTAACACGAACGTGATCCGACCTGCTTGCCCCACATTATCCCACACTTTGTTCACCAAACTCTATACACATTACTTCTCCCTTTCTATCTTTCTCTCTCTTTCTACAATATATATACACTTAATTGCATATATCTGTCTATTCTTTAGGATTCCTTTTCTTGTAGAACAATTTCCTGGGGGGAAAGGGCGTGCGTGCTTATGAAATGAATCGATTTTCATTCTCTTTCGAAATGATTTGGTAATGAAAGCCTGAAACTACTGATAATTGTCGAACAATTGATCAGAAATCTATAGGTGATTAATCAGTTGTTTTGGAGTCGTTCTATAAAATAAGTTAAAGTACATCTATAAAATATAAATATGAGTATATAAACTTGTAGAAGGACCATTAGCAGGGATTCACTGAACTTATCAAATACTTATATTGGGTTGACCGAAAAGAAACCGGTGATTTCTTAAAAGAAAGTAAATACATATAAAAATGATCAAGAAATTGATCAGAAATTGATCTGAAATCTATAAGTGACTAATTTTAATTGTTGAAGATGTGTTTGGGGACATTTGTTAGAACAACTCAATCCCAAGTATGGATAGATATTATTCTTAAAACTATATTTTAAGCACCTTTTGTTTCCTCAATTCCAATACACATGAGCATAATTGTAAATTTGATTATGAAGATCTTTCAGCTGTAATAGCTGTAAATTCTTTTGACCTTTATTCATGGACATATGCAAAAATCTGATTGCTAAAAATGTCTTCTAGTACTTCTATATATATACATATATATAGACCGATCTTTGGTTGAGCAAAAAGTTGGCGCCTGTTGTTTTTTGGTGCTCAGTGCGCTGGGACTCGGACTCAGTTGTTGGGGCTTTCTCTGGCTGCTTACTCACTTTATTGCCTTGGGCCAAATAAACAAATTACTTGCCGCGTTCTGTTTGATTTCTTTTGAACGGGCCCCGAATATTTACCACAGCCTCAATAAATTCTGCAGCGCTGCAGCGGCGTTCATTCAAACGTTGCGCGCGCGTCTTGTTTAGACAACAATTTTCATTGTTGACTTTACTTGTTATGTTAATGAGAGCCATACCGACCGGCCACCTCCCCCGACACCCCCGACCCGCCAACCCCCGACCAGTCGACCGTCCAACCAATTGCCCGCCTATGTCTAGATCTGGGTCTCGGTCTGGGTCTGGGTCTGGGTCTGGGTCTTAAGCGGCGATCATTGCTGCGGGCGGTTGCAAGAAGGCGGGGGGAGGGGCAGGCGGTAGGTTGCAGACAACGCGCATTGTGCCTGACGCGTGGCGACGCGCCTGTTGACATTCTGTTTGACATTATTGACACACGAGTCAACAAGAGGCAACAGGAACGACAGAGAGAGACAGACAAGACAATCAAATGTTGCCACGATGGTTACATGGCGATAGGCAACCCAATAAGAGTCCCATAGCAGTCAGCTTTTGATTAGCTGCGGCGACCAATTAGCCATGAATCCGACTATTTTCATAATATTCACGCGAAACGCCAACCATTATCAAGATATTCAATAAGTTTATGACAAGCCAAAGGGAGTGCTGCAGAATAGTCGACTAACAGATACCCTAACCGGGAGGGTATAGATATATATTCTTCTAGGATCTGTTTCAGATAGTTGAAACTATATACAGTTTCTCGATATTTCAGAGGCAAATCCCAAATCGCATTGATATTGCGATAGCTTTTGCTTGATGAGCTGCAAACAACATAAGTTTTATGTTGGCTACATATAAGAATAAACCCAGATTGTGTAGGTATATATATAGGTATATAAAATAGCTGTACTATATAGAAAATAAAGTTCGATAAATCTGTTGTTTTCTAAGAGACTTTGAAGGGATTTTAGACATATCTCAGGAAACTATCACTCAACAAATTGGAACAGAATCTCATAGCTTATTCTTATATATATATAGTACCAGATCATAATTTGGATTATATATATATATATATATATATATATATATAGGGCTAAAATATACCCTACCTTATTGGTATGAAGGTTAAGGGGTATTAATGTAAAGGCGGCTTGGGTCTCTGGAGTTTGTTGGGCCGCGGCTTATCTGCAATTTGGCGATCGTAACAGTTTTGACAAATCACACACGCACACACACATGCGGACATACACCACCACCGCCACCACATGCCGTGTGAAAGAGATGCCGCTATTGAAGAGGTGATTTGCCAGTGTCTCAAGGGGAAGGGGGAGCGGGTAGGGGAACGGGGTACCTGCCAGGCCTCGTTGTCGGTCGCTTTGAGCTTTATTTTGATTTCAATCTAAAACACACAAATCGTTCATTCTGCCGCTGCCTGATGCCTGACGAGAAGTTTCGACTGCGACGGCAACTGTGCACAGTGTGGCAAACTCAAAACGATTGCGACGCCGCCCACGGTGCGCAGGCGCAAAGCAGCTTTTGCCATCTCCTCAACTGCTCCTCCTACTCCTCTTTAACCCGGCCAATGGGCAATGTGGCAGGACCCAGCCCTTGCATTGAATGACATTTTTATGATGCTGACGCGCGTTGCTCAACACGAGCCGAGAACAGCCAACAACAACAACTGCAGCTGAGCGTGTTTTGCATGCATAAATAGTTGGCAGTAAAGAAGAAAAAGAGGAAGAGAAACGGTGCATGAACCGAGCTTAACTTGTTGCAACACCAGAGAGGGAGAGGGTTGGGGGGAAGGGGATCGGGCTAAGGTGCTTGGCTGATTGAGTTGACAGATTTGCTAGCCCTAACTAAGAAAATACTTATATATAGTATAAGTAAGTATATTTATGTCTATGTAGTTTAATTGGCTGTCAGAACAGTTGAATGACATATGGGAAAGGGACCTGAAACTTAACCCAGAAGTGAATATCAGGAATGAATGAATCTTAAGCTGGTCTTTATTCATAACTTTGTTCGTACTTGTTAACTTTTCCCAGGTAATTAAATGGGAGCTATAAGTTCATAGCCGCTTTTCGAATCTCTTTAACTCCCTTTCGTATTCAGTTTTATGTCTTACCTTCTGTATCTGAATCTCTGAGTAGAACCTCCAAAAGATTTTATACTTTAGTTAGAGCTTTGTAGTCAAAAGAAATCAGTTAAGCTAAAAAAAAGATACATGGAATAGGATACAATAATATATAGGATAGAAGACTCTGAAGACGACCCTTAGACGTACTAACGATTTCTCCTAAAGTATTTTAAGATCTTCGAGATAAATATGATAAATTTTCCTTTGATTGATTTTAATGAATGTAGAAAAATATTGGAATAGATACATGACAGTCTTTGGATGTTCTAAAGCTGATTTCACGAATCTTTTGAAATCAACAACGAATAGCTAACAAAATTGATACAAGTGAATACAAAAAATTTAAAGTTATTCAAAGAAATTCAATGAATATTATTATTAGATACAAAACAAGTTGTAGTTCTACTCTGAACTAGTTCGCATTCATTCATTCAATAACTTTTGGCAAGCTTTGGCAAGAAATGCATTCGATCTTCTTGTGACTTGATGGGGGAATCGTTTCGACTGCGGGCGATAACAATTGATTTGCCACATGAATTTGGATTTGGAGTGGCCCATTGAACTGGCCAAAGATTTGCCATAGTCAAATCAATCAAAGGCCACAGAGCTCTGATGAATTCTAGCCATTGCAACGGTCTTGCCCAGCGCGTTAAGCCCAAGGCAAATCAAATCGCAGCCAAAGTCAAAGTCAAAGTCAGAGTCAGAGCCAAAGCTAAAGTCAGACTCAAAGCAAACAGAGCGACGATCATGTCACGTACGTGGAATTGGGTTGGCTTTGGCAAGGTGCCGTTGAAGCCATCACCATCACCATCACCATCCCATCGCCGTCATCGTCATCGGCATCGACATCGACATCTCGACATCGACATCGACATTGCGAACGATGACGAACGTTTACTAGAACGAATTTTGTTAATTTTTATTGTGATTTCCTAGAACCAAACGAACGGCAACTCAAACTGAGACACAAACTCAAAACACAAACCCAAACCCAAACCCAGACCAAATCCTATACCCAAATCCAAGCCCAAGCCAAAGATCTCGCACAACAACGTCCCAGGTAAATCACGAAAAAGTGTCGGCGGACACGCGCCTCTAAAAAGCCAACGAACGTTCCAATCGAATCGAAATGCAAATTATGCAACGGCGCAACGTTCTCTTGAGGATTGGGGTGTGGGGATGGGAAGATGGGAGGAGGATTGGGGATTGGGCTCTGGGACCGATCCGGTCTTTGCTCTTGTCTCTTAGCTCTGGCCATTGTGCCAATGGACTGCTCTGCAGTTAATTTTTAACGACGCAAGATTTGTGCATTCAGGCGCTACAAATTGTTTATTGTAGGCCCCATGGCCCCAAAATATGCACAAGTAATTCCCTTAGACCCGCCGACAACAACAACAACAACAACAACAACAACAGCGAGAACAACACTCGACGACAAGTCATTTCCAAATAAAATTTTCTGTGGTCAGTCCTCATCTCGGCCCTGTGCCTCAGCTCTCGTTTGGGGCATTCAATCACGTGACAGTGACACAACTTGTGTACTCGTACTTCTACTCGTATTTGTGCTGCACATTCGCTCTGCAGTTTACAGTTACACGCCTCAAATTGTCAGCGACTGCAATGAACATGCCTCTTGCCGTTCAAAAAAAAGATACTCTTCGGGTTTTTACCAAATAACAAATCAGCAATGCTATAAAACTGACATTTTATATAGAGATATTGGTAAGCAAATAACGTTTTACTTATCATTCAACGAAGGAACTTAGACATAAGCTCTGATTTATATTCGGCATAAGAGACTAGACTAAAGTTAACTGGATCAAAAGGGAATCTATTCCCAACGAAGTTGACTAAATGCTCATGGAGTGTTTTTCGTTAGGGAGTCCTAGGCTCAATCCTCAACTTGGCTGTGGAAGTTGTGTGATTCCTTATCCATAGACCTTTTACATCCTTTCAATAATAGTCCCAAAAAATATACATAGCAATCTCATAGATTTGTTATGGTAACTTCTTTGCTTTGTTGGATGTCTTAGAAATATTCGCCGGCTGGATGGAAGGAACTTTAGAACTGACCCAGCATCTAGGCTCAAAGCATTCCTGGCCTGGTTCTGGTTCTGGTTCAAAACCAGTTATGTTATTTCAAATCAGGTTTAGAATTGCTAAAAAATGAACTTAAAAGCAAAATCTATAACTTATTATCTATTGATATAGATCTAAAAACTTTTCTCTAATTCAAAACACTTGCCAATAACTTCCCAAAGATATTTCCAAACTGACTTAAAGCCAGTCTTAATGTGTAAGAATAAGAAGTACTTTCTCCTTCTATTAGTACAAAAACCTTTCACTAATTGAATCCTTATTAAAAAACAATTCCCAAATCAATCAAATATATTTCATCTTCAAGCAAAAACACAATTTTTTGACTGATAAAAATCCGTTTCAAAGTAAAAAAGCGACTGATAAATTCAAAGATCAGGAAGCGCTGCCTATCGTAAAGACTTGTGTTCCGGTTTTAGCCAGGGTCAATGATCTGTTTATGTCAACCCTGAAAGCCTCCAAAAATCCTGAACCTCATCAATTTGCTACGTACTCAATGTACGTGTGTATTTATAAGCCTTTTCGGTGTGTCGCATCTCTTGCACAATTTGTCGAAATTAATTGAGTTATCGGCTAATAAGCCATTGGGCCCAAAAGACGCGTCGCCATCATTAATAATGCTCAAAGCGTTTTGCCACCCCAAAATAGCCGGCAATATCCACTGGGGGAGTCCCAGTGTGGCGTGGCGATCGGCGCATCGAACAGATCAATTATCGTCTGGCTGGTTGGGCTTGCCCCTGCAGCTTGTTGCTTGTTGCCTGATGCCTGATGCCTGATGATGATGCTGTTGCAGATGCCGTGGCCGCTGCCATTGGGGCGCATAATCAGGAGGAGCAGCGGGAAGGGGAACGGGAATAGGAACAGGGAACAGGCAGCGACAGCGACAGCCGCTATATAATTTCGTTTTTGGATAAATCACGCAAAGGCAAAAGCAGCAACAGCAACAGCAACAGCAACAGGAACACAGCACGGCAGCAATAATCTATCACCTGTCAGCACCTGTCATTCAAGCGTCGCAGTTGCGATTGGCAGGCCAACACACACACACACACACACACACACAGAACATATCGTGTGAGGCTGGGAGCTGGTACTGCCACTCGGACTGGAACTGCGACTGCGACTCAGTCTGACTGGGGCACGTTTGCGTTTCGTTTATTTCATTTCATTTCTCTCAGAGGCACAAGCAACCAGCCGGGGCAGCCATCCAGGCGTCTGCCAGAGGCTGGTCGAGTCCGTCGAGCCATCGAGCAGTTGCCTCAAGTGTCAGTTTGACATCATTAATCATGCGATTAGTTAAGTGGGTGTTCGT
Organism: Hirtodrosophila trivittata; assembly: GCA_035045065.1. Taxonomy (NCBI): domain Eukaryota; kingdom Metazoa; phylum Arthropoda; class Insecta; order Diptera; family Drosophilidae; genus Hirtodrosophila; species Hirtodrosophila trivittata. The sequence goes on along the minus strand of JAWNNK010001028.1, from coordinate 2,892,485 downwards.
TCCTACGATTCTCTCACAGCATCCTCCACGTTTGCTGCTTATGTAAAATCAGTTCCGAACTGTTTAATTTGACGTTTGAACGCATGATTGCATTTTCAATTTGACAACTACACCAAGCACAGCACGCATGCTGCCCCATGCCCCATGCCTCTCCATACTCATTGCTACTTGCCACTTGCCCCTTGCCCCTTGCCACAGCCGCCATGTAGCCCTCCTGCCGTGTGGGCCATGGCTATTGGAATTTTCGTTGCTGTCAAAATAATCACACGTACAATTAGCATGACGACAAGCTCATCAATTTGTTTTGGCCAGACCAGAGGCAACAGGCGGGGCAGCACACAACAGGTAAATGTGGCAGTGGCATTTGAAATATGCTCTGAGATTTTAGCTCTCAAATATGCGGAAGTATTTTCCCATTACTTAGCAGATCGTTTAAAGAGTCTCTGATAGAAAGTCAATGAAACTTTTAATCACCAATTAGAAGTGGTTAATTGAAGTTCTGTAAATGTAAGAAGAAGCTTTTTGTCACATTATTAAATATATGTTGTGTATTACTGATCAATACCAAATGATAAGGCAACATACTCACAATCTGAGTTACGATTTCAGTTTTCTTCTGCATGTGCTGAAAACCTCTTTAACAGGGGATAGAAAAGAGAAAAACCCTATAGAGGTGATTAATTAAGTTTGAGTTGGGAATAGGGAAATCGTCTGAGTTTGTATAAAACTCTATATAAATGTCAGCTACCTATAAGATATATGAAGTAGGATATCTAAGGCTGAACATAGGATTAATTGTAACTTAATCATGACCCACAAGTCCCAATTGGATAAAGTTCGAATCGAACCTAGAGCATAAGTATTATTATTCAACTTTAATCTAGAGTTTATTTATTATTATTATATAGTATTATAATATTATAAGTTCCTTTGTAGTGTAAAATTTCCAAGGGAAAGAAATCTTTTCTTAGGCCTTTGGCTAAGTTCCACATAACATCCACTTCCTAGCTGAGAGTTCAACCTATCTAGGAGCGCTCGACAAGATTACTTAAATTACTCTGTTCACCAAGTTCCTCGGACCAGCTTCTAGAGTATATTATATCTGGTATTTGAGTATAGATATATAGTTCATTAATATATCTGAATCATATTCTAATTCAAAGAACATATCCGAAAAGGTAATAAAGCAATTGGGTTGACCGAAAAGTGATTCCAACCCAAATGCTTTGCCTATATTAAAATATATTTTTCTAGCCTAAGCAAAGTACAAATCAGACTTCAATCTATAATACCTTCCATCTAGTGTTCCATGGTGTGTTGCAATCTATTCAGCTGGTAGCCGTTACCCCCAAGTGGTAACCCCACATCAAGCAGAGGGAAACGAACAACTTGGAAGTGCAACATTCGGTGGCTGGTGGCACATCAATTTTGCGCATCGTCATCTAACGAGTGGACCACCAGCCAAGCCCAAGCAACACCTACAACGACACCTCATAGACAACGACTTCGATCCGACGGCATGCCACAGTGTGAGCCCAGAGCCTAGACCAGGAACAGCAGCTGTGGCACATCCAACTGGAGTCGCAGCTTCAGCTCCAGCTCCAAGCTGCGACCAGGTATCAAGTGTGTAATTAATGTTTTATTAATACAAGCGACAAGCGATCGCTGCCAGGGACTGGGATTGGGTTGGAAATTGTGATGGGAATGGGCATGGGCATGGGCAATGGTACAGAGACGGCACAGCAGGCCGCTGGGCACTGGGAGTTGAAGCTCAGGTAACGACATTCGCGTAGCTAAGATGAACAGCAGTCGAATTGCAATCGATGCAGCAGCAGCCGCCGCAGCCGCAGCAGCAGCTTGGAGTAAGATTCATATGCACAAAGCCCATAAAATATGTGGCCTGGTACTCGTAGTGGTCCTCAGCTTTTTGCATATCCAGAGAGAGACTGTGTGAGAGAGAGAAAGGGGGAGAGGGGGGGGGGGGGGGGGAGCAGAGCTCGGCTCAGTTTCGTGCGCTTAAATGAATTACCAGATTAATGGACAGCATAAATCACATTATCGCTTCGGCTTGTGGCCCCAAAACACACGCAGGCTGCATTTAGAAGCTGAGGATGTGGATGTGGATGAGGATGTGAGTGTGGATGAGGCTGCGGTTGGAGCTGAGGCTGAGGATGAGGCGGCCTTTGTGGGCGGCCGCGCTGTGGACTCTGGCCTGGTGTCTGGAGCTCAGTTAATGATGCCGCGCTGGAAGCTGGGGTAGAATTTATTGAACCATTGCCTAAAAGTCCATACAGAGTCGACACCAAGCAGCAGCGGCACAGACCAGAGTCACAGGCCAATGCTGATTCACTCAATAAAAAATAAATGCTAACAGAGAGCGAGAGAGAGAGAGAGGGATAGAGAGAGAGGGGAAGAGACTGTGCCTGTGATCGGTACAAAGACAAATCACACCTTCTGCATTTGTTGAACAAAATAAATCTCGTAATGAGTTACGATAAGACGACGATTTCGACAGCTAAACAAATCACCTGCAATTGATCTTATGTACGCAAATCGCAACGGGAGCGGGAACGGGGAACGGTGATCGGGGGGGGGCTCAGAGAAGCGATCGCGTCGTGCATAATGCGCTTTAAGAGGAATGCCTGCGATTTCGAATACTGGAGCAGACAGACGATCCAACTGTAGATCGCTTGTTGTGCCTTGTGGTGTGGACAATCAACAACCAAACATGACATTTATTGACTGCATTGCTTGAAAGTATAAATTACGAATGAGTGGACGATCGCGAAGATCGTGCCTGAGTGAGATATGGGACGTTCGGAGCTCTTCGAGCCAGATCGACGCGCTAACACCGCAGGACATTGGCCCACTACGGCACGCATATAACTCTTTCATTACAAACGACTTGTGCAGCTTTTCCCTCTCTCTCTCTATCTCTTTCTCTTTCTCTTTTGGTATCGGGTCGACAGGTAGCACCCAAAAGGCGGGACCAACCACAGCGGCAGTCACTTGGATTACCTGTGCGTGCCGTTTCTTAGTAGGAGAATATACTGGATTGTGATAATGATCATGACAGTCTATATACTCGCTCGAATGCTGCCAAATGACATTTGTCTCGGCACACACACTCACACACACACACACACACACACACTCCATGCGACCGCTTGCTGTGTTTTTATGCCTCGCAAAATCAAAACCAGTGGCTAAATTGCAATAATAAGCCACCTTTATAAATCGACCAGAGAATGACCACAGAGCCAACACAAGCGTATGCGATGGCTCTTTTTCGCTATGGATATGCGACTATTTGTCTATTGCCAACCTGTGGCTGGGGCAAGCTACCCACCTGCGGGGCAATGCGGGGTGGCACTCGCCCGTGTGTGTGTGTGTGTGTGTGTGCTATCCGAGGAACGCCCTCGGTAGGTGGGCGATGGCAACGCCGACTACCGATGGCCACACTCTGATCGAGCGTTGCGCCGTGATAGACAATGGGACGTAGTCAGGGGGCACAAACAGGCGCCTCATGTGGGGCACCAAAACTATTTAAAGGTGCCCAAACGTAAAGCTTTCCTCTCTATATCCAATTAAAAAGTGTTTAGAAATAAAGTTTGCCAATATTATTTGAAATGAAATTAAAGTGAAATAAAAAAACATAAGAAAATTTCACCTGGTTTTGGGGTAATGAGAAAAACTTAAAGATATATTCAGATAATACTTTTACTTAGCTCGAAGAAAATGTTTCTGCATAGCATTAAAGATAAATAGTCTATAAATAAAGGAAAATTGCAGCAAGCTCTAGATTTTGAATAAATTAAATAAAATGAAAAAAAAAATAGTTTAAAATATAGAAAAAAATTGCTTCTAGTAAAATTTAGACAAATCTTTAGGCAATACTCGCACTTAGTTAGAAGAACATGTTCTGCTACAGCTTTGACTTATGCAGAATTCACTCCAAAGATTTCCTAAGAATGTTGTGTATAGTCAGCCTGGCGCCCAATTCCAAGGCGAGCTTGAACCGCTCCTGCCTCCTGGAGCAGACATAGCGCTCGCACTATAAAATTTTGACAGTTTGAAAAAATTGCGATTCATTGTGACCCCTATTGTGTGCCGTGTGGCTGCCACTGTCGCTGATCAGTGATCACAGAGCTGAAGACTGAAGACTGCAGACTGAAGACTGCAGACTGGATGCTAGGCCGGGTTGTGTAACACGAGCCAACAAGAGACTTCATATATATAGAAGAGACTCGTACTCTTACAATGCGAATATAATAGCGCTCTGGTGGGCTCTGGGCACGACGGCGACTTTGTGGCATTGTTGTTGTTGTTGTTCAATAGAATTGTTTGCCAAGAATTATGCTTTATTGATGATGATAACGATGTCCTTGTGCCTGGCTTCTGGCCATACACACACACACACACACCAGACACACACAGCGCATATTCGCATGTAAGCATGAAAAATTCCTGGAATGCAACGCGGGCCACAAAGCCTCGTTCCACTCGCGCCTCTCCATTGTGTCGCATAATAAAAATGCCATAAGTCAATATCAGGAACCCGGAGTTGGAGTTGGAGTTGCAGTTGGAATTACTGTCTCCCTATATATAGTTTAGGGTCTGTCCCTGGCTCGCGACACTTGTTTAATGAGCGAAGCTGCCAAGACGCCCATTGTCTTCCTACTGGCAAGTGCGAGGGTCAACTTCATCAGTTCGACTGCAGCTGCAGCTCTCGATGATAATATGCCAATGCGGAGACTTCATTTATGATATTATCAATTAATGCTAAGATCGTTGCTCTTGCTATTCCATACGAGGGGGTAGGGGTTGTGTGGTTCGGTGTTTGGGCAGTCGAAGAGGTTGCTCGGTCGACTGATCGACCCATGAATTATGTGTGTGTGTGCGTGTGTGTGTGTGTGTGTGTGTTATGTTTGCTCAGCAGTTAGTTTTAATTGAATGTGACATTTCAATAAATTGATAAGCTCTGCTGCATCGGCTGTCCGTTGTCCGTAGTCCGTTGTCTGATGTCTGATCTCTCGGCCCGATCATTAATGCCAATGGCATCTCGTGCCATACTCGCATCTCTCTCTCTCCATCTCCAGCTCCAGCTCCAGCTCCATCCGTTTTGGTGTTAATATGATCAACGGCAGCTCATCAGCATCTCAACTTTGCTTCGCTTCGTTTTCAATTATCGTTTTTGTTTTTGTTGCCATCCTTCTCTCTTCCCTGTCCCCACAAGCTTCTTGGTTTTTTGTCGCTGTCAATGAGCGGCGCTGATCATCGCTGATCATATGGCAAAAGAGCGTGTGAATATGAATATGATTGTGTGTGCGAGTGTGCGAGTGTGAATGTGTGAATGCGAGTGTATTTTAATTGCAGAGACAACAGCATTTAACTTAATTGAAAGTGCTGGCTTGTTTTTTTTTTCCATCATTTTATTTTAATTTCCGTTACAAGTCAAGTAGTTGCATATTAACCATATTTAATGATCAGTCGATCATTAGAGCATGCAACAAACGAACATGCCTCGTTTACATCACATCATTTATGAGGGCGATAAGTTAATTTGTTTAAATTGTTAAGACACATATCTCTATATTGATTATTGCCAGCAAATCTATACCAGATCTACATAAGAGACTCTTCTTATATGGTAATAGATCACTTTTGAATCCGATTAGAATGCCTTGGAATACTTTTCAAGCATATATTGAAGTCATCTGTCTATAAGTCTAACACTACTGTATTATAGTTCAACGTGGTGTATCATCAAAGCAAGAACCCTTACAGGTGCTTCTACTGCTGTTTCTATTGCTGTTTCTGTTGCTGTTTCTGTTCCTGTCGCTCCTTAACTGTAGTGATTCCTTTCGAATTCAACATATCAATTTATTAATCTTTGGACATACATACCATACATACCATACATACCATACATACCATACATACCATACATACCATACATACCATACATACCATACATACCATACATACCATACATACCATACATACCATACATACCATACATACCATACATACCATACATACCATACATACCATACATACCATACATACTCATACATACCATACATACCATACATACCATACATACCATACATACCATACATACCATACATACCATACATACCATACATACCATACATACCATACATACCATACATACCATACATACCATACATACCATACATACCATACATACCATACATACCATACATACCACACATACCATACATACCATACATACACATACATACCATACATACCATACATACCATACATACCATACATACCATACATACCACACATACCATACACTTATGTAGTTAGCCCTTTTAGTACCTAGAGAAAGGAGTGAAAATACGCCTAGGCAAAGGAAGAGCACAAGGAAAACTCTTTTTTAAATATTCTTATGCTAAAATTAACTCTTGTTTCATAGGCTAGCTCTCAAAATGTTGGAATTCAATAATATATATTATAATATATTTATATAATAATAGAAACATATGCTAAAAGTGAGAAAATAATACTCAATATTAGCTTCTGTAATCTTTGAGATACTTTTAGAGTTTCCCTTTTTAGATTCTATTTTCGATTGCCTGCCAAGAATAGATGCTAGAAGATGTGATATGATCACTCGGAATAGTGTAGCAGTAGCTGTAGCTGTAAGCTGTCCAGTTATTGTTATTGTATCTGGCGCTGCCCAAAAATAGTTCCAAATTGAGATCGGTTCAGAGCCAGTGCGCCAGCTACGACTGCGATCAAGGTGGTCCAAGCTGGTACCGGGTGCATTGTGGTCGTGTCGGCTGCAATTTTTATGATTTTAGTTCATTTTTATATGTTTATTTGTTGCTTCAGTTGTTGCCTGTTGTCTGTACTTGTGCTGAGGGGTTCACCATGTGTGAGAGTGAGACAGACTGAGCGAGAGCCCATCATTAACCCATTAAACTTCCGATTTGCCGACAGCGATAAACGACGCCGTCGGCGTCGTCTTCAAGCATTGTTGCTATCTGTTCTTTAGTAAATTTTTTTTCGGTTTTTTTCTAGTTGTTTTTTCTAGTTGTTTTTTTTTTAATGACATATCGTAAAGATTTGTTAAAAGCCGGCACAGAGATCTGATGAAATGCGCTACGCTTCCTGCGTCCATTCCTAGGCCATTTCGTTCGACACAAGAGAGAAGAGAGAAGAGGGAGAGGGGGAGAGAAAGAAAATACTTGATGTAATTGAATTGAGACTGGGCCCACCCAACGGGTCAATGTAAATTGAGCAAATAATTTCGCTATAAATTATGGGCCACAAAGTGCAGAAAAACCTCAAAATATTGAAACGTGTTCGAATTGTTGCTGCTGTTTCTTGTTGTTGTTGTTATTGTTGTTGTTGCTTTTGGCCCACCCGAGAGATGCGATTGCCAGTTAAACCGCAAAATGCAAAATGCAAACAAAGGTAATCAATTTTTTGTTATGGCCACGACTTTTGCGGCATTTTGCAGCGTTTTGCGGCATTTTGCGGCGTTTTGCTCGCGTTTTTGATTGAAAATTGCAAATAAATTGTATAAGCGTCATATCTACTCGTACAATGCAAACATTTATGGTGGTCCTCACTCTTCGAATCCACATCAACTTGCAACTTGCAACTTGCAACTCGCAACTTCCACTGACTGATACACTGGTCAGGCGCAATTGAGCAATTTGTGAAAAGACAACGCAAAATTGTGCCACGTTCGCGTTTAATGTTGGATCTAAGGTGGGGCTTACGGTCTTACGGTCTTTTGGTCTTTTGGGATCAGCCTCATTTCGGAAGCCGCTCAGAGACCGCAGAATATCATCATAAGATTATAGGAGTAGCAAGAGGCAAACTGTAAACATTTCTTCATTTGCAGATTATATTTACTTACGACCAGATGCTATGTAATATTATGCTCATCTTTCGAATTATGTTTATGATTTACTCCTCGTCACTCCTCTTGCCTCTGGCACCCGCCCCTCGCTCCACTTATAATGATCGCTACCGGTCTTGGGTCTTGACTCTGACTTGGGTGTGGAATATGGAGCTAAGTTGGGCGTTGAGTGTTTGGATCTTTGTGTCTTGTGGCAGTTCAAAGATCGTTCCACTTTTGCTGCTTTCTGGCTTAGTAAATTTGCCACTTGGTCCAGATGTTTTATTAGAAAACTTTGGACATTCGCAAGAAGTTTTTAATAGTGGAAAGGTGAAAAGTTGTTGGCCAAATTAATTGTTCAGGGAAAGCATAAACATAATGATATTCAACTTTTAACCAGAGTTTCTCCACAATTATTTAGAATAGCTACCAATAAAACGATTTCTAGAACTCTTTCAGCTAAATTTCCATGAAATCCAGGGAATCCACAAGCTTCGTACATTCTACAAGTGCTTCGAAATACAAATAAGGATAATTATATATATATATATCAGTTTTTTTTAAGTATTTAATATATATAGGAATCATAACTATATATATATTATTTGTTAAAGTTAGTTTGCTACAATTTATTTATTGTTTCTTGTTAATCCTAAGGGATAATATTATTTGGGTATTTTAGTTTTGGTAACTAGCATGGATTTTACCAGGATTTGCCAGTTGCCATTAGTTTTCTTATAGCTTAATATATAATATCTGATATATCCCATATATGCATATATCCTAATTGAGGTTGCAGTTTGCAGTGGTAGCTAAGTGGATCGCAAACATATAGAATCCATATGAGAATATCTAAGTAGTGGGAGCTAAATGGATCGCATCCATATAAAATCCATATGAGAAAAGCTAAGCAGTGGGAGCTAAGTGGATCGCATCCATATAGAATCATCCATATGAGAATATCTAAGCAGTGGGAGCTAAGTGGATCGCATCCATATAGAATCATCCATATGAGAATATCTAAGACCATTAGTTTTAATAGATTCATCAGAAACAATTTCAAATTGAGTTCATATAATTTCAGATTATGCTTGGGATCTCTTAACCTCGACAGAAATCATCTGAGAACATAATTCAATCCACAGAGAAGAAACCAAAAAGCCAATCTACATTTAAGATGTGGCTGCTTACCCTAGACTTAAACGTATATATAGGTATGTATATATACTTATAATAAAATATATACATAATATATATAGTGTATATATATAGATATACATTGTTGATAAGATATAATCTTAAAATTTGTAAATCTAAAATATACTTTTTTGATTAATTAGAAAATTTCCTTTGATTCACTTGTAAAATATTACAAGTTTCTGCCTGGCAAGTTAAGAGGCAGGTAGGCCCTATGTAGGTGACCCTGTGTGCAAAAGCCTGTAGCCCCCATATGTGGTGCGAGTATATATATTTATCAAGTTGACTCTATCTGGGGGATCTGGCAGTATTGCTTGTAGTACTGCTATGCACTGTGCAAGAGGCGCCATTGGGGCAAGTTTTATGTGATTTTTTACAAAAGCCGTTGCGATTGTGATGGCGATCGAGTTGATCGTTCGTTGGGCGCAACAGCAACAGCAATAACAACAGCAACAACTACAACAACAACTACAACAAAAGCAAAACAAACAAAACGCGAGTGAAAATTAAATAAAAACGCTTTTGAAATGCTGCAAATGGAAAATGGAAATGGAAATGGTAACAGGCAGGTGACGGTGGCAGCTTAAGGAAACAGTCGCATGCGAAAACAAAAGACGTCGCTGAGCGATCATCAGCCACAACAACAACAACAAGTGAAAGAAGAAGAAGAAGCAGAAGCAGAGGCAGCGGGAATTTAGACACCAACACATGAGCTGTAAATAGGTATAACTATAGAGGTGGTATACTACGATTATATTGTATGTGGAGTCAAGTGTGGTAAGGTCTTTTTGCAGAGCTTCAGTAGTTCCCTCATTTGATGTTGTCTATTGTGTGGGACCTTCCCCTATGCGTCTCCTCACACACACACACACACATTCGCTTTCTCTGTCTGGCATATAGACATTGCGTTGATAGCTTGTATGTAACAGGAGACATGCTCTACTGAACATGAGGTTCGATTAAATGTTAATGTTGGTTAACTTTGGGGTTTTTCTTTAGCTTGTTTTTATTGTCCGTCTGTCTGTCAGTCCGTCTGTCTGTCTGTCTGTCCGTCTGTCTGTCTGTCTGTCCTATGGCTGTGCAGTTTTCAACGTGTGAGTATGCATCTATTTAACTACCAAAACTTGTCTACGTTCACACATAAAAATCGCATACATATCGCTAGGGGTCTGTCTTCTCTGTGTGTGTGTATTTTTTTCTTTGCTTTTTTTTTTTGTTTTGTTTTTTGGGTTTGCTGCTTGGTTGGTTGGCGCGCTCAAACGTAATGAACGACGCTTCTAGCTCTGAATCCAGGCTGGAACGTGTACAACTTGGATTCGAATTCCGAATCCGAATCCGATTCCTATGCCGATTCCTATTCCGATTCCGATTCCAACTCCCCTCGTCTCACAGTGCGTAGCACAGTGCGCAGTCGTGGCCGGGGCTTGAACTATGGCCATCTCTGTCTGACGCCCACGCACGCGCCTTGAAGTGGTTTTCGGCTGCGCTTTTGCTTTGGGCCTCTACTCACCTGGCTGGCAGGTGTTTGGGTGCTCTGTCTCTCTCTCTCTCTCTCTCTCTTTCTCCCTCGTGCTTGAACTTTAAGTCAAGTCATTGTTGTTGTTTGTCTTTTGCACTTCACTTCACTTGAATTTTGCATCGCTTGGATGCTTCGCTCAGCTCGGCTCAGCTCAGCTCAGTTAGGCTCAGTTCAAGTTGGTTTGCTTCGGGGTTTGTATCTTCTTTTTTTTCGGGCATAGGGAGGAAGGGGGCTGGTGGGGGGCATCCTAAGACCGGGTCGTAAATTTCTTTAGGCCTCAGTTGTATTTGATGTTGTTCTTCTTGTTGTTGTTGCTGTTGCTGCTGCTGCTGCCTATTAAAGTGCGATTTGTTTAATGATTTTCTACAACTCGCTGTATAAATTTTCCATTTGAAATTACCTACATGCGAGACGAAACTGAGAAACTGTTGTGTCGGCCCACAGACGCTTCAGTTGAGTATTAGGAGTTTTGGAAATGCGCATGAAAATTAAGTGTTTTATTATGCAAAAATCACTCACAATAAAAGCCAAAACCAAAGCAACAACAACAACAACAGCAACAGCAACAAATGCTGCGGCCAATGCGCCGATTGCGCTTTGAGACCTCAGCGTAACCGATTCCACCTGCCCCTTTGTTAACCCGAGCTCAAAAAACCACCCACCCTACGCCCCCTCCCTCCCTCCCTTTCTTGGCTTACCAACTGATTAAAGCCGTTGGCTTTTGTTTGAACTTAGCTGCGCTTTAAATTCCACTTGGTAGTCGCTTTAGTTAGTTGTTAATATCAGTGGCTTTAATTAATGGTCCACTTGACTGCCCTCAACTGCATGTGTGTGTGTGTGTGTGTGTGTGTACGTTGAGCAACTGATTTGCATTAAGCGAACCTCCAGCTGAGCCATGAGAAATAAGTTGAATTGAGACCAAGATGATTACCAATTGCTGGGAACTCTTTTGCCATACATATCCTACTTCCCTCCAATTACTCTGCCCAACTCTCGATAACCCATTTTATTAAAAAAGAAGTTACAAAGCTCGTTAAATCAGTTATAACTTCTTCACAAGACTCAACAGGTTTCAAAGTGAAATGTATTAAGATATAGTGAAAAAGATACTGCTTGATCTTGACAGAAGACAGAAACCAATGGAAAGGTATTGAGATTGAGATCAATTATGATATTGGTTCAAAGCATATTCAAAATCGATTTCTATTTGCAACTTTTATAACGAAGCTAGCAATATAAATATTATATTCAAAATTTGTCAAATAATTTGTTTACTTGTTAGAAAATTTGAGATATTAAAATGATTTTCCGATCTTCACACAAAAACTCATATTTATTTGCAATAATATTGTAAGATTTCAAATTCATTTGATTCATATAAATTTAGCATATAAATATATCGTATAGCCCATAAAGAAAATTATATATACATACATAGCATAGGGTAAATATTCGATAATTCTTCAATTCGATAAATTCTTTGCGATCTCTGACAAAAAGTTTACTGAGAGAAAAGTTCGTATGTGCTCAATATATGTATGAATATACTCAATATGTTCTTTACACAAACAATTCTTTTATAAAAGATTGGAATTTCTGTATATAATATATAATTCCACATTCAAATTTGAATGTTAATCGATATATAAAGGCTTGCATATCATATTTGATATGATCGAAACTTTATAAGAATATTCTTTCTATATGAGATCAACAAGCTGAGAGGGTTGCACATTTACACATTCTTCTCCAAACTGTCAAAATAGATAAGTTTATGTAAAAAAGAATACATATAAATTAATACTTGGTGTCATATCATGAAGGAAATAATACTGAGAATCTATCGAAACTTTATTGTTTCGATTATTTAGTTCAAATTGTCGTCTAAACAATGTTTCCTAGACCAAGAATAGTTTCAGTAACATAAAGTTATCAAGGAGAAGTTTAACAACTTGTTGCAACCTGGATAAAAACAGTTTGGATATCACAAATTGATATTTATCGATAAATCGATTATTTACAATCACTTTTCTGCCACTCAGTCAAGAGATCTCACTGCTTATGCAGATTACTACAATCAATTTGGCTACGATCTGTTTCCCTATTACAAATCGATAGTTATCGATAAATCGATTATTTACAATCACTTTTCTACCACTCAGTCAAGAGACCTCACTTCTTTTGCCGATCACTACAATCAATTTGGATACGATCTGTTTCCCTATCACAAATCGATAGTTATCGATAAATCAATTATTTACAATCACTTTTCTACCACTCAGTCAAGAGATCTCACTTCTTTTTCCGATCACTACAATCAATTTGGATACGATCTGTTTCCCTATCACAAATCGATAGTTATCGATAAATCGAGATTCAATCGCCACTTTTCACCACTCAACAAAGAGATCGCACTACTTATACAGATCAGTATTTGCACTCTGAATACAATCAGGGCTCATTACCATCAGAAACTCCAATGGGAACTTATCCATGCAAAAGTCGCATGCAAAGCCAGCAGGTAAATATTCGAGAGACGAGTACATACGAGTACATAAGGAAACGGGTGCCTATAGCTTCATGGCAATCAGTCAATGCCCCAATTCACGACCTACGAGTAACTCAGACTGGCAGACCTGTGCCAATTGCAGCTATTTACCACACACATTACACGATGCGAGCAAACCAAACAACGCCAATCTTTAAAAGCCAAAGCCAAAGCCAAAGACGACGACGGCGACGACGACGATGACGACGACAACGTGGACGATATATGGCGCTAGCCTCAGGAGGTGGCAATCAAAGAGCCAAACCACCAGCAAGAGGAACCACAACAGCAACAACAACCACTAATAATAATTCAAATTGTAACACATGCGACGTCTCAGCTGGCTTCACTGCGATAGGAGCGAATGAGATAGAGCTAGTGGCTGAGTGGCTCAGGTTGAGGTTGAGGTTTTGGAGGAGAATACTAGGAGCAAGTTCTTCAACACTTCAACAAGCGGCGCAGCCATTGCCGTCATCATTTTTTGCTACTGATTTATGCCCGGAGGCATAATGACTGGAAGCAATGGAGTATGCATTACATAGCATACAACAAGTACTACGAGCACAAGTCCAAGTCCAAAGGGGATCGAGAATGCAGAGAATAGGCTATAGGTAATAGAGAATAGAAAATATAGAATAAAAAAAACAACGAAGATTGGGTATGGGGCCATGCTCTGCGACTATGAACCATACATCAAGGAACCCATGGAACGCGAACGCCGATTCGCGTGATAGAACAATGTAAAAATTATGAATGTGTAAAATATGGGCAAAACCTGCTGCCGCCCATAAATATGCATGTGCGGGAGAGCTCAGGTAATGGGAGAGGTGGGGCCTACACCCAACGCCAGGCAACAGGCGGGCAACAACGGGTAACTTGGCTAAATCTATGGCAATAGCTGACAGCATACAAGATATACGAGCAATTGATGAACCCGGGCGAGCCATCGACCCAATCCCCAGCAGCCCGAACTTAGATCTATGCTAAGTAATACAATACATACAGACATACATACACACATATATACATATGTATGCACATAATACCAGCATATGGATTAAATTATGATTCAGCTTAATACTCATGCCCAGCTCTGATTGGCTTCAGTGGTTTCCGCTAATGAGTGCTCAAGGCGCCAGCAATGGACACATAAAAGCTAAAGTCATGCTAATAGTTCAGACACAGAGACTACACATAAGAAACAAGATGAGAGGAAAAACACAAGTTGCCTCATAATGTACTATATAATGCCTTAATCATCTGATTAGAGTCTTATTATATATTTAGTAACTTGACTTAAGTTGGTTAATTATAAAGCATAAGTGATCAATTAGGCTTCTATTTCTATAAAGTTATTCCAGAAAAGTCATCGATTCCTGTTCAATCATTGTCAATAATAGTCATAGTTTCCATATACTCAAGTTCTGTTCCAGGCTGGGGCTAGAAGCCGTCTCAAATTTGAACTTTTCAATAGTAGAAATCACTTCCTATAACTTTTAACCTATTTTCTTTATATACATTTCTATACAAGTTTGTGAAAATGGGAGCATAACTTAACTCTTATATGACTTATTTATAAAGTTAACTTACTAACACTTATTGATTTGATAGGGTTTGTCTGGATTTTGCCCAATCCATGCACTAAATGTTGGATCTTTTTTAACCAATTTTCAATTCTGAATACCCCCAGATATATATACATAAGCTTTATGTTTTAATGTTTGAAATTTGTAAATATCTTTTCTTTTTGTAATTATTTTTATATAATATATTTTATTCTTTTAGGATAGTTTAAAGACAGTCATCGATTTGTGTTTAACCTTTTTCAATAAGCGTCAAAAAGCAACTGATAGCCAATAACTGAACTCTACCTGAACAACATATGATAATTCCTAGCAATATATTCAACCACCTACAGAAAATTATAGTGAAGTCAAAGAAGAGTTATCGATATATTTTGAATCTTAAGTCCGCAAGCCTAGTAGCTAGTGCTTTAAAATGATAGTAGGCTAAGAATTCATTATTATACTATATATATTAATAATAATAATAATATCTGTTAGAATTTCGATAAGTACCACATCTGCCATATATCTATAATATCAGCCAATATTTTGATAGGTTTTGGGGATCATAAGGTATTAACTTCAAATAGAACAGAGCTCGTAGGCCAGTAAACCCTATTTGCTCTGCCACCAGTTAAACTACTAATACTTCCACCCTATTTATTGTTCCTATTCCCATTCAGTTCTCTGTCTTTCTCTATTCGTAGCTATTTGCATCCAGACCCAAATCCAAGGCAGACACACAGAGAAAAAGAAATCCGAGCAAGAGACAAGACAACCAATGGAAAGCGACTTCCGAAGCCGGGCCAGAACAATGGGTCATAGATCAAGTTTTAATGACGACTCCAACATAATATCGTTGTACCGTACAATGAACTTTCAATACTAGTTCCTAACCGCTCCCAAAATACCATCGTCGACTCTCTGCACATTTTCACCATCTTTTTTGTATATTTCTCTTGGATTTTTGAAAGCGTTACCCAATTTTAATATACACATTTCCATTTTGCGTAAAATTCTCAACTGATTCCCAACCTGTATGGGTATATGTGTGTGTGTGTGTGTATATGTATCTATGTAAATGTATATTTTTAATAATTTCTTATTGTCGGCGCTGTTTTTATGACAACGACGACAGCAGCGACAGCGTCGTCAACGTCGACGTCAACTGCGCCTCTTTTGATTGGTTAAACTTAAGAGTTTTTTAACGAGCTCTGATTTTGTTCTTCTTCTTATTATTGTGGTTGTTGATGTTGTTGTTGGAGCTTCTGCTAGGCTTATCATCAGCGCGATCAGCGAGTGGGGCAGAGCCGCCAGTTGGCTATATTTTTTTTATGGCTTCTATATAATAATTCACCTATGTATACGTTGACGCAAGGCAATTAGCCTGCCTAGTTTCCATAGATTCATAGAAGAGTCAACCTGAGTGCGTGGTCGGCTGTGGACGCCGCCTCAAAAATCACTCACAGACACCAAAACCAAGCAAACAAGCAGCCAACCAACCAACCGACGAAGCAACCAACCAACCAACCGACGGAGCAACCAACTAACCAAGACAACGACAATAACATTAACAACAACAAGAAGAAGCAGTGGTAGAAAGACAACGATGACAACGTGACTGCGATGCTTAGCGCAAGATTAGGTAGATCATTGGAGCTGCCTCAGAGCCACTCATATCATCTGTGGGGGGGGGGGGGGGGGGGGGGGGGGGGGGGGGGGGGGGAGGGGAGAGGTACGGGCTGGCAGGAGTCAAAGATGGCGATTTTCGCGGAGAACATCACAGAAATCATAATTCTCTAAGGATGTCGAGCAATGCAACTCTGATCTACCAGCTGATAGTACGACGCGCACTAATGAAGATCTTTGGCCTGGGAAAGTTTTCGGTCCATAGACCCAACCGAACCCAACCGAACCGAACCCAACCGCAAAACTGCATATCACGAATGGCCACTTGGGTCAAGTCTACAACTACTGTAGACGAGCAGCTGCCAGTATGACTTCATTTTCTAGACAAGGGAAAAGGAATATCATTTAAATTTGAGACGATCCATCGATCGATTGATTCGATCGGCGGCGACCCTCACGTAACTTCCTAATTACATGACACGACCGCAGTCGCAGGTCAGGAACTGCTGACAATCGCACCTGTAGCTGCCGCTAGCGCGCGCGCATTTGCAAGGTCTGGACAGAGGCGGGAGTGAGAGAGGGTGGGGGGGGTATCATCATTGCAGCGGTGGCGGCTACGCTGGCATTTTAATTGAAATTGTTTGTGTTTTTGGCGTTTGTTTCGCTTGATTGATTTAGAGCGGAGCCGATGAGGACCCGCAGCAATGCGACGACGACCCTAACAGCAACCACCACTAGATAGTGCAACGGCGCTGCAGCAGTGCTGCAACTATGCACCACCACCAGCTAGTACACCTGCCTGCCCGCTGGCTGACTCCTGGTTGAACTAACTGACAGTCGCGTAATGAAATTCCAAGCGGCGTGCGGCATGCAATGCAATACGATCGCTTCACCCTAACCCTCCAGCCTAGCCCTGACCCCTACCCTACCCTACTCCGGCTAGTTCCCAGTTCCGAGTTCCCTGTTGCTCTGTTGCTCTGTTTGGTGAGCCAGCGATCATGTCCGTTGATCTTTTTGGTGCATTGGCTAAGTTAATTGGTTGTAAAACAATTTTTCGAATTAACATAAAAATGTTTCATTGGAAAAATATTGCAGACCCAATTAACATTTACTCATACGTTGTGCGGTTTCCGAGCCCGCTATGCGGGCACCAGGCAGGAAGAGAGAGACCTAAGAACTAATCTTCGAGGAAGGGAGAAGGTAATGAAGATACCAAGATCGATAAGCTATAGTTCTATTTGAAGCGATGGGAGGAGGAGCTGGAAGGAAGGAAGAGAAAGAACTATGGAAGGAAGAGAAAGCCCTATGAACTAATCTTTAGGAAAAAGAGAAAGAAGAAGTTGCCAAACTCGATAGGAGACCACTTACAGTAGAAAGAGAATTAACTCATTTCGATTGTGTCATCGTTATCCTCATCGAATTCGTCACATGGCTATGCGGGTAGCGGGCAGGAAGAGAGAAGAACTAATCTTCGAGGAAGGGAGAAGGTAATGAAGGTATCAAGATCGATAGGCTATACTTCTATGTGAAGCGATGTAAAGGGAGAAGGAAGGAAAGATCTATGTGAAGCGATGTAAAGGGAGAAGGAAGATCTATGGAAGGAAGAGAAAGATTTATGGAAGGAAGAGAAAGACCTTTGAAAGGAACAGAAAGACCCATGAACAAATGTTAAGAAAAGGCAGAAGAAGTTGCCAAAGTCGCTAAGCGACAACTCACAGCAGTAAGAGAATTAACTCATTTCGATTGTGTCATCGTTATCGTCATCGAATTCGTCACATCGCTAATGTGTTATGTGTGATATGCAATGTAGCGCAACTGACAGCTACAAAACAAGAGGAGCAACACCAAAAAACCCAACCAGCCGGACAATTGAATTGTTTTGGTTAGTTGTACCCAACACCCCAACCCGTCGCACCCCACCCCCGTCCTCATCCACATCCTCACCTTAGCCGCAACACCCGCGGGTGACCATTGAAGCATGCAGAGACCGCTGAGTGCAGTCCGCGACCGCAGGGCCCAACAAAATGCAAATTGAATGAAATGCTAATGGAAACGAGTGCGAGTATGAGTACATTGAGTGCAGGCTGCGCACAGACGCGCGACCCGCGCAAATAAAGACAATGAAGGCAACTTTTATTGGTTCCATTCGATGATCAGACGCTGAGGGCCACCGACCGCCGACCGCCGACCAAAGTGAGTAGCGACCACCGCGTCCGGTCGCTTGGTCGCTGTTGCTCTGTTGTCTTTTGTCGGTTTGCGGCGTACTTAGTGACACCATTAACGCCGCAGCGTCTGGCCCGGATCAGTTGCCCCAGCTACCAATACACACACACACATTCACACACATTCGTTCACACTCATTCACATCCGGCGTGTGCGCATGCGCAGATGTCGACAGACTTGGGTCACTGTTTGGACGCGGGAGCGGACGCGGGTGTGATCATTCCTCAGTTTGATTGATTCTGTTTCAATGTAGCGCCTTTCTCTTGCCGCAGCTCGTTTTATTGTTGGCCGCTTGAATTTTTATTGCAATCGGTGTGAAATTTCACACCGCAATGCTTAAATGATTCCGTACTCCCTTCGAGGTTGGTGTTTTCCTTCTTTTTTTTTTTGGCTCGCGAACGAAGCGCGCATTGGGACAGAATGACAGCGTAGACAATAATACGATATAATATAATAATATACTTTAGCTTATAGAAGATTTTTAATTGGGAAAGTTTCATTAGTTGCATTTAGAAATTGGAAATTGCAAGTTTCTGTTGTATTGGTGTCTTGGTCCAAGCTTACAAGTTTTCATAGTGAAAGTTGATTTAAAGCCAAATTTAAACGTTTTTAACATTTTACAATTCAAAGTTATAAACTAATAATTTCTTTAGTTTTGATTATATATGAAATATATATAGTCTTAAAATTATATATGTATCCACTTGAATGAAATGGAACACTGGATAAATCACAAAAAAAAAAATTTATTAAGGTACCTGCGAAAATTAACAGGAAAGAACTCAAGACGCGTCAGCAAACTCCACCATGAACAGAAAACGCCTAAACCAAATGAAACAACAGCCAAGCGCAGCCCCACTACCTCCAGAGGACGCTGCGAGGACTGCGCGGACTTCGTGATCCATCTTTGTTCATAAAGGCGAGAGTCAGATGCCGCTTGGCTGGGGTCAGGCCCGAACGTGAGGTGCCCTTTAGACCCTCCATGCTGCCCTGGTTGCTGTCGATCACCAGGCGACGCTTGCGATCACGTGGCTTCTTCAGCTTTGTTTTCGATTTTGTCTGATTGACTGATTGAATGGGATATGACCATTTGAGCAGTAGTTCCGAGTTGAGGCAGCGATGCAGCGACGGCTTGGCCAGCTCCTTGAGCCGTGCGCTCACCTTGTAGGTGCGCTTGCGCCGCCTGGGGCCAACACTGGGCGAGGGTTTCAGTCTGTAGCTGTGCCTGCTTTCCAGCTCCAGGCGCTCTGGATCATCGATGGGATCATCCAGCTCCCGTTGCCTGATCAGACGTGCTTCTGATCGCTTCGTCCGCATCGGACGGACACTAATCATTGATTTCGTTTGTTTATATACGCCGGAAAACGGTTTGCCCCTCGAATTGCCTTTGAGCTTCGGCTTTGGCTTCGGTATGGAAATCGAATTCCTTGGACTTTGTCTGTGTGTGGCGCCTGCTCCGCCTTGGAACTGGTAGGGATTGCGCCAAATTCGGGACTTCTTCACGACTACCACGCCACTCCGACTGTTCTTCAGCAAAATGCCACCAGCGCTGAGGCGCTTCGCCTTCTTCGCACGTGGCTCCAGCCAGGACTGCTCATTGGTCTTCTTGTAGCTGCTCTTGCTCTTCGAGACGGGCAGCTGCTTGATGCTCTTCTTTGGCTTCAGAGCAAGCTTCTTTCTGACCTCTGTGCCCTGTCGCACTTTCTTGGTGGCTTCCGTGGTGGCAGTGGGCTGTGCTACTGCTTTGATATTGCTCTTAACCGTTGATACTGTCCGATGGACTGGACTTCCGGCAGTCAGCCGACGCTCCCGGGGTTGGGTACGCTGAGGCCGCTTGGGAATAGCCGGCTTGCTCTTCACAGTCTTTATGTCTGACTTAAGGATGGATTTCTGCTTGGTCAGCAGCTTGGGTTTGCTCTGGGTAGAGGCTTTGGTAACAAGCTTGGGCTTACTCAGTACTTTGGGCTTGAGTTGGCGATTCGTTTGACTCTTGGAAGCAGTGGGTAACTTGCGCTTGATCCGCTGTCTGCTTTTGGAGCGATGCACTGACTTTGACATCTGGACCACAATCTCTGAGGCGTTGCCACCTTTTCGTAGATGTTTCTTATTAATGATGACGCCGGTGAGACTCTTTTCGGGCATGTGCTTCATTGCCATGTTGTAGGTTAGAGAACGGGACCCGTAAAGGGAGCGTGGGGAACCCCTTTTCGAGTCCTGTTGCTGCAATTGCTTCCTGGTGATCAAATCATCAAATGCCTCCTTGGAGAAAACAATCTGCTTGGTCATATTAATGCGATCCGGTCGCACAAAGAACATGTGTCCATTGTAATCGCCCACATCGCCCTGGCCGTGGCGCTCCGATATGACGCGGGCCACAACGCGTTTCATCTCTGCACGATTGAGGTTAAGCTGATTGGCCAGGTTCTTGGCCAGGGCCTTGAGGGCGCCACCTGTTCCGGCCATTTGGGATGAGTTCCATATATCAGTGTTCATTTTCTTAGGAATTGGAAATTTTGTCATTTGATCTGCACGTTACGCTTTAATTCCAAAAAGTAAATTTACTTTGTTTTCCGAAATACCCAAATGATTAAATGTTAATTTATTTTATGACAGAAAAATCTCAAAATCAACGTGTCTATATTTGCCCCTGGGAAAAATACTACAATCGCACCAGTCACTGCTGCTTAAAACTGCGCCTGCTTTACACTAAACTATAGACTCCAGTGATATATCGTATACTATAGACGATCGTATTATATATAGATATGTACTATGTGTCAATATAAAAGCCTCGTTTGATAGCAAAAGAAATCGAAATGCTACGGCAAATATATCTCAATAAATACTAAATATATTTCGGTCTAACTTCCTGTCTTTAATCTGATATATAAAATATATTTGGAAGTGTTTGATATTAAATACCAGAAAGTTAATATTTAAGACTTTATTTGTCATATTTATTTTATTGATATTGGGAAAAAAGACTACCAATAAAATTTATAATACACAATAAATATTATTAAAAGAAAAAAGTTCGATTTATTCAAATAAATATCAAAGGTCATAAAATAACCAGTTGTAATCATTGAATGTTAAAAAATAAATATTTTTATAAGGTTTTCCATGAAACATGCCAAATTTCAAGCAATTCCAAATAATTATTTGATAAAAGTTGGATTTTAATTCAAGTACTTGAAAAAGATAAGCAAACCCTGTAAGAACTTTAAGTTGAGCTTGAAGAAGTTGCTCTTAAGAGACTGAGAATCAATATAGATATACTTGGGCTATATATTAAGTATATACTGATACATACAATAAATATATAGAGAAAGTATATTCTCAATCCATCGATCCATTTTTGAAACCCTTTGAGAGAGCCGTCAGTTTGCCTCAATTTCTCAATTAAATTTACGTTTCAAATAAATTTCAATTTGAGAATATATTTTTAGCCTCTTCAGCTCGAGAATAGAGGCAACGCTTAAACATAACTGACAATATGAAGACCTAAGTTGATCAATCAAATGTTCGAATCGTTTAAGTGGAACACCGGCTCCCCCGCCCAGAATTGAATAGGGTCCTGCTCAGGTGTCGCGCAGGTGTGCAGCTGCGGAATAGCCACGTGCGGCACGGCGGGGTCTGTTATCAATGGGCGCTGGCAATGAACCGGTGGCAGAGCCGCAGGTTGATCCATGCGAACGCATAAAGGACCAAAGATAGAGCAGAGAGAGACCCTGGCCACGATCGACTGGGCAAAAGAAAACTACTTACAAACAGGCCAAAGGCAGGAACAGAAACATATACGAAATGGTCATAAGGAAGAAAAATTATAAATGATTTCATTATAGCAATGTGAGGGTCATCAGTAACTGTGAGTGTGTGTGTGTGTGTGTGTGTGTTAGGGGCCTGTGCTCAGTTGTCCATGCACCTGCGCAACCTGCACAACCTGTAGCACCTTGGCCAGCTGAAGGCAGCACACACACACACACACACACACACACCTTTAGGGGTGGGAAAAATGATTTACGCAATGAGCGAGACACCAGCTCCTAAGTTGATCACTAACTCCGTTCTGATGAGTCGATGTGGCCGTGGTGGCACCCTTTAACAAGTTCAATACGAGCCCTCACCCTCTCGCCAGCCCATGACATCCCTGCTCCCCCCAGTATATTCTATACACCATCTATATATAGTATATATATATATATGTGTGTGTGTAGATGTGTGTATGTAAGAGTCTGTTGCAGGCTCGTTTGGGCCACTTAACCGTAATTAGGGCTTTTCAATATTATTAATGATGATGGTCGGTCGCCTTGTCGCCCCTCACCTCGCAGCTGAAAATGTGGGAAATGCATTGCGAATTGATGACGACCCCAACGGCGCTGCAGACAGCGGATAGCGGACAATGGACAACCAGACAGTAGACAGTAGACAGTAGACGACTGACTCTTGGATTGCACAGAGGGTGACATAGAGGGGGAGGGTCAGAGGGGGAGGACAACGCAATGAATATAAAATGCTAAATGCAAAATGCAAACACGCAAACTGAAAGCGCAACAATTTTCGAACTGCAATTTTTGTGCAGCTCCGCGCTGCTTCGCTCTATTTGACTTTTGTTATTGTTGCTGGTTGTTCTTGGTAGTTGCTGGTGGTGCTGCTGCTGCTGCTGGTGGTTGTTCTGTGGTCAACCATCCAAGCATACGTTTTTAGCGTTATCAGTGCAAAATAATCTTTCAATCAGCCCTATATGTACAGCGAAGTCGTCGTCATCATCCTCCTCATAGTTGCTGCTGCTGCTGCTGCTGCTGCTGCTGTCGTTTAACGAAGCGTGACGGCAATTGTTGCAGCCGCGGCAGCAGCAGCAGCAGGATGAGTTAGCAATATATACCACCTACATACATAATGCATGCAGAAGAACAACAATAGAACCTTTGACTGGTCGATTGGCTTCGTCTCTTTGGGCTTGTTGCATGTTGCCTAGCTGCAACCGATAGCTTGTGGCATATGCAGCCTGACCATGAAATTTGATCTGGACAATACTCCACGTCCAATTTACTTCAAAACGACTCCTTTAACAGTATTTGAACAGTTTTGTAGCTTAAAGCGCGAATCTAAGCTAAATAGTATCGAATTGCTAGAGAGCATAGAACATAGTTTCCCTCTAAGCTTCGGTTTCATTTACCAAAGTTGAGTTCATGAATTTGTAAGCACGTTGAATTTGAGAGATTGAATAGATTCCTTAATCAAATGCTTAAACACGAGCTTGTTCCACAACTTAAAGCACTGCAAACTTATCAATACCAATGCTCAAAGAGCAGACCTAACTTCGTCCGCATCTTCATCCTTGCCCCATGCCGGAGCATTTGAAATTTTTTCATGCATGCAACAGAACAACAGCGTTAAATTCCATGGGGAGTCAAAAATCAGGCAGTCAATGGCTATAGGAAAAAAAACAAGGAAGGACAGAAAAAAATAAAAAAAAATTGAAAAGAAAAGAAAAGCGAGGGCAAAAAATGTAACAGAAACAGAAACAACCTCATAATTTAGCTCGGTAAACTTTTGCGCCTTTTGTTCGGCTGCTTTCACTACAAGTTATTGAAAATCGCGCAAGGGTTGCCAACCCGCTCGGAGTATTCGTCGAAAGGGTTTGAAATTGAAAAAGAAAGCGCGCGCGTCAGGTGGCCGCTAAAGGGTAAAGTGGGTGTGCAGTGGCTGAGGGGGGTGGACTCTGATGGCGTCTCATTTGTGCGGGGTGTGGGTGATTTAGTGTTAAATAAAAACTTTTAAATTGCCATTTGATCGTTTGTTTAGCGACAATAATGTCGTCGTTGTCGTTGTCATCGCTGCTGCTCCTGGTCCTGGGAACCATGGGCCCATGACCCATGAGCCACCGCATGCCTTCTCCCAGTGACAGGTTTATAGGTCGCTCACTCCGACTCCAACTCCGACTCTGACTCCGCGAGTGAGCGCCGTGACAATGACATTGTTTTGCCTGACAGTTGTAGCAAATTTATTGAAAAGGTGTTCCTTCGTTTTCGGTTTCTTTGTCTGTGTCTGTGTCTGTTTCTTCCTTTTGGGCCAACTTACAGAAATTGTCAAAAATTTATTGATATGCTGAAATTGCTTCTTGCCAGCCCCATAAAAACACTGACAGCTCAATTTTTTCCATCGAGTATTCCCTCCATTTCTTTGCCTTCATATATTTATTTACTTTTTTTTTTTTTTTTGTATCCCATCTTCTTATTCCTTTGGCTGCTTTCAGCGCCCGCTCATTGTAGTAAATTTGACAGCAATTGTTTTGTTTGACAGTTTGTCGTCCCTGCAAAATGATGATGTCAATATGCAAAGCAGTCAAAGCCAAGACCTGGCCCATACCATGCCCAACGAGTGGGAGCCACACACCAAACGAAACTTGGCCACTGGATTTGCATTTGCTTCTATGCGGAACTCACAAAGGGGTGAACACTCTCGGATGAGTTATTGAAGCGTTGCCTACAGTTGGCAGTTGGCAGTTGGCAGTTGGGAGTTGACGGGCACGTTTTGACATGTGCCTAACTTTTGCACAAAGCTTTTTGTAAATGGTCCATTTCAGCTGCAATCGCATACGATCCACATGGCAAAATCTACAGTCTCAGATCAAAGAGAAGATATTTGAGGGCAAGCAGTGCACTATGGGAGAAGTTGGACACTCTGGCAACCAAAGGGAAGTTTCTGAGACGATTTTTCCCATACTGCAGTGCAACAGCTTCCACATAGCATCCACTTGCACTTTGATATAATACTATATAATTATCTTTTGCTATGCTGTAGCTATTCAATCTACGTTGCGATCCACATTGGATTTATCCAAAAAGAAACTTGCGATCCACAAGCTAAACATACAGCGATCGAACGATAATATACATAGCATCCACAGCTAATCACCTGCCTGTATGTTGGATCACGCAATTGAATCCACATGCGATCCACAGCGCGATTTGCCATTGAACTCGAGCAACTTCAATTTGCTTTAAGATCTGAGCCCAAGTCTAACGACAACGCAATAACAGCCACCATTTTTTAAGTTGTATGTTTGTGCTCAGCTTTGATTGTTATACACACACAAACACACACACACACACACACACACACGCACATACACACAGGCGCTGAGCCACAGCGATATTTTTTATGAGACTGTTTCGTTTTTCGCTTAATCGCACTAGAAAATCTCTAGAAATGGTAGAAGGAAGCAGAAAAAAAAATCGCCGAGCGTTCAACTTGAAAATATGCCAAAAGACAATTGGTTGTTGGTTGTTGTTGTAGCTTTTGTTGATGTTGTTGTTGGTTGTCGGTCGCAATGTTAAGGGCATGGCCCAAGACCAAGACAAGGCCCAGGCGCAGGCCTATTTACTGTCTCAGTTTCAGTCTCAGTCTCTGCCTCAGTCTTAGTTCTAGTTCCAGTTCGAGTCGCAGTCTTTAAGTTTTCTTCAATGTTTAGCGAAGCGTGAATATTATTAGAGAGCGGAGGTGACGCAGGGAAAAGCCAAAAGCAGCAACAGCAGCAGCATTTATTAATAATTACCACACAGAGTTAAGCAGAGAGAACTTTGTCTTGAAGTGGGCTCTCAGAGTACATACTCGTAGTAAGAAATTTATTTGTTATTTATCTTTTTGGCATTATGCATGAATAGCAATAAAAATATAAGTGAATGTTGTTGTTGCTGCTGTGTTGCTGCTGCTGCTGCCAGCATAAATAGTTAGCCAGAAATGCGGCAGCAAAAAGCGTCATAAAAATTATAACAAGCCATTCGCTTGTTTCCAGGTTCTCAGGTGCCGAACAGCACCAGCGCCACCACCGCCAGCAGAACCACCAGCAGCAGCACCACCAGCAGCACCGACTCCAGCTCCGATTGCTCTGGAAAGGCGGGTGGGGTATTCTCTGGGAGTTCAGTCAATAGATTTAGATCACTTTTGGTGGAAGCGCTGGGCACAAAGAGCCATAAAAATAATGAGCCAAGCACGACGATGGCGACAATCATAAGGAATCCAAGCAGAAAAGTGCAAGACTATCAGATACCCTATGCGACTGTACTCTATATAGTATCTATGTACTCAAATCTAATCAAAAAGATAGCTGCAAACTCCCTATAAGCATGCCTAAAAGATACAGGGTATCTTCTATCCAAGCAGCTTTAAGTAAGTAGCAGCAAAACGCTGTGAAATAAGGACAGAGTTGAGTGGATTGTCAAGTTAACTACCAATCTGACTGCAGATACAAATAGAGATATAGATACAGATATATATTTCATTTAAAGCAGTAAATGATGCTGCAATCTTATTGACTTTGGCTATATCCCACATCCCGAGGCTTTTGGGCTTTTGACAGGCTGTAGAAGTACGAGTACTTCTGTGATATCAGATTGTAAACAGAGTACTCATACTCGTTGTTCTGGATTGTTTGTTTGATTGTGTAGATAGATATTTGTTATTTGTTATGTGATCTAGTGGACAGAACGAAATCAGAATTCATTCTCGGAAATTAGCCTCATGACTTTGGCATCCAATGCGACTGGGTTTGTTCTTAAAACTGAAAACTGACTTCCAATCTGAGGCTGTGTCTAACAATTGTCGCCCTATCAACGCAATGCACAATACTATCTTATCGTAGGCACTCACACCCACGCAGCACACACCACACACAATACACACATATCAGCCCACATCAAAGCCTGAAATCTGTAACAACACACAACAAAATACACACACAAACAGCACAACAACCACTGCCTGATAAAGTTCAAACAAAACAAAAAGAAAAACGCTCTTATCAAAAAGAACATGTGTACTTGCTTTGTTTAAGTGTATGTAAGTGTGTGTGTATATGTCTGTGTGTGTGTGTGTGTGAGATTTTGTAAGGGATCTTATTGTTCAGTGTAAAAATTTATTTGATATTTGCACAAGATCAACAGGTGCTGAACACGCAGCAATGTCAAAGCATTTGAGCAATGCGACAACGTCAGCATCTAAAACCGAAGGCAGTTGCGCAATGCTTATAGAATAGTAGAAATACCCTACAGGTGGGGTATATAGGATCAAGGTTCAAGTTGCTTGACATGCAGTTTCCTTTTCTGGGTTCCATGTGAATGCAACTCAAGCATTGTGTGGAACTAAAGCAAAAGCAGCTGATCTCAGACGAAAAGATGATAGACTCTATGAATAGAAGACAAGATCTTTCAGAGTTAACTTTAAAAAGGATATTTCAATACTTTTCCGAAGTTAAACTAAACTATATCTGATCTTATATTTATGTTATCAAAACAAACTCTAGAACTAAAACTTATCTAAGGCTTAATTGAACCTCTCATAAGCTTGGACATAGCTAAGAAATAATAGACTTATGTTCCAAGCAATTCTCTACTTAGGTTCCACATCTTAAATATAGTATTCCTATAGGTATTATCTTGAAAATTCTATCAATTTTAATCTACAGCCAGTTCACAACTCAAATGAAAACAGTCGTAAGGAAGTTAATTTCTTAGAGCACCGCTGCATTTGAGAAATTTCAATAATTGAGGCTCATTAAAAGTACTCTGTAATCGCAGTCGAATGAAGATAGACACACACACACACACACACACGCACAACCTAACTAACACTTCCGATTATGAAATTTCGTTTGACAAAATGCCAGAAAAGTGTCGTTACTGCGTTTCAAGTTGTTGTTGCTGGTGGCAAACAACGGTAATCATAACATGGAAATATGTTGTCGTATCTATAATGTAATTACTGGTAGATCGAGGTGACTGCGGCAGAAATTAACTGAACATCGTTGTAGTTGCTGTTGCTGTTGTTGCTGGAAAAATCAGGTAAAAATCCAAAACGATCACAGACAACGACGACGACAACGACGAAGGCGACGACTACGACGAAGTCGACGATGGCGACGACTCATTAAAACAATTTTAAAAAATAATACAAAATAATTACAATAAATTATGATTACGCTTGACAGTGACAGTGGCCACGAATGGTGATGGCTGATGGCTGTTGGTGTTGCCAGTGGATAGATGGATAGGCTGCCATGCTATGAGATCTTATACTGGAAGTGAAGTTGGGCATGGCAACAGCAACACCAACAACAACAGCAACAACAACGACAGCAACAACACCAGCAACTGGGGAAGATACTTAGGCGACGTCGAGTTTGTCTCGGCATGGAGCGTCATCGTCGTCATTGTGCAGGTGCAAGTGAGCCGCGGCGTCACTGGCTAGTGACGATGAGCACAACAACAGCAGCAACAACAGCAGCAACAGCAGCAACAGAAACAACAGCAACAACAAGAAGTCAACGACAACGACAACGACACCCAAGAATCGCTCAACTGTAGCCAAAAAGTTCGTTGTTCATTTGTGCGCTGCTTTGGCTTCTTCTTCTGCTGCTGCTTCTTCTTGAACAACAACAACAGCAACTACTTCTCCTTCTTCTTCTTTTTTACATACACAATTTAATTCAATTCAATTTGGCCACAAAAAATAATTACGACCTGTCCATGCTGACGCGCAGCGTGTGAGCCGTCGAGACGGTTGCTACTTGCAGCGCCACCCAGCGGCGTTGACATGTACTACACAGCACTAAGTGCGTGTGTGTGTGTGTGTGTGTGTGTGTGTGCGTGTGTATTAATGTGTATCGTTGCTTGTTGTAGGCGTTCTCATTGACAAACTCACATAAAAACCTCTCAGAATTGAATCAGCTAAAAGCAAAAGTCACCCAAAAGGAAATTTATCAAAAGGCCATCAAAATCAAATTGAGCCACAGACAACGACAACAACACCAACAACAGCAACAACAACAACAACAATGACTTAAGGAAAGACAAGTTAATACTGTCAGATCACGGATCATCGGGCAATAC
Organism: Hirtodrosophila trivittata; assembly: GCA_035045065.1. Taxonomy (NCBI): domain Eukaryota; kingdom Metazoa; phylum Arthropoda; class Insecta; order Diptera; family Drosophilidae; genus Hirtodrosophila; species Hirtodrosophila trivittata. Next base: position 2,863,024 of record JAWNNK010001028.1, on the reverse strand, counting down.
ATCAGACGGCGCTGTCGAATCTTGTCAAATGCATGACATAAAATTCTTCTCGAATCGTTAAAAATGCATCATCATCAATTTTTGATGCATATTTAATGTAAGTGGCGCATCGCACTGGACACAAGACGCAACTCGCAACAACATTGTCGGTTGTTGTTGCCACTGCCCCAACTGGCTGGCTGGCTGGCTGGCGCTCCACATTAACAGCAGAGTGCGACATAAAAATTGATTTAGTCGCTTCGCTGCGGTCGGCAAATGCCAAAGAAATGTCGCAAATGGAGAGGCTGATATATATTTGGGGCATTATGGCTCAATTAGAGGCGTCAAATTGCCACACAGATTAAGCCAGTGATAGATAGATGTGTGGAGGAGGGGAGGAGTTGGAGAGAGAGAACAGGATATCCTAGGTACTGCGTTTGTCGGCACACGCCCCAGTCGCTAGAGGCTGATTAGAGTCCTGGTTAGCCGCAATCAAACAAACAACAGGTAAGACACAGGCAGCATGCAACGTGCAACCGACAGCCTGCAACGTGCAACAAGTGAGTGCGAAATTTCACATGTCAATTCGAAAATGATTTTGGGCAACCGACCGCAGATAAGGAGTCGCCTTACCAGGAAAAGGTCCTTGTCGGCAGCCTCAGAAGAAGAACTTGCCACTTCTTCATGCAACATTTGATAACTTTCAATTGAATTTGACTATTTGCCTGTGAATCCCTCAAGCGTTGCACATTGCGCTGGACCAGCTCACCGCTCTGTCTCTGTGTGTGTAACACCTATTTCCGGCCCAGACTCAATAAAAACTAACTTTCATAAATTAGTCATTGAACCCAGCCAACAATAAGCTCAATGCGAGCATAACACCTGCCCACAACAACAGCAACAACAACAACAACAACATTTGTAATGTCTACTACTAATTTCATTTTATAGTGTGAACCTAAACTTAAAACAATATACGCATAAGCTACTATATATCTATATATATACTATATACTATATCTACATATTCATAATAGTCTCGAATTTACGCTTTAATAACTTTGCCCATGCGCTACTCGCAAGCTGTTAGGGTACATTGCTGGCTTAAAGCCTATGGGCCTAACTATATATAACACTCTACATAATTTCCATATATATATTTTATTATTGTTTCCTTTTCTTTTCATTTCTCTCCTTTCCCTTCATGTTGAATTCAATCTAAAGATATCTTCAGATTTGCTTCTCATACATTGCTTGCAGCCAGCGATATCCTTTAAGGCTCTACACCACCTACAACTCCTTCTATAAGATATACTCCCCCTCTGTACATTATATAGAGCTAATATGATAATTCTCGACAATATCAGCTACTCAACGAGCTGTTTCGAAAGCGGCTTCAGCTGGTTGTGCGACTATAAGCCCAATCATATCTCTGCTGAAAATATTTAATTTATGCAAACACAGAAAAAAAATAAAAAATTAACTGAATATTAAAAATGGTAAAAAAAACAAAACAAAAAAAAAAGAGATACAATTTGAATAGGCAACTTTGCATTATAAATGCTTCAAAAGAAATTGAGGTTATGGGCTGCGGGTGGAATCAAGAGCATTTCCCCATGTGCTTCCCATGAGCCACGCTAATTAGCCAAATACAAAAACCCGAAAGCCCCGAAATACCACTTATAGTATATCTATATATCTATATATCTATCTCTCTCTCCGAACCGAACAATGAGCATAACATTTCAAATTTCAAATTTTTATGTTTATTTTTTATTTATATATAAGTTTTTATGTTGTTTCTGTTTCTGTTTCTGTTTCTATTTTTTTGTTAATTCATATTAGAGGCATTCGTCCAGAAAACGAAATTCCAAAATGGCGCACTCTTTGTGCCCAAAAGCAGGTGGAATGTGGCAGTCGTGGCAGCCACTTGAGAACCGCACCACCAGCGCCTAGATAAGACCCAAAAGAGCCAAGACTCGTGTGCGTTTAATGCGTACAAAGGGGGACGAGGGGTGCTGCTCCGGCTAGGGCCTACTCGCTTCGCTGACTGACTGGATGACTGAGTCAGCTTATCCGAGTTCGAGGCAACTGTACGACGTACGACTTTGGCTGGCATACTTGTATTTAAATTTAAAGTCAAGCTGAGCCAAAACCAAACACCAAACACACAAACTCGACTCAAGTCAACTCAACTGAGCCGAACTCTGCCGTGTGCTGTGATCCATGACCAGATGATGCGGCGGCGTTGCTGGCGCCATTTTTGATAGTCGCGTTTATGATTTGCCAAAACTTTCTAAAGACTCCCAAGCCAAGAGTCAAAGATCGAGCTCGAGCCATACTCAGACCCAAAGTCAGCCAAAATTCGCAAAGTCATCTCTTTGCGCAGGCGCTGCCAGATCAGCAGACGTTGCAACCTGCTTTGTGGCAAGTTGTGTGTTCATCCAACAAGTTGCCTAATAGATTTTCTATCAAACAACTAGACCATGCCAGGCTCTATTCAGAAAGCGGTATGAAGTCTATTCAAAAGAAAAGTCACATGCATTATAAGTCATGAAGTTGCTGGTATAAATCGAAAAAAGTTGCTGGCAAACTTAAGAACTAAGCAAAGATTTGAGTAACTTAAGAGAAAATAAGAAAAGGGCCTAATGTTAAGATTAACCAAAGACAGAATTGGCTTATAAAATGTTTTTTTTTATAACTAAAAGTTCTGATTATAATTCGAGCATATGAAAAATATTTAACAAATTTTTCAACTATTTATTAAAAATATTTGTGGAAAAACGTTTTCATAGCTTTTTCCTATTAAATCGATTATTGAGTTTTAACCGTTTTTTTTTTATTTATTTTTAATTTTTTCCTTTCATTTTAGTATCTAATTTTTATTTAATTTTTATTTAATTTTTTACTATTGGGTTGGCCGAAAAGAATTGACAATTTTTTTGAACGACTTCTTTTCAGTCAACCCAATATTTATTTATAAATTTTAATATTTAGTTTAGTATTCTATAAATGTTTGCTTAGCTTTTCTATGAAATTGATTGGTGACTTTTAACTTTTTTTTTCTTTTTTTCATTTCATTTTAGAATTTAACTTTTTTTTAATATTTATGTATATTTTTATACTATTTATATATATATATTTTAATATTTATTTGTATACTATACTTTATTTATTTATTATTTAATTTTATCTTAAAGGCGACTATTATTAGTCGAACTTAAAAAAAAACCAAGAAACAAAGAACAAAAAAGTAAAGATAGATTTTCTTTCTTTCAATAAACAGACTGACAAATGTTTTTATATATATTAAAATATCAATTTGCTAAACAGATTTCTCCCTAAGAAGTCACAAGGAGCTGAGAGATACTCAATATCCTGATGATGCTCCTTATAAGATTGGGTTGACCGAAAAGAAACCGCTGATTTTGCATACAAACGGCGTTGACAATTTTTTGAACGTCTTGTGTAATTGCATCTTTCTTTTGTCAGTTATTAGCTGTCATAGTTTGAGTGCATTCTACAGACATTTCTTCAAGACAACGGCTTAACCCAGTTAGTTATTTTGAATGCAATCTCAGTCAGACATAACTTTTGCATAGACACTTTCGAGTAGTTCAGAAGGCAAGTTTGAGCATGGGCGTGGGGTCTGAGCTCTTACAGGATGTCATCAATAAGCAATGTGATCAGCACAACATCACGAACTGAACTGCATGATCATCATCAGAACAAGAAGAAGAACAACAACAAGATGATCATCATTAGTATCATTATTATCATGATCAGCGCCGTGTGTGCGTCGCAGTTTTAGTGTAAGCAATAAAATTTAGTTTTATTAAAGAAAAACGAAGCAAATTCAAAAGAATTTTTCGCGACTTGTTTTGGCGTCGGCGACAGCAACGACATAAATTTAAAACCACCTACACATAAATTTTTGTAGATACTTGTACAAAAAACCAAATGAAAAAGAATAACAAAATAATGAACTGCAATAATCACAACAACAACAACAACAACAACCACAACAACAACAACAAACAACAAGTGCAACTGTCAACTATTAAATGACATTTAACATGCCTACGTCTAAAGGGGGCGAGGCATGTGCAGGAGTGCATCGGGTCTGTCGTCGAGCTATGGCGGCATTAGTTTCTTAAAATATCATTTCAAATTTCAAATCAAGTCATCAACAGCGCACCAGGCCGCAACAGATCCAGCCTAAGACACCAGACAGAGGCCAGAGACCAGGCAGCATTCTCTGACTCTGCCCCGGGGGCTGGCGACAACAGCAAAACAGATCATCAGATTTTTCTGATTTCTGTTTTTACCTTATATCCTGTACTCAGTGTTAAAGGGTATATCAAGTCCTAAAGTATAAAGAGATATTCTATATGAGTATATACTATTCTTGCTGAGGTTCTTCGCAGAGTTAAAACATTTGTGAAATTTGCTTTTACTTGCGACCTCAATCGAAAAGATTCAAAACAATTCATACAGATTTCTGCGCTTGTCTCATTGGCAGGGTATCTGCTAGTCGTACACTCTCTAGCGCATATTTCCCACTTGTTATCAGTCGTAGCTAGTTGCATTCATATACACATTTAGAGTATGTATGCGAATATTTTCAATTATAATTTATATGCGATCATATTCGTATTTTTAGACAAATGAAATCTCTGACTGAATTGTAACTGCGAGGGTAGCTTAAGGAATACTTGTCTTGTCGTTTTTTTTCCGAAATTTATTTTATCATATTTCAGTGTTTTCAAATAGAAACAAATAACAATCTCACAATATTTGAATGGACATGCCATTAAACTATGGACCGGAAATTGTTGTTTCATCCAATAGGGTTGCCCCACAAAGGCTTTCAATACTTTGTACTCAGAGCTGCAACATTTTACATTTGCGACACACTAAAAGTGTTTCCTAATCGGTCATCTGGAAATGGATAATTCGGATTAGTAGGTATATATATATATGTATATTGGGGTATAGTTACCTGTACCGCTAGTCTTCCTTAGCCTTGCCGCACAGCATTTCCTGCTTAAGTTCCAAATAACTCTCAAGGACCACATCGTTCTTACGCTTCTCCGTGGCCAGTTCCCAGCTCAGCTTGATCAACTCATTGGCCAGCTGCTGTGGGTTGTCGGTTAACTGAAGGACTTCCTCGATGCTGGAGCAGTTACGGATTGACTGCCGCATGTTGTTCTCAGGTAAAGTCTGCTTGAATGGCAGTTTCGGCTCCAATGGGAAATTATTCGGCTTAACAATCAATTGCTTTAGCATCTGTGCATATTCCTTGTGACGTAATTTACGCTGATCTAGCTCATTTATTTTGGAACGAACATTCTCCAGCTGCACCATGCGCTGTACTGGTTCCGGAGACTCCTGGACTGTGTCACACTCTACGGTCTGGGCCAATTGGGCTGCCGCCGAAGTCTTCGAGAGCCTCGCCGCCTCCGCCTCCTCGCCTCCATCGTCATGCTCAGAGCTAAAGACACGGATCGACAGACGAGATGTTGCCTTATAGACGTGTCGCACCCCAAAGCAAATCTGTAGTATCTTGTTGAGCGCCATCACTTGAAGCACGCTACAATATTGCGGTCCCACCTCACGAGTCACGAGTTCACGTATTCACGAATCGGAAGTATTTGAAGATTACGTTAAATTTCCAAAAATTATATATATATCTGTATCTATATGTTAGTATAAGTCAATTCGTGTGCTAGTTGCTAATTCACTTTAATTTTGTCAGCTCTTTATGAATGCGGGAGTCCGATTTTAAAAACAAAACAAAAATATGGGTTTTTTAAAAATAACACTGAATAATAGTTAGGTGTAGGGGAAGGCTTAAGACTGAATAACTCCTAAACTTTAGCCCCATTAAACTTGTTTCTCAATCTCATGGCCTGCTAGCGTTGGAATTCGCGGCCTACTAGATCGGAAATATATATAAGACCCTTGAATAGGATTTGTATGCTGCTGTCGACGGAATCAAAACATTTGAAGTTAAAACAGAATGAGAACAGCTCAGAAAAAGTGTTCGGCTTGGGTTTTCTTTAAAACTTATTGCATATTTCTGTTGTTTGATTTAAAACTTGAACAGATCAACAGATGCTAAGCTCCAACAGAAGATTGTATAGAAGGGTATTATAGATATAGGATAGGGGCTTAATATTATCATATTGGTCCTGAGAGCTGTGAAGAACTTTTATAAATTTCCTATGAAAGAGTTCTAAAAGATGCGAAAATATATATCCTTAACAAGTAAAGGCTTTGACTCAAACTCAGAGCTCAGAGCCTGGTTATTGAAGAGATTGAAATATTCTTCTAAATTTACAGCCAATTTGTTGAGAGAAGATCGCTAGTTAATGCCATTAAAATCGCGTATAAAATTATAATTAAATTCTTTTCCCACTATATTATAATATTAATATAAATATAAATAAAAATATATTGTAAATATAAATATAAATGTGTGTTTATCATTTATATATATTAAATTTAACTATAAATATATGTATATTGTTACTATTTATTATATTCTACTATAATATTTTGATATCTTTGATCAACAGAGGCCGAATTGTCTTCCATCAGGACAAGGCCAGGCCACACACATCTTTGGTGACGCGCCAGAAGCTCCGGGAGCTCGGATGGGAGGTTCTTTTGCATTCATCGTATAGTCCGGATCTCGCACCAAGTGATTACCACCTGTTTCTGTCCATGGCGAACGCGCTTGGTAGTCTGAAGTTGGCCACAAGAGAGTCCCAACAACAATTGAAATTCAATAAAAATACCGCAGGACTTTTTTGACAGCCTAATATATTTCCACATAAGCTATTTCCCACTTACTTCCTGTCTCTCTATCTTCTGCTCTTAGCTTCCATCTTAATACCCAAATACGCTTTTGTTCTTCTTTTGTTGTTTATATTAATATATTATTATTATTATTATTTATATACTCATTGATCTGATTTGATTTTTCTGGCTTTCCCCAAATCATGGAACAAATTAATTGAAATTTATTATTGCACAACTTATACTCCCAGAATATCTTTCTTATTTCTTTCATCAGTTTACTACTATACATAAAAATTAAATAAGAAAAGAATTTAAATATAAACAAATATATTTAAAAAAAGAAACAGGAATATATATTTTTTAAATTATATCTATTTCAATTGAAATACATATTTTCTGTCGTCTCTAAATAGATAAATGAATGCAATTTCTATTTATTCCGTTCAATTACCTACAGAATAAGAGCTCAGACAGCTTCATGAAATTTGAGGATCGAAACGAAGCGAAGATGTTGAAATTATTATCGAACATTAAGTGGAGTTTTGTGCCATATGTGTCCTTGCAGGACTATTCGAATTCGTATTCGTGCCTGCTGGTAGCGCACGCCATATGAACATTACCCCCACTTACCCCCGCGGAGGCAGCGACCCTGCCTATTATTCATCAGCAGGATAAACAGTGTGGGGCAGAGGGAGGGGGAGTGGAGAGGCAGAACAACTTCATCAGCATGCAGCAGGACTCGTTCGTACGAGTATTTCTACATATTCGATGAAAAATTATTTATACGTTTTGTTATATTTTTGTTGTTCTTTTGTTTTGCATAAATGGAGTAGGGGGGGTTGGTTGGGTGGGTGGGCTGCCAATTCGTTTTAACAGTTAGAAGTCGTTGTCGCTGCCTGTTCGTATTTTGATTGATTTGAATGTTACGTTGAGTGCGCGACGCTGGCAGCGACGTCGCTGCGCTGCGCTAAATGTGACTGATGATTGATGGACTTAAGACCAAGTCATAGTCCTTCCCTCCCTGCGCCCTGTTCAATCTACCCAGTGCCCTGTTGTGCCGGTGGCCAGCCAGCGCGACCCTCGAACTCTCACCAAAGGTGCTGACGAAAAAAATACATCCAAAAACAAAAAAAAATATATTACTAAATGTTACGAGAAGGGAAAAGAATTAAGCAAAAAAAATAACAAAATAAAAGAGAAAAAAATGTTAGCAACACGAATAAAAATTTGCTATACGTGTATTATTATTAGGGACGACTAATAAAACTGAGGCAAACACACAAAAAATGTAATTTCCAGCGCCTGACAGGCGTGTGTCAGATTCGACGACATGCGAATTTTATTAAAGGAACCAGGAATGCTCCACAAGAGGGTGCCACAGTCCAAGATATACTCTACAGCCCAGTCTGAGGTGTCCTTACAAATATATGGGAAGGCGATATAGTGAAATATTAACAGATCTATTCGTACTCTATAGATGAACCTATAAACCTAATTTGATTTCACCAGCTGAAAATGTTCTTGAGAATTGTCTATCGAATTATAATACAAATCCTGATCGTATCTCAAATGTAATACAGGTTATCGGTATATAATTCGAGAGAAAATATAACAATCTTCTATATCTTGTTCAATATTTCTTTAAGCTAAAGAAACCGTTGACTTTTTAAAAGAAAGTAAATACATTTTTTTTTAATTTTAGAATGAACTTTAATCAATTATATTTTCTCCATTTTGTTGGATGACCTTTCGCCATCTTTCCTGCAAATTCATTATTCCACGCTCATAGAACTTCTGGCAATAAACTAAAGCAATTGCGATTTTATATCCTCGTCCTTATCAAAAGTTTTACCATTTAAGGAGTTTTGCAAAGACCGAAACAAATGGTAGTCTGAGGGTGCAAGGTCAGGACTATGTGGTGGATGCATCAAAGAATGCGATTCCAGAGTCGCAAGCCGATTGACAAATGAATGTGGCTAATGAATATTCTGATCCTAGAGGTGCCTAATGCCAATTGAGTGTGATGGAATCCATGGATTGAGAAATGACAGACCAATATAATGAAATAATAGGTCAGAAGAGTTTCGAATAAGAATTGAAGGTTCAGTGAAGCAAAAAGTGACCATAGAGAACAATTGTTTATGGCCACAAAAACAAACACTAATTTCATAAAGAGAATATACTAGATGTCAGCTAAAAGTTTAGAAGCCTTCTCAAAGATTGAAAGAACAAACACCAACGCAATCAGAGGACAGCTGGAGCCACAGAGCAGAGGCGGAGCCACAAGCCCAACCACCAAATTGACCCACTGAACTTTCACGTGCTCTCCCAGTCTCAAAGTCAGATTCAGATTCAGACTCAGAGTTGCAGTTGGAGTATTTTTCACGTGTGGGAGCGAAAATCTAACACTCACACAAATGCCGGATGTGGCTGCGTAGAAAGGTGGCTCCAAGCTACCTTTAACCATGCCCGATGCCCGATGCTCGATGCCCGATACCCGATGCCCCTCCCCATACCCAAACCCCTCGCCCCGCTGGCCCAAGAGAAGCCAAGCGTGCAACTTTCTGTTTGTTTAAAGAGCCGCCACAGCAACAGCAACTAAAATAATAACAATAATAGTATATAATACTCGTACTAAGTAAAAATTCCGACTTCCGAAAGCCCCCAAGTCGAAGCCAAAACTCAGCTCCAACTGCTGCTGCTGCTTGCCATCCAATGTTGCCCATCATTACTCCATTTTTACCACAATTAAAAGAGCTCGGGGTCCGCAATGAAATGCTATATCGTACTCCTATAGCTTCGTGGATGATGGAGAGGGATGGTTGGTATCATACTCGAAGTCTTGGGATTATGCGGTGAATGTCTTTTCTATTTGAATACCCTGTATATATGGGAAAGTAGTAAAAGAAAAGGTATACTCGATGTGGGAAGAGGTATGTAACAGGCTGAGGGAAGTTACTATATAGATTCTAGATCAGCTTTAATCAGCTGATGTAACCCAGAGACTAAAAGATTGGTATATCTTATCTATATAGATAGACGCTTCTTTCCCTTAGGGTACATCAAACGTTGACCTGCAAAATCTTCTTTTCAGAACTCACAAATAATTATAAACCGATTTAGAGCTTCAGTTTGGAATATATAGCTATATTTTGCATATATAAATGTTATTTTCCTACCATCGAAATTTCATCTTTAACCCAAAAATCATATCCATGCCGAAGTGTTTCACTTAAAGCGAGTACTTCTCAATTAAGTGCAGGGTATCTTCGCGTCTGTCAGCTGCGATTTGGAGCATTTTTCTTGATTTTCATGGCTTTCATTGCTGTCGTAGATGTTGTGTTGTTGTTTCCGTCGTGTTTTTCCTCACTTTATTTAATCTTATTTAATTTTGTTTTTGTAATTTTCATTTATTTGTTGCATGTTTGACTTCTTCTCGCTTTTGTCGTTTGCTCTTCGAGTATTGTTTTCCTTTAGTTTTATATTTGTTTTGTTAACTTCCGCAGGCCCAAGACTTCTGATCTGTTCAATGCACAGAAGAAAGATGGAAAGAGACCAGCTGAACCTCAGTTAATATTGCATCATTTAATTACTTTTGACCATTTTCTCAGCTGCAGCTCGATTCTGGGAACCAAGCCTCAATTTTATTGTATTTCGAATGTCGCTTAACCAACAATTAAACAAGAACCAGTAGCGGAAAAAATATATACTAAAACGCAAGCCCAGACCCAACACGCAATGCAGCCCAGCTCCAACAGTACGCTCCCCCCTCCCCCCTCAAGATGCCCCCTCTGGCCCAGGGGCGAGCCGTTGATAGTGGCCGCAGTTGCAGACAGAACCAGATACAAATACAGTCTAGATTCTAGCAGCTGTCGGCGACGGCAAGGACTACTCCTAGTCAGTCCGAGCACTCTATGAAAGGATTCAATATAAAAATTAATGCAAAGAAGCCAAAAAGCCGAAGAAAATTAAGAGAAAAAAATAAATAAGAAAAACAAAAGAAAACAACGCCAAATGAATTACGATAAGCTGCAGGCAGCACAGCAATAAACAAGACCAACAACAACAACAGCAAAAGGCACCACAATGGCGTCACTTGGTTAGTGGCCAGGGGGGCTGTGGGGAGCCGGAAAAGCGGCTAAGAATACCAGCGAAAGGGGCGAAAAATTGCACCAAAATTAATAAGGAAAAAATGCGAAACGTGAGTAACAAATTCTTAGACAAGTTTCCCATAAACTCAAGCGTTGACGACTTACCAGGACACTGCAGAGGAGTCCTTGAAAAAATATAAGGGAAAAACACAAGAAAAATAAATAATAATAAAAAAAAGAGAAAATAAAGTTTCTATTAGATATTTGAAATCTATTTTTTGTAAAGAAAATTTGAAAAATATTTAAAAATTTTTTTTTGTTGCGAAAATATAAAGAAATTATTATTACAGAGGGAAATCTAAGGCAGCACAGGAAAAAAATATACAAAAAAAATATATTTATATACAATATATTTTCTAATTGATATTTTGATATCGATTTTTCATAATGAACATTTTCGAAATGTTTAAAAATTGTTTTTGTTACGAAATATTCAGATTTTATTCTGTTATTCAGTTGGAAAAAGAAGGTTTTAGCGCACGGAAAGAATATTTTCTGTATATTTCTATAATAGGTTCGTATGATAGAACTCAATTATTTATTTTCCAGCATTTTTAATTCAATTCTAATAAGATATGATCAGATTTGCAAACAGATATCGGCTTTTTGTTCATAAATCAAATTAGAGTTCAACGTGTGAATTCAAACATTTCGAATCGGAAAATCTCCGCCAAGAGATCACATTGTTAGAGCTTAGTTCGGGGTGATCTATGAAAAGACTAGGGAAACCATCCTAGATATAGATAATAGACTACTTAATACATCATTAAGTTTCGAGATCGAAAACAAACTCAAATGCCTTTCCCTTTGCTGTGTAGCGCAACAGCCAATGGGCAGAAGTAAAAAATTATTGAAAGTTTATGAAAATAAAAACACGAGGCAGCAACAGCAGCAAATGCTTGTCGGTGTTTGGATGCGGCTAAGTTAATGGTGGGGGTGTATAAAGAGTGAGAGAGAGGGAGAGGGGAAGTGTGTCGAAGGACGACGGCGTCATCAGTGTCGGGCGGCATATTGCAGCCTTTGATTTTGTGTACGTCTTGGGTACAAAAAAAAAAAGGATACAAAAATTTTATTGTTACACCAGAAAAATAACAACAGCTCGCTGAGGTCTGAGAATGGGACGGGAGGGAGGTGGGGGCTGGCAGCGTTGACGGCTGCAGGGCGTCGCATTTCGGCTACGTTTCCGTTTCCGTCGAAGTTTAAGTCGAAGTCAACGGCGACGACGACGTCGTAGCATATCGAAGGCGATTACCCAGCCAAGTCAAAGGCGTAAGCGAACGGGACGAGCCAAAGGGATACAAAAAAAAATGAGGAATAAAATAGAAAATAAAAAAAAAAGTTAAGACCGAACCGGGTAACAGCCAGAAGGAAATTATAATAATTTTTGCGTGCTGGACAGCGGCAGCTGGCGGTGGCCCAATGGCTTTGGCTTCGAGAGAGGTGGGGGGAGAGGTGGGTGGCAAAGGGGTTTCTTTGGGGCGAAACCTTGTTAAAAAATTCACAAAAAAAAATAAAAAAATATTTTCGCTGTTTACATTTTTCTTTAATAATTCAAGGCAACAACAAAGGGAAATGCAAAGGCGAAAGAAATCGAAAAGAAAAAATTAAAATTAAACATTGAACATTGAACAAAAGAGACGCAGCTAGCGTGTGTGTGAGAGAGTGAGAGAGCAACAATGCAGGGCGCCAATGGCAAAGGGTGCAAAAGGCAAATCAAACAAAGACGGCAACTGTGTGTGTGCTTTCTTCCTTCCTTCTACTTTTCTTTTTATACAGTTACTTTTTTCTGGCTTTCTTTGCCTTGTGGCTGACCAGGGGCTGGTCAGTGGCAGGCGTGGCTGGGTGGGGTGTGGGAGTTGGGGTGGGGATGGGGTTGGCTGCTGCTGCTACAATTTACAATTTTTATTACCCAATTTCTTCGAGTCAAATTAAAAATTAATTATATACACGACAGGCAAAAACACAAAAACACAAAAAAAAAAAACAAACACTGAGCGAAAAAAATCTTTTGATTTCTTGACGAATTTCGTTTCAATTGTTTTTGTTGTTGTTGGCGTTCGAAATAATTCAATTAAATGACGCCACACGCAGGGGGCGGAGTGTAGGGGCTTGGGTTGGCTTTGGGTTTCGTTGTTTGTTAGCGCGTTGGCTGCAGGCGGGTTTGTCTCAGGGGGCTGGGGGGGGACAGGCAGGAAGGGTGGCCATATTCTTGATGATATGGTTAGCTGCCAGTTAAAATATACGACGCAATTAAAAACTTCCTGATTAAAACGCAAAACAAACAGAATCGGGCAGAACAGAACACAACAAAACAGAACAAAACAGAAGCGAAGAGGAGAGAAGCGAAGAGAGGAGAAGCGAAGAGAAGAGAAGAATACTAAATTGTGTCGAATAAGTACGATAATTTTGAAAGGCAAGATCAGAAACTTTCAATTAAGATCAGTCTCGTAGCTGGCTGATGAGTAAGTGTATGTGTATATTCAACTTTATTTGAATTGAATTTATGATGCAATTCAAACTGCCAAATATTCCCTGCCTCCCTTCCTCCCCCTGTTGCAGCCACAGAATGAAAAACACACCAAAAATATCTCTTAATAAACACATAAAAGACACACAGAGAAATATAAAACGAGAGACTGAATCCCGCATTCCTCTCAGGCAGCAACAACTAATTGAAATTACAGGAAAATTTGTGCAGCGGAACTAATGAACAGTACATGATATTATCAGATGTTCTATAAAAGAAAACTAGTTTATTCCATTAGTTACTTTTGAAAGTTAAATGAAGCGTTACTAAAGACCACTTCAAGCGCAGCACGAGAACTCAAATGTAGATGAGGAACTATAGACTCAGATACTATATAGGATAGAGGATGTCAGAGATATCAGAGATAAGTTTCACTAGGAGGCAATTCTTCGATTTAGGTCTGGCATAGGAGTATATATGTAGACTAAGTAATACTTAAGCTCTACTACTCCAACTACTCTTGACTTCGCTGAAGCTTTGTTTGGGTTTTCTCGAAAAGTCTTAGAGACAAATATAAAAATGATAGCAAAAATCAAATACAGGAAGCGAAAACTTGAGAAATCGGGCGAGAAAACTACGTATATATATATATATATATACTGTCATTATAGGTAGACATAGTTAGTTTCATCATAAGTGCTTAATACAAATGATATTAGCGACTTAGTCGCATCTCCTTCTCTATGTTTGTCTCTCTCACACTCTCTCTCCCTCTCCCTCTACAGTATGTGTGAAACCGAGACAAGCTTTCAAATTAATCATTACCAAGTAATGCAATAATAATAAAATATTATTATTAACAACCAGTTTTCAGTTATTATTATGATTACTGTTTTGTTAGCTGTCAACTTTAGTACTATTGTTGTTGCTTTGATATTTTATTTTTTGGTTTTTTCTCTTTCTCTGTGCGCCTGAGATTTGAACTACAGCGCTTAACATAAAAGCTACAGTCATGTGCGAAAGTATTCGCCCAACATTCAAGGGGTATTTGAATTAACTACTCAATTTTATACTCCTTCCATATGTATATTTCCATTCAAAAGAGAAAACTCTTTGTAAGCTTTTTGACTTACCAAATATTGTTTCTGTTTTTTTCAATCTCTTTAGGACTTTTTTTGTACGAATTGATTCTTCTATAAGAAATCTGTAAAATATGAAATAAAATTTAAATATATTTGTGTTTTTATTAAAAATAATTTATTTTTTATGTAGCATTTCAAATATCATCTCATAAGATTAATAAAAGTATTTAGATATAATTTGTTTATATTGCTTAATAAAAAAATAGATTGGGGTTTTCTGGTCTTTCTCCAACCCATGCAACAAATTTTGGATCGTTTTTAATAAATTTTTAATTCTCAATACCCCAAGATTTATATTTATATTTATTTTATAAATTTCATTTTAATTTATTTTTATTTATTTATATTTATATTTATTTTATAAATTTAATTTTATTTATATTTATTTTTTATGTATTTATTTTTTTATATTTATTTTATATATTTTATTTTAATTAAATTCTATTTATATTTATTTTATATATTTTATCTTAATTTATTTTTTATGTATTTATATTTGTTTTATATACTTTATTTTAATTAAATTTAATTTTTATTTATTTTTTATGTATTCATATTTATTTCATATATTTTATTTTAATTTATTTGTATTTATATTTTTTATTAATTTATATTTATTTCATATATTTTATTTCAATTTATTTGTATTTATATTTTTTATTTATTTATATTTATTTTATATATTTTATTTTAATTAAATTTTATTTATATTTATTTTATATTCAATTATATTTATATTTATTTTATATATATTTTTTAATTAAATTTTATTTTTATTTATTTTTTATTTATTTATTTTATATATTTTATTTCAATTTATTTTGTATTTATATTTATTTTTTATGTATTTATATTTATTTTATATATTTTATTTTAATTAATTTGTGTAATTAATTTTTTTTTGTGTATTTATATTTATTTTATGTATTTTATCATTTCTTTTGTTTTTTCTTTTATATTTATATACAATTTATACATAAGATTAATATTTTAATATTTAAATTTGTGAAAATATACACATTCTTTTTTTAATTTTCTTTGTAGTCGACTCTAAATAAATGAATATTCTCCTGCGAGATCAATCAAAATCATTTTAATATAATTTATTTCTAATGCTTAATTAAATTTTATTTTTTATATATATTTCTTAAGTTTTTCTACATAAGAATTCTTCCATTTCTCGAATATTCGAATTCTCTCAACTAGCTTAAATATTAACTAGATTTTCATGTACATGCTGTGATACTTTTGGCAGAGACTGTAGTAAATGCGCTTAGCCACTTTAACTTCAACTTCGTCGCCGTCGACAGTTTATGACAACAATTAAGTAATTTTTTAAATACTCTCCAAGCTGGCTGACTGACTAACGCTTGGCAACATGGAATAAAACAAATACAGCCGCTAAATATGAATCTTATATACACGTTTATATACATAATCTGCATGTATGTGTGTGTGTGTGTGTGTGTGTGTGTGTGTGTGGGTATTACTCAACCAATGCAAGAAAACAACAATAAAAATAAGAAACAGTCAGTGGCAGCAGCAAGAAACATGCAATAAAACTGCCAAAAATATACGTTAATTACCTTTAAAGGTTTTTCAAATTAAACTCGTTAAATTATTAATGTTGTGTGTTGAAGCGGGACGACGATAGTCGCAGCACCGTTCACAGCTATGGCCAGATCAACGGGCAGACAGAGGGCCAATGGGGGAGGGGGGACTCCATATAGGGCCTCCGTTTTTTTGGGGCCATTGCATATATAACGTGTGAAGTTAATTAAACCTGTGTACACGTTTATTACAAAATATAATAATTGTTCACACACATCGCGCGAGAGGTGGACGGACCGAATAACCGACTAACTGAAAGACTAAAAGACCAAAACTATAACCAAAAACCCCTGCCATACATATATGACAACTAATATGGCGGCTCTCTCAATTCTTCACAGGAATCGCGTTTATGGGAACACCCGATATGAAGGCATTATTACGTTTAATTTTCTTTTAACTGTCCACAACCAGTTCCCAAAATTCACTCACATTTTTAATGTCGATCGAGCTATTAAAAACTGAGCACTAAAACTGGGCTTTTCCAGAAAATTCTTCCACAAATTTCCCATCAAAAGATCTTTATAACATTTATTAACTGAAATAGTTTCCAGAGAGTTTATTGCTAGTATGAAGAAGCTTATGCAACTATACCTAACTAGATCTATATCAATCAGTCCTTAACATAAGACTTAGAGCAAGATTTCCAATAGATATATGGAATGGATATGGAAATATCGGAAAATCATCTTTATAATGATTAGATATAGAATCAATCAGGTTGAAGCAACCTAATCTTAAGAGAAATTACTATATTTTACTGGATATATATCAATCAGTCCTAAGGCTTAGTTAAAGATTGAGATTTCCATCACCTATTTATATGGAAATATCGGAAAAACATCTTTATAATAATTAGATATAGATTCAATCAAGTTGAAGCAACCTAATCTTAAGAGAAATTACTATATTTTACTGGATATATATCAATCAGTCCTAAAGCTTAGTTAAAGATTGAGATTTCCATCAGTTATTTATATGGAAATATCGGAAAAAAATCTTTAGATTGATTAGATATAAGATCAATCAAGTTGAAGCAATCTAATCTCAAAAGAAAAGTAGATTTTATATTGGAACTCGAAGCAGTTGACATCAAAACGATTCTTTTCTAGCAGAAAGCCAGCCAAAAATCGTTTCCAATTAGAAACTCCCTTCTTATAAGAGTATGTAGTTCACGTGGGTGTTAAAATTTATGCACTCCAAGGATATCATTTGACTGCTGATTATACATATTTACATGAACCCGCGACATTTGCCTGTTAGAAGTCAAAAAAAAGTGGACAGCGGCTACCCTCAGAGGCAAGCGCTGCTTAGGGGTCGCGGGTAGACTGTGTGTGTGTGTGTGTGTGTGTGTGGGGTGGGGGGTGTAAGAGTAACACGTATGCAGCACTGACATATGAATATTATTAATAAATGAATTGCATGTTAACAATAAAAGTTAAGAGCTGGTTGAAAAGGACCAAAGCAAAAGGTAAAACTGAGAAGAGCCTTGCCATGGAAATGAAAAGCAGCTGAAAACTCGTGAAAATGACGACGGCTGCTTTCACATACGTGTGTGTGTGTGTGTGAGTGTGTGCTTGTAAGTTTTGGTTCCGTTCAGTTTTCGGTTTCGGTATCAGGTTAAAGCAACAACAACAACAACAACAACTGCCGCGAATAGTTGGTAATAATAATGAACGAAACGAATGAAACGTTTTTGGCTTTGGCTTTAGCTTTGGCTTTGGCTGTTCGCTGGCGCGTACCAAAAGAAGAAGAAGAGAAGAAAAAAACTAGATTAATATCTCCCTCGAGTCCTTTTAGTCAAGTTTATACCATATACAAAGTTATACATGCGATACATACATACACATATGCATATGCATGTACATATGTCCCATGAGTGTCTGTGTAGCTTTGCATATGAATTGTATGCGTTTCACATGCCGTTGCCCACTGCCGCACAGTGGGTAAATTAAGCCAAGTTGTGCACAGAGCATCGATTGCTAACAATTTATCAATAAATTGAAAAGAGTTTGAATAGACAGAAAGACAGGGAGTCAGAATGACAGAAGGAGAGAGAGAAACAAAATACAGTCGTATCCCGATAATTCGAAATGGCAAGTGGATCACATTTTTTACGAATTACACGGGAATTCGATTTGTCGAGGCTTGACGTGGGCCCAAGGGAACAGCAGTGTTTACGACTAATTGCGATTTTCGATTTGACGGTTACATTTTATCGGGACGCGACTGTAGTGTATTCAGTAATTGGGCACTTGGTTCATTATCTAAATACTATCATTGGGAGGGTCAACTTATTGTTATCGATATCGAAAAGTTCGAAGCTAGAAAACTTGCTTAAAGACCTTAAACTATTGATTTCAATAGAGATTTCATTGAAGATTCTCACCAAGCGAACAATATTTATTGATTTCGATTAATTTAGAGACGACTACAAACAGTCGACTAAAAGATAATTGTTTAATTATAAATTATGTAATATAATAATATTTTAAAAGGAATCATGACATTAAAAAGGTAAAAACTGAAAAGTCTGGAGTTATTATTGAGCGAAGAGAATATTTAGATCAAAATATGATATGAAAATGATTGAGTACATTCCATCGATTGGTTATTAGCTTTTAGCAATCGATAACTTTATCTACTTTTACTAATATCAAAAGCATATTTTCTTTAACCTTTGTACAGTAATAAATTATACAAAGTGTTCCATGTGCTGATATCATTTACAAGCAAAGAGTTCACATTTTATACTATTTTCTGCTTGAGTCTATAATTTTGGGACCGGAATTACAGATATTTAATCGATATTTAGGGGTAGGTTATCGATAGGTTCACAATAAGAACATCAACTGATGCAATACGAGTGCTTTTTTCAGTCAATTGGAATAAAAGTTCACTTCGAAGATCAGTCGGTTCCAACTCAGCGTTCTTAATTAGAGCAGAAATTTCGTTTTTAGGCCCACTGTGGCAGCAGCTTCGCTGGCGCTGTCGCTGTCGCTGTCTTTGCCCGTCGCCGCAAAATTTGGCCTTTTTCACAAAGGTAACGAATGAGTTTTCACATGCAATGCGCGACGGCAGCGGCAGCGGCAGCGGCGCTTTCGTCATATATTGGCGCTATATGCAAACACAATTTCTATATAAACATATACATATATATAAATGTGTGTGTGTGTGTGTGTGTGTGTGTGTGTGTGTGTGTGTTTGTGTAGTTATGTACCTGCCCATTATCGTTAGTATGTGTTGTTGTTGTTGTTGTTAGTATAAAAATGCCACACAGCCGTCGTTGACTTTATTCGTTTTATTCACATTCACATTCACATTCGCATTCGTATTCGTTTTAAATGAAAATTAATTTATGCGAATCGATAAGCCCTCACATTCAGCTCACAGCTCAGGGAGCACACACAACCACACACACACATACTTAGTTTGGGTGTGAGTGTTTCGGTTTTGGTGTCCCCTAGTTGCTTAGTGGCCGCTAGGTGGCGCCCTCTATGCGATGTCAACCCTTCATGCGATCAACCCCCTTCAACCTCCGTCCACCGTCGCGACCTCTGACCTGTGTGTGTTGTGTGTGCTGTGTGTGTGTGTTGTGCGTGTCCTGTCCAAACTGCCAACCATTTTGGTTAGTCACTGGTCAGCCGAAGAGTTAATTGAAGTCATTTTTCTAGCGCTCGTTTGGCCAACTACTTTGCCTCGACTTGACTTGACTTGGCCAACTCCATGAATTGTTACCACCAATTGGTCATGTGCATTTTATTATTGAAAGGTGATAACAAGCAACCCCTCCAGCTAACCGTTACCTTCGGCTCACCTGCGGGGGTGGTGCTCACAAGTGTTAAATGGGGTTAAGTTGGCTGTGCGTTGTTCATGTATTCAGTTTGTTGTTATTGTCGCTGTAATTGTTGCTGTTGTTGCTGCTGCTCATGTCGAGAATTTAGAGCGATTATGCGAGCTAAATTTAGCTATTTAGCTACCTCTGGGGGTGGACTCTACCTGTAAGCCCACAGATATCCTTGCGCTCTCTCTCTATCTATCTGTGAAATCATATTACAGCCCACACAAGAGCTAATTAGAAGCCGTCTGTTTAAGCCAAGTTAAGCTGCACGTGGGAGCTGCCTGCGACTAGAATAAACTATACAAAAATAAATTGCACTCACTTCGGCTTAGAACTATTAAAAGACACTTGAATTATTTATAGTATTTAACAAGCAAAGTTTCCATTGTGCAATCTTTACAAGGGCCAACAAATGTTTTCTATAAATATTTTGTGTTGCTGGTGGAGCAAATGTTGTGTAAGTTTTATCGGGCGCACGTTGATCGCGAGTTGTTTTTGGGCCCCAAGTAGTCCAATCGATAGCCAAACAATTGTCCGGATCGGAGAGACGAAGACAAAAAGCGAACGAGATGCCGACACGTGCCTACGTCTCGAGCTGGCCTCGAGGCCAAAGCCAAAGCTTGGGGCAGAGCTTGAAATGAAGCTAAAGCTGAAATTGAAGTTGAAGTCGGAAATTCAGAAATTCAGAAATTCTGCGTAAAGATTCTCATCGTCATCTGTACAAATGCAGCGCACGCATAAGTCATAAGGCGTCCGAGCAGGGAAAGGGAATGAGACAGAGACAGAGACAGAGACAGAGACTGGAGCTGGAGCTGGAACTGGAACTGAGAGTGAGACTGGAGCAGCAGCAAAGTGAACTTAATAAAAATTATTACACCTTTATGGGTGATCACGTAGCTGGCGAACAAGCAGTCGAGCAGTCGAGCAGCCAATAAATTTCACTAGAAGACGCACAACAAATGATCTGATGACAAACACACACACAACAACTGCCAGAGGCAGCTGAAAAGATGACAAAGATGCAAAGCGAATGATAAGCCAAGTCGCAGCCAAATGGACTTGGAGTTGGAGTTGGTTGAGCCAAGCCCCTGGCCGTAATTAAAAGCGAAGTTGTTTCTCTTTAGGCCTTAATAATTATCGGCCTAATACGGCGACTCAATAAAACCCAATGGGCAGGGTCATGTCTACAAGGGATTCGGAATTGGAATCGGGAGTTCAAAACTAGGATTGGGCCTTCTAAATTAATGAGAAGTCCACCCCGAACTAAGAGTCGTATGTAGAATATAAAGAACGTACGCTAATAATGTAATAAATATTCAAATTACAGTTCTTTATGTGCTTTTCCACCAGTACATTTCCATTTCCATTTCCATGCCCATTTCCATTTCCATTTCCATTTCAATTTCTATTGGCATTTTCACCTGGCCAGCGACCAGTTCATGGCTTAAACAAATAACCGAACGTCAACATTTACACTAATAAAATACCCTTAATGTGTATATCAGGCCAACTGAAGCGAGTCGCCTAGTCTCAGACCTCCCCCCTGCCCCTCCCCATCCCCCTCAACACCCGCTATAGGCTCGCTATTGGTAAAAATAAGCTATGGCACGTTTATAGTTGCATTATGCTAATCAAATGACACCCAATGGTGGCATATACGATACGTTTGCGAGAGTTTAGGCCCAGGAGCACCAAACCCGCCAATAGCCTACTCCCTCTCTCTCTCTCTCGCACACACTCTTGCTTTCTCTGTCTGGAACTGGCAACTGGCCATGAATTCTGTTCACGAGGGTTGCTCGCGTTTATTTTGACATTCAAGTTAATAGATCGGTTTTAGTTATAAATTAGCATTTTATATGACCAGAGGTGTGGGTGTGTGTCTGTGTGTACATGTGTGTGTGTGTGTGTTAGTCCTCAACTAACTTGGCGTGGTCAAGTGTGGCAACCAACTAGTGAACTGGTGGCGGTTTTTTATACACAGTCTTGACCCTTGACGCCTGGGGGTGGAATCAAATAAGTCTATCGAATTGTCGTTTTCACTGGAGAAACTATTCCTGTTATATATAGAACATATACCTAACTATAAAGGTTGATATATATGTTGACTAGTCGAAGTATTTAGTCCAAAGGTTCTAAAGAAAGCCTTATAAAGATTCATTTTATTCAATCAATCTTTTAAGGACAAAGATTATTTGAGACTTAAATAGAAAATCAATAAAATGCCAAAGTCTTAAAGAATCTTTGAATCTCAAGCTATATCTGATTAAATTGTATGTTAAACAGGATGTTACTTAGAATGGATCGATAATACATTAAGAATATGCATCGAAAACAAATGTTTATAATTCATTTATTAATATATATTTAGAGTCAAAAAGTCAACAATCGTTTTAAGACTTTATATCTGAGTCTTACAGACGCCTCTCAAATATCATTTTAAACTTAAAATTTGCATAGAAAATGCCAAATACTCATACTATTCCAATAGTTTAAGTTCAAACTTATCTTAAACAAAACCTGATTATATTGGAGCGAAGACAGAATGTTACTAGCGATTGATCTTTGCTGTTTTAAATCAAATAAGTTTTAGTGATTTGTTTATTTTTTTGATTAAGAGGCGACTAAATCGGTCGACTAAAAGATTGAATTTAAGAGTTAAAAGTGAAAATATATATATATTATATTTTATGATATTAATATAAGAAAGGTTATCCAACAAAATGGAAAACATATAATTGATTAAAGTTCATTCTTTTCTTTCTTTTCGGTCAAGCCAATAGAAACTTAAAAAGTTGAAGGAAATGGTAAAAAGATTGCGGATATTAAGAAATATACGAAATGGAATTCAAGGCTTAAAGAAAAACAATCTTTAGATTTAAATTTAGAAACGTTTCGTTCAATTATCATATTATAAATAATATGTCATATAATATATTATTACTTTAGATTAATATCTTAAACTCAGTTATTCTAACAGTATCAACTAAATTAGGGCTGATATTTTTTGCATTTTTTTTGGATCTTCTCTTACGAGACTGACAATAATTTTACAAATCTTATAAAACTATATTAATTAACAATTACATTTGCAACTGCTTAAAGTCTACTGGTCCCTAAGTACTTATCGTTGGGCTGGAAAGTCGTTGCGGCGAAGACGAGATCGGCTGGAAGACCGTGTTAGATCTCTTGCAAGATGATTTGGATGGGCAGAGAGCTTTATGAGGTACTTTTCTTTTATCTGGACTACGACGTCTCTGACTGAAGGGGATGTTCAGGTCTCTGTGGATGTGATCGTTCTCAGAAGTTTTGATTGAGCCCTTTGGACGATGTCAATACTGCTGCTGCTAGCATTTCCCCAGAGCTGGGAGCCGTAGGTCCAGATCGGAGTTATATAGCAGAACCTTACAGTCCAGGCTAAAGGCTGATCGTGCGTTGATAAGCCAATGGAGGCTGTTGGCCCTCAGCTTTAGTTGCGTCCTTTTGGCTTCAATGTGCCTGCGCCAGGTGAGGCGTCTGTCAAGGTGTACGCCAAGATACGTTACTTATATATGATTTAATATTATATTATAATATATATATTTTTATGTATTTCCTATTTTGTTAATCAAGAGAAACTCAATACGAATACCGCAGCAACAAACTATCTAATAAATCCATTTCCGGAGATATCAAACTATTCTTTTCATTGAGGAAACTCGAGACTCGAGAAAGTTATATACTATATATACAACATATTATATATATTATATACTGTTACTATTAAGAGTAAGGAACTTATTTTGCCAAAATTAAGTATCTTTTCCAACTGCAATCTAAACTACTTTAAATCGATAAATTTAAAACCTTCCATCAATAGAATTTCTGGCAAGAATATTTCGCAGCATTTTCGTCTATCTAGTCCCAGAGCTGTTTGTGTTTTATAGTAGAAACTAAGCTGGTAATCGTCTTAAGGTTAACTGTGGTTGGCTATAAGAGTAAAATCATTGTAAGTGATCGCAGCTGGAGTCGAGTGTCTGAAAGGTGCAAACAATGCGAATAAAATAAAAAGGCGAATGCAAAAAATAAAATGCAGTAATTGCAGCAATGATCCTTTCTCCGTTTCGAGCACGTGCTTTGGACCCCCTTTAACTAGGCTCAACTTTCACCCCTTTCGGGTAAGAGTTTGCAGACAGTTACGAGTGTAGCAGCAAAATAACAGAGATAAAAGAAAGGAGAGAGAAAGAATGGAATGTGCATTACAATCTGCTTGTTTAGCCAACTTTGCATTCTTTTGCCTGGCAAATTTTCGCACAAATCACTGAGATTTGACAATGGGAGGGGGGAGGGGGGAAACCCCTGCAATCGATCGGTGGCAAATCGATGGCATTCGCAATGGGATTCGGATTTTCTATGGCGAAACTCCTATCAATTACCGCAAATGCCACTTCAAATGTCGCAAATCGCACAAAGCGCACAATCGAATCGAT
Source organism: Hirtodrosophila trivittata (assembly GCA_035045065.1). NCBI lineage: Eukaryota > Metazoa > Arthropoda > Insecta > Diptera > Drosophilidae > Hirtodrosophila > Hirtodrosophila trivittata. The sequence goes on along the minus strand of JAWNNK010001028.1, from coordinate 2,838,560 downwards.
TTTTGGCAAATTTGGGCCAAAGAGAAAAGAAAAGAAAACCCTTTCGGTTGCAGAGTGAAACAACCCTTTTCATCGGGGTATCGAGGTATCGAGGTTGCGAGGTTGCGATGTTGCGACAATCCGACGATTTGAGGATCTTGCAGCCGCCAGTCGACAGTTCGACATTTGCATAATCATAATCTGAATTGTCTGAGGGTTGATTTCCATTTACCTTGCCTCACCTTAACCTTACCTTAACCTTACCAAACCTTTGCCTTTGCCTTATAATTCGCTTTTGCTTTCAATAGATTTCCGTGTGCGTCTTCACCTTGCCGCGACCGATAAAAAATTTACATATCAATGCAACGGATATTATTTATTTTCATTATTTTCGTTCATTCCAAATGAAACGAAAATTTCATGCAAAGCTGCAGCATCGGCCTAATGGGTGCAGATGTGCCCAGATCTACACATGTGTGCGTGTGTGTGTACGTGTGCCCTTCTGATAGAACTATTTTTGCTTATGGCTGAGCAGATCGGCTGGCCGGCGTTTTTCTCATAATTATAAATGCAGGCGAACTGGGCGAACGCAGTTACTTTTCATAACTCAAAAGTCTCAATAACGCACTGACAGGCATATATTGAGGTTGTGATCGCTGGAATTTCAGGATCTTAACTCCCATCATTTACATACCAAGCCGACGCCTATTGATTGATCTTCCTCTAGCTGCAAAACATCAACTGGGAAATGAAAATACAAATATACAAAAATATACAAATAGAAATGGGCGAGTCCTGTTTTGGAGCAGTTTCATCAACTCGTTTTCATATGTAAATCTTGGCCAAAGGCAGCTGATCTTGTTACCGTTTGTTGCCACAAACAAAGCTGTACATCTGAAATCCCAGATCGTTTATTATGATCATACAAATAGAATCAGTTCACTTCAAACTTGATCAATGCCAAAAAACAAAAACTGTGAAAATCGAATATCAATGCAAACACTACAAAATGCTCTGCTAAAAATTGTGTTGGATAAAGAGTTTGATAATGTCAAGGAATCGATCGGAGAAGGATATAGATTGAAATCTGTATACTATGTAGTATAAGTTATAGTATAAGATGTAATTAGATATCTGGAAAAGCTCTTATCATTTACTAAGGATTTCTTTCAACTACAAAACGCTCTGCTTAAAATTGTGGATAAAGAGTTGGATAATGTCCAGGACTCGATCGGAAAGGATATAGTATGTACTTTAGACTGAAATCTGTATACTATGTAGTATAAGTTATAGTATAAGATGTAATTAGATATCTGGAAAAGCTCTTGGCATTTACCAAGGATTTCTTTCAACTACAAAACGCTCTGCTTAAAATTTCGTTGGATAAAGAGTTTGATAATGTCAAGGACTCGATCGGAAAGGATATAGTATGTACTTTAGACTGAAATCTGTATACTATGTAGTATAAGTTATAGTATAAGATGTAATTAGATATCTGGAAAAGCTCTTGGCATTTACCAAGGATTTCTTTCAACTACAAAACGCTCTGCTTAAAATTGTGGATAAAGAGTTGGATAATGTCCAGGACTCGATCGGAAAGGATATAGTATGTACTTTAGACTGAAATCTGTATACTATGTAGTATAAGTTATAGTATAAGATGTAATTAGATATCTGGAAAAGCTCTTGGCATTTACCAAGGATTTCTTTCAACTACAAAACGCTCTGCTTAAAATTGTGTTGGATAAAGAGTTTGATAATGTCAAGGACTCGATCGGAAAAGGATATAGTATGTACTTCAAACTGAAATCTGTACAATGTGTAGCATAAGCTATAGTATATCATAAGATATCTGGTTGAAGTTAAAGCTCTCAACTTCTACTTAGGATTTCCTTCAACTAAAGTGAAGATCAGTCGCTGTGCAAAGGTTTCAGGATGACTTAAAACCTTCTGGTAGACTCGGTTCAAACTGAACCTTTTCCCAGTAAAATTTTCCTTACCTTAAAATTTTCTCAATATTTAGCAACATCAACGAATATTTCTAATAAATTTTCAATCAACTTTTCCATTAAAAAAATTATTATTTTTTTTATAGAAAAACTCAAAAATTTCCCTCTCAAACTAAAAGTCGACCTTTGATTTATGCTTCAGCTTGATAGATATAAGTCGCAGTAAAGGAAGAGCTCCACCCTCAAGAAATACCTGGAAAATCGTTGCAGTTGAGGCAACTAACATATATATATTATATATATATACTATATAAACAGTTAGGCCAGAGACGGAAAGCCTTAGATTGAGGCCGAGATGAAGATCGAGCACGATTACGGCCAGACCTCTGGCAAGACCTCTTGTAAAAAGTTCGCTATTTATTTGGCTAACCGAAAACGCAAAGAAAAAGGAAAACAACAAAAAAAGAATTATAATAAAAAATAAAAGAAACAAATAGGAAAATTATTAGGCAAAAAGCAAATGAAAAGCAAGTTGAAAAACAAAAGCCACAAGCAACGAGCACGCGCACATTAAAAACGTGTGTGAATTTTGCATCGGCTTTTATTGAGTACTCGTACTCATACCACGTGTGTGTGTGTGGGTGTGGGTGTGTATCAGTTCGCCCCAAAAACTATGCATTGGTTTGCTCTGGGACGAGTACATATTTCTGGAGGGGGAGGGGGAAGGGGAGACTTATCTACAAGTCGTTGTCGGTGGCCGCGGCGGCTGTTTGTCTATTGTTCTAGAGACTGTTGCGACTGTTGCACGAAAATTAATTTGCAACGGCAAGTGCAATGGCAAAATGCAAAGTGCAGCCATAGCAGGGGCAGTCAGCAGTTGTCGTGGACAGCGAGGGGGGGTGTGGGGAAGGGGCTGCCACGAAACGCTGCAGATTTGCCAAGAGCTGATAAAACGAGGCGCTTCGGGCTTGAAAAGGTCGTCGTCATTGTTGTTGTTGGGCAAAAAGTTTTGCGCGCTGCATAGCAAAATGCACCGTTAGTCGAGCTACCAGCACACACCACACCACACACACCTTACAGTTAGCTGGCCTACGTGTATGCGTATCTATGAGATACAAATGCTGAAGCGTGTGCATATGCCGGCCGTTTGCAACTGTTGCCTGCAACAACTTCGTCTCTGCCTGCAACGCTGACTCCAGCTCCGGCTCCGACTCCGACTCCGGCTCCGGCTCCAGCTGCGTTTCGCAGCACAACTCTCACTCCAGTTCCGAGTCTATTTGCCTCTGTTATTTAGTAGTTAATAATGAGCATGTTGAACCTGTCGCTATTTGCTTTTGCCCTACCCCAGAGCCAAAATTGCTGCCGGGTATCCCCAAAAGTCAATCTGAACTTCAGATATACTATCTATAGCTATACATGAATAATTTTTTATGAAACTAAACGTAGTTCCCAATTGATTTTGACTTTTCTCTTATACAAATTATACAGTATAAATATATTTTTATTATATACTATAACTTAGACCTGTGTCTATAATCTTATGTTGAAATTTGATATATAAATTTTATGGCTCGTTCAGTTTTTGATATAAGATACAATCCTAAGTTGAGATACTTTTTCTATTAAGAAAGATCTAAGGGGTGTCTTTAGCCTTAGAAGGCTCTGCCTAAAGTTTTATATATAGACTTAAGTCCAGGGAAATCGTCAAAAAGAAAACAGCAACAAATATGGAAAAGATACAAAAACACATTGAGATACAATTTATTTTCATTTTGACTTCTTTTAGGAATCTTTTTCCATGGTATTTTCCAGTCGAATTTGAGTTTTGTTTGTTGTGTTGGGCTTCGCTTTGGCGGTGCATGCAACGTTGCACGTCGCTTCGCACTTGTTGCCCCTATCGATGTCGATGCGTAGCTGCGCATAAGCAGCCCCTACGAGCACAATCCAATGAGAACTGTGTGAGGAGAGAGAGAGAGAGAGAGAGGGAGGGAGAGGTCCTAATGCGTTGGAAGGCGAGTGCAGGGGCCGTGCATAATGCGATATTATCGAGCGCTTCAAGGACACGGCACTTCTCACGCGGCAGGCAGCCTGTCTGCCTTTCTGCCTGTCTGCCTGCCACTGAATGGCAGCGAGTGTAATACATATGCAAATGTGCCACAAAAGGGGGCAACGCATAGCTATAGATACAGATACAGATACAGATACAGATACAGATGCATAGGGACAATGCATTGGGTAGCGCATTAGTTTTGTATCTGTTGCATGGGAATGGAGGGAATAGAGTAGCCGCTGAGTGCAGTGCCACTGGGGATAGGCAGCTACATATTGGCTGCCTCACGCACTTGTTGGACCACTCGACGCATTAATCAATATTACAAATTGTGTAGCCAAATGAAATGACTTTGGTTTATGCTAATCTCCCCAGCCGAAGACTGAGGCAACTGCCTCAACTGCCAATAAATCACATGCAAACTGAGTCAGGACACTGTCTCTGCGTCTCTGCCTGGGAATGTGTGCCTTTCCACTCCTTTCGCTTATTTTTCCGACTGAGTTTTTGGCAGCCTGCGACTTTGCCACTTCACTTGTCAGCGGCATCATTAATAATCCTTTACTCTTCCATAGCATACTTTGCAGCGTCTGCGCCTCGCTCCAGTTTTCCCAACCACATGTAGTATATATATCAAACATATATATATATATATATATATGTATAATATAAGGTAAATGATGCAAATAAACAAATGTCATATGCGTTTTGGGAACAAGAGGAGAAATAGAAGTGAAACCCTTTGCTGTCAACCTCAAAAATGTCATTAGGCAACGCCTGACAAGACGTGCTCATTCCTGTTCCTGTTTCAGTCCCTCCTCCTCTTCCTCTTGCTCTTCCTCTTCCTCATCCTCTTGATGTGCCTGTTCTCTAGCTGCCTGTCACACATATGCTCGATTGTTGTAATTCGATTCAAGGAAACGAAATGAAAAGCGTTGCGCACATTTCTTGATTCGGAATTAATGCAAATTAATGATCCACACAGCAAAACGACGCCTGAAGTAGGCAGGCGGTTGCCTGCGGCCACAAACACTGTCTAAAAAACCGAAAAAAAAAATTAATTTAAACAAAAAAAAGAACAAAAAACGAGAAAGAAAAACGCAAAACGCAAAACAACTGGCAAATAGTTTTTTAATGCTTTTCGGGTTTGTTCCATCGAAAAACGAGTCTGAAACGAAATGTCTGCACATAATCCATTTCATCTTGGAAATCTCTCATATGAGCGAATCCAACCGAAAGTGTTCCTTATATCCTTTAAGTATCCTTCTGCTCAACCCAAGAAAGGATCGCTCGATTGCACCAAATGGACATAAGATTCGTGTATTTAATAAACGATTTACCAAAATATTCCATTAGGAAACTTTGTCTTCAAATCTAACAGTATTTCCTCTACCTTTCTCTCTTTGTTTGTCTTTTCCCTCCAACTCCAAATAGTTCACCTCCATGTTCACTTTATTTATATAGAGATTAAAACTAGATCTTAACTCTGTTTAGTTCTTTTTTACAACTCTTTAACATCTATCTCTTCCTTTCTGCCTCTCTGAGTTGCTTTATGCTGTTCCTCTGCGTCCTCCATGTTTACTTTATATTGAGATACAATTGTATCTCTCAGTCTCCAAACCCAAGAAAGTATCTTTCGATTAAACCAATTGGACATAGGATATGTAAGGAAAGTTTTGCCTTAAGTTTTATAGTATTTCATCTGTCTTTCTCTCTCTTTCTCAACCTCTTCATTATCATCACCTCTCTTCCTTTCTGCCTGTCTGAGTTGCTTTATGCTGTTCCTCTGCGTCCTCCATGTTCAGTTTGTATTGAGATACAATTGTATCTCTCAGTCTCTCAACCTAGCAAAGGATCGCTCGATAGCAGCAAATGGACATAAGGAACATAGGGAACTTTTTCCTTAAATTTAACAGTATTTCTCTTGTCTGTATCTGTCTCTGTCTCTTTCTCTCTGTCTCTCTCTAACTAGTTCACCTCCATGCTCACTTTATTCATATAGATATTTAAGCTAGATCCACGCACATTCCTGCAACTCTCTTAAGCTGCTTTTCAAGTCTCCTTTAGCCTTTTGATATCTTCCTCTCTTCCTTTCTGTCTCTCTGAGTTCCTTTATTCTATCCATCTGCGTCCTCCATGTTCAGTTTGTATTGAGATACAATTGTATCGCTCTGTTACATAACGATAATCAGATAGCATTTGCATTTTGAACCTGCAGCCACACCACAAATGTGCAAAATATTTCGAGCATTAGCGCACAAGGCAAATGATTTCCATAAAAAAATAAAATTAAAAATAATTATGTTAATAAATAAAATATCAGACGTTGAGAAAAAACTACAAATATTAGAAATTAAGTAAAAAGGCATTAATAAAAAGCGATTATAATTGCGATTATTGTTATTTCTATCGTATTTTTGGTATGTATCAAAGTCTATATATAAAATAAAACAAATTATGCTCAGCGCTGGTTATGGAGGAGCCTTGTGACTGTGGCCATATTATTATTATTAACAACAATAACAATAAGAGGAACAATAACAAACGTGGCCTGAACGATTTCAAGAAAAACCCCATTAACCTCAATTAGTGACTTGCGTATGAATGTCTGACTCTGCCTCTGCCTCTGACTCTGACTGGAATCTCTGTACAGAGTTTGAATAAAAATACAACGAGTTGTCTCAGAGTCGAGTCGAACAAACTGCTAATTAAAATAATGTCAATAAAATTGTGGTCCATTATACGCTACCGAAAATTGCAGCTAAAACAGAAAAAACCAAACGACAAGCGATTGCCAAACGTGTAATTTAATAGAGCTGCGAGTGTGGGGCCAAGAGTTGACTTCAGATATGAAAAAAAATCAAGCTAAAACAAGGCAAAAAAAACTCACAGGCCGGCAGTAAATGCCGAAAACAAAACTCAAAAACACAAAGTACAAAGCAACCATAAACGAAAACGAAAACGAAAACGAAAAACGAAAAACATAAAGATGGAAAACAATAAGTTTGAAAGTTTGGCGACAAGAAGGGGCATTCGTGACTGAATAGTAGGTACTATAGTTATGGCTATATAGTTATAGCTGAACAATCGAATTCAATGCAAAGCAACATTTTCTCAGGCAACAACAACAATTACACACACTCGCACACACACACACGTTTCGTAACGACCAAATAAAAGAGGCTGCAATTTTGCCAGCAAGCTAATTATTAGTTAACTTGTATCTTTAAGATACGCGGCACAGCGCATTGCTTAATAGACCAGAACACAAAGAATGCCGCAGCCGCCGCAGCTTGTTGCCAGTTTCCACTGCCAAAGACAGAGAGAGAGAGACAGATAGATAGATAGACAGAGAGGGGGACATAACGATGTTGCCCCGTCACTGGCCATTGTCATAACACGTTGGTAGCTGCCTTTGTATCTCATGGATGCACATGCGAGCGCCAATAGCACAATTCATTGACTTTCCCAGCGTCGTCAAATGCGTGATTTTCACATGTATCTATTAGATACGTTTGTATCTTTTGGCATGCAGCGGCGTGTCAATGCGTAGCAAACGACACAGTTTACAGTTTTGCCTACTACCATACAGCCACGCCGCCCCACCCTCCCCGACGAACGCCCACGCCGCTCAGCCGCTGTCAAGCAGTCACAAGCGCTGCCCCAGAAATTATAGTTCAGCCATAACAATTTCCAACTGCGCCTCTCCATATACTTAGAAAGTTGTGGGAACATCTCGCAGCACCAAAGAATACACACAACAACAACAACAACAAGAGGAAGAAGAAGAAGAAGACATATTGTATAAAAACAAAATCAAAAATACAAATACAAACAAAAAAGCTAACAGCTTGGACCTCGTTACGAGGGCGGTTTCCGAATGATCGCCAGGTCGCATTATTTGCATATGACAGGAGCAAAACTCAAGGACTTTAAAATCTACACACACCGCACTCAAGATACACTGCCTTAGATTGGCATTATAACTCATAATAGGGGTAACAGCTACAAGCATGAGACATGAGTTGGAATCTTTCTCAAGGATAACAAAACATCCCCAGCCTAGTCCGAGCTGTGAGCCTAGGTCCTTGGCATGAAACCTCAGTGCTCCTGCCTCTATATGATACTGCAGCCTTTTGTAGCTAGTCAAAGTTTTCAGTACTCAAATCTTAAGACAAGAGAAAACTGGAAGAGAAAACGACTCGTTTACTTTTAAGCCCAAAAGATTCCATTGGATGATTATTGATACTTCAATTGGATAACAAATAAGAACTAGAAAAGTGAAAGCATTTACATGAATTATCGTATATTATTTTAAATAATGAAATTGAAGCATAAAATGATGTTTAGCCATGTTAAGTAAAGCGTTTAGAGTTCACCTGGAGAATGATTAGTACTAAGGAAGAAAGTTAAAAGCAACTCTATCTGGAAGTTCTAGCAAGACTGCTTCATATTTGATTTGGTGTCGCTGATTAGCTCTCAATGCTCAGAGATCTTAAAGGACTTCTTATTCTCAACATATCGAAGCAGATGCTGTTCAACCCAACCCCAAACTATCTCAAACATCGAACAAGCATTGAGACTGCAACAGTTTGGATGACATAGCTGATACACCCACTGCAATTCATAGAGTATAAGCCAACTCCAGTTGGGTGGTGCGCAATTATAAAAGGTCAGAAGTGGCTGGCAGAGGGAAACATTTGGCATTTGTGCTCCCGCAGGACTTGCGGATCGTAATTGCACTTGAAAATGGGCAAACAAACATGACGCGAATGTATCTGAAGCGTGTGTATCTATGTATCTGAGAGCTGTGTAGTGTATCTGTTATTGGTAATTGTATCGCTGTGGCATATGCAAGAGCCATAAATCTGAATGCGCAGAGGTTTCTATAACTATAACTGATACTATAGCTATAACCCCTATGAACAATCGCTACCTCAGCAGGCGTCGAGATTCGACACTCGCCCTGATGATGAGCTATGAGTTTTCTATGCAAATTGCTGAGATGTAATTGTTGTTGTTGTTCTCTCAGTTTAATTGAAATGCAAATGCGAAATGCAAGCCATAGACAACATATCCCAAGGCATTTGTCCATTGTCCATTGTGTCCAATGGATCACGCGCATGTTTCCTCTTACAATTCCAAAACACGATCGAAACGAATGCCACAACGGTAATTTAAAACCAAACTCAGATCCCAAAACCAAAACCAAAACCAAAACTAAGTCAAAGCTTCGGTCTGACGTCGCAGCAGCTTTTGGCCATTGGCTATGGCTATAAAGATCTGTACAGTATCTGAGTATCTGTATCTGAGTATCTGTATCTTTTGTCTTCGCTGCTTAGCGTGGATATCCAATAGCAACAATACCCACACATACATATACATGTTTGTATGTATATATATATTCAGGTATCGCGTAATTAGAACGCCAACAATTGAAATGCATCTGTTGAATTCCAATTAAAGTGGCAAATGCAAGACTTGCAACTTGCAACAAGTCCGGCGCTTACCCAGCCGTTAAAGGATGTTTACCAAAGCGAAATCTGAACTCTATCTATCGTATATATATATGTATCATATATATATATGAATTCTCGTGCAGGAGGCGGATCAACATCATCGGCAAAGGCAACATCATTATCATATTGAGTACGTCTTTCCAGCGTTGCCAAGTTTCAGCAGCAGCTGCTGAACAATCCATTTATACACATACATATATACAATCTATATACATAATATATATGGTATATGGTATATGGTATATGGTAGTTCGTACCTCCCCTCTGGCCAGGCTTGATTATAATAATTTACGCAAAGCAACTGAAGAAATATTTCTCAGTTGGCATCGCCTTCGCCTTGGAAAGTGGGAAGTTGGAAGTGGGAAGTGGGACGGTCGGCACCCAGTGCTCAGTTTCCTTGAACAGGAACATTGATCCTGCTGCAATATGCAAATGAGCACGAGTCGAGGCAGCCGGCAGCAGGCAGGCAGCTCGCAGGACAACGACAACCCTCTCCAAGGTGCCGTAATGAGCAAAGGTGTTTAATTGTCCTTTGGCTATTGAGAGACTCTCATGCTTCCTCTCAACCCTCACAAGGAAGCGGCAGGCGCAGCTGCACTGCAAGAAATTCATCCATAATATTTCATGCTTCACTTTTTTCTCTTCTCAACAACTTGATCAGAAACCATAACAAACTATTCCCTATATATAAATTTCATTCATAAAAGAGTCTGAAATATCTAGAAAATATTATTTCAAATTGAAAATATATTCGCTTCTTCCCTTAAGTCTTGGGCTGCGACTTCCAAAGAACCAGTTTGCATTGTTCAGCTTTCGATTTGTATCTTTCTCACATTCTTCGCAACAATTTCTAACTAATTTCCACCAAATACTTTATTCCCAGGCAATTCATTCACCCAGATCTGCCTCAACTTCAGCTGGAAACAACAATTAGTCTTAGGCTTAATAGGAATAGAATTCTTCGACAGTTCGTAAGCTGAATCAAAGCTTTAGATCATATAAGGAGCTAACGATTATGCCTAAAGATACAGATATGGATACATATATAGATAAAGATAAAGATACAGATATAGATAAAGATACAGATACAGATACAGATATCATATCGCATCTTTCCCTAAGAACTTCACTTTCCATCGAAGGGAAGTGTGAACTTTGATTAAAATCCCAGCAATTTAACACCTTGCTGACCCCAAAAATTCCCCCACAGTCTGTGCCTCTCCCTCTCTTCATGCCACTTGAATACTTTCTCTCCCTCTTTTATGCTCTCGCCGCATTGTTGTTACCCTTTTCAGTTGCATTTTGGCCTGTGGCCATGTAAACAGCTCTAAACTCCAATCATTTATCTATTACGCAATTACTGACACACACACACACACACGCACAACTGGTCGCCTGTTGCTTTGTGCACACCCTCTGCCCCTGCCCTGCCCCTGCCCCTGCCCCTGCCCCTGCCCCTGCCCCTGCTCCTATCACATTGCGCCGTGCAAATTTGCAGCAACAACAATTTTTCCTTCATTTTTCGCCAGTGCAGAATGAAAAAAAAGACAACAACAACAATTGGCAACACACGCACTAAGTGCTGGCCACAACCCTCACCACCACTAGCAGCAGCAGCAACCCCCCCCACCAGCCCTTCAGCCAGACACTCACTCGTCCAACAACCCTTAACCCTTCGGCAGCCTGCACATTGTCCTCGTTCCCAGTTGCCGCCTCGCAACCCTTCGCTGGCTTCAGGGGACTCCTTGCACTTGGCGCCTGCCATTGCCAACACCTTTCGCCTCACACATGTGTGTGTGTGTGTGTGTGTATTTGCAATTATCACGCGTTTATTGCAAAACAATGCAAATATTGTAACGGTACCAACAACAACAACAACAACAACAGCAAAATTTGTTGCACGTGTGAGTTTTCATCTGTTGCTTTTGTTGTTGCTGTTGTTATGCAATTTTCTGGTGTTGTTGTTGTTGTTGTTGTTGTTGTCGTTTTTCGGCAAAGGTCAAAAGGCTGCTGCCACTGTCGCCGCTGCCTGTGGATGTCCTGCGGCGACCTCAGCGGCTGCTCTTGTAATTGCTGTCAATCTTTTTGGTGTTGCGTTTTATTTTTTTTGTATTTTTTGTTTTTTTTGAAGGTTTTTTTCACTTGTTTTGAAAGGGAAAGCGAAAATTTATTTGTTGTGCGATTGAGTGTGTGTGTGTGTGTGTGTTGGTCTTTATTTTGCTCTCATGTTTACGTCTAATTAACGGTAATTAACGCATTAAAGGGGCGTATGTGGAAATGTCAGTGGAATAAAGGTGAAAGTCCATTTCGGCGATTTGATCACCTTTGTCTCTGGGTTGCCAACGCTCTTAAATAATATTGCTGTTTGCAAAAAACTTATCGATAAATATCGATCAAAGCTTTAAAGAGTACAGACAGGAGTTAGAAAACAGTTGAGAAGTAGTTGAAAAGGATTTGTAGAAAAACAATTCAACTATGAAACCTTTCCTATTAGATACAGATAGGATACAATATATTCTATATATCCTATTTCTTATATCCCTAAATATCGTAAATGTATATATATGTCATAATAGACATCATATGCTCCACATCGGTTAAAGATTGAGAGCTCTCAACTTCGATATTAAATGAATTCCTTTAGGAAGACTTTCAAATTGGCTTCGGAACAAATCTGTGAAGTTTGATTTCTGCGTTGACAGAGTCAGAGATAAGGCTGCAGCAACCCTTAAGTTATATAACAGTAAGTCTTATCCAATCTCTTGGTCTATTATCCTATTATAATACCAAAGAGCTTAGATAGGGGCACTGCTAAGAGGGAAAATTGGGTTTGAAATCGCCGAGGCAGCAGTCTGAGTGCAAAGGAAGTGGAAGGAAAGGTCTCCAGCTGTGCCTAAACTAAAAAAGTACCGTTATTAGTAGCGATATTATTGATGTCTTGACAACTATCGATAACTTTAACTGTTGATTAATGACTTAAAAGAGATTAGATAGAAGTGTTTTCTAACAATTCGTAAATATTATTGATAACAAATATCGATATAAGTTGGAACCTTTATCAGATTATGGAGGAAATAGATGCTGCTGTTTATAGAAGAAGCTTCCTTGGGCTCTGTGCAGCTTCCTTGAGCTTAGTCCAGCTTAAAGGCTGATTTTCCCCCGTTGAAGAGGAAAAACTAATTGGGTTTAGGTCTAATGTTTTATTTGAATTTTCATTTAGATCTCTATTTAATTATAATTAAGCAGGCAATCAAATCGAATAAAAGGTCACAGTGAGCGGTTGTCATAAGTTCTACATATATATATATATATATATATATATTTGTAGGAGAGCTATCGATGTTATCGATTGTGTATTGTGTGCACGGCGGTCATTAAAATAACTCGCAAATTTCATAGTTATAACTTAATTACCAACCGTTTGAGTGTAATTGTTAATTGTTGCTGTTGTTGTTGCCGCCTCATCAAGCAGCACAAAAATGCCACACAAATCAAATCAATTTGCTGCATGCACACAAAAGCACACACACACACACACACACATGCAGACATACACATACACAGACACACACACGCGAAGCCGACATCGAATCAGCCAACCAAAAAACAACACTAATATGACACTTTAACAGTTAGGCCAACACACACACGCACACGCCGGCTTATACACGGCTCGAGTCGACTCACTCACACTTGATTCAACTCACACACACACACACGCACAACTAATAATAAAAAATCATAATTTCAATCAAAGGCAACAACAACAACAACAGCAGCAGCAACAGCAATAGGCAGCTAAAGAGGCGACAGCAACAAACGACGACGATGACGACGACGACGACGACGACTACGCATCGGCACCTGCATAGCGCGCGCTCTTTTACACCTATGCAATCGGTGCCGGGCAGTCGGCAGTCGGCCCGCCGTCACTGCGGACAGCAGCAGTAGCAGCAGAAGTAGAAAAAAAACACAAGAAAAAATATATAAAAGGAGAGTAGCGAAAAAAAAGAAATAAATAAAATAAAGCTGAGCAGAAATCAAGCGCCGCACTCAATGAGCTACGCTCAGAGACACAGCTTCAGTCTCAGTTTCAGTCTCAGTCCCAGTCACAGACACAGACTCAGTCAAAGACTCAGACTCAGACTCAGCCAAGCCATTGGGGGCTGAGCGCGTGCGCAGCGGAGAGCGGGCCAGAGACACTGGCAGAGAGTAAGTAAAAGCCAAAAAGAAGCGAAAAGAAAAAAAAAGCACACACACACTTAAAGGCAAAAGAAATCAAAGCCAAAAGCTGTTGAAAAAAAGCAACTAACACACACACACATGCAAGATGTTGGAGAGACATTGCACACACACACACACACATACGACGTACATACAGAGAGACGCCAACTTAAGCTCAATTCAATGGCGTTTGGTGCGAGCGAGCGAGCTGCCATAAAATAAAATGCCACTGCTGCCCATTGCTGCTGCTGCTGCTGCTGCTGCGCTGGTTTTTTTTCCTTTCTTAACTTATTACAACAACAGCAGAGGAAATTTGTTGGCGCTGCGATGCTGCGACTGCGACTGCTGCTGCTGTTTCTGCTGCTGCTGCTGCCATCGTCGTCGTAGTCGTAGTCGTTGTCGTTGCCGTTGTCGTTGTCTTCGTTCGATGAATGATGTTGGCGCTGCCACTGCCGCTGCCCGCTGCTACCTGCGCAGCGCAACGAGCACACACACACAGGCAAACACATATATGAAAACGAACACGCACACATGCCTCACGTGTGTGTCCATTGACGTCGTCGTCGTCGTCGTCTGCTTTGGCTCGCCAATCAAATGGGGCGGGGCTTAAATGTTATATTTTTTCTGTGTGTTTTGCTTCTTTTTCCCTGATGCTGCTGCCGTGTGACACTTGCGCCTGTATTAGTGTCGTTCGCCTGTGTGCGTGCCTCTGTGTGGGTTTCGGCTTGCCTTTGCTTTTTATTATGCGAATTATCGAAAATTGAGCGACGTTCGCGTCACACGTGTGCGAGCAGCTTTCTGAACCTCCCCTCCCCCTCACACTACTCCTCGCTGAGTGAGTTTTTTATTTGATGTTTTACAATTCCTTTTATATTTAACTCGCTTGTTGCTTGAACAATTGGTTGCAAATGGCTTCCACCTTAGTTTAAGCCTTAAAACTTACTTAAAATTATTTAATATATAATAATATAATATAATAAATTATATATATAATATAATTATCAATGAGAAATCGACTGATAAACGGACTGTAATTACATTTCAAACTTAATTTAAGCAGTTAGTAAAAAAACTGAAAATGGTTTAAATAATTCCAGTATTTAGAATTTAATTTTAATCCTTAATCAAGTTAATTACTTTAGAAGTTCAACAACATCCTTCAACTTTTGTTATTATCCTTTTTGCTACCAAACAATTTCTATAAATTCTCATTTACTCTCTGTTGGTTTTCCAAGGAATCGCTTTAGATATTGAAGAGGACTTACGTCAATCTAATCTAAAGCGATTCCCGGAAAATTTGTTTATTTCTCATTAATTTGCTTCAGCTCAAAAGTATTTAAATTGTTTTATATAAAGTTCCCAGGCTTAGCGGGAATTCTGCGGTTCTATATACTGTGTAAAGCTTAATAAAATTTTAAATTTTGAAAGAAAAAAAATGCTTGTTTACTTTTAGTGGAATTTCCACTTAAGTTTCAGTTAAATGCTGGATTAGTTGGGACAGTTTTGAATATATTTAGATGAATATATGTAAAATAATTATAATTTATAAGTAATTAATCACAATAGCTCAAAACTTTACTTCGGATCATCAGGTAACACTGAGGAATAAGGATCTTCAGTAATAAGGAATCTATATACCAAAACTCATATCTATAGCTGCAATAATCGCTGAGTTCGATGAGTTCAGACACTCGATCACTTGCGGATCAAGAATATATATACACTCCATAGGGTCTGACGAACTTGTAGCTCGCTAATGCCTAGTAAATAAGCGTTAGCACTCAATTCGAATGAGTTCTTCTCAAACATTTCGAACATGATTCGAACAAACCCCTGCGCTCGATTGCAACTGCAACTCAAACTTCTCCTACGTGCGAGTGCGAGACGAGCGCGTGAGCGCACAAGCTACTCAAACATTGAGCGCTGGCTCTTGAGTGGGTTGTTGTGTGAGTGAGTGTAAGTACGACTGCGAGTGTGAGCGTGCATGTTGCTGTTGCTGTTGCTGTTGCTGTTGCTGTAACAAACACTTGTTTGTTTTCTTTGCCGCTTGCAGTTAGCTGGCGCTGGCGCTGGCATTGCCATTTCTCCGCCGCGGCTACCGCTGCTTTGAGTGAAACCGGCGATGCTCAACTCAACCCGTCCATTCATCCATCGATTGTCAATCAGCGTTTGACTCTCATGTGCACAAATGAGAAGGAACGAAAGAAAGAAAGCTTGTTCGCCTGGCAATCACACACAGAAACACACACACACACAATCCCACACACATGACCAAATGTAAAAGAAATGGTTGGCTGAAAGCAAGAAAACCAAAGCGTTGAGACAAAAAAAATCTAACAGCAATGAAATGAAATGAAATGAAATGAGTTTCGGCAGCCGCAGTAGCAGCGACGTCAACGTCAACGTCAACCCGAGCAGAGGCTCCGAAGTCATCGTGTAGGTGGCTACCCGTCAGCCCGCCTGCTCCTCCTCCTCCTCCTCATCCTCCACTCACTCTTAGCCACATCTTCTGCTCGGTCGGTGGCTGCTTGGGCCTCTCGGCTCAGCCAGTGCACGACGCGTCTCTCGTACGCTGCAACGCATTTAGCGGCTGCGACTGCGGCTGCTGGTGCTTCGACTGCGACTGCGACTGCTACTGCTACTGCTACTGCTGGTTCTCTGTTTTGCATTAGGTGCGCGTTGATCCCTCACCCCGCTGCCACCCACAACACGCCCATTTGGTGCTGGGTTAAGGTTGCCATCGCCATCGTTGAAGTTAGCGTCGCAGCTCGGCTCCTGCTGCACTGCACTTGGAGCTTCGATAAAATTGAACTTTTTTCTTTATGTGCAACTCGAACCGAGCAGCGACTTCAACGGTTCCTCAAGGGTGTGGGCTGAAGGGTCGGTGGGGCGTTGCTCGGTCGCTTTAAATTACAAAATATTCCATTTATTCCCTAAATAAATCCTCAGATAAAGCTAAGAAATAAATATAAGAATATAAGAATAAAACGCAGCAGAACCGCAAGAAATTTAGTTGAAAATTTCCAATTGGAGCTTAGATAGAATTCCGGAAACTATTCCAAAATTGAGATAATTGCGAATGGATTCGGGTTAAAAGGATCAGGACAGGAAACAGACAACAAATTTGCTGAAAATCTTTGTCTAAATTTAACTCCTGGGAGAGTTACCTATTAACTTGGCCTCTGCTGTAAACATTTAAGATCCATTCTCCTGCCTGTAACATCCACCCAAAACCACTCAGTACACCTGTCTATAGTTCAAAATACCTTAGAAGGATATAGTTGGATATAAAGGATGCTCTTTAAGGTGCTTCTTGAAGCTTATCAATGGACTTATATTCTTCGGGCCATAGGAGTAAGTTCTTCTTTAAGGAATACACCTCTTTCGACTTAGGTCTGTTCCAAAGAGTTGTCTTTAACTTTTGGGAGTATCAATAATATCAATATAAGAAGAAGGATCCCTAGAAGAACCCTCAAATAAACCTGGGAAAGCGTAAAGTTTATATTTTCAATCGCACAAATAAATCCTTAACTATGTCTTAAATCTCCATAGCTTCTTCGATATCTATAGACGATTATCCGTTATCCATTATCCGTTCCTTATTTGTACTATAGGTTTCCGCAGAGACCTTTGTCTCTGGCCATGCCTCATTAGCTGCCAGAGCTATGCAAACCCTTCTTAAGCCCAACAGCAGCTTGACCTTTGGCAGGCCACTTGAAGCCACTAAAACAAGCAGAAGAAGCATCTACGCACAGACTCACCCACACACACACACACACACACACACACGCTGATATACAAAAGTAACAAAGCAGACGCGATAATAATTTGAGCTACCCAAACGAAATCCTTAAGGAAGCCGTCGCTCTGCCCCACCCCTCCACCTACTCAAGGGAACCCCTCCTCCGCGCATATATATCCATCTCTCGCACCTCTCGCACACCATATGTTTGCAACAAAACAAAAGCAACAAGAGAAATAAATAATACAAGAGAGAAACAGTAGAAGAAAAAAACCACAAAAAATAAAGCCAAAAAGAATAAGAAACGGCAACTCAATTCATAAATAAGAAGAAGACAAATAATCGCGAGCCGGTAATAGTAAAAGAAGCATTTCCCCTTACTTTCAGCTGAGTGACTCGCACACTCGTACGCTCGCTCTCTCTCTCGCTCTAACATACGGGCGGGCGCTAAGCGATTGCACTCAATCTGCGGCTCAATAAACAAAAAAACTACATGAGCGAAATGGGCAAAATTTGAGCGCAACATTTTCCTATAAGTTTTTCCCAATCAGAAAAAAGGCGACAGAGGCACAAGCACACACAAGCCGCAGCAGCAGCGGCTACAACAGCAGCAGCGACGTCGACGTCGCAGCTACAAATTGAATGCCAAGCCACAGCCACATATGTAACGCGTTAGAAAGAGCAACTGAGTGAGTGCTAGAGTGAGAGAGAGCGAGACAAACGGGACGTTGGTTTGAATGAATGAATTTCAATACATGCAACTGACAGCAGTTATCAGAAGGCAAGGCAAAGCACAAAAAAAAAACAAAAAAAAACACGAAGAAACACACACACAAAAAAACAACAACAACAAAAAAAGCAAGCAAAAAGTAAACAGAACACAAGCTGAGCACAAGTTGTAATTCGTATGTGAGCGTCAACGACGGCGACGGCGCACAAAAATGCTCAGCCCCAAAAGCAAAACAAATGAAATCAAAAAACCTATTGAAAGAAATCAAAAGCGTGCAGGCAGTCACCAATTGAGTGACTCTCTCACACTCTCATGGGCTCTTGCTCTCTCTCTGTCTTTCGCTTGAAGTCTCCCTCTCTCTCTCTGTCATACAGTCTCACACTATCCCTCTCTCGAGTGCAAAAGCAGCTAGACGCTCGTTCGTCCAGCGCTCGTATCGGTTCGTGTTTGTTGCGTACGAACGAACCTCGCGCGCGCCCTGTCTGTGTGTGCGTGTGTTTTTTTTCGGGGTTGTCGACGCTGCGACTTGTTCAATGTTGTTCAGTCATCAACTGAATTCGTGACTGGCAACGTCGCCTGTGTGTGCCGCCGCCAGTGTCTGAGTGTGTGTGTTGTCTGTGGACTGACTGTTGACTGTTGTAACTCAGATGTGTCTCCGCTCTATGGAGTCGAACGAATAGCGAATAGCAAATAGCAAATCACGAATCATCATCAGCCAGAGCCGCAACAGCAACACAACCGTACGAAACAGTTACAAATCGAGTAAATCATTTATAAACAACAACAATAATAATAACAACCGCAACAACAACAAATGCAATCAGCACTGATTTAACTGTTCTTTAGTTGTTTATCAAATATATATTTATATTTTTTTTTGCCTATTTTTTTTGTCAATTGTTTTGAAACATACAACAAAAAATAAAAAAAATAAATCAAAATAAAATCAACAAAATATTTTATTCAAAATATGCAAAAGGAAATTGTGCGCGTGTGACAAGTGTTAACAACATTAGTGAAACAACAACAACAACGAAAACGAAAACAAAGAGATAACAACATCAACAACAAATGGGTCTAAAGCGCGGCTTTTAGCCAGAAAACAGGCAACATATAGAATCCAATCAGAATTTTTGGATGTTGGATTCTGGATTCTGGATTCTGGATTGACAACAACTTTTAACACAAATGGCAACAATTTTCAATGCCGTCGCAATTGTTGCAAGTCAATCAACAACAACAACAACAACAACAAATACAACAACAAAGTCGACGACGACAACTGCAACAAACAAAAACAAATTGTTTGTTTAGCTCCAGTGTTTCTGTGTGTGATGAGAGTGTACGTGTTCGATCACATGTGTGTGTGTTACAGTTACAGTTACAAATAAAAGTTAACTAACAAATGCAACAAATGCAAATCTATTAACACCACCAACAACAACAACAACAACAACAGCAAGAAGAGGAAGAAGAAATTGGCACAACAACAGAAAAGTGAAAAATTTGATGAATTTTTTGAGCACGAAAAGAAAAGCTAAAACAAAACAAAAACAAAAACAAAAACAAAACAAAAACAAAACAAAGCCGAAGAGGAAGCAGCAGAATTTCAATAAGAAGAAGCTAAAGTGCGTGTGTCTTAAGTGCAACTGTGTCTGTGTCTCCGTGTCTGTGTCTCTGTTTATGTTTATGCTTGTGTGTGTGTGTGTGCGTGTTGCTCCCCACTCTCTCTCTCTCACTCTCTCTCTCTCTCTGTCTGTCTCACACTCAATCTCGCTGCCACAAGCAACTAACTAAACTAACAAAAAGAAAAATTAACTAAAAACAAGAGAAAAACCGAAAGAAAAGAAAATCTGGAGACATTATTTGATTTTCGGCTGTTTTCAATGCCTCAAGAAATGCAGCAGCACTTGCCGCAGACGAAGCAGCAGCAGCCCCAGAAGCAGCAGCAACATTAATTAGCAACAAATCAAAACAGAGAGAAGAAACAAAGACAGCAAGAAGAACACGAAGAAGAAGCAGCAGAAGAACGCCAACGAAGATAACTAAAAAAGAAGCGCCAAAATCCAAAGACACAGCCCACGAATGCAGCCAACATTGCCACAAGCCGCTGGGACAGCCGATATGGATCTGACGGCTGTTCAATCAATCAACGATTGGTTTTTCAAAAAGGAGCAAATTTATTTATTGGCACAATTTTGGCAACAGGTAAGAGCTTAAAACTGATAACTGTAACTTAATTAGCAGCAGAAATTTCCTTAGGAAAATCGCTAGAAAAAACACAAAAGCAAATCCCAAAGATACAAATGTATCTTTCCCTACTTCTAGCGCTTCTTTTAGTGCATTCCAAATTTGAAATTGTTCAAATTCTGCCTGTAATTGAAAGTTGCCAAAATTAGTCTCATAATTAGTAATAATTATAATTAAATTAGCTGGCTTTTAAATTAATAGTTTTTAGCTGAATTTCTAGACTCTAGAATTTTTGAACTTATTTTAAATTAAAGCGGAAATAATAGAAAATTCGAATAAAGTTTGCAGTTTATTGAAAGAAAGAAGCAAGAAACTAGACAGGTTGACAATTTATTGATTGATTAATTGATAGATTGATTGATTGATCGATTAATTATTATAATTAATAAAGAATGTTGCAAGAAAAGAAAATATTTCAGTCTAAATTCTAACCAAAAGATTCTTTCCTATCGCAGTTAGAATACGAATGATTTTCCTTTGTAATTTTCTGAATTCCTTATGAAATATATTTAATTAGAAATATTTTTATATTTTAAAAGAAAAAAGGAAATATTTCAATAGGAATTATTCATAATTAAAAGATATTTTCAATTTTAGAAATAAGGCAAGAAAATTTTTAATTGAAATTTTTATAGAAGGCAAAAATAAAACAAATATTTGAATAAGAACTTAGAACTTTGTTGGAAGTTCGAAAATTCTAATATCAAATATTATTTTGATATATTCTTAACTGCTTTTCAATTCTACATCAGAAATATGTTCAATATATCATATCATAAAATATTTCTAAAGACAAACTAAATATTTCTTATACTGAAGTTCATTTTCCAGTTTAGAAAAAGAGTTTTAATTGAATAATTTAATTGAATAATTATTTTTGTTTTAATTTTCGAATTTCCTATCAACAATTTCAAACCAATTTTGCGCTTTCAACAAATAAAATCAGTTTCAAGGAAGTTGAGAAGATTTTTCGAATCAATTCAGGAATTGGCTGAAACATTTAATTATCTCATTGGGGGTTTCCCCCTAAAAACTTGCTTAAGTATTTGTGACATAATTTCCTGAGTTTCCCAGCAAATAAAACTAAATAAACAAACAAAAGAAAACTCCCACACTTAACTCAAAACAAATAACAATATGAAAAAATGAAAATGATATGCAATGCAATTTTTTATTTCCATTTTTTGTTCCGTATTTTTCTGTTTGTTTTTTCTTATTTTTGTTGTTATTTTTATTTTTATATTTTTTGTTGTGTGTTTGTAATTCAGTTGCAACTAATTGAGTTTGCGTGTCTGTGTCAATTGTTTTTATTGATTTCTGAAAATTTGTTTACAAAATGCAACAACAACAACAACAATAAAAGTTACTACTAATAGCTGAACGATTTTAGGCTTGAATTGCTGGCAAATTGTTTTGAGAAGTTGGCAACAAGTTGGCGGCTTGATGAGAACTTTAGCATTTGTCGATCTTTAGCTGATCGTTGAACCACAGACAGACAACAGATCAGCATGCTCATTACCATCATCATCATCATCATCATCATCATTAACATGATTATCATGTACATCCTCATAATGAAGCACATAGACAGCCAGACGACAATTTTGGCCCTCTGCCAAAACTCTTCGAAAAACTCTTCCAAAACCAACAAGTAGCTCCAGTTGCAGTCTGCAGCCAGAGAGACCCAGACATAGCACATATATCTATATATATATATATCTATAACTATATCTATATTCATCTGTTCATGTATAGATAGATAGCTATGGCGTGCCTGAAAATTAATTGGAGTTTGTCTGCATTCTAATTGGACTTTGCAGGCAAATCGAACAAAATTCTCGAAAAAACCAGCTGCAATTTTGATAGCCTCCCCCCCAACACCTACCAGCTTCTCCTGCTACTGTCAGGGATAGTCTTACATATATAAAAAAAATAACCAAATCATTCGCAGAATGCAACAAAAACAACAGAAACAAAAAACAAAACCTGAAGAATAGAAAAAGAAATTCTGAGAAAATGGCATTGCAATTGATTTACATTGACTCGGGGACTCGTCGCTTTGTAAACTTTAACATAATCATATAATCATCTACTCATCTATATAGTCATATATACATATATACACACATATATAGATATATATGTATATATATCTGTAGAATTCTGCGATGTTTTTGCAGCAGCATTTGGTTCGTTTTGCCGTCGGCAAATTTTTGCATGCTTGCATGAAATTCAATACAAACGCAAATATTTATGTACTTACATATATATATATATATATATATATGTGTGTGTAAGTATGTATAAGATCAGAACAGATCTTCCTCTTAGATCGGTATTCCTCTGGCAGAGTGCAATTAGTGCAAAGTGCAGCCAGCGAGGCAATCAATAAAACTAAAACAAGCAAAACCAATTGGCGGCCACGCCCCGTTGAGGATCGCACAAGGAAATGACTAGAGAATAAAACAAAAAGGGAAATAACAACAACAAAAAAGAGAAACAGAAAAACAAAACAAATAACAAATATCAGGCAATAGAATAGAATCTATCGAATAGTCCAGCAACACGGCGAATACACTAACAAAACAAACGAGATTTCAGGCCAAGAAGAAGCCTAGAAAAGTAGCTAAAGAATATGTGTTTATAATCGAAAAGATATAGATAGCTGATAACTGATAAATCTGGCAGATAGTTCTAGTTACTTCAAGCCCAAAAGGTATTGCCAAAACGTTGAGAAACATTCTCAATTTCCTTGGAATTTCGCGGCTTTCAAAAACTGAAGCTAACATTTGCTTAGAGCAAGAAGCAGGCTAGAAAATATCTGAATATTATGTTATACAAATCAAAAAGCTATAGATAACTGAGAATTGATATCTGAATAATATGTTAAACAAATCAAAAAGCTATAGATAACTGATAACTGATATATCTAGAAAGTTATTCAACTTCTTTTGCACTCGCAATTACCAAAAAGTATTTTAAAAACAAGTTTCAAATAACTTTTAGAGACCAAAATTTCTGCTTTCAGAAAGATTTTGTTAACATTTTCTACTAAAACTTGAATACTTAAAGAGTATTCGAAAAGATTTGAAACCTTTTTGTGTTTTAGCTTTTGTTTTTGTTGTTGTTGTGTTCGTTTCTGTTTTTATTTTTGTGGGCATCGATTCGCAGAATTTTAGAGCGAAGCGCGTTCTTAACGAGCATTTGATTTGTTATTAATGGGAGGCGAGTGAAAAAATATAAAGTAAAATACAAATAACAAGTAAAAATGCCTAAGACAGAGTCCACCCGACGGGCAAGTAGCCTGTACAAAAAGCCAAAAGCTTGAGATGAATATAGAGAAAAGTATCTTAAAGAAAAAAGAGCTGAAGCTAAAGTTCTGCAGCTTTTTTTCTACATAAATTTTCTCTGCTTCTCTTTTCTTGGTAATAAAGTTCAAAAATATATCTATCTATAGATGATCTTTCATACCCTCTTTGAGTGGTTGTAGGGTATAAGACCGAAAGAAAAAAACAACAAGCAACTAAGTAAGTTGGCAAATTGTATGAATCAGTTTGAGATATTCGTAATTGTATTCGTTTTGGCATTCATCTTCGCTCTTAGATTGGTTTCTGTTTCGACATAAGATCACTCAAAATGATGTCTGTACTCGGGACGAGTATGGCAATTAGACACAGATCGATTTGGGGTCCGATCTGTAATGATGATTGGAGCTGGAAGTGCTATGAAGTGATCTCATCCGTTGACGATGATCTGTGTGTAGTTGCGGCTTATCAGCGATAAGACGAGGCAACAAGTTGCCAAAAATAGGTCGAAATCTGGGCCATAAATATCATTGACATATCCACGAGACAAGCCCCGATGTTAACGCAAATTGTGTAATCATAAATAACAGCAATAATCCGAGAGATTCGACAGACCAAAATTAAACAAAATTTTCATTTGTAAGGCCAAAAATAGAAGTTTATTAAATAATTAACAAAAAGTCAGGCAGACAGACAGAAAGCGCGGAACAAACAGAGCAAATCTACACCTGTCCAAATTGTTCGACTTTACCTTAAACACTCGAACCCCATACCCATCCCCACCCCACCCCCTACTCGCCTCTTCGATTGTCTTTTAGTCGTATTCATTTCATTTATTGAAGTTTTGTCTCTCTCAAGTACACGCGCCATTAAAATTGGCACCAATTCGAAAAGCCATCAGCAAACTGCCAGATTAACATATTTCTTATATCATTTAAGCCATATATACATATCTCTATATATATATATATATATAATATGATTCTACATAGAAGTAGCGCACTGGCACAAAAAAGCAAAAAAGAAGCTCGAAAAGAACCAAAATTCGTTTCCGTATTTTCGATTGCAAAAAGAAAAAGCGAAAAAAGTTAAAACCCGGTCGCAATGCAATCTATAAACTTGACCTATTAACATGCTAAATATATGAAGCAAATCATAATAATAATAATAGTAAGTTGTAGAAGAAGAAGAAGCAGTCATTGGAGTAAGCAAAAACTGTCATTGATTTTCGCTGAGTTGAAAAACACGAAAAAATAGAAAAGTATCTTCAATAGTAGCCAAAATGCATTGGTAACAGAAAATAAACCAGATACGAATACCCTGCAATAGCAGCAGATGGGCTACACCGACTACCCTAGACACTTTGATCCATAGATGTTGGTTTTAAGCTAAAAGCAAACAAAAGATACTTTTGTATCTTTTGTAAGTAGATTACACAGATTTGATTTGTTGGCTTTCAGTTCTACCTGGTCCGAGTGTAGGGTATCGCAGTGTCCAGTACACGCGACCTTTTCTTGAATTAAAAATGTACTTCCTATTTTTTATTCCCATTTGTTTTTTTTTTTTGGGTTTTTCTGATTTTATTGGGGTACTCGCGGCATTAATCAAATCGAAACCGGTTCGGTTCCTCATGAGGCAGTCACCACCATAAGCCGAAGCCCAAGTCGCAGCACCACCACCACCACCACCATTGGCACCGGCACCACCGGCGCTTGATAGTTTAAAAGTTTATTTCAAATATGGCGGTCCCTGGATATTATTAGTTCAAGCAGGCCATTTGCATATGCCGAAATGAGCATCAGAATTGGAATCAGAATCAGGATTGAGAATCAGCAGGAGCATCAGCAGCCCCTGGGCCGGAGGGTTGTCCTCGGCGGCTAAGCTGTTAGATACACACACGCATTGACACAGATACATATGCGACATATACACACACATATAAAGATACTCAGATACAGATACAGATACAGATACGGATACGGATAGAGATCAGCGGCGTGTGTCATATAATTTTTAGCGTTTTAAGTGCAATTTGCTGGGCAATGGCAGCGCTGGCAGGCCGAGCAATGGCTAATGAGTCAGCCCAAGGGTTAAAAATCAGAAAAACCACCCACCCACAAGCACACACACTCACACACACACACACACACACACACACACATGTGTGTAGACAAATTCACAACGAATCGAATCGAAACGAACCGAAACCAAAACTGAAACCGAAACCGAATTCTCTTCATACCGAAACGCTCCAATGTGCGAGTCAATCGCTCGATCGCTGGAGATATGTTAATATAATTAAATTAATTTGTCAGCACGGAAATTAAAACCACGCAGCCTCTCACAAAAAAACAACCAAAAAAAAGCCTATAAAAATTAAAAAAATATACTAAAAAAAAAAGTATTTGTATCTTAAACAGGCGTCGGCCCCCAAAGCGACACAAACGAAAACGACACAAAAACTGAAAATCGAACAATTAAACTGTGAAAAAGTCAGGGCGTGGGCGGCGGCAGGGGCGGGGGCGGGGTGTGTGTGTGAGTGTGTGTGTGTGTGCGGGGGTGGGGAAAACTTTGGCTTGCCTCTAATAATGTGAAATAAAAAATCATTTGAAAAAATTATTATTAAAAATTGAGTTCATGAACTGTAAGTATATGTATGTGTGTGTGTGTGTGTGGTGTGTGTGTAAGAGCGATAACTTGCCTGACTCTTGATCAATTTTTATTATGATTATTATTATTATGATTATTACCATTATTCTATAGAGTTTTTGTTGCTTTTCCGGTTAGCTAGACACAGAGTGCCATTAATTATTAATAGCAGCGCAGCGCAGCGCTGCTTTGCACTAATTGAAGCCATGGCATACGATCGCTCTATGATAACTATACGTATTGTCACAATGTGATCATCTTTAGTTCTGCATTAGCTGTCAGCTTTGGGTATAACTTTTTTTTTTTTTCTTTGAGTTCTGGCCATTATTTTTACATCTTCAACTGCTAAAAGGGTCATTTCCAAAAAGCACAAAAGCATTATCCCAAAATGAATGAAAGATATATATAGTACATACATATATGTATGTATGTGTGTGTGTATGTTTGTATATAAATGCTTACTTATGTACGAAATGAAAAGGAGATTCAACGGCTTTTGTGTGTACAACTTAATAACGACTAATTGTCTTTTTATATGCATGCCTTGAGTGTGTGTGCGAGTGTGTGTGTGTGTGTGTGTTGGTGTGCAACTGCAAACCTGTCTTGAAAATCTTTTTAGCTGCCGCCCGGCAACGATTCAGACCAGGTCCCAGTCCCAGACGACGACGACGATGACGTCTGTTCGTCTTTCATCTTCAGTTGTCAGTAATTTGTGCAGCTCAATATATCAGTCGATATCTTATGAGTTTTTAATTTCAGGGGTCTCTCTCTGGGTTTCTCTCTCTCTCTCACTCGCTCTCTCTGTCTGACACTATGTGGCCATCAATTTGATTTCCAGCACAGTTTTTCCCGGCCGGCTGAAAAGGACAAATCGGTTCGAGCCACTCAACTGCTGCGCAGAGGATATTGAATAAAATATCATTTTGTGCACGCCCCTTTCAAAAGAGGAGAAGCACTGAGAAAGCAACAACAACAGCAACAACAACAAGTAAATAATAATAATAAAGAGTAGAAGAGGAGAACCTAAAGACAAGAGTCCAGCTCGGAGTTGATGATGATGAGTTTTGGAGAGCTGCTCCCTTGGCAGTTGGACTCGGAGTCGTCGTATTGGCAACTTTTGTGATCGATACGCGATGCAAAAGTTTCAAGGCACTAAAAAGCCCCCTGCACCCCCTTTTAACCCGCTCCCACTATACACTCCGCTACCCCCCCCTGACGTTTTGAGTAATGACCAACGCCCGAGGAGCGCACATTAAAAAGGAATCATCATTATTGGCAGTTCGGTGGGGGGATCAAGGATTATATGCAGCCCATTAAGACAACACCGTCCACAAATATCTTGCACTCACTGTGCCCCCCCTGTCTCCCCCTCTCACTGTCTGTCTCCTCGCCTCTCTCTTCGATGTCTTTTTCTGCCTGTTTCTGTCTGCGTTCCAATTTTATAGCATTTCGTTTATTTATTATTATTATATTTTCTTCATTTTATTTACTTTATTTTTCTTGTTTTTAGTTTTTTGATTTTCTTTTTCATTTTCTTTTCTTTTCTTTTCTTTTTTTTGTTTTGCTATTTTCGGTTTTTCTGTTTCTTAAATTTTGCATGAAAATTATTTGCACTCAGTTTTACAGTCGTCGTCGACTGCGTTTTTGTCGTGTTTTTACAATTTTTTATTGATGTTTTAATTAAGTTGTTGCTCGCTTACACCCAATTCTCCTACACACACACACACACACACACACACCACACACACACACACACAGCAGCATGTGCATTTCTACCACTTGGAAATTCTCTTCTATCAAATTATTTCTGTTGATTTTTTGTATGGAACCTACAACCCCCCTCCCACCCCCTCTATAGTCCCCCCTCTGCCCTCCCTCTCATGTTGTTTTTATTATTTTTGGCACGACATGAAAATTAGTTTAGAAAATAATTTGCTTTGACTTTGAGTGCTTGTTGCGATTTGCTTCTTTTTTTTTTTTTGCTTTTGTTTTTTTTTTTGCTTTTTGTTTGTTTTCTTTGAATTTTTGTTAGTATTGCGGGCAGAACGCTAGAAGCATGCATAATGTTTTGTATTTCATGTTATTGAAACATTTGATGTGCCGTAACATTGATGTTTATCCAACTTTACCCACACACACACACCACACACACACAGCTATCAGTCTCGTTTGGCGCCAGCGCAAAAAAAAACTCTCATTAAAGTTTCAGGTCGCCTCAGAGCCTTTCAATTCTCCTATAGATCAGCTCTATATACTCAAGAAGTTCCCATGATATATATAGTATATATATCTATATATATTCCAGTCTTCTAATATGTAAATTCCGATCAAGATTGTTGGACACTTAAGCGTTCCTTCAGGGCTGCTGCGAAGCCAAGCCTGGGGCAGAGCCTTTTGAGTGCTCCTATAGATCAGATTTATAAAGCAGTTCCCATGATATATAGCACATACATATATATATATATATATATATATATATGCCAGTCTTCTATTATGTAAATTGCGATCAAGATTGTTTGTGCCTCGAGGGCTGCTGATTAGCCTGGCCAAAGCCAAGCCAAGCCTCGGGCATATCTAATGTGTGTTTCGGCCTTATCAGTTGCTGTTAGCCATTCGGCTTCAATTGGCATTGAGCAAAACATTGAGAAAAGAAAACAGTAAAGCTTCTTCTTTCTCTTCTTCTTCTTTTTGCGCCAACTAAGCCAATTTGCAGCTGGCGGCAATGCTCGTATCACACATTTGGGGCATGCACCTGGGTCCGCAGAGTGTCAAATTATTTGCTTCGCTGAGTATCTTAGCGCTCCTGATGGAAAACTTGTTTCACCCATCTCCCAGCTATGTGTGAGAGAGAGAGAGGGATAGTCTCGTTTGCGACTTGATTAATTTAGTGCGCCATAAGTTGCCAGATCTTTGAAAAGGGCTTCAAATCTCGCGGCTCATCATTGACCAGGGGACGTTCCAGTTTCGGCCTGAGACTTGGTGGTTGATCTACCTCTCGCCCTCTCTCCCTCTCTTTCTATCAGTCGCTCTCTCTGTCTGGACGCTTCTTCAAAGGGTTCGATATCCTTTTGGCTTGGGGTTGCATTGGTTTTGGTTACGGCTTTCAACCCATCGCCCATCACTTTGTCAGTTTGTCAGTTTGTCAGTTTATCAGTTTGTCAATTGTCAGGCGGGCGCGCGTTTTTTTGTGCTATAATTTATCGGCTGTATGCAAATGAGTTTGATTTATTCAATGAGCTGCGCACAATTTTATTTTATGCCCATTAGCCGAGTTATATCAAAAAAATTTCTGTAAATTTCGCTGCCCTTTTTCCCGATTTGGAAAAGTTTTTTTTCAAAAAAAAATGCGACCCTTTTCTTTTTTTTTTGTTTTTTTGCTGGTAATTGTATCTCTATCTGTACAGCTGGCGACTGCGTTGATATCGTCGATAGTTTTGGCTAGGGATTCGGTGTTGCCGCCTGCCGCTTGCCGGTTGCATGCTACAAAGCAAATCATCGCCGCGGCTCATTGCAACGCAACAGACGTAAAAAAATTAAAATGAGAGGAACCAAAAAAACAACAAAAAAAAAGAGAAAAAAAACTAAGGGAAAAACTGAATAAATCTAAAATATATCTGTGGCATATGCGCGATCATTGACAGGGAGCAGGAGCAGAAGCAGGAGGAGGGGGAGGAGGAGGAGGAGGCTGGGGCATGTAAAATAAAAACACATTTATGTGTGCTGTTTGTTCCTGCCTCTGGCTGTGTGTGTGTGTGTGTGTATGCCCCACTCAATCATAAAGCATTGGCAGGCGTAAATCAAATCAAGTAGCAATGCAACAGCCAAGACACACAGAGAGGCAGAGAGGCAGAGCAACAGTTGCCGCTTGCTGCATGTTGCACGCACAGTCGCTCGCTCAGACAATGATTAAGTAGGCAAAATGCACTACTGCCAGCCCCCGCCAGCCCCCGCGACTGCCCGCAACTCTCACTCCAATCCACTTCACTCGACTCGAGTCGAATCTCCTGGCATTCTCTCGCTCGCTTGCTCTCCCTCTGCCCAGTCCCAGTTCCATATCCATTCCGATTCCCATTCCCATTCTCATTCCCATCCCGTACCCATTCCCATCCCATTCCCATTCCCATTCCCGTTGTTGTGGCATTTTTTCCCCCTTTTATGTTTTTAATTATTACCGTACGGCATTTGGCGGCAGCTTGACTAAAACACACACAAGCAAAACTAAAAGTATATACATAAAAGACAACAACTAAGGACAACAACAACAACAACAACAACACTTTGTGTGTAGCTTCATATCAGCATCCAAGTTGTGTGGAACTCGTGTGGAGTCCCCATGTCTCGATGTCGCATTCAGCTCTAACTCCAGCTCCATTCTCCACCTTCATCTCCATCTCCATCTCCATTTCCACTTCCATCCGCCTGTCTCAGTGCCTGACAAGCAAGACTCCATTAAAGCGATCCCTATTGATCTTATAAGCACACAAGGATCTCTTCAGAGCACGATCCTCAACACTAAACGCAACTGATCTCCAAATTCTTTACTGATCTCATGTGATCTACAGAGCTTCGAGTAAAGATCTTCTATCTTATATTATGCTGATCGCAGCGCTTGCTACGATCCTTCGATCTTCAGTCTGAAATCGCGCTGATCGCAGCTGTTCAATCAGATCTCAACTGATCTTATATATTTCTTTCAACTGATCAACTATCTTCTATAAACGATCCTCAATCTTTTATGCCTCACAACTGATCAACGATCTACCATAAACGATCCTCAATCTTATATTTCTCACAACTAATCACCGATCTACCATAAACGATCCTCAACCTTATATTTCTCACAACTGATCAACGATCTTCTATAAACGATCCTCAATCTTATATTTCTCACAACTGATCAACGATCTACCATAAACGATCCTCGAAACTGATTCAACCGATTCTGAAAAGCATTTCTGAAAAAGCTTATGCTATTGATCGAAAGATCTCTCAAGTGATCATAGAAAATAGTTTCAAGTGTTCGATTTAGAACTGAGAAAAAGAACTTGAAGCAGAACGTCAGTCAGCTGGGCACGAATTGATCAGATCGGATCAAATGGGACAGTTCAGATAATGCTATAAAGCAACGCCTACATAAAACGAAGAAATTCTCACACAAAGCCCAGCAAACGGATCGCTTTGCTTTCCACACAGATTTTTCCTTGGCTGCCGTTGATGAACAACATGCTCATTATTTATTTCAACATCATCATGATGATCATGATCAAAATGATCATTATGATCATGATGCTGGCTGCTGGCTGCTGACGCTGCTTTTTGAAGTATGGACGACAAGTTCTTTGACGCTCATCTCTTGTTTTCAATGGCATTTTGTACCGAAAATGATGCTTAAACATATTATGAATTATTATATAGATCAGCTGCATAGATGGAATGGACGACAGATCAGTAGCGACAGCTACTTGAGGCAACTTGAAAATCGCTTGTCCTCCATACCCACCGCCTCCGCCCCCGCCTTCCTCTCCTCTATCTCTTGTCATTTACTAAATACTTTGGTGTTTAGCTGCTCGAACAAGCGGCAACAACAACTGCGAGCGATCAATGTGATCAATCGCGCTTCAATTTTTCTTTCTGCTTCTGAAAGATTTCTTCCTCTCCCCCTCCTCCTCCTCCTCGCAGCCCCTCTTCTGGTTTATCGTCTTCTTTTCTTGTTGTTGTATTTCTGTTTTGTCGTTTCGTTTAGTTTTATATTTTTTTTTCTTTTTTTCATCTTCATCTTCAGCGCTGCCGCTGTTTTTGTCAGCGGAAATCTTTTGTGTGTGGCTCAAGTGGTGCCTCTTGTTATTGTTGTTGTTGTTGTATTATTAGCTAGTTCAATTTTTGTCGGTTGCGGGTGTGTGCGGGCGTTCAGCAGCCTCAGCCTCAGCCGCAGCCGCAGCCGCAGCCTCCAACAAGTGGCAGTTGAACGCCGCTAAGTAGCTCAGATAATGGCAACGCGTAATGCCACACAACTTCCCCCTACAGCCACTCCCCTCTAATAATTGAGTGTCAATTATATACACACACACACACACACACACATATACACACTTACAGCGAGACAGTTAGTGAGTTTTGGTGTTACTTGATGTCAGCTGTTGAGAATATTAGAAAAAATTATAGGCATAAATATTATGCATTTTTTGTTGTATTTCTTTTTGAGGGGGAAGAGAATCTAAAACAACGCACAGACACTCACAATTTTAATGTGTTTGTGTTTTTTCTTCTGGAGACGGAGACTAGGTGGGGGCGGGGTTGGAGACGGCTCTCAAGACGCCTTCATTATTAATTTATGAGCTCGGAAAAATCAGTCGATTCCCATAATACGTAGAAAGGTCTATAAATACGACTGAATATGACTCGATATTAAACCAAATGTTTTCAAATAACGCTAATTCTGCGATATACTCTACAATTCTACAAACTCTACACAGAAATCTACAGAAAATGTGCGAGACTTGAGAGAGTTTTGTTGCCAACCATTTGCTGCAGCTTCAGAAAGATTTCCAATGCTCTGTTTTAGGTCTCCAAATTATACCATAATAGATACTCTAAGCAGAAAGACTCTCCACGTATCTCTACAATGTCTCCAAAATGATCCTTTATACAGCTTTCAAGGAGTTTGGCTGCGAAATTCAGATCTTCACATGCAGCTAGGTGCGAAACTCTACAGAACTTGTCATAATCTGCAATGTAGACTTAACAAGTTAGGTTTAAGACAAAGTCTACAAACTTCGCAAAGTCTCCACATGTGTATAAAACCAATTTCTGGTATAAACCAGGCACCTGACGCATCGCCTTTGCCTTAAAGGATTTGCAGCAAGAACTCTACAAAGTCTACACAAAACTCTACACCAGCTACAGCACAACATAGCAGAACAATTCAACACATGTGCCCACTTTCAATATGCATAACAACAAATTGCACTTGCTTGGCAGCCATCATCGTCCACTCGGGACTCGGGGAGAGGTGTAGAGGGGGTGAGCAGAGGGGTAGGATGTGGGGGGGGAGGGCGACGGCGACTGCAACTGGGGGCATTGTGGAACAGCAGGCTAATAAAAATTTTCGCTTCTGCCATATCGAACGACATAAAAACTGATCGACAACGACAAATATAACTCGGTGACAGTATCGCTGGGTGTGCGCGGGGGTGGGTGGGCGTAGCGGGGGGGAGGGAGGTGATGGGGGTTTCTTTGGGCCGCCGGGCGGCACAAAATAATGTCCACAACTTGCTGTCTGTCTGACATTTGCTTTGCTTTTTTGGTGTTGTTGTAAATTTTAATGATCTGTCATTTCGATTTATTTTATTTTATTTTCGAACACAACGAAACACACACACAGCAGAGACAAAAGAAGCAGCAGTGTGTGTATGTGCGTGTGTGTATATATACGTGCAGGGGCGGGGGCGGGGGAGATCGGTCGATTGCTCGCTCGATCGCTGACTGCCACTTCATAGAGCGCACGTCAGCTGCATATTAAATTAAAAGGTATTATATTGTACTAAATATAGAGAGAGAGAGAGAGAGAGAGAGAGAGAGAGGGAGAGAGAGATAGCATGTTGTGCATGTGCTGTGACAAAAAGCGACTGACAGACAGACCGAGAAATCCCACAGTTCGATAAAAATATCCAACACACATCGATAGAATGTGAATTTCAATTCGAAAAATGAGAATGAAAAAGTGAATTTGAATTTGAATTTGAATTTGAAACCAAGTTCTCAGTTCAGTTCTTTTGGCCTTCCGAGTAGCTTGTATCAATTTGGCATAGTTTCGGTTATTGAGGGAATGGTAATGGGCATATCTACAGCCAACGGGGGGGGGGGTTCTACGGGCGGAGGGGCTGGGGGTTCAGGCCCCATTGTGTTCGGATCGGTAGCGCTGGGAACTAGAGCGCATTGCTGCTATTGTGTGTGTGTGTGTGTGTGTGTGTGCTGTGTGTTGTGTGTGTCATTTGCTTTTTTCACATGCACATAAACACACACACACACACACACTTGCATGCATAATATAAATATATTTATGTATACTTATATTGTGCGGCTTTTAATTTATTTGTTTTTTTGATTTCACAATATTTCGATCGACCAAGAAAATAAATTTTACCACATAAATTTGTGTTTTTTTTTTTAATTTTATAATTTTTTTTTTTTATTTTGATATTTGTTTTTGGTTTTCAGTTTTCAGTTTTCAGTTTTCGGTTTTCGGTTGCTCGTTGGCCGAAAATAAAAATTTATTGAAAATCTGCCATGAGACACAAAGCGAAACAAAAGAACGCAAAGTTGTCATAAAATTTTATAAGTCTTCAACTTGGGATTCTTTGGCCCCCTAGCAAATTACCCATTTTATATGCCCATACGCATATATCTACATCTATATCTATATACATATATATAAGTATATATAGGTATATATAGGTATATATAGCTTCTAGATATCGGCGGACTTTCGATTGCCTATTGGCAAATGTGCACCTCATGCTCGTATCTTATGTGGGTGTTCATTGTCTCTGAGACGTTAATCCCACCTCTATATATAACACTATATATATGATATATATATACATATATGTATGTGTGTATAGTTATATGTGTGTAGAGTTAGTTGTGGCCGCGTCTTGTCAACTTTTTCTATTGCTAATTTCACGATAATTTATATTTCTACAAGCTATTGTTGTAAACGCTGCTCTTGGCACAGATCAACACGCGGGAGAACTGGAAACTTGACTGTTGCCACATATATGGCTAAGAGTGTGAGGATCAAGTTATGCTTAGGCAATGCAGCTGATGATATAACTACACCAGAGGTCAAACTTATAGGTCAACCTTTGGAATCTTTCCTTTTGCTTCAGTTTCGAATTTCAAGCAGTCTTTCAACTCCTTCAAATACCTTTTTTAGCCACTTTTGTTAGGAAATACTCTTTGATTTATATTTGGGCATATGGTCACACCTTTTCTGTTTGTAGTTTTCGCTAGGGTGCCTCAACTATCAGTGCATACCCCTACCTTTTTGTCTAACGCGCATTATTAGCTGCTCGCCACACGCATTTGGGTTTCATTAAACGTTTAATAGACCATCAAACACATTCGTGGCATTTATCAGAACCCACACACACGCACACATACACATCCTTACACACACACTTACAGATTTATAGGCATGCCCCTGCCCAACCCCCTCCCCTCCCCCGCCACTTAATGTGCTCCAATCATAATTGGCAAGCACTGATAATGCGACCCTCCTTCAGAGCGCACAACCAACCCCAACTACACACACACACACACACACACACACACACACACACATGCTCCCTCACACTGTCCTTTAATTATGAAATAATGTCAAAAACGTTGTCTAAACGCAGCTCCCTTCCCCTCTTCTCCCTCCCTGAGCCGAAGCCCTGAAGAAGTTTGCGCACTTTTAATTGCCTACAATTTTTGGCATGTGTGTGCGTGGTGTGCGTGGTGTGTCTAGTGTGTGTGTGTTCATTAGTTTCTGGACTCTGTTCAGCTAGTTATCGCTAGCAAATTTCTATTGAATCGTAGCCCCGGACTGCCAAGGGTCGCTCCCGAGGCGAACAGTTTACGAGTTTTATGGGCTCGTATCCATTATGAAGTCATAATTTCTGTCATATCATGCGGACGCCTCGTTTGGGCCTCACTCACAGGCGATCGGTTGCCGCTGATAAGCCAGAAGGCCGCTTTTACCAGGAACAACAAGTAGCTAACAACAACTCGAACAACAACAACAACAACTTGAACAGCAACTCAAACAACAACAAATAGAGAAACACTTGAAGCGGCTGTCAAGACGCAGAGTTTAAGTGTTTAATTTGAGGCAGCGTTGCCAGACTGTCAGCTGCAGCAGGTCTTTTGATAAGTCATTAACCCTTTTGATGCAGCCACCCACACACACGCACATTGCTAGTGTGTGTGTGAGCGAGACAAAGAGCCAGAAATAGAGATAGTAATAGGCACATTAACATTTTTGTTGTTGCTGTTGTTGTTGCCGAAAACTATGCCAAAAACTTTCAAGGACATGTGCAGCATACACGCAGCAGCAACACATGCGTTTTGTGGCTTTTTTGAGAAACACACTCACACACGCAGCTAGACAGACGCACACACACACACACACACAGAGACTGCGCCTAAGTTGCTGCTGTGATTTTTGTTTCGCCGTCGTCGCCGCAAAACGTGCGTAATTAAAAGTGTGTGCGTGTGTGTGTGTGTGTGTGAGTTGGCTGTCGCACTCGCACACAACAGCTAGTATTTAAGTCTTTAAACTATGCACACACAAACACACACACACACACACACACGCACACACACACAAAGAGCTCCAGTTGTGCAGCCAAAATGTGTGCTACGAAAACAGTTTTTGGCTTTTGCCTGCGCGATTTAAACTGTTGCTTGTTGTGTTAAAGCCTGTTAGAGTAGGCTCACACACACACACACACACACACATACAGACACTTATAGCAGAGAGTGGCAGAGCTCTGTTAGTCGCCATTTTTGAAGCTCAAGGACGTGGGCCACGTTTGCTGCCTTTCGACTGCCTTTTTTAGACGCCGCCTACAATTGGCTACTAAGTTTAAGACAGCAGGCAAATGCCTTAAAAATATGTTAAAATCTGCCACACACACACAATGTCTGTCTGTATGTGTGTGTGTGTGCCCCTCTGTATTCTCTACTTTTTGGCAGGCAGTTTTTGCGACTAATTTTGCTACTTTTGCTGCCAACAAAAAGAGCAAAAGAGCGAGAGAGAGAGAGCGATAGATTGTGTAGTGTGTGTGTGTGTGTGTGTGTGGGTGTGGGTGTGGGTGTGGGTGTGGGTGTGCTTCCTGCCGCCCACAAGCTGTGTGCTTAATTTACTTCTTGGCTTGTGTTTGTGCGCCTGACGCTATGCTACACAAAACTTGACGTCGTTTTTCCCGCTTTTCTTTAAATTTAATTTCTTTGCTAGTTTTTCCCCCTTTTCCTTCGCCGCAGCTGTTGCGGCTGCTGCTCAGCTGCTCAGCTGCTTAGAATTTTCATTATTGTTTGTTGTCTGAGGTTAGTTTTTCACTGCCGACGCCATCGTCGACGTCAACGTCAACGTCGTCGCCTTTTGGCACAATTCTTCGGCTGTGCGCCGCCTTTTTACTGCCGACTTTAATTAGAACATTTTGCACACTGACTGCTGACAGTCTGTGTGCCAGTCTCTGTTCTCGTTGCTGTTGTTGTTGTTTTGTTGGGGCAACAGTT
This sequence comes from Hirtodrosophila trivittata, assembly GCA_035045065.1. Classification (NCBI taxonomy): domain Eukaryota; kingdom Metazoa; phylum Arthropoda; class Insecta; order Diptera; family Drosophilidae; genus Hirtodrosophila; species Hirtodrosophila trivittata. The sequence continues at coordinate 2,800,883 of JAWNNK010001028.1, read as the reverse complement.
GGGCAGCTTTAAGCCAAATATAACAACTTCAAGGTCTCTCTCCGTCCGGCCTCTGCCCCCTCCTCTGCCTCCTCCTCCTTTTGCTTTTATAATCGCATTTGAAATTGTTGCAAACTCTAGCGGCATCTGCCTCTTGGGCTGAACCCTTGTGTTTAGGGCTTGAATGTCGCGCTGCATGGGGCTTACAGGGTTAATTTCTTGCTGTGCTTAACCAAGAAATGCCAACACACACACACACACACACACACACACTCAGACACACACACGCTTCAGCCGCGCGTCCGGCATTCGCCCAATAAAATTCTGCCGCAAGAAATGCGAAAAAGTGTTGAGAATTCGACGCCTTTAAGCTATTTTTACAGCTGATTAATCAATATTGAAGCACTATATAAATATATATATACATATATACTAATATGTTCCCTCTCTCTCTCTCTCTGTTTTCCAGGTATGTTTGATGTCTCTCTCTAGCTCAGTGTAAAGCATTTAAAACTAATCGTAAGTAAGCATAATATACAATAAGTTCCCCCGATAGTCGCACAAACTCGATAGAAGCAACGATTAACTATCGATAAATTATCGATAAGTCATTTAGGAAGCTTTCTGTATAGGAAATACCAGATAAGAAACATCTTTTATCGAACAACTTCACTCGATTTGATTGACAGATTTGCTTGACAATTAGTTCCTGCCATTGATTGATATATTATCGCTGTGTTATCGATTAATCAGCAGCCGATAGACAGCACGCTATTGATACATGGGAATTCCGCACACCTTTGACACCAGCGAAGGCACAAACAGATTTAGTCCCACAAAAAAATAGAACCAGAATCCCAAATGCTCGAATACCTTTGGCCCCCGCCTCCTGTTGCTGCCACCAGAAATAGATGCCGCAGCGTGTGAAGTTGCATGTTGATGATCATGTCACAACAACAACAACAACAAAGAGCTGCCTTTAATTAGGCAGCGACAGCAGCGGCGGCGGCGGCGGCTGCGTCTGCGCAATGTGCAACCCCTGGAAAGGAAGTCGAAGTGGAAACACCGAGTGTGGGAGCAGCAGTTGCAGGGGCAGGGGAGCGCTTGCAGAGGGGCAGAAGTTGCCACAGATTCTTTTTTTTATATATATTGTTTTCCGTGTGTGTGTGTGTGTGTGTTGTCTTCTGTTCCGTTAAGTCCACATTTTGATTTATATGCACGCCCGCGCATCGTTTTTTTTTTGAGTCTTCGATTTTATACAACATTTTTTTAAATCTATATCTTTGTGCATATATAAGTGTGTGTGTGTGTGTGTGTGTGTGTGTGTGCGTGTGTGTTGTTTTTTATTTTGAGTTTTTCGCTGAAATCTGCGAACCGAACTGAACTGCGAAATCAAATTAAAAGCAGGCAAAACGCATCATTTGCAGTGCTCCGGCTTCATTGTACCGCCTGCCCTTATGATCGCTGCTCAGTGCAGCTAACCGCCCCACGCACCCCTTGCCCTGGTACTAGTTATTTGCTTCCCCTACGACAGCAGTGGCAGTGGCAGTGTGGCACTGTGACTGTGCTACCGCTGAGGCCTCAAAACTATGGACGGATCCCCTTCGGAGGCATTTTTAATTTGAATTTCCGTTGAGCATAAAAATCTCATGTGGCGGTGGCAGAGTGAATTGTCTGTGTGTGTGCCAGTGTGTGTGTGTGTGTGTGTGTGTGTGTGCCTAATAAATCTATAAAGTGGCAAACGCAAGTACACGCATTATTACTTTGATTTTTTATGATGAAGACAGGAAGCGTCGACGATGACGACGAGTCGGAGCCAAAGTCGGGGCTGCCCACACAACGAACTATAAAATTGTATCTGAAGCTGTAGACAAAAGTATCTCTCAAACTGTATCTGTATCTGTGACTGACTGTCGACTGTCGACTGTTGCTTTTGTTTTGCGCGTCGCGTCGCGTTGATTGCTTTGATTTGACTCTGACTCTGACTCTGGATCTGGCTCTGAATCTGAATCTGAGTCTGCCTTTGGATTTAGCTACTGCTTCAGCTTCAGCTTCAGCTTTGGCTTTGGCTTTGGATTGCTTTCAATTTATTTTTGACTTCCGTTTGTTCTACATTGACATGAAGAGTCGCCTCGTCGCCTCGTCGACTCGTCGCGTTCAACGCTGCCACAAATCGAATTCAATTAAGTGGCTTTCCGCCGCCACGTCCGCTCTCCGGTTACTAACTATCCAACTGATTTACCAGTTAAACGCAACACTTTTTCTGCCTCTACATCTTTCCCCCTTCCCCCGCTTCCCCCGTTTCCCTCTCTCTGCTTTTTTGGCCAGCCAATTGATCAAACTAATGATTATTATCTGACCGTACCGGGAACCGTATACCCCGAACTCTCCATAGACCGAAGCGGCAGCAGCAGAAGCTGATGATTTAACTTGCGATAGTTGTTAAACACCGGATGTTTAGCTAAGATCATAGATGAGCACAAAGAATAACACACACACACACACACGCACGCACACCTCGAATACAAATGTATCTACAGCTCTGCCTCTGCCTCTGCCGATCGCTGAAGAAGAATTTGCTTAAACAGAAGAAAAACTTTAATCAATGCAAAACAAATCTTCAAATTCGTGTTGACAATTTCCGATTAACCAAGAATATATATATATATATATATATATAGAATCATAAGTCGAGTATCTTTGGAGTTTAAGCCCAGTTAAGAGTTCAATCTCTTGGTTCAGTGACTACTTGACTCGATTTGATTGTTCATCCTTTGAGTGTTCTTACATAAATAGAAAATACTTTCAGTTATCTTAAGCAGGGGGAAGGGGGGGACAGAGATAGCTTAAGAAAGGGATAGGTATATATTAAATAGAAGGCAATTTATTGCTAGTTGCTTTCTATTCACATAGCAATTCACATGTGTGTGTGTGTGTGTGTGTGTGTTGGTGTGTGTGTGACCGCCTCCTTTCTATATACAAATGGCTGAAAATCCTGCGCGCTCGAAAAAGAAATAAATTTTTTTCTTATATGCCGCGTTTTTCCTCTTGTTGTTGTTGTTTTTCTTGTTGCTCGATTTTCATTTCAGCTAACGCGCGCAATCAAGAACAGGAACGAGCAGCTACTACTCCCAATCACACACACACACACACACACACACACACATAGAGACATAGAGCCAGACACGGAGAGCAACTCAAAGCTTCCTAGCAGTGCCCCTACCCAGCGCCTTTCCGCCCCAGCCCCCCTTGGCTCCAACTCCGGCCACCTCTTGAGAGCTTTTCGCCATTTTTCCTGTCTTTTCTTTCAATTTTTTTCATTTCGCTTGCGTATTTTTATATACATATACACACATATATATATATATATATATTTTCGCTCATTTCTTTTGCTTTTTACACATATCGAGAAATATCCTTGAACCGAAATATACGGCTCCTCCTACAGCCACCCGAGAGCCCCCACGTCGTCAGCTCCTCATCCTCATTATAGCCCATCATCCCCCCCGCTCCACACTCATCCAGCCTCCACCTCGTCCTACCACCCTTCACACAGAAAATCTATACACATTCGACGAGCGTCAGAAAGAAACAGCAGCCGGCCATAAAAAATAAAGAAAAAAATAAAAATAAAAAGATATAAAGGAAAAAAAAAAAAAGAGGAGACGAAACCCGAAAGTGAAGATGGAATAAAATAAAGCAGCAGCTGAATGAGAATCAGAGATAGGCAACTGCTGGGTGGAGCAGGAGCAGGATCCGGAGGAGAAGGCACACACACACAGTGGGGGGGAGGGGTCGACTAGGGAGCGCTTTGGGGGCTGCCAAAGAAATACAACACACAAAATATAAAGGAGAAGAAGGAAGGAAAAAAAGAATAAAATAAACTCCCGAACGAAACGAAACTCGGATAAAAATAGGGAGCGCATAAAAATTGGCAGCAGTTTGGGTACCCTGGCGGGGCAGACAGCGTCGCAGACAAGCGAAACCCCTCAGCCCATCCGACCCATCCGACTCCTATCTATCCACGTACCTCCCATGCCGCCCCAGCGTATTCGGTGCTCTCCGAGCCACGCCAGAGCAGCCGACAGGGGGTCGCTTGGTATGGGCTGATGGGGTGAGGGGGCGAGGGGCTGCCGGGAGCGTTGAGGAGCGGCTTTGGCTGCTGCGAAAGCTACTGCTGGCATCGTCTCGGCTGAAACGACAAATGTGAAAGGACATTGTCGTCGTCATCGTCATCGTCATCCTTCGTCCTGCCACAGACTTCTGCTCGTTATTACCGACGACGAAGTTACAATCATGTTCGGTATAAATGCCACAAGGATGAGTCTGCCACTGCCGCTGCCGCTGCCGCTGCTGCTGCCACCACCTTCTGACGCTCTGAGTGCGTCGACACCGACTCAACGACTCGACTCCAAACTTGGGCACAACCGAACGGCCCACCATGCCCATTATCCTCTTAGTTATCCCTTTAGGCCAGGACGACGCCTTCTATTGGCAGGTCTTCGTTCCTTCTATGCTGCATTTGTGCAACGACTCAGCAAGTAGCATATCGATAACTACCCAAGTTATCGATGAATATTGATAGTCATAGATTCATGTAGAGCTAAAGTTATGTAGTGGAATCTCCTAAGCCTTTCCACAGGATCAGTCGTTTTACACCTTGCGAAAGGTATTTTACGATGCGATTCTATACAGTAGTACTATATATATATATATATATATATGTAATCTGGGATATATCTTGTATATATTTGATGTGATTCAGATAATATGACTTACCGCAGATCTCTTTATCTTCAAGGTTGTCTTTCTTCAAAACTGAAAAGAAGAGTTGTAGAAATGTTACGTATTTCTATATTTAACTTCAACTTTTATGGCTTATCGATTCATATACAATCTATATATATATAAACAGTGATATATACTATATATATACCCTGATCTTAACTTATACTCATTGATTAACATTGGATTATTTCTCAAAGAGACTCTTTCAACATCTTTTTCTTAGAGAGTCAAAAAGTATCTTGACTCCTCGACCTTTTCCATAGTTCTGAGCATCAGCTAGGAATGGATTAGGATAGAGCTTTTGATTCCTCTTAAATCATTGCTATATCGCAGACTTTCTTATAAGCTGTGTGCATAGTCTTAGCACAAACTTAACTAAGATTCTTAATTAAGTTAATTTCCCAAAAGTTTCCAACTGCTTTTCTTCGGAATCTTGGCTTGATTTCAAATAACGCTTAAGAGCTTTTCAATATCTAATCACATGCCAAAAGGTAACGACTTCTACTCTTATGTGCATGTGATGCCCAGTTAGACACACATACACACACACACGTACATAATTATATACATATGTAAGCGTATAGGTGTGTGTGTGTAGAGTAGAAGTAGTTGTAGTTTTGCGAGTAGTTTTTAGCTTTTGCTTTCCTTTTTTTTCGAATTCAGACGCGCCCCAATGTCCTTGTGTGTGTACGTGTGTGTGTGCACGTGTGTGTATGTGTGTGTGTGTGTGTGTGTGTAGGGTTCTATATGCTCCTGCTGCTGCCATTTCGTACGTTTCGTTTCGTTTCGATTCGTTTGCTTCGGTATTTATCGACCAATGATATTGGAAATATGTCAGAGATGCGCACAAGGCGCCGGCATTCGCTGCGCTCGGACCCCCTCAACCACCCCCTCCCCCCTATATAGCTCCCAATCCATACGCCATCCAAGCACCCTCTCGGCCATCGAACTACCTACCTAGCCCTAGCTGGTAGCAGCCACAGCCACAGCTCCAGTTCGGCTCCTGGATATGTGTATGTGTATGTGTGTGTGTGTGTGTGTGTGTATGTGTGGTTTGAATTTGGGGTGTGGGGAGGGGGCTTGAGGGGGATGGTCGTTGGTCGGTCGCTCGTTCGACGGTCGGTGCGCATCGATTCGTTTTTGAGTGTTGGGAAGCAAGTTGGAGTTGCCGTTATTTTCTTTTTTATATATGTACCATACATATGTATATTCGCATATGTGTGTGTGTGTGTGTGTGTGTGTGTGTGAGTTAGCATCCCTCACACACACACATACGTAGTTAGCTTATACGCCCCTTTGCGCCAACTTTGCTGCTGCTGCTGCCAGCGCTGACAGCGACGTCGCAGCTGTCGTTTACTTTTTTTTCTGTGCCATTTTGATTGGAAAATCGCACGCAATTGGAAATTTTTGCTATTGGCTGTGCGTTCGATACACTCACACAAGCACACCTACACACACACACACACACACACACACGCACACATACATTGTATATGGAGCGTTTGGGGCTTGGCAGAATTCTTGGCGCTCGCTCGCGCTCACATTATGGAAAATCAATCAGCAGCAACAAAAAAAATTACAAAAAAAAAGTATTAAAGAAAAACAAAAACAAAAAGAACTCAAACTCATGCGGCGACGGCGCTGCAGCGCTCAGGCATTGCACTCGCTAGCGCCCTCTCTGTCTCGCACTCACATTGCACTTGGCCTGCAAGTTGTGCCCAAGAAACTGCAGGCAACAGCAACAGCAACAAAAAAAAAAATAATAAAAATAAAAATAAAATAAAATAAAATTTTAGTGGCTGCTGAGCGAAAGCACTCGAAAATCAAGCTCAATACAAAACGGGCCATTGAGTGGAATGTGAGGCGAGCGTGTTGGAGAGAGCGAGCGCGCCTCAGTTGAGCCATTGAGCCACAGCGAACGTTCGAGCGAGCGTGCGAGCGAGCAAGCGTTCATGTTACGCTCTTGAGACACCATTCAACCAGTCTGTGTGTTATAGAGAGAGAGAGAGAGTGTGAGAGAGCGGGCCCTGTTTAGCTGCAGCTGATAAGACACATACGTCTCTCTGCATGTGTAGCTGTGTTTGTGTGTGTGTGTGTTGGTGTGTTGGTTCAATGTATGTTCGATACGTAGAAGCAGAGCAAATGAATGAAAGAGGCGCACACACACACACACAGCGTTGGGTGCGGGACAGGGCGGAGCGTTGTGCGGCAGGGTAGCTGACGGCATTGCAGGTTCGACAGTCCCCTGCACTCAGAGCTCAACTGAACTGAGCTCAGGCTCAGGCTGAGTCCGTTCTTTGGCGAGGGGTCGTCGTCGTTGTCGTTGTCGATGTCGATGTCGTTCAACGACGCCCGCTCTTTCGCTCTTTCTCTGTTTCTCTCTCACTCTTACTCTCTCTTCGACTGCGTCGCCGTCATCATGAACATCATATATAGATAGATTTTTAACAAACCTGATTGGATGTTATTGACTGGCGCACACACACACGGCCACTTGTGCTGGCTGATTCGTTCGCCTCTCCATACATACGTGTAACAGTGTGTGTGCGATTGCTTGTGTGTGTGTGTGTGCCTGTGCACCGTACACATTGGCAGCTTTGGCCCGTTGATTATTGACATGCACCCCCCCCCCCCTACCCCCACTGACCAAAAGACCCACCGTTAAGTGGTCGATCAGAGAAAGGGACAGAGACGGCAGTGGCAATAGGGATGCGGATGGTTATGGCTTTGGCTATGGAATTGGGAGCCTTGCGGGCGGCGCCAATGAACACAACTTGTGCTTATACATATATACATATGTGTACGTGTGTGTGCATGTGTGTGTGTGGGTTTTAGCCAAAAGTTTAGCCATGCTGGGAGCTACAAATGGTAAACTATTTTATGAAATTCAAGCAATATTTTTATTCTCTAGTCCTTTAGGTTTTTTTTCTCTAGTTTGTTGAATGCATAAAGTTATTCTTAGCCAAGTTTGAAGCAGGATTCTTAAGCTTAGCTTAAGGCTTTAAGTAAATGGATTATGTGAGATGCAAGAATCATTTTATTAATTGCAGATAAACCTAAAATGATCTACAGGAATGTCTCTCAGAGATAATTAACAAATTGTTAAGAGATTATAAAGATTTGAGGTTAGCTTTCAGCCGAATTGGTTGTATGTTAACGGCAGTAAATGTAATTCAATTGATTGCCAACTCAGCTTGAGGTGAGTGCGTGTAAATGGTCACACATAAGCACATAAACACGCACACACACAGACGCAGACACGCACAGGCGACGAGGCCAAAAACCAATCACAAGTCGTTTCGATAAAACCAACACAAGCGCGTCCTGCTGTGTATATGGCAAAAGGGCCCGCTGGGGCAGAGGCAGGAGCCGGGGTCGAAAAGGCGTTGCCAATAATATTGAAAGCAATCTATACATATAATATACGTATGTATATAAAGCACACACACCAATACTCTGTGTGTGTGTGTGTGCGTGTGTGTAAGGTTATGTACATGTGCGAAAGGTTAACAGCATTTCCTCTTGCTGCCTCCAACGCTGCCGCAGTCGCTGCCACTGCTGCTGCCACTGCCACTGCCAATGCTAGTGCCGTTATTTTTTTCGTATTGGCTCCCTACACGCACACACACACACATAGAGAGCGTCGCTCAATCGTGCGTCGCGTTCGCCCAATCGAATTCAATTGACGCTCAATTTTTATGTGCTCCGAACGAACACAAAAAAATGATTCACCTGACGCGCGCCCACTGGCTGCCAATACATTTGGCAAAGAGGAAGAAAAACCAGCACAGCAACCCCCTCGGCTCCAACCCCCAACGAACTCAATACATTACCCCTACCAAGCCCGCCCCCAGCCGAACGCCACACAAAACATAAAGAGCCACCCAATAATCATCGACGCCACTTTACCCCACCAGAACCCAAAACCAATCCAATCCAATTTCATATACATGTCTGTGTGTGTGTGTGTGAGTGTGAGCGTATTTTTTTCTATATATATATTATTACTTTTTTTTATCCTCTTTTCGCGTCGGGTCGGGTCGCTCTCTCTGGGCGCAGTTGTCGTCCTTTTCTCCCTTCACTCGCTGCCAGCAGCCGAACGGGCGCATGTATTGAATTTTTATAAAAATGAGTGGGGAACAAAATCAGCAGGCAGACAGCCATAAAAACGCCAGCGCCACTTTCACTCGGCTCAATGCAGCAGCAGCGGCAGCAGCAGCAGCAGCCGCGGCAACTGAGAGCAACATCAACTTTGGTGGCAGGCGCAAGTAGCGCCTTAAAGCGTCGTCTTAAAGCTGACAAGGAACATTTTTTCTTATTGTTTTCTTATGCATAGAGGGGGGGAGCCAGGGGGGCCAGGAGGGGTTTGGGGTTTGAGAGCGAGAGCGAGAGCGAGAGAGAGAGAGAGCGCCTAGGCGAGTTCTGGTGGTTGCCAAAAAAAAGTAAGAAAACAAAAGAGAAAAATGTAAAAAAAAACGTAATACATACCAACATCGATTTCGATTGGGAAGCCATCAACGGCAGCAGCGCCAGCGCCAACGCCAGCGTCAGCGCCAACGCCGGCACCCCAGCAACAACAACAACAACAGCAACAGCAACAAGAGGAAGAGGAAGAGGGTCGGGATGCCGCTTCGTGCGTTTCATATCGTGTCGTCGTGTGACTGCCCTTCTCTGTCTTTCACTCTAGCTCTCTCACACACACACACACACACACACACACGCTCTCAGCGCCCTTCGTCGGGTTTTAGCTTCCTTTTTTTTATATTATTTTTTTTCTGTTGTTGTTGTTGTTGTTGTTGCTGCTGCGTTTTTGGGGGCATTGAATTGAAGGGCGGCTGCGACAGCGACTGCTTTGGAGCTGGGGGGAGTCTTGTATTTGGGTGGGTTGGGCAAAGGTTGACAAGTTTTTGCGCCCAACCAGCGTTGAGTAGGATAAAGACTGGGGGTTGGGGCTGGGGGTGTCGGGAGGCGTCAAGCGTCAATATATATTATATACATTTGTAGGGAGCGAAAGGAATCAAAAAAAAACAAAAAAAAAGATGAAGAAATGTAAAACCAAACAAAAAGAGAGAAACGCAGAAAAGCAAGAAAGAAATGTAATCAAGTGCACACGTACACACACACAAGCACACTCGAGCGCACACACACACACACACACACACACACACGCGCTCAATTGTATGTATAAAAATAGTAGCATGCTTTTAGGTGCTAAGCAGCGCACTCAACAAGGCAGGAGTCGGATCTGAACACACAGTCTAACTCTCCCTTTATGTTTCAGTGTGTGTGTGTGTGTGTGTGTTAGTATGTGTGTGTGTGTGTGTGTGTGTCTCATGTTATTTATGTCATTATTGAATATGCGTTCGAGGCGCAGCCAACCCAAATCCAGAGATGCCAACAGAGCCAAAGCGAACAGCTTAGACATGTGTATCTCTGTATGGGATACACACACACACACACACACACACACACACACACGCATACAGACACAGAATGAGTCGAGTCTCAGCAGCAGGAAAAGCTTCAGCTTATGTACAGCCAGGACAGAGAGAATAACACACACACACACACATTTATACATATCTTATGGCATGCGTTTTTATGCTTATTCGATTTTATTCAAGTGCTCACACACACACACACACAACACACACAACACACACACACACATCGAGAGATAGAGCGTCGCTTGGAGCATCAGGATTTGCTGCTGCTGCTTTCTTCCATTCAGTTTGTCAATCCCCCAGCCCCCACCCCCGCCCACCCTGTTATCCCATGGCTCCCTTGCCGACTGCGTTTCCGATTTCTTTTCACTTGGCAGATTTTTCTTTTGCTTTTCATTTCTCGCTTTTTTTCTTTGCCTCATCGTTTTTTTTCCCACTTGTGCTCCGCCCCATTTTATTGTAGGGATTTTGCTTTATATACAGATATATATATAGATATATATACATATGTATCTATACATAAACGGTCGCTCAATATATGTATAGATATGTACCTATATATATATATACATAGATATATATATATATTTATTTCTTCTCTTCCTCCTTTCGGTTCATTTTTTTTATTATTTTGCGCTTCGGTTTTTTGGTATTGGGCGCTGGCCACTGCCCGAACTCGAATCCTGATGCCAAGCACTTTCCCTACACATATATATATATATATATTTATATGTGTATGTGTGAGTGTGTGTGTGAGTATGTGTGTTTATATTATTGGAAGCTGTCACTTCGCATTGGCGTAAAGTTTAACAAAAATTGGTCGCTTTTTGGGGGTTCAATATGTGCTGCTTCTTATATGAAAGTACTCTCAACTCTCCACGCTTCAATTCTCTCCACAGCCTGGAGAAGACTCTTCAATTATAGGCTAAGACTAGTCTTCTCTGTCATCTATCGCATTCTTCACTTTTTTCTTTAGTCTCCACAACTCTTCGTTAGAAGTCCAAGCACTTTTCCTCACCTTCTTCAATATCTGAAGTAGTTTTCCATTCCTGTGGTAAGTCTCCACCTCTAAAAGCTATATATCTTTCTAGATATTTCAGGCCATATAATGACAATCTCTACACAGCTATTACGCACAACTTTCAGAGAGTTTTGGTCTATCCATTTATAAAGTAGCTCAAGGTTTATCACATCCATCAGCACTTAATAGCTAACTAGCTGACGCCAATGTCTAACCGTATCTATAGCTTATGTACACAGAATATGTATATGTATTAATATATAGCTGGCCGATTTCCTCCTAATCATTATATGATCCCTTTTTATATGGCGCACATAAATCTTTCAACATGTTTAGTCAACAACTAAACAATTTATGACAATTGTGCGCGATTAACTGATACACCGAGCTCTATATATCTATCTCTATATCTGGTACAACTACCTATATCTATATCTATATCTATATCTTTGTCTTTGCCTATAGACTTCTACTTTTTCGAAAAATATAACGAGTATCTTTCTTTTCTTTTTCGGGGGGTAGCGCTTATCTGGTTCATCCGCTTATTTATACACCTATTTGTTTGAACACTAAGCGCTCATTCCGTATATATATATATATATTTTATATATAAATATATTTATATCATGGTTAGATAAGGAATCTTATCTTTATATATACTATATAGTTGCCTATAGCAGGCCGTATCTGCAAATGAAAATGTATCTTTATCTATATTTGTATCTGTATCTGTTTCTGTTGAAATGCCTTCCCGCTGACGTCGTGGCCAACCAATAGACAGTAATCACCGGGCTTTGGTTTATTTGGTTGGTTGACTTGACTTGACTGACTTGATTACGTCTCTATATAAATATGGCAGCTATTTTCTGGCGATATCTTATGCAAACATTCTGTTCTTCTCTCTCTCTCTCTCTCTCTCTCTCTCTCTCTCCATATTCCGCATTTCAGTATATCTTTAGCAATATTTAAACGTCGTTCATTGCGACACACACACCGACAGACTACAACCCAAATGCAGTCTACGTTCTACGAAGAATTCTACATCTATAAAACTTTGCCCCGCTGCCTACCAACAATTTATTTATATTTATGACACTCAAAACACCTGACAGGCCATACGAGAGACCTCTGTACTCTCTACTCTCTAGTTTATAGTTTTAACCTCAACTTTAGTGCTCTGTACTCTACTCTAATTTGAGTTTCCTCTTCTCTGCTCTGCTCTGCTCTGCTCTGCTCTTCTCGGCGCTTCTCAAATCAAATTGATAAACTTTCCGTACAACAATGAGAATGAGAAACAATTTGCCGAGCAGCAAGAAGCATTTAATTTTTATAATTGTGATGATGTTAAAAATGGTTGCTCGCCTTTTTTTCTTTTTTGTTGTTTCTTCTTTCTATTCTATGTGGTGTTAACTAAAATCTACACACGCACAATCATACATACACACACACATACACATAGACAGTAGCTGCTGGCGTTTTATGTACATATTGTATACATATAAAATAATTTTTATTTCTTTTTTGGAGCTTTAGAGATTTGATTTCGTTGTCGTTTATCACAAATGCTGCTGACATGTATATGTATATGTATGTATGTATGTATGTGTGTGTGTAGAAGTTTTCGCGTTCAGAATTTTTTGTTCACTGATTATCTGCATCAGTTGTTAATTGTTATTTGACGCGTTTTAATCAGCTACCGACGTTTCCCGTGCTCGTATCCAAAACGCGCGCTACCGAAACCCAAGAACAAGCTCAGGCTTGTTCCACCATATAACAGTAATAGTACTAGTTCCAGTACCAGTTCCAGTACCAGTTTCAGTTCCAGTTCAAGTTCCCAAAAACGTAAGTTAGATACATTCCATTGTCTACACTCAAGTCACCAAAGTTCTTGGGAAGAATACGACAATCTTCGGTTTTATCTTCAAAAATATTTTATGATGTTTCGAGTATATTTTTCTTCGTATTTTATCAGAGTTAAATTACATTTAATTGAAACTTAGTCAATTAATCTTTATATCAATATATAAAGATGTTACGATCACATTTTCTAATACCTTAGATATATATATATATATTCTCTTCATACTGTGATTACTTTTTATATACTTCCTTCACTTTTATTAATAAATTTGTGCTTTCTTCTCGACTCTTTGCAGGTAATTACAACGACTTTAAACTGAATATAAAACATAATTTGGGCAACTGGGTTAACATTCAACGTGAATCGTAAGTCTTGTTCTTTTTTTTCTTTTTTGGATCTTTTGGGTTCCTTTGTTTGGTCACATCGCGCGAGGATCGAAAGAGGTTTGTCTCCACGCGGAGTCTGTTTAGGGTCTCGGCTTTGGTTCCATAATGATAACTAAAGCGTTCAGTCCCAGTCCCAGTCTCTGCCTTTGCATTCATTCATTTGCGTTTCATTCATGTCCTCATCAATGCGGCAGACACACACACACACACAGGCACACACAGGCACACACAGGCACAACAAAAAATATGTCAAAACTTGTCTCGTCTGCCTGCCATTAGCAGCAACAACAGCAACAACAACGAGGCCCTTGGCAACAAGAGGAAGAGGCAGCAGACAACACGCCCACGCCAAGTAGGCGCAACATCATAATGATAATGATGATGATGATTATGATTGTTATGATAATACGCCTTGCTGCTGATGATCAAGATCATCAGACTTTAAGTTTAAAGCGTTTTCAAGGCTGCTGCAAAAGTGTCTTTTACTTTTTTCCGATCCTTTTTTGCATTTTCTGTGAATGAATTTAACGCTTTTAACTCCTTTTTTTGCAGTTGTTGTTGTTGTTACTGTTATTGTTGTTGCCTGTTGGCGTCACAAGCGTCGCCTTAAATGTAATTTATGTGCCAGTTTACAATAGACACGAGCAGCTACCTTTCCTGGGCAGCAACTCTGATTGCAGCTACTGTGCAGTACACACACACACACACACACAGACGCACACACGCACACTAACTTAGGTTGTTCTCCTCTTCTTTCTTTTTGTTTGAGGGACGCCCCCACACTGCCCGCCTCGCCGCCCTGCCGCCCTGCCGCCCCGCCGCCTGCATTCATTATATGCAAATTTCAATTATTTGCACAAATCAGACGCACAAGATCTGCGCAACAGCAACAACAACAACAAAGACGACAACGACGCATTATTATCATCATCGACTTCATTATGGCAATGCCCCTGGCCCCGCTCCCTAACCCCTCCGCACCCTTCCTTAGTTCCCTGGCCACCGCCACCGCCACCGCCCCCGCTCGACGATCAGCAGGCAAAACGGCAAAACGTTCAATTCAATTTCTGTGGCTCTGTCGGAGCTCGCAGCTCGCAGCTCGCAGCTCGTTTATCGGGCAAACAGGAAGAGCCATAATATAATTTATTGTATTAATGGCACGTCGCATGCCCCGCATAATATTGTTGCCCCAACGCTGACTGCGACGCCAGCATCAGCAGCACCAGCAGCGGCAGCAGCAGCAGTTGCTTACATTTCAATTTCTCATTTCATTGATATGCCAATAGCCAAAAAGCGACTCAAACTCATACATATATATAATTATAATTAAATATATAATATATGTATGTATGTATATGTATGTATGTATGTATTTTTGTGCTCTTTTATTATTAATTTAAACATAAACATGGATTTCCTGTTGCCGACCGATATGCAAAAAGTGTAAAGAGCTTTGACTGATTCCTTTGTTGTTGTTGTTGTTGTTGTCGCTGTCGTTCGCTTTCGATCGAATTTCACAAAAAATTGTGGCCCCGATTCAACATGTGTGTGTGTGTGTATGAGTATGTGTGCGTGTGTGCGGGAAGGAAATTAAATTAAGCTCTTGTCTCGCTTTTAGTTCGTTTTCGTTTTATTGTTTAAGAGGCAAAATGCGTGGGAGCATCGATTTTGATTTGATTTATGCTGAAGGTCAGAGGCGACTCGAATGAACTGAAGACGGGTATGGGATGAGGCACGCCTTACACACGCACACACACCAACACACCAACACACACACACGTAGTTGAACAGTTGCTGCTGTAGACAGCCATGTGGCAGCAACAGCTATGCCGGAACCAGAAGCCGCAAGCCCAGTGTGCCAGTCGCCGTTAGAGCCTGCCATAACACACTCATATGCAACACACACACACACACACACACATACACACATGCTGACAAATGGCAACAATCGCGACGTCTCACAGCAACAACAGCAACAATTGCTAGTGGGAGCCCAGCTGGAAGGGGGATTTGCTGCAACTGACGACAGTTTTGTTGACACAAAAGTTTTTGGCATGGGTTGTGTGTGGTTCGACGAGTTGTCGTCGTCGTCGTCGTCGTCGTGTGGCATTGGAGTCCATGATGTTGCACAAAATTGTGGCATGCATGCCCACACAATGCCACAATGCCACAGGGAGGAGGAGGAGGCAGTTAGCTAAGCTGTTTGTATTACTGTTTAAAGTTAAGCGAAGAGCTAAACGCTTTAATACAAATGTTGAACTAAATTATAGAAAGAATTTCTGGATATAAGATAAAATCTGATCTGAACTTATTTAAGCTTAAGTTGAATTGAAATTTAGGAAAATTCTGAAAAGACTTTTCCTCAAATGTCAACAGAGACCACAATTTTGCAGTCCAGTCTTGGTTGCAAGCACAGTTATGCTTGACTCTGCGGGTCAAGACTTGACGGCACAAGTGAATGCCCTGCAGCTCGTATGACATTGAAAACCACATGCAGATGGCTGAGGAGCAGACAGGAGGAGAGATGGATAGAGGAAGGGGAAGAGAGTCGAGAGGAATTTAAGAATTTTTGGGGTTTTTTTTCTGTGTTTGTTTTGTTGGCCAACAAAATGCGTGCAACATTTTTGCGCGCGACCTGCGCATGTTGTTGACACTGCCAAGAAGGGGTGCCCGGCCACACACACACACACACACAGACACGGGCTAGGGGGCAGTGGGTGGGCTATTCAGGCAGTGGCCACTGCAATTGACACAATTTTCACGGAGACGACAAGGCCGGCTGGCTGGCATTGACCAAGCCGCACGTGGCCGGCTCTGTGTATGATGTGCAGATGATAATGATGATGCTAATGATGATAATGATGATGATGATACACTCGCTGGCCACACACAGACACACACATGCAATTGATTTGTACTTTGGGGTCAGCCAGCAACAGCAGCAACAGCAGCAACAGAATGCCAAACATGCCAACAACGCAAATACCGAAGCAGCAGCAGCCCAGAGACCCAGTGGGACCAACACGCACACATCAACACTTTTATACAGATCTTAGGCTCAGAGGTCAAGCAATCGCTCTGCCTGCTAATTAAGTTCGCTTTTTGCCATTGCACATGAAAAACGCACATCGCTGGGAAGCACCTTTGGCATGCAGTCGCTTCCCACTGGGGAACGCAGCAACAGTTTGCCAGGGCGCGATGGCTACGCACAACATGAAAACCGCAACAGACACACACCCCATACACCATACACCATACACACAACACCTCCTTAACCTACCGCCACACACACACACACACACACACAGAGAGTGTCTGCCCATGCAGTAGCAGCTCCCCAACGCGAATATCTCGTTGTTGTTTTTGTTTTTTTTTTTCCTGCTCGTTTTTCTTTTTTTGTAATTTTCGCGCGCGTGATTTTCGCCAGTTGCCCAGTTTTTTGTGTGTGTGTGTGTGGGCGTGGACGTGGGCTGTGTTTGTTTTTGTTATGTCAAAAAAGAAATGATACAGGGAAACTGGAAAGGTGTTAAGCTACTGGAAAGCAAACACTATGCACTTCTGCTGCAAAGCCCTCAAAGCCGAATCAGGTCAAAAAATTACTTGGGCCTAACCCAAAAGTAAGACGAAATATCAGAGTATAAAGAATAAGCGAACAAGAATTGCCAAGAACAAAAGCCACTCGACAAATGATGATGAGGATGATGATGATCAACACACACAGACAGACAGACAGACAGAGAGAGAGAGAGGAGACACTGCGACTGCTTCTTCTGTCAATTAGTGAAAATCGAATTAATATTGTAATACTTTAATGAAATAATGCATGCATGCAGAGACATATAGACAGACTATAGTATATCAGACATAAGGGGGAAGAACACTGCGACACTGCGACACTGCGACAGTTATTTATGCGGAACGACGAAGATGAATCTCTAGATGTATCTGAATCATGGATGTGCCTCTGTCTCTGTCTCTGTGGCTGTGGCTGGGGCAATTGCCAATTGTGCGTGTGTGTGTGTGTGTGTGTGTGTGAGTGTAGCCAAAACTAAAAGTTGATAAAAATAAACGAGAATAACTCACACACACACACACACACACACACACGTACATACTCGTGCTATGGCAAACGAGTGCAAGCCTTTGTACTGTTGCCTGTTGCGAATTGTTTGGGCGGCAACAACGACAACGACAACAACAACAACAACGACGACAACGAACGTTGGCAAGGTGTGGAATGTATGACAGGAATTGATATAAAATATGCTAATTGGTCCATAGACTCTGGAGTGCGGTGCTCGTGTTGACTGCTCGAGTGATGAGTGCTCCGTGCCGCAGTCCCTCGCAGCGTCTCTCTCTCTCTCTCTCGGTCTGACAGGTTAGTCAACTCGAGGCTTAGAAAGAATTCAATTAAAATATGCAGCAATAGTGCTTAAATCGATTAATCGTTTATCGAAATTCGTTTAAGTCGCTTCTCATCTTTCACCCTTGCTTTAGCTGCTGCTGCTGCCACAGCTTCTGCAGCAAAAGTTTCCTCTAAAGTCGCTCAGCTTCAGCCTCAGCTGGGGACTTAACTCTCTTTCTTAACCTACTAAAAAGCTTATTGCCAAATTTGATTAGTTAATTTGTTAACAAATTTGGGAAGTTTGCTCTTAACTTAATTAAATGCAACCTGCACTTGCTGCTGCTGCTGCTGCTGATGTTCTTTCAATGACTCAAAAGCAACAACAATGTTGCTGCTGCTGTTGCTGTTGCTGCCGTGTAATGCTGTCTATGGCAAAAGGCTTTGTGAAGATGCCATTTATGTAAATTATTGGCAAAAATGCATAACGGCAAACAATTGAAAATGCAATCAAGTGTTGGCCAAAATGGCCCTGTTGCTGCCAACGGCGACAGCAACGCAAAATTTGCATGCACCAACAACCACAACAACAACAAGAACAACGCTGCCAATTAATCAAGAAATTCTTAAATAATTATTTGCCTATTTTTATAGTCGCAGAGAAATGGTGACAAAGGGTGAGTTGGGGGCTCCGACATGGGGCAGCGGCCGACGCGGCTGACTGACTGACTAGCACGACAACAACAGCAGCAACAACAGCAGCAACAACGACGACATCATCGTCTGTTGGAGTGTAAATTTGTTGTTGCCATAAGCTAGATACAAATCTATATACATACATATATATATATAAATATATATAAATATATAGATATATATATATCGTACAATATATAGAACCATGCACTTTTCGATTTTCATTTTGTGATTTGCGTCCGTCTGAGCGTTCATTGTTGCTGCAAAAATAAGTCTGCCAGCCAGCCAGTCAGCCAGCCAGCCAGCCAGTCGGCTATACCCGATTCCCCATACCCCCTTCCCATGCACGCTCCCCTACACCAACAGCAGCAGCAGCAGCCACACAAACGAAATTTCTATGAAGCATTGCAGTTAGATGAGCCGTTTAGTGACAGTCAAGTCGTTGAGAACGGAGCAGGTGAAGGAGCTGTGCGGGGGGAGTATGAATCGCTGGCATGCAATCTATATAACGCTCTATCTCCCACTCTCTCTCTCTCTCTCTATCTCTATCTCTCTCCCTGTCACTGTCTCTGTCTGTCTGTCTGGGTGCTGATGAGTGCATTGCCGCTTTGCAGTCGCTGGCCGACTAATAATAATAAATATTTTTACAGAAATTAATTAACAACAACAACAACAACAGCAACAATGGCAACAAAGTGTAAAACGAAGTATGCAGCATGTCTGATATATAGACAAGACACACACACACACACACACACACACACACACACACTCAGATGGAGTTCTCTTCGTTTTTTTTCCCACTTACTTTGCATTATTTGTTGCTGTTGCCAATAAATATTGCGTATGCGTCATGTGGGCCATAGACTGCGGGGGTTAAGAACTGTCCGAAGGGTGTGCAAGTCAGCACTGTTAAGTTGCTGTTAAAAGTGATAGCTAAGATCACTGTTAACTTGCTGTTAATGAGCTGTTAACTAAGAGCAAGTAAAGAGAAACAAATTGAAGAAGTTTTGCTAATATTTGGTTTAAATAACAGTTTCTTTAACATTCTGTTAACCTGCTGTCAACATATTTGTCTCCCTCACACTGCCAAATGTTGTCTTTAGTCGTGCTGTTTAAGCTGTGGCACTGTTAACGCTCTGTTGTTGCCCACAAGACACGCCAGCATCTTGGCAATTACTCAAATTCAAATTAAGTGGCGACACACACACACACACACTTATACACACATACATATATATTTATACATTGTATCCATTCAGAGACAAAGTGAAGTTTCTCTGTCCCAAACCGAAATCCCATGCAATCCGAAATGCCGCAACTTGTCTCGTTTTGTAAATAACAAATCAGGCATTTATAAATGATGTGAGCATAAAATATACGCTATTACGCATCGAGTCAGGCAGCATACCAATCCCTCCCCCTACCCCCTACCCCCTGCCACACCCCCTCTCTGCAGCAAGCAAAGGCAATCTACAATCAGCCCCTCGCATATTCCCCGTCCAATCCGGCAATCCTATGCCCAGGACAACACTTGAAACAAAAGCATTTGGCGCACAACTCTCGTAACTCTTTGGCAGGACTAAAACAACAACAACAGCAGCAACAACATCGAGAAGGAGCACAACAAAAGTGTCTTTCTGGTATAGAAAATCCCCACCTTAACACAAACTGATGCCTTGAGCAGAGACTCGTCTTGGTTCTTCATCATCAGCTTCGGCATCATCATCATCATCTTCATACGTCTCTAATAAGACATGATTGTAATTAATTAAATTAATTCGTTTCGGTTTTAATACACGAAATGTTTTTCGATTTTGTCAGGCAGGAGGCAGAGGCGGAGGCAGAGGACAACCCACCTAACAACTACCCTTCAATCCAACCCATGCCACTCCCTATCTCATATCCCCCTGCCTCCCAGCCTGCCCCAATCTACGTTCAACATCCTTAGTGAAAGGGCACAAAAGGATTGCCAAATGAAAGTGAAAGATTTCTGATTTACGTTTTCAAATATTTGTTTGTCACACACTCGCTGCTCCTCCTCCTCCTCCTACCAATCCTTCGCCTCCTTCTCCTGCTTGTGTCTAACTGTCTATCCACCCGTCTGTCTATCTGACTGTTTGTCTGTCTGTCTGTCTGGCTGGCTGGCTGCCTGGCTGCCTGGCTGTGCGTCTTCCCGGCCAAAACTATAAAATGTTGTCGATTTTGATTAGGCAAACTTGACAGGGAACTTTGTGCGTGGCTTTCATTAAAAATGCCAGCAACGGCGTGTTTCCACTCCGCTCTCGGGGTTGCTTTTTCAAGCGTTTCCATCAGACAGCGTTGCCTTGGTATTTGATGGTTAATGGGGCCACCTTTTGCGGCTATATACCTCCAACTCCACCTTCCAGCTCCTTGGCGCTCCTGGCCTGGGCGCATAATGAATTGACATTGATTGGAAATTTTGATTGAAATTGTAAAATGCTCAAGGATGGCAACAAGAACAACTCCAACAGCCGAAAGGGCTGGCTAGGCAACAAAATAAATTGCTTAATTTTCGGCTTAATTAAAGATTTGATAGATAGTAAAGACAGCCCCCAAAGTTAAGACCCCCCAGCCCAAGTTTCTTCCTATTGATTTTTAGTTAATGTTCCAACATTAATCATATCATTTGCACATAGAACTATACTCTATATATATATATATAAAAAGTTACCTGATATCATGCATTTTTAATTAGAGCACCTCTCTCTCACTCCCCTCTCCCTTTCACTAACTGTTTTCCTATGAAAAGAAACGGGAAAAGAAAATATTACAATATAATAATAGAAGTCGCCGAAGGGCCATGAAATTTCTGCATTGCATTTCTGCTAATAAGCCTTTTGCTTATCCTCAAAATTATTATGTGAATAGCTTGAAGGGAACTCGAGGGGGGTGGTGATGCTTTGGACATTAATAACACTGTTTTAAATGGGCAGAGGGGAAAGGGGGGGGGGGTTATAATGATGGGATGTTAGGGCTTTTATTTCTGGCTGAGTTTTATATTTCGTGCGCAACTGTACCTTCATCTAAAAAGAAATCATTAATTTCTGTTAGATTTTACAATTTTACAGTGTCAAATTTATGTAACACACACATCACACACACACACACACACACACAACCCTCAACCCTGACAAGCACCGCCCACCCCCACCCCCAGCCTGTGGCACATTAACTTTGAGAAGCTTTTTATTTTTTGTTGGTCTGCCTTAGTTTGAGGCCCGCATAAAAATGTCAAAAATTACACACAAAGTATAAAAAACAAAGTAAAAGCCAAAAACACACACAAAAGCTGTGTGTGTGTGTGTGCGTGTGTGTGTGGGGGGTGTGAGAAAGGACTTCTAATCATTATTTGTACGGCCCCGCACCGCCCACATATATGAGTTATATATTTATTTGTATTTGTCTGGACTTAAACTGACCCCCAACCCCCTCTCTCTCTCTCTCTCTATATGTGTGTGTGTGTGTGTGTGTGTGCTATTTGGTCAGTGTAATGCTTAATTATTTACTTTTTTTTGTTGCTGTGTTTTCAAAAATGTTGCCGAAAAAGGCCTACGGAACAAAGTGACCAAAAGAGCGTACGAAATGGAATGATGCTTCAAGGGCCAAGCTTCAAGGCTGGGTGTGAGGGGTGTGATGGGTGTGTTGGGTGGGGGGGGGATTACAACAATGGGCACACACACACACAAAAAAAGGGTCACACATGCGCTTGTGTGTGGGTGTACGTTAATTTTTGATGTACGATTGGTCAGCGGATGAGTCGGGTGCTCGGATATATATTGTGTGTCCAGCTACCAAAAAGGTATGCATACGTTATGTAATAATAAGGATAAGCCAAAAAATTATTATTACTTTTGTGTGCGGGCAGCCAAAGGGTTGTCTACACACACACACACACGCACACACAATCGCCTGGGTTTTGATTGTTAATGAGCAAAGGCCGTAAGGAATCAGCATTGAACGAGCTTAAAAACTTCTATTTGAATCGCGCTCTCTTTGATGCTTTGCTTGAGAGTGAGAGAGAGAGAGAGAGAGTGAGAGGGTGAGAGAGAAAGATGAAGATCAATAATATAAGGTTGTACTTTCATCTGCATATTCCATCATATTCCATACCCAAGCCGAACCCTTAAAGTCTTCAAATGTGTCAAATGTTTAATCCCTGCTCCGCTCATTCCACATTTTACAGACAGCAATTAGAAATCGTCTAATTTAATGCAAACACACTCACACACTCACACACACACTGACAGACAGCTGTGTGTAACTGTAGCTTTTAAAAAGAAAGTACCACACACATTTTTCTTTGACACTTTACAGCCCCCAAAAGCTACCCCTTACCCCCTACACCCCTTTCCCTTTTACCACCCAACTGGCAACTTTGAATTTTGCCTTGCCTCTTGTCAGACTGGGACAGACAATTACCCACACACACACACACGCACACACACAGACGCATAACTGTTGGCTGCCTTGTCATATGACGCATTAAAAATCGAAGCATATAGCTGGCTTCCAAGCCCCCTTCCCAACCCCCCCCCCTCCAGCCCTCACCCTACTCATTGTCGTTGTCTTCTTGCTTGGCGCGCGCATTAATCCTTTTTTCAGCATCTTTTCACACACACACAGACACACGTACTCACACATATGACGCACGCGTGTACATAATCCTTTTTTACAGTCCAGCCCCCTTCTCCACACACACACACACACACACACCGCCCCCCGCACGCCCAGCGGCTTCGCATATCAAAGCTAATTTATATTTTGTATAGCATACATTTGGGCGTGCACAGCAGCAGCTTCCCGTTACCAGTTGAACTGCTTCCCTCTCCCCTCCGGCATCCCTTTCTGTTGCTGCTGCTGCTGCTTCTTCATCTACTTCTTCTTCTTCAGTTTTAACGTCATGTTTTTCCATTGGCTGCTGCCGGAGGTGGGAGGGAGTGACTTTCTGAGAGGGAGTAATAATAAATACAACTCTTTGTTTTTTCAATGCTTCGTCGTTGCCTGATTTTTGATAAGTAAATAGAAAATTTTATAAATTTACATGCACATATGTGAGGGTGTGTGTGTGTGTGTGTATGTACGAGTGTACGAGGCAATAAAAAAGAAACAGAATTTTAAATTAGAAAATATTAGTTAGGCAGACAGACAGACAGACAGACAGACACAGAGAGATACACAGATACACAGATACAACATGTACAGTTATGTACGTGTATTTGCATATTGGCCATCTCTTTCACACACCTGCTCGCACATCTCTCACTCCCTCCCATACTGCCGTTCGTACTGTACTTTTTCTTCTTCCTTTCGTCGTCGTTTGTTGCTTGTTTTTATTTTTTTTGTTTTGTGTGTGTTTTGTTTTTGCTGCGTGCTGCGTCTTTGCTGCACACCCACACACACCCACACCCAGCTACAATTTTCCATCTCTCACAGCAACATCAATACATCATTTCCATCTTCTCTCAGCTTGTGTGTGTGTGTGTTGATTTTTTGCTACTCTTTTCACTTCGTTTTTCATTTCAGTGTCTGTTTATCTTTTTTTTGGTTTTTCGTTGCAGTTTTTCTGGCACCCTACCCCCTCTATCTCTATCTCACTCTCTTCCTGCGCTGTCTCTTTCCATCACTCAGGTTTTGTCTCTGTTGCTTCTGTGTGTGTGTGTGTGTGTGTGTGTGTGTGTGTTTGGGTATTTTTTGTTTAATATTTAAATAAATAATTAGCAAAAAGGGATATATGCGTGCATGTGTGTGTGTGTGTGTGTGTGTGTGCTTTACAGTAAGCTCTATGTTTGTCCCCCCTCCCACATCATTATGCATGTGTGTGT
The DNA here is from genome assembly GCA_035045065.1 of Hirtodrosophila trivittata. Taxonomy (NCBI): domain Eukaryota; kingdom Metazoa; phylum Arthropoda; class Insecta; order Diptera; family Drosophilidae; genus Hirtodrosophila; species Hirtodrosophila trivittata. Next base: position 2,776,520 of record JAWNNK010001028.1, on the reverse strand, counting down.
GTGTGTGTGTGTGTGTGTATGCGTTGCTAATGATGTTTGAAATTGTAAAGCAAATGCAAAGGCATGTCCCGAAAATAAAAACCTTGCAAATACGGGAAGATGTCTGTGTGTACGGTAATGAGTGGGGAGAGAGGGTGGGAGGGTGGTATGGGGGGGAGATAGGTACTCAATGCTACTCAAATAACTGTAAAGGAGTGTGTAGCATAAAGAGTCGTAGATAGCAGTACAAGCAGCTGCAGCTAATGGATGCCAAAAGGCTGCCAAAGGATAAAAACCAGCTTAAAAAACAACAAACAAAGTTGCAACTCACGTTAACTTTTAGCTGCTTAAATTATATAGAAACGCAGTAATCGTTCAGTGTGATTTGCTCAGATCAGAAAGCATTAATTTCTGGCAATCTTGTATATATTTCTCTAAGTGTACTTATGATAATCGCAGCTCAATGCAGAAGTGTTCTGCTGTCAGGTTTGTTTCTCTTTACGTTGTCCGTCTGTAGATTTAACGCTGGTTTATAGCTTCAAGCTATTACGCACTCTTTCTCCTCAGCTCAGCCCCTCCCTATATCCCTCCCTAGCTCCCCTCTCCACCCTCTACACTCACACCCTTTTGTTATTTGTTGGCTTATTCTATGCATTCATTGAAATGCGCACTGCCACAGGCCACAAGGCACTTGCCACATTGACAGGCTTATATACAGCACGCACACACACACACATGCCATAAGATTTATATATACACATATATAGGCAACATCTGTGTGTAGCTGTGTGTGTGTGTGTGGCACAGCCTCTCTTGCATTTAGAGCTGTCAAGACATAAGCGAAGCGTCTTTGTCTGCGCCTAATGTCATGCTACAGCTTTTTTTCTTCTGCTGCTTCTTTATAGCTGCTAAGCAATTGATATAAGCACACACACACAGACACAGAGGGAGACACACACACACACATATGCTGGCACATTTAACCCCTTTTTTTGTGCCCATCCTCCTACCCCTGCCCCTCCAGCATAAGAACTTTTAACTTTTTTACAAGTCTTTTGCTGCTGCTGCTGCTGCCTTCTGTTTAATGTGTGTGTAATTGTGAAAACGCTTTGGCTTCATTTTTCTTGGGTAGCTAAGCAGCGCCTCACACCCCCCCCCACCTACTCGTCATGGCATGTCATGTCATGTAGGCGTTTAAGTGGCAGTGGCAGTGGCAAGCAGCACAGCTGAGGCGGCTGCTCCAAGAGATTTTTCTCTGCAACTTCTACCTCAGCCGTTTTGTGGCAGGCTCGTGCTTGGCCCGAAACCGAATGTCAGTTGTACAACAACTGACAGCCCGCCTCTAAATCAAAGCACTACCCTACCTACCACTTTACCCCCCTTTTCCTCCACCCCCTTCCACGTGCTGCCTCCCACTTACGAGCCAACGGCCGTCGCATTGATTTGCTTTGATTTATTGTCCCGCCACACAATGCAGCGACGTTTCCCAGACCCGGTTCAAGTTGTTGCTGTTGTTGAGGGGTTGCGGCCGCCTACAACAACAACAGCAGCAACAGCAACAACAGCAGCAACAACAACAACAACAACAACAACAGCTCGCACTCGAGCTGAGCTTCAAGCACAATTCATAACGTTGCTTTCGTACTAATTACAAAAAGTGCTGCCCCTTCAGCCTGCTGCAACCCGCTTCCTCCCTCTCTCTATCTACCTCTCTCTCTCCCTTTCCCTCTCTCTCTGTCCAGAGGCTGACAGCTGCCATGCGACAAAAAAAAAAGAAAGAAAGAAAAAAACGCGTCGACCGTTCGACTCACTTCAGAAAACAGCTTGAGACAATGCCGCATGCAAAAATTCTTCATGACTGCAAGAAGAGTTTGGGTATTTATGCATTATAATACACACACACACACACACACTCGCACACACACACACACGCACACTTGCTTAGAGCCCAAGGGCTGGATTCTGTTTCTGTTCGAAAGTGCGCGCTTTTTGACATGTGCCGCGCGCACGACTCGTGCAGCGGGAGGGAAGGCTCAGAGGGTTTGGTTGTGGGTTCTGGAGGGAGGTCGGTGATAGGGGAGTGGCAGCGTATAAGAACATTTGACTTGGTTTTCGCATTGTAAGCCATTGAAGTACCCAGAAGCATGCGATAGTTGCTACAATTGCTGAAGTGAGCTCAATTGCCTCTGGGCTGATCCTTGAGCAGAACCTTTGAGCTCTGATCCCAGAAGCAGCAGGAAAACAGAAATTATATAAAAAATATGTATATGTATATGGATTATAGTGCAATGACACTTGCTTAAAGCTTCATTTAATTAGAATTGATAGACTATTCAATTTACCTTTTCAATTTGTGTTTTTCATTTAACAAATTGTGTCTCTAGTTGAGACTTGACAGCAACTCACACACTTGGCCAACGTTTGCTATGATGGCCAATTGAAGTAAATGTGCACCCCTGCCAGCGCTGGCTGCTCGTTTTTGGCTAATAGAAATGTTAACAGCCTCGCACATTGGCCCCGCCGCTGTTAACATTTCACTTAACATTTTTGGCGCGCGTTTTCTTTTTTTTTTCTTTTCCACCCATTTCGTTTATTTTATTTCCTTTTTTTTGGATTTCTGTGTTTTCTTCTCTCTTTTTTTTTTGGCTATTTTTGGTAGCTTCTTTGAAGTGGCGGTGCCGGCACATGCACAAAAATATTAAATGAAACTCAGTGTACCTAACCCATCATCAGGCAAAAGGAAAAAAAACGAACGCTAAAAGGGTGCTCAATACTAAAGCCTTTTCTGCCATAAGCTGACCACACACACAGACTGTGCTGCTGGACCCACACACACACACACACACACACACATACACGGGCGTCGAACCATTGAAATGGGCACTGAGGCCTTAGAGCTGCCCACTCCATGAGAGCAGAGCAAAAAAAAAAAACCCCAAAAAAAAAAAAGTAAAACACGAGCAAAGCCACCCGCATTTTAGTTAATTAACTCATTTGGTTGGCAACTGCTGCTAAGCCGCTCGAACTGGGCCACAAAAGGCTGAGTGCACGGCCCAGGTCCAGACCCAGACCCAGACCCAGATCCAGATCCGAGCTCAGATCCCAGGTCCGAGTTTCCCAGGTTCAACTCATATTCTTTGGGGCGGGGACTGCTGCTCACATTAATTGATTTGCTCTCTCTGAAAAGTGTGTGTGTGTGTGTGTGTGTGTGTGTGTGTGTGCGACGTTGCCAAAGTTCGTTTTGACCAAAGGCGGGCAACTAGTTTTGCGACAAAAGGACGCCAAGTGTCGCGATTCTCACGGGGATTGCATTTCATCGAGCCAAGACACCAAAAAAAGACGCAGTGTAACTGGCCGAAGGGACACGCCACAGTTTGAGAGCCACATGCCGCACACAGTTCTAGGGCCATTGATCGATTTTCTAGCAAAAAGTCAAAAAACATACAACAAATTTTGTATCCATCCATCGGCTGACTGGCATTATGAAAACAATTTTGAAGCTTAAGCAGCTCATGGAGCAGCCAGAAGCAGCAGCAAGAGTAGAAATAACCAAAAACAACAACAGAAACGTGCCACAGACATTGCCACAAACAGTCAGCATGAAAATCACAGTACCCACACACACATACACCTTGCCTCAACCCCCTCCCAATGGCTCCCTAAGAGCCTGGCCGCTTTTGAAGGCTGTCTGGCATTTTAAGTCCCAGCAAACGACAAGGACAAAACTGCAGCTTCCCTTCACCACCCCCAACCCAGAGTCCTCTCCTCCCCTCTCTCTCTCTCTCTCTGTCTCTCTGTACCCCTTCCTTACCTTCGCGAACAGCCGCTTGTCTGTTGTTTGTACTTAAGAGCTTTTAAATATCATAAATATATATCTACGCGACGAGTCGAGCCCGAGACGGCGTTGGAGACGGAGACCTGGTCCCGCATCTGGCGCTCCCACCCGTGGCCCGAGGGGGTTTTGCTTACATTTGGCTGCGGGTTTGGCATTAGGTTTGGGCATGGGTTCGCTTCGTTTGTTGATGATGTTGACAAATATGCCTCGAGGGCCATTCATCTACAAGAAAAAGATAAACACAAGCAACGACAACAAAATTCATTTGGCTCAATGAGCAAACCTTCTCTTTGGCTTGCATTCTCGTTCAGTTGATGCACTTCATCCAACATAATGCTGGATCCTCGCAACTTATTGATCTGTTTAGCTTAGAGTCTAGGCACCAAAAGTACTGCTTCTAATCGTTAACTGCTTTCTACCATTCCAAACGAAACTGCATTGCAATTCAGCCTTAACTCGACCCTTATAACGACTTCCTGGTTAACTTTTTGAGGGGAGCAAGCAACGTCGTCGTCGTCGTCGTCGTCGTCTCATCGATATGAGGAAAAACTTGTATAAGAACTGCAACTCACACCAAAGTCTTGGAGTAGGAGCTAGAGCTAGAGCTAGAGCCCATCGACTAATTTCCAAAGTTCTTTATTGCCTGCAACGCCCCGGCTGCTAGCTGCTAGCTGTTAGCTAGCCCGGACCCGGCTCGTCTCAGACCCGTTTGCTTCCGGTATTTATACAAATAAAATTGCACAAAACTCAAAATGCGAGCCAAAGCCAAAAACAAGTACAAATCAACAGAAAATCGAAGCCAAAGAGCCCCCCTCCAAAAAGTCATTGCCATCCGATGTCGAGGAAAAGTCGAGGAATCGCTTACCAGCTAAGGACAGTACACGACAGCCGGACTTGACTCTGCTCTGCTCTGGTCTGGGCTGGTCTGGTCTGGTCTGGGATTGGGTTAGTCTTAGGGTTAGGGTTAGGGTTTGGGCTTGAAGTTTGGGCCTTGAGGTTGGGTTAGGCTGAGCTCGCTCTGGGTCCTGGGCCCAGACTAATTTGCCAAAAAAGTTTGCACCGCATATTTTTGTAACCTTTTTTTGTCGCTGCTGCTGCTGATGTTGTGTTGCTGCTGTTGTTGTTTTAGCTTCTCATTTGGCATTTGATTTCAAGCAAGTCTGGCCCTGGCCCGTAGCTCGGGGCTACCCCATTTCGAAGGTCAACGCTAATAGCACTAAAATTTCAAGTTGGCTTATCGATACCAACGATAAACTATAAATTTGTCGGCTGTTGCTGCTGCTGTTACTTTCTGGTTGCTAATGTGAATGGGCATTGCAGACGGCAAGGCAGGACCCCCCCCCCCCCGCCCCTGTCTCTCAGTTAGTTCTAATGTTTTTTAAGCCTTTTTTGTGTGTTGGCTGGGCAAAAGTTTTGCAACGTATTAATTTGGCTAAATTTAACCCGTAATGACTTTAAAAGTAAAATTAATGAGGGTCGATAGTTGCCTTTTGGTTTTTGTCTGTTTTGGCCTGGGCAAGTGGGGGAAAATAGTCAAAGTTTGTGCCCCAAAACATATGTGCCTGACAGGGGCAACCAGCAACCAAATAGCTGTACTCGTGGCATGGAAAATTGTTGCAAGAACCAGAACTTAACTCTCTCTCTTTCTCTTTCTGTTTCTTTATTTACAGCGCGCTACACTAGCCGAGAAGGAAGTGAATACACTTAAGGAGCAACTATCGACAGGTACGCCTGGCAGCAACAGCGACAGCAACAGCGATAACAATAATACAGAAGCAGCAACAGGGACTGCAACAGCAGCAGCGGCAGAGCGGCAGCAGCAGCATCACTGGCCAGCGGCGAGGAGGAAGCCACTGGCAACAGCGAAAACGACAGCGACAAACTGCTGAATAGCTCAATTGTTGCAGCGGCCATAACGCTGCAACAGAACGGCGGCAATCTGCTGGCCAATACAAACACACCGTCGCCATCGCCGCCGTTGCTGACCGCCGAGCAGCAGCAACAGTTGCAGAGCAGTCTGCAGAACGGCGTCGGCGGCCCTTGTCTCAATCCCAAGTTGTTCTTCAATCACGCACAGCAAATGATGATGGAAGCGGCAGCTGCTGCTCTGCGCGGCAGTAGCGCAGCTGCAGCGGCAGCACAACAACAACAACAGCAACAATCGCCCATGCACTCGCCCGCTGCCACAGCCAATACACAAGCATTGCAGCAATACAGCAACGGCCTCAACAGATGCAGCAGCAGCCCAGCAGCTAGCAATACGCGATGTTGCTGACCCAACAGCAACCAGCAACTGCAACGACGACGACGACGATGACGATGAGGAGGATGTCTCCATGCAGTCGAATGTAGCACATGCCGATGGCGACTTGGATGACGATGATATGGAGCTGGAATCGGAGCATGTTGCTGCCGTCGAGCCATTGGCGAGAACTGAAAATATTGGCAATACCAATAATGACGATGATGACGATGATGATGATGTTGCCGAAGTGGCCGATGAGCATGAGGACGATGAGGGAGCTACTCTAAATATTAGCAATAATCACAAAACCAACAACAACAACAACAACAACAACATAAACAGCGATAGTTGTAGTCGAAAGAACAACAACAACAGTGAAACGCAACATGTTGCACTGCGTGATAATAATGTAAATGAGCAACATGTGGCACACAGCGTTGAGGACGAGGACTGCACCAATAACAACAACAACAACAACAATAACACCAACAGCAACAACAACAACAACAACGAGAAGCGCAAAAAGCGCAACACCAGCAACAACAACAGCACCAACAACAACAACAACAATCAACCCGCTGTCCTAATAGCTGCCAAAGACAAAGAGGTAAGTCCCATTGCTGCCAATACTCCATCCCTATGTAGACTCTTCCGTTTCTTGGCCCTAATTTAATAAACTGTCTATGAAAACCACACCATGAACTCCCCTCTGTCCCTTTACCCCCCTCTGCCTCTATCCCGGCGAGACAATTACCCAGCGCAATGAAATGTAAAACCGTTAAGATTAGACAAATGTTGCCGACTGCGGGCACAAAAAATGCCAAACGAATTCACAATGAAAATAAGGAAGTTAAATAAAGGAGTAAAGGAATAAAGTCGCCGCCTAAAAATTCCAACCGCAGACGTCGCAGTCGCAGTCGCAGTCGCCGTCGACGTCGACGCACGACTGACCGCCCGTCGTCCTTTTTTTTCGGGGTTTCGTCCCATCGTGAGTCGCACGCACAATTGAGAAAACACTTGCATAAGTAAACAAAACACCCACAGCGCCACGCCCCCTGCCCATACACACACACACACCCAGCCACCCGCCCACATTGGGGCAGCCAGTTTAGCGCACTTTTCTTGTAATTTTCTAGCCAAACACAAGTGCAAAAAAAAAAAAGAAAACAGAAGGAAATACAAGGCAAACAAATGAGCGTCCCAGCAGCTGGCGCAACACAGAAAAAAAGGACTTTTGACTTCTTCTTCTTCTGCTTTACACGCCGCCACAAGACAGGACAACGCAGAGGACCAAAAAAAAAAGAAGAAGGAAAAAAAGAATATGCAAGGGATTTGCCTGGAAAGTCAGGAAATACCCCAAAAAAAAAATGAAACTTTGAGCTGAAGGGTGCCAAGGACTAAGGTTTACACTAACTGAAGAGGTTGGAGTTCGTGGCCAGGAGGCAAGGGACAGGGGGCAGGGGGTCGGTCGGCTGGGTGTAAAGTGATATCATTAAAATATTGACATGACAATTTTAACGCCTACAATTTGTTGGCTGCCTTTTTGTTTACATTCCTTGTCATCGCCACTTGCCGCCTGTTATCCTTGCAGCTATTGCTTGTGGCATGCCACCAGCCATACTCCAACCTTCTTCTGTGTCTGTCTCTTCCGCTCCATTTCGCTTGCTGCTGCAACTCCTGCTCCCCGCCGCTGTTTCTTTTCAATTTCTCTAATGCAGCCGAAACGAAGCGCGGCGTCTCCATTGTGGCCACATTGAATGATTGCTTATTGCCATTGCCAATCCCCCAATCTGGGGAATCTCGAGTCCCCCAGCCCCTCCAAATGTTGCGTGTTGCTTTCTTCTCTCCTACGGCCAAATCGCAGGTTGGGTGCTTGCATTTAAGCATCAATCATTATCATTTGCCATTAAGTGCAGCATCTTGTGGCACTGTGGAGCTTGCAACCCCTAGGTGTCGCTGCAACTCCAGCCAAGAGCCCAGCGCGAAGCTCGCTTTGCATTTCTTTAATGTTTTATCACTTCAGTTGGCAGACAACGCAGCCCCTCTTTGTTCTCAGCTGCCTCACATTCACCTGCCACTTATGGCCAGGCTTCTGCTTCTGCTTCTGCTTCTGCTTTTGGTTAGATTTTTGCCATTTATATTTGAAATCCATTAAATGCTATTTCTGCCCAAATGCTGCTGCATTTTGTGTTGCACAGCTCATTAGTTTGATTACTGGCGCTCCCTGGTGGCACACTTACCTCCCACCCGCTCACTCCCCCTCTCCTGCAGCCTCCACTGGGTGGCAGCTCCAGAAGCAACCCATACACAGCTGTGATAAATGCACTCGCCTGACAACTAAATCACTTACGTGTGCGCCCAAAGATTCAGATTTATCTGTTACACATGTTCATAAATATGCGACAATATTTTTGACGCCGCCTTGCAACAAGCACAAAAACAAAAACAAAAACAAAAACCAAAAACAAAAACCTAGAAAAAGCCAAGAAATTATTACAGAAAAATATAGTACGTGAATAGCTCTTAGATACCCTGCAACTGGTTCCAAAACTAGCCTCGATGGAACTGCTGATGCCCCTACTAGAAAATATATCTTATACTTGGACAGAAACCTACCTTCCCTTCATATATTACACCCCATTTGCCTACACCCACAGGGTATCAAAAAAAAGAACAGAGCAGCAGCAAATATGATCGACAGTTGAGAAAAAATTATGTTAAATGGAATTGCAACAGTTGTTTGTTGTTAGAGACTGTCTAGTCTGCTCCTCGGAGTCTTCTTGGATCTCGTCTCGTCTCGTCTCGGCACTCCGGAACTCTTCAGCCTCATTTGTTTGTTTTGGCGCGATGCGTGTTTATTTTTTCGCAGAAGTGCAATTTTTATAGACAAAGTGCATGAGAATCGAGTGTGTGTGTACGAAAATAGCAGCGGGCCAACCATGGGTTAAGCACGCCACAAAAAACAAGCAGCAACAACAACAACAACAATAATAATTAAAATAATAGTAGATATATTTATAAATATTACACTGCAAATTGCAAACAAATTAGCAGCTCAATAAAATTCCAAATAAAACACTTCCGTTTGGATATAGTTAAACTTGTTCTATATGAATATTAATATATATATATATATATATATATATATATATAAAAAGACAATTTTAGTTTATATTTTGTTAAAGCTAAAAAATAAGTGATAAAAGTTTCTATAGAACACATTGAATAAGGCCGAAAGACTATGAAGAACCTGGAAATAGACTTGCAGAACTTCACTAAAGGTTATCTGATATAGCATAGGATATAGTATTATATATTGCTTCAACTTAAGATATAACCTAACTTATATTCTCTATACTGAAAGGAAACATTCAGAACAGATTAGAATTCGAATATCCATTAGCAGACATCGCTTTAATGCCCAACTGAATTTATGATAAAAAATAATAATACCCTTGGCGAAAGCATAAAAATGTGTATGAAAAAACTTCAACAAATTTAAGCTGTATGTGTGTGTGTGTGTGGTCTCTTCCATGGACAAATGCGCGTTTTTATCGCTGGTTTCAAAAAAATTTATATATATATATAAAACGTGTGTATATATAAAAATATTTTTAAACAAAAAAGAATAACAAAAGAATATACTGTTTATCCAATTCAACACATTTGTTGTGTGTGTGTGTGTGTGTCTACAACAACAACAACAAGTCTCTACAATAAATATTATGTTTGTTTTGTCGCTGACAAAACCGAAATCAATTTTTTTATGACTCTGCGGTTAGTCGGTTAGTTGTTATTGTTGTTAATATTTATCCTAACACTTGTCGTTCGTGCATAAAAAATAAAAATAATACAAAAACAACAGCATAAATTCCTACATTAGATTATCAGCTACAAAAAAAAAACCCTGGGAAATTGTAAATAACTGTGAAATTCATGAGAACCTTCAGAAACCACAGCGTAAAACCTTTCTACAATCAGTTGAAAAAAAAAACAAATGCCAAGTAGAAAGTGGTCAATGAAACAGTAGTCCCAAGATAAGAGAGTTACTTGTATATAAGATATAGAGTATATAGAAAATATAGAATATAGATAGGGATACTGTCAATCTAAGCGAAACTTGAGTAAGTTGGCAGTCCCATTTTGTAGCACGAATCAAATTTGATTTTGAATTGTTTTCAAATCAATTCCTTCACTTCAGCGAAATTACATAAATACCAGACAAGCTCAGCCAGCAAGTGGACAGTCCTTAAGTGCTGCCTATACTCTTCAGAATATCAGAAAAATAGTAGTACTTGAAGTAAAAGTTATTATACTAAAATATCGAGTTCGTTGCACTGTCAATCAAAGAAATCGTCCCGCATTTCGCCTGCCCACTGACATTGACTTCGATGTCGACTTCGACTTGGACTTGGTTTTGGTCTTGAACTGCCCCTAGTTGACCAGCATAATGCGTTCCGTACTACTACTATACCCTATATGTATATATATATAGATAATCATAATAATAATAATTTTCATGCACACATTCGATTTGTGTCTTATCATCGCGTGACGCGTTTGTTCCGCAGCTTCTGAAGCGATTGTCGGGGGCGAGCTCAATGATGAGCTATCAAAATTGTATTGCTCGAGTTGACGGATGGGTTTTCAACTAATTAGAAATTAACTACAAGCAGACACAAGCACACATACATACACATAAATATACATATACATATAAAACATTTAAATTCATGTCGATTGCTCGACCCGCAGATGAATTTTTATAGTTCTGCATTTTATCTGTAGCTCTGACGCACTTGGGCAAATTTGAAATACCCAAAGTCATGGTAATTGCGCCTAGCTACTTATTTTAGCTTGTTATTTGATATACATACATATATATATATATCTATACATATATACTTATAGATATGTCTAACGATCTCTGTCTCTGTGTAGCTTAGCTTAACTTCAAGCTACTATTTGTGTTTGCTTTCTTATTTTTTTTCTTGCGAGACAATAGAGTTTATTTTTAATAAGCCAAATATATAATCAAGCGGAAAATCCGAAGCGAGGCCAACACGAGTTGGCTAAAATTAAACCGTATTAGCCTTAAGAATCGAGCAGCAACTGTTCAAACATTCCAAATGATCGATAAAGACTTTAATTTCGGCTCTAATATTTCATTTCATTTCGATGTGGAAGCCAGAAGCTTTTTGTTACTGATCTGTGCGCAGATACAAGTGCCGGTTGAGTTTTTGAGTTACTTATCTGTCACACACACACACACACTAATACACACACTAATACACACACACAGAGATGTGCGTATTGGCTTGGCAATCATCAATACAAGTGGCAACTGAGGCAGTCAAAAAATTTGATTAGGCAGTGTCAAGGCAGCAGCTCAATTCGAATAATTCTTGTTATTTTCTATTAGATTTATATTAAAAGTACATCATAATTCATAATTCATAATTCATAATCACAACACACTCACACACACACACACACACACATAAACAACAAAAATTAAATGATTGCTTGAATAATACAAAATTTTTGCTGGACTCTTTAGAATTATTGACGATTCTACTAATTTAGTATAATATTTTTCGATTGAAGCAAAAGTTCGAAATTTCTTAGCATATTTCATTTGCTTTGTTCTTATTCTTCTACATATCGAAAATAACTGTTGAGGTTATGTTTCAGTTAAGACGGGTAAGAGTCCTTGATCCTTTCAATTATTGTTTAATTTTTCATAAGCCTCAGCTCTAAGCTCAAAGATCTACCCAAAACTGTGTTGACTCTAGTCTAAGAAGACTTCCTTTAGAAGTAGCCTCAACTGATATTCTTTATATCTGATATCCTTTGCTGGACTACCCTTAATGTTGCTGCCATCGATTGCTGGAGGTGTTGTTCTTTTGCGCTGAACTTTAGTTCATTATTAATTGCAATTTAAGCAAATGTTTGTTATTTGTGTCGTGCTGTGTTTCAAGCGACAAATACCAACACACTTGCAATTATTCAATTCAAATCAATCAGCAACAAATCACACACACACTCGCACACTCGCACACGCACGCACACAGATAGAGACATTGAGCTTAGTTAGAACTGCCTGCAATGATTTAAGTTGCTGCTGGTTGCTGTCGTTATCGTTGCTGCTGCTGTTGCTGTTGCTGCTGTTGCTACTGTTGTTATTGCTGCTGATTAAAGTGAAAAACAGTCATTATCATGCGCAAGTAACGCACACACACACACACACACACACACACACACACGCACACCATTGAGTTTGTCGCTTCGCTGTTCGACCAATTGCGGATAAATTCAATTTATTTATCGCATATGGATTCTGATCAGCCCACCCACTGTCCCTCCCCCATTGCCACCCATGAGCAAGCAGGCTGGCAATAGTGCATTGTCTGTCTTGCTCACACCTGTGCTGCCATCTCACTCGTCTCGCTGTGTGTCCACACACATTGACTAATGCTTGATCACTGACAGTTTTTTATTACTATTATTACTATTATTTTTATTACTACGTTTTTTCCGTTCTGTATTTGTGGCTCGTTCTTTTTGTGTATTTGTCGGTTGGCATTTGGGTATATGTATATATATATATATATATATATATATATAGTCGCCATATATGGCTATGGCTTAGTGGCTGCTGTTTGCTTGTGTGGTAAATGGCGATTTTGATTTTTTTAAATTGATTATTTCCTTATTTTCGTGTACCAGTTGCTGCTGCTGTTGCTGCTGTTGATGTTGCTGCTGTTGATGTTGCTGTTGTTGCTTCTTATTGTTGCTGCTGTTGTAGCGTGTGCTAGTTTAGTTTGGTTTTGCTTTTGTTTTCAATTGTTTTGATTGTTTGCCATGTGATTTACATGCAATTTGTGTGTTGATTTGTGTCATCAGCAATTGGTTGTTGTCTTTAGCTAATACAATTTAATATCTCTGATATACACAGAGAGAAAAAAGCTGTGACTCGTTCATGGCTCGTTGGTTTCTGCAATTGCAATTGGCTTTCACTCTGCCATCAACCTCTCTATAAGCCCAACTAGTTTGTAATAATAATAATAATCTATCAACTAGACAGTCTCTAACTCTTTTTCTCTCTCTCTCTCTCTCTCTCTCTTTCTGTCTTACAGGTAAGCATTCCATACAAATCGCTGATGAGCGTAAGTAAGGCTAAAAACTTCTCCATTTTTTTTGTTACGATGATGACAAGCCACAATTGGCCAACAAGCTGGCAGACCAGCGTCTCATTTGGCTGCTTAAATATCCATTTGGCACTTCATAAATAGCTGCATGCTGCAATTGTGTGTTGTCTAATTAGGGGCCATTAAGTTTGTGACAGCTCGCAGTGCAATGCGGCCGAAGTATGGGTATTTGGGCCTGGCCAAGGCATCGAAATTGCCCGCCTGATTTATGGCTAACAAATAAGTTGGCAACTTTGCAGGCAACTTGTCAACCAATTTTTCCTTGCCTGCCTTTTTCCTGACTTTTCGCTTGGATGTGGGCGGCTATGAGAAATTGCCAAGCACTGCCCCAAAACTTGTGACCATCAATTTTGACGCCTTGTCAGCTGGCCAACTAGACTCAGACGCAACACACACACACACACACGCACACACACACGAACAGTTTGGGATATGAAAATGTCAATTTCGATTCTTATATCCTGTGCAAAACCTGCAGCAAACAAGAGTTGTCTTTGCTCAGAGTTCAGCGACTTCATTTGAGTTAGAAACTAATAATTACTTTAAGTAATTAAAGAATTACCTTTTAATGCTTCTTCAATTACTTCAAGTAATCACAATTCAATCAACTCAAACGAAAACAAATTCCTAGCAAAGTTTTTATTCAACCTTTTCCAGGGTATTTGTTAGTCCTACACCGAAAGTTGGCCATAAAAGTGTTGGCCGTCTTCTGCTGCTGAAGGCCTTAACTCGAAGTCAATTACAAGCTTGAACGGAAATTTAACATTTCAATTAGCAAAACGAAGACAACTTTGGCTGTCAATAAATCAAATTGCATTTATTCATTTAGCAATAAATTGAGAATTGCCCGCAGGCTGGCAAAGTTGCCACTTGCAACCTGCTGCTGCAGCACCAGCAGCTCCCACGGAATGTGGCAAATCATCAAATCGCTTAGCAAAGAAATAAGAAAAAACAGAAGAAGAAAACATCTTCAATCAGTTAAATATTCATTATGAATGCTGCTGCAGTTGCATATTAGTTTTTCTGTTTGATGACCTTCAGTGTGACACGCTCAAACACGCTGGAAGCGAATGATAAGCAGAAACAATATCATTATCATCATTATCATTATATGATTATTATGATAAATTTGATTACGTGATGTTGCTGCTGCTTTAGATACGACGACGACGACGACGACGACGACGACGACAAGTAGGAAATGACCACGAGAGTGGAAAATGGAAATAAAAATTCAACAAAACTCACGCAATTACATACACAATTGATTTCTAATTAAAACTCCCCCCTCCTCCCACCCGCACCCGCATCCGCCGTTTGATGAAAATGTTCTGAAGGGAGAAACAAAAAAATTGACTGAGAGAGTAAAATGAAAATGATTATTGACGCCATGCGTTTAAGTAACGGCAGAGCCATCAAGTTCAGGCTCTGCTTACCAAGATCTCCCCAGTTCTCCAGCTTCCAATCCCAATCCCAATCCCACCTCCATCTCCGGCTCAGTCAATCCAACGTTTGGACAATTAAAAAAGGCTAAGCGTTAAAATCGTTCATTTTCGGCCAGCAAACTGCAATTGGGGCGTCTGCGATTTTCTACGGGTGTGTGTGGCTGTGTGTGGGTGGGGCAGGGTGGTGTATGGCCTACGTCTTGGCTTTAATTAGTTTGCTACGCTGTCGCTTCAATTTTGACGCAGAAAAAACCGCGACGACGTCTTCGGCCACGTCGTCATCTTCTTCATCATCCGCATCGTCAACGCAAATTACGCGTCGTCAAAATAATTGCCGTGGGTCGCTCAAATGCGACCAGCCAGCCCCTGCCCCAGCCTCAGCCTCAGCCTGGCCAGCCACCCAGCTAGTCAGCTAGTCAGTCAGTCAGTCAAGCAGCCAGTGAGCCCTTAGCCCACTGTAGCACAGTGGGACAAATTGAACAAACAGCAAAACTCGTGTCTCCTTTTAAGATTGATTGCAAATTTTATCAGTCTAAAGAACACAAATTGCTCAGCGATAAATTTATCAAAAATAATTATCGATCAGACCCTTGTTATCGATAACAGCTTGCTTCACTTTTAGCCTGAAAAATAAGTTAGACAAAAGTTTCAGACTCTAAGAAACACAAATTGCTCAACGATAAATTAATCGAAATTATTTATCGATAAGACATTTGTTATCGATAACTGCTTGCTTCACTTTTAGCCTTAAATATAAGTTAGACAAAAGTTTCTGACTCTAAGGAACACAAATTGCTCAACGATAAATTAATCGAAATTATTTATCGATCAGACATTTGTTATCGATAACTGCTTGCTTCACTTTTAGCCTTAAATATAAGTTAGACAAAAGTTTCTGACTCTAAGGAACACAAATTGCTCAACGATAAATTAATCGAAATTATTTATCGATCAGACATTTGTTATCGATAACTGCTTGCTTCACTTTTAGCCTTAAATATAAGTTAGACAAAAGTTTCTGACACTCTTTCTCCCTTCCCAAACTTTTTGTTCCTTCAATCGATCACTATAATTTTTCCAATTTTGCCAGGTAAACCTCCAATTGTTGCCCACTGTGCGGCTAAAATCAACGAGCCAACCAGGCGGGCAATTAAAATAAGCTTCCTATCTATATAAGTACATACATAATTTTCTATTTCTTCCTTTTTTTTGCCTTGCTTTTCGGTATAGTTGATAGCAATCCATCCCCACCTATTTTGGCCAGAGCATCATCTGATGGCATTTCATGGAATTACTGTTTTTTATGCATTTGCTGCTCCTGCTCTTGGGTCTCGGCTACCAATTTCCCAATTTGGCCAGCAATTGGCATTACAATTTCTCGTTAATAGAAAATGAAATTGTCATCAAATGAAGATTGAGCTTAGCCGCAGACATTGTGCCTGCAGCGAATCCAATTAGAACTTGACGCTACAATCAAATTAGAATCCAACTGCTGTCCAACTGACTCTCTCTCTCTCTCTCTCTCTCGTATTTCTTAACTGTTTTCGTCGGCATATTTTACTTTGTCGGCAATCTTCAAAAGACGCCGAAATCAATAAAAAGAATTAATAAATCGCGCACCTCACTGATTTCTGATTTGATATCCAGATCCTCAGATATCCAGATATGCATATATCTATATATATATATCTATATCCATATCAAGTCTTGTATTTGCTCAAGTTTCGTGAATGTGTTTGCCCACGAGTTGCAGCTGTGGCCTGCGGCTGGGGCACCGGAAGTCAATGCAATGCCAATTCTTTCTTCTTTGCGACTCACTTTTGTAATCTCAACTTCTCATTGCTCATACGTCACGTGTGACGACTTTAAGTAGCTTTGTGTGTACCCAAACAGCAAAAAAGAAAAATACAAATACAATTTCATATTTGCGACTCTG
Organism: Hirtodrosophila trivittata; assembly: GCA_035045065.1. NCBI lineage: Eukaryota > Metazoa > Arthropoda > Insecta > Diptera > Drosophilidae > Hirtodrosophila > Hirtodrosophila trivittata. Next base: position 2,759,869 of record JAWNNK010001028.1, on the reverse strand, counting down.
TTGCCGTCCAGGCGCTGATTATTTGACCGGAGCCACAGAGAGCAAAAAAAAGGGACAACTGCAAGAGGAAGGAAGTTGAAACCATTAGAAAATGCCAACGAGCAAGCCCGTTCGTTGCACAAATAAAGCAAGAAGCCAGCCGCCACCACATGAGGCATTGAGTACACGACTCGCGTCCTGACTATGCCCCAAGCCAACCTGCCAACCATCCTGCCTGCCAGCCTGCCAGCTCGTCAAGTCCTTAACGTGAAAAGCGAGTTGATATTAAGGTGTTGTGGCGTTTTTTGGCCTTTTTGGACCGGGACCAGGACCAGGACCAGGAGCAGGACAAGCCGGCATATTCATATTTTTATATCTATTGGAACAAAAACAAAAAAAGAACAAAAAGGGGCACAACAACAATGACAACAAGGCAGGATGTGTGCGATGCGAACGGGAAGGAGCACCACGAGGATATGATGCCTTACGAATGTTTGCTAGAGATGTTGATTGGCATTGCGTTTTTTGGGCGGTTCGAAGTGGTTTGAGCGGGTTTGAGCGGGTTGTGGTGCGGTCTGCTGGCCGTTGTCTGCTTTCTCATATTGATGATGCGGGCAAAGAGACAAAAACCAAAATACAAAAAAAGACAACAACAACATCAAGAAGAAGAGCGCAATGCTCTGCTCATAAATTATTGTCTAGACTATGATTTTAACGTTTTTTGATTATGAAAGCCAAAAAACATGAAGATGCCCATTCCCAGAGATTCGCTTATTGTATAGAGCAATATATAAAATAAAAATCGCTGGCATAACCTTTTTAGGTTATTTGGTTTTTTTACTTCCCCCCCCCCCCCCCCCTCTCTCTCTCGTTGGGTTGGTTTGTTTGTTGGTTGCTGCGTGTAGATATCATATCAATAAGCAAAAGGATTAGACATGTGACTGCCCGTGGACCAGTCGATGGCCCGCCCGACCCCTCCTCGACCTTCAGGCCACCCACTCAAGCACTCAAGGGCTACATTTTGGGTCGACTTTGTAGTCAGCGTCGTCGGCGTCGGCGTCGTCGTTGTCCTTGCTGCTCTCACTGCTTATCGAGGGTAGTCAAAAAACAAAACAAAAAAATTACATTTTGTTTTTTCTTTTTTTTTTTGTGATATTTTTATGATATTGAGGCAGAAATATGAATAAAAGTCAAGTTCGCGTATGGGAAAGTGTTCCGGGGAGGGGAGAAATTGGGTTCGGCATGGCCAGACAATTATTAAGCAAAAGTTTAACGAATTAGAAACAAAATGGGCGACTGAGTGGACAGCCGGCCAGAGTGGGTTAAAGGAAGAGCTTTGATTAAAATGTACAACTTGATGCATGGATTAAGTGGGTGTGTGTGTGTGTATGCCAACTGTTTCAGTCACATACACACAGCCCACCCAGCCGCACTTTTATCGCAGACCACCCAAAACGTCTCCAAGGTCCCCTGCTCCGTCTCTCCCTCCTCCTCCTGCTCCTCCTCCGCCGCTGCCACCCACGCAGCACGCACAAAATTTTAGACAATAAAATCGAAACATAAATCGAAAATCGTAAAATTCGAATAAGAAATTGCGGCGCGAAAGGGTTTTGTGCGACTGACGCCGCCGTCGTCGTCTTTCTCTCTCTCTGCTTTCCCCTCATCCTAGTCCTGCCCCCCCGTTGTCGTCCTGGGCCTGAGCCTGGGAATTGTAAAGCTGTCAAATTTTAATTACAAAACTTTATAATCCAAAAAATACAACAACAAGCTAAAGAGAACGCACAAACGCGCGGTGCGTTATGCCTTGGGGGGCTTCTTTTCCCCCTCCCCTCCTCGATACCCATCACCAGCTCCAGCTGAAGCTCAAGCCGAAGCTTCTCCTGTCGTTTTGCTCCCAAATCAATTCAATAACTGTACCGTTATGTGCGAGTGTGCGTAAATGAATGACTGTTTGACTGACTGACTGAATGAATGACTGAATGACTGAATGACTGAATGACTGAGTAAAATGCTGAATAGCTTTGCTGCCTGTCTGTCCGTCTGTCTGTCTGTCTGTCTGTCTATCTATGTGACTGACTGACTGATGAAACGCGTATTGGAGTCGTTTCGTGCCAAGTTCAGTTCGAAATTGTTTGATTTATGCCTTTGAATTGTTGTAAATTGCCAAGGTGCTCCTCTCCCACCACCCACCACCCATCACCCACCTTGCTCCCTTTCTTTCCCTGTCACTCTCTCTTTCGCACACACAAAGCCCCGAGCAATTGACAAATAATGAAAAATGCAAAATTACCTGCCGCTTAGAGGGGCTTTAAATTGTGTGAATAACAGAAATTGCACGCAATTTTACAATTGAATCAATTGAATGTAATCATGAATACACTCATGAATAGACTCATACATTGCATTGTGTATACAATGTACATAATTTGATCACTCAGTGTTGCAGTAGATTCAGATGAATACACTCATAAATATTATATAGGCTTCTATTGCAACTGACTAATTGGCACACTCAAAAACTGCTAAAGATCGATGAAGATGCAAAAGACACACACACACACACACACAGCATATTTGACGTGCTTTTACAGCTTTTTTATGCTGTTGCTAATGCGCATTGTTGTCTTTTGTTGCAAATTGCCAACTTGGGCATTGCCAGCTGCCAACAACAATAAAGAACACAACAAAAGAGTTGGCGTCAAAGCTCTAGGGTGCACTTGGCAGCAACTCGCAGCAGCAACAGCAACCAGCAACAGCAACTTGCAGTCCCTTTTCGAGCGACACTTGAAACAATCAAAAATCAATGAGAAACCAGCAGAAAAAAAAATACTCAAATCGTTGACGACATTGAGACGACAAAAACGACGTCTGCCACTGCCACTGGTGGCTGCTGTTGCTGTTCTTTACTCATTTGTCTTTTGGCTTTTTGGAAATTAACAACACACGCCCCCTCCCACCCACAGCCGCCACGCCGCACCCCCCGCCCGTGCCGCCCAAAGTCGAAAGCCTCTTTAGCCGGCTGCTTGAAAAGTAACCCCTTTTTTTATATGGCCCAAGCTATCTGACTTCCTATCTCATCCTCTAGCCCCATCTCTTTCGCTAATGCTATCTCTGTCTCTATGCGACTCTTTATATATATATTTTGCATATATATATATATATATATATTTTAAAATTTTTATGCCCGAATGAATTTTAATTCCTTTGACGGTTGCTTTTGGCATTGGCAGCTGGCGTGCCTAAAAGGCTGCTACAAAAAAATATGCAGCTTCTTCTTCTCCTCGCTGTGTGTGTGTGTGTGTGTGTCCTTGTATTCGCCTATGTGTGTGTCTTTGATTGCTTATTGTTAATTTGTATTTGTGTATTGGTCGTCTCATGTATATGTGTGTTTAAGCTCTGAGATGTTTTAGCTGCTGCTGTTCGCTGATTAAACCCTTTTTTACCCTAGCCCATATGAATGAATGTGGCAATCACACACACACACACACACACACACACACACACAGACACAGAAGAGTTACACACATATAGGGAATCTTAATTCCTTTCGGCGTTTTATGCATCGACCCAAGCAACTCGCCCACCTGCTGCCACTTTCTGTGTGTGTTTGTTGCGACGTTCGCCCGTCAACGTCTTTTGCCTTCGAGTGTTTGTTATTATTGTTGTGTGTCTTTTGTGTGTGTGTGTGTGTGTGTGTGTGCGTGTGTATTGACTGCTTTGTCAATTGTTTGGGGGCTGCCTGCCTGCCCCCCTCTCCACTCGTCGCTGGCTGCCTGGCAATTTTGTTAATTACAAATCGTTTGCTTTTGGCTCTATGCTAATGTCCCTGCCTGGGACACCCCCACACACACACAACCACACCCCGCATGACTACCATGTGTGTGTGTGTCTATTTTTGCATAACTTACGCAACTTTTTACAATTCTGACAGCTATGCTTACCTCCCCCCTTCGAGCGCCCCGAAGCGAACAAGGGTTGTTGTTCTATTATATTTCATATGCATATTCGTACATTTATTTATAGACTATCAGCCCAATAGCGCTATCTACTTTACGTAGTGCTAGCAACAAACCAACGCCAATTAACAGCTGGCCACACACACACACACACACACTAACACACACACAGCATGTCAGTCAATGTCCAAATGTACCCAAGCAACTCCCATGCCAAATTTGAACTATTTCCATTGTTGGAAAAATGTAAATTTTCATAATTTTACAGTCAATACTTTGTGTATAGCTGAAGCCGGACTCTCGTCCATAGTCCGTACTGTTTTCCCCATACCGTATTTGCTCTCATAGTTTTTGTTTGATTGCTCTGTAGTTATATACGTATATGGGCCTCTTTCGCATTCCTCGCACTCAGACCAGAAAGCATCCATTGAGCCGGTGCCAGGGCCAGGGCCAGAGCCACAGGCAGCCAACGAATTGGACAGCAGGCAAAAGTTTTGCGCAAAGGGTTGCAAATGATTTTTGAGTTGTGTCGAAAATCCCAAAAAGTTGATTTATCGTTTTAATAATTCTTCAACGGAGCAGAGAACAGCAGCAGGAGGAACATCAGCAGGAGAAACATCAGCAGGAGGAGCAGGAGTTGAGGTCCAGGCCCGGGACTGAGTCTTAATATAAAATAAAAGCGAATCGAAATGACAAAAATGTGCGCTCCAAAAATGCACTCATCTATTAATATTTACCTAAGTTATACGCAGCGTTGCCAAACTTCAGCCTTGGCCCACTGTTGCCAAATTTCAATTGAAGCTAAAGCCTGTAGTTTTCAATACGAATCTCCTTTTTTTCTCTCTGTCTCTCTGTGTGTGTGAGGCAGTAGATTATTAATGAACTCACACACATGAGTGTATGTGTGTTTGTGTGTGTGTGTGTGCGGCTAAGACACAACACACAACCCTTGGCATACCCGTACACTTGCGCCGCATGCTAATTGCGTTTATTTAACAAAACAAATTTTTTACATTTTCCAGTTATTTGGGGGGTTGTGTGTGACTCAATTGAGTTGGCAATTAGACGGCTGCCAGAAGGGATTTTAAGGAGGTAAATGGGGTATACAACATTTTTATGCAATTAATTTGAGTCGTCGTCCTCGTCGTCGTTGTTGTCGTCTTGTCATGTCATAGTCTCTATGCTTCTTCGGTATCAGTAAGGGTGACTCTAGAGTCTAGAGTCTAGAACTTGTCGTCCTTGGTAGCTTCCACATGTCTCGTATGCTAATGAAAAATCGAACACGCAACCCCAGCTCCAGCTCCAGTTCCAGTTCCAGTTCCAGTTGCAGACCTAGTCCCAACATTTAATAGGCATTAAACCGGGTACACAGGGTTGGGCCTGCCTTTTGATTGATAATGAAATTAACTGACTCACTGCTTAGCATTTCTTGGCATGCCATGTTCCAACTGCTGAGAAGGACACATGTTTATACTATATTTTATTTATGTTTATGCGTTTTTAATGCCAATTATGTATTATTGCATTCCCAGCGTTGCCAACATATGTGTGTCCCCAATTGTTTATGGCCAATAATCATAATCTGGCTACAAAACTTGACTACTTATTGATAAAATACCTCAAGTCAGTCTGTCTCTGTGTGTTCCCATATTGTCAGAGAAATTAACGTGCGACACAAATAACGCAATGACACGCATATTACCAATTGGCATTATGTTGATTAGACTTCGTTTTCTTTTTGGTATCGAAACTGCCAGCAAAGGCGTTTGGTACAGTCAGCGCAAAAAGTCAGTGAAGAAGTTTTGTTTGAGGCTGCCTTTGGCATATGCGTCAATTAAAAACCGCGCCATTAAATTAATTTTAATCACATAATAAGAAATACACACACATGTGTAGTCGACACACACACACACACACACACAGACGCACACCACCTGGCAGTCATTAAAAAATTTTGTTGCATACCGCACGGCGCTCGCTGTCGAAAAACTTTATCTTGTCAACTTTGTTGCGACGCCACGCCTACCAAAACCCCATACAACCGACCACCCGCCCACCCCACAGCATACAAGTCTCTCACGTTTGCTGTCGTTGACGCACTTAAGAAAAATTCCCTTGTCAAATTTGCCAATTATCATATTTTCATCAAACAAACAAAGTTCCAAAAACTCAAACGCGCCCTGGAGGCGCTTGCTCTCCTACCGCCTGCTCGTATTGTACCTATGTGTGTGTGTGTGTGTGTGTGTGTGCACATACCTCATCCACACCCGCCTATACACCTGTGGCTGTATCTGTGGCCTGTTGCCAGCAGCTTCACTTGAGTCTCAGGCAATCAGCGACGACGTCGTCCTCGTTGTTAATTTTATTAAAAATTATTTTATAACTCTCGAACTTTTCCACATATACGACAAGACAAGACACGACGCGACGCGACGCAACGCGACTTTCCTCTTTGTTGTTGTTTAAATATTGATGTGTGCAATTACAAAAAAAAGGTACAAATAAAAGGCAACAGCAACCACAGCAACTCACACACACACGGCAGAGTTGCAACCGAAAAGTTTGCGGCTTCCTGTGCCTCAAAGCCTCTGATTGTAAACTCAACCGCAACAGTCTCTGCTGCTGCTTACGTAGCAGATCCTTTCAGTAGTTCTTAAGCAGGTCCTTGAGGCAACTCCAGAAATTATATTCCAAAATCAGTTCGAAATGTTTTTTTCTGTATGCTTTTACAGCACTGCAACTGTTATTTTGTTAACACTAAAATGCCAACTGTCAATTTTTTAGTAGCAGCAAAATGTAAACATAGACAACGTATAATATATCTATATATGTATATATGTATCTAAATCTATAATATCGATTATCTTTTTTAGATTAAAGCACTTTTGGATGAGTTGCAACACCTGCGAGCTCTGGAGCAAACTCACCTTATACAGATCCAGAGGCTCGAGGAGCATTTGGAGGTGAAGCGACAGCACATAATGCGTCTGGAGGCACGCTTGGACAAGCAACAGATCAATGAGGCATTGGCCGAGGCAACAGCATTAGCAGCCGCTGTAAATGCCGCTGCAACAAACAACAACAACAGCAGCAGCAACAACAATAACAACAACAACAACAACAACAATCACAGTAGCCAAAGCAACAGCAGCGAGCACAACAACGAGACGACGAGCGCCGTCTTCAAAACAACAGATCTAACATCGAGCCATCACAATAATGAGGATGATGACGATGACGATGATAATGATCGTGATAATGATAACGAGCTGCGTGATAACGACGATGAGGAGGACATGGAGACAGCTCACAACGAGCAGCAACATGCAGCGGTTGTCAACAATCGGCAGGAACAGGATAATGATAACGATAACGATAATGATAATGATAATGATGAGGATGAGAACGAGGATCAAGATGCCGATATGTCCAATGCCACAGCCACAGCGGAAAGCAATGAGCTGAAAATCAAAAAGGAGCAACAGTAAGTGAAAACCTATAAAACTTTTAGTTTTTTCTATTCTCAGCTTTCGACTTAACTCAAAACTCAAATCGAACCTTGTTTTCATTTCCGTTTCGCAGCAGTCCATTGGATCTGAATGTGCTCAGTCCACAGTCGGACATTGCCGCAGCAGCCGCGGCAGCAGCAGCCGCCGCCTGCGCCAACGATCCCAATAAATTCCGAGCTCTGCTCCTCGAACGCACCAAGGCACTGGCCGCCGAGGCGCTCAAGAACGGTGCCAGCGATGCTGCCAATGCGATTACCGATGGTGAGTATATAAAAATGCGTGACAACTGTACCTACATCCGGTTCGATTCAATTCGTATCGTTTCGTTGCATTTCGGTTCTACCCGCTGCTCTGCTCTGCTCTGCTCTGCTCTGTTCTGTTCTCTTCTGTTCTGTTCTGTTCCGTTGTTCTTCTGTTCTTATTCATTTGCTTATCAATCGGAGCAACGCTTTGATTTGTCCCGCCACCGGCTCCCAGGAGGGCCCAATTACGGTTTATGTTTAACTGACGAAGCATTTGTCCACAATTTCTTATCGGCGTTACGGCGTTACGGCTTGCGGCGTTACGGCCTGCGGCGCCAATTTTTATGGCTGTCAACAACAGCGAACAAAAAGCAGCGACCAGTCGAGTCAGACAAGCGTTTCTTTCGTTTTCTTTTCTTTTCTTTTCTTTTTCTTTTTCTTTTACTTTATATTCTTTTCTTTACTTTTATTCTTTACTTTTTAAGCTTATTTTATTTTTCCTTTATAATATTTGCATTTAAAGTCTGCGTGCGTTGTTATAATTGTCGTTGTTGTCGTTGTTGTTCTTGTTGTTGTTGTTGTGTGTTACACTTTAAGTTGCTCTGCATGCTTATCGATAATATTTAACTCAACAAAAGCCAAACACAACAGTTGACAATCATCATCATCATCATCATCATCATTATTATCGACATCATCATGAACAACACTCTTTAATGCTCTTACTCTATCTCTCTCTCTCTCTACAATATCATATATATACTTTTATATACAACTCGTATTTATGAGTCTCTATTTACAACCAAACACACACTTACACACATACATACACACACACACACAGACACACACACACACACACAGTTTCATTGTTGTTTTGTTGTTCGAATTGGCAAGCGAAAAGTAAAATAAAAGCGCAAAAATGTTGCAACCAAAAAACCAATTGAAAAAATCTAAAATAAATTTTGATTAATTTTTGGCGTTTTGTTCCATGGATGTTGTTGAAATCAGTATAAAAAAAAAAACAAACTATATAAAATACTAAACACCGAATACAAAAAATATAAATAAATATATACAATACAATATACATATATATATATATTAATATATATATATATAGAAAACAAAGTTATTCAATTGCAATTAAGTAGCAACAACAAAAAGCACAATTTTTTGTTGTTTCCCGCAGAAATGCCGCAACAACAAGCAAGAGACGCAGCAACAGCTGATCAAGTGGCACAACAAGATGATCAAGATGATGATGAAGAAGAAGCATCGAGAGCAGCAACATCAGCCAAGCCAGAAACAAGCAAAACAAACGAAACGGAAACCGTGCAGAATGCAACATTATCAGACGGCAACTTGCAACCGAAACTCGAGATCATCGACACAGATGACGCTGACGATGACAATGGGCTTGGGCTTGGGCTTGGGCTGGGGGTTGGGGCCAGTGGGGAGGGATTGCTGCCTCCCGTTGGGCAGACGCTGGAGGAGCAGCTGGTCAATAGCTATTGGAGGCGTGGCTTTGAAACAAGCACAGCTGCAACAGCGGCCACAGTTGCCACAGCAGCAACATCAATAGCAACAGCAACTGGGAGCAAAACGCCAACAATTTATCAAAATGCCAATGCGGTACAGCAACAACTGTTGCCGCCACCACCGCCGCCGCCGCCGCCACAGCAGCAGCAGCAGCAGCACTTTGCCACGCAACAACAACAGCAACACTATCAGCAACAACAACAACAACAACAGCAGCAACAGCAACATGGACCCTCGTCCACTGTTTTGCTTAGTCAATTGGTTAACTCAACTTTCTCACATGCCAATCAATCCTCTTGTTCCAATTCCAAATCAACTCGCTTAGATGCCGGACAACACCACCTACAACACCACCAGCAGCAGCAGCACCAACAGCAGCAACAACAGCTCCACCAGCAGCAGCAGCAGCATCACCACCACAACAACAGCAATAGCAGCAACAGCAGTGCACAAGGCAACGATGCACTGAATCATCATCATCTTGGCCACCATCATGGCCATCCACATGGACAGCTTATGCATGCGGCACATCATATGCATCATGGGGCCGATTCAAACTCTTCCAGCGCCAACAGCACACCCAACAGCACTGCCCAGCTGGCGGCAAGCATTGCCAGTACGCTGAACGGCAACAAGTCGCTGCTGCAAGCAGCTGCCGCTGCCAATGTGGCCGCCGCTGCAGTTGCCGTTGCCGAAGACAACAATAACAGTCTGACGCCAAATGCAAATGCGGCAGCGGCTGCTGCGGCCATGGCAGCTCATGCTCAGCATGCAGCAGCCTTGGGTGCACCCAGCTTTCTGCCCAATCTGCCCAATCTTCCGGCATTCCAGTTTGCCGCCGCAGCAGCCGCTGGCCAGGAAGCGCGTGCACATTTTCGCTTTGCCGATGCCGAGCTGCAAATGCAGCCGGGTGTCTCGATGGCCGGCCGTCTGGGCGAATCGTTAATACCCAAGGGCGATCCCATGGAGGCCAAGCTGCAGGAGATGCTGCGTTACAATATGGACAAATATGCGAATCAAGCGCTGGATACGCTGCACATCTCGCGGCGAGTACGCGAACTGCTATCGGTGCACAACATCGGTCAGCGTCTGTTTGCCAAATATATTCTGGGCCTGTCACAGGGCACCGTCTCGGAGCTGCTCAGCAAGCCAAAGCCCTGGGATAAGCTGACCGAGAAGGGTCGTGACAGCTACCGCAAGATGCATGCCTGGGCCTGTGATGATAATGCCGTCATGCTCCTCAAATCGCTCATACCCAAGAAAGGTGAGTGCCTAACAGTTCTAACAGCTAATTAGACGCTTTACATCGCTTCTATTTTTTTTTTGTATTTTTTTTTTTCTGCTACCTTTGACTACCTCTGCCTTATCAGCGGCCGCACAGCCCAAATAACTTCTCTCTCCCAATGCCGCACAGCGTTGCCAGACAGCTGACACATGACAGATGCCGCTGACAGCCCAGAAAAGCTGTGTGTGGTCTGACATGAGACAGCTATTCCTATAATCTTCAACTTGTTCCCGGCTAGTTTCTGCAGCTGTCAAAGCATTAAAATGTTACCCAAAAGGGAGATAAGTGCTTAGGAATTGAAACTTGGTTCACATTCCAATTCCATTGTGTTCCAAAGTGGCTGTTACCCTCAATCACAAACTAGCTATCAGTAATTACTTCAAGGTTGATCAACTTGGAGTTGAAACTCTCTGTTTCACTTCCATTCTGTTCCAAATTTGCTGGTACCCTACTGACTCAGTCTAAATCTCTTTGCTAACCATTTGTAAGTACTTCGAAGTTGATCAATTTGGAATCTAAACACTTTAGGAGCTGCAACACTCTGTTCCATTTCCATTCTGTACCAAATTTGCTGTTACCCATTCCCAGCTTGACTCAGCTTGTTACACAAATGTTACTCAAAACGGAGATCTGCTTTGGAAACACAAATACTTTCAGTTCACATGGTGTTCCATTTCCATTCTGTTCCCAATTAGCTGTTAACCTCCTCCGCTTATTATACAAACGTTACTCAAAAGGGAGATCCGCTTAGGAATTGAAACTCTTTCAGTTCTCATGCCGTTCCAATTCCATTATGTTCCAAATTAGCTGTTACCCTGCTACGCTTGACTGCTATTTGCAACTATTGGCCAACTATTAGGAAGTACTTAAATCGAAACAGTTTCCATTTTCATTGCGTTCCCATTCAGCCCACTGCCCAGTGTCCCGTTAATCAGCTCCTCAGTCGCTCTGCTGCGTGCCTGTTGGGCGTTTTTCATTTGATTTCATTCTGTTTGGCACGAGGCCAAAACATTAAAATATGAAATTTGTAATTATTTTTGATTTTTGCGTATAATCAACGTGGCAACGAGCAACAACTATGGCGACGACTGAATGCATTTCTCGAGCGTCCAGTCGCCTGTCGCCATAAATTTTGGCAAATTTGCACATTAGGCGTAAAATGTAAAATGTTCGTAGGAAAACACGAACGTAGGAAAATCAGCTCGCAAGCGGCAGACACAAACAAAAACCAGCCAATGGCAATAAAGAGATCTTTGGCAAACGATTTCGTTGCAATTTATGTAAAACTTTGCTTTGCTCTACACATTTCTTACATGCGAGTAGATATATATATATTATATGTGTGTTATGTGTGTATATTTGTTTGTTTGTTGTCTTGGTTAAGTTTTATTGATTAGTCATCAATTTTATGGTGGGGCCTGTGGCGCACAACAACAACAACAACAACAACGAACAATCAAAGCAACAACAATCACAACAAGAACAACATTTACATTTACAACTATGCCAGACTACAACAGGCTACAAATATGTCAATGCAAAAGTATTTTTAAAGTACGAGCTGAGGCACAGGCACAGACACGCACCATGCCCACTCCTGTCCCCCCCCCCCTCTCCTGCCTTTCTTTTCCCCCACTCACTTCCCCACCATCAATGTGGCTTGGCAAAGTTAATCAAAGTTTTCCTGTTGGCCCTCTGTTTGTCCAATGCACATGTGACTGTATGTGCGTGTGGTGTGTGTGTGTGTGTGTAGTGTGTGTGTGCAGTGTGTGTGTGTAGTGTGTGTGTGTAGTGTGTGTGTGTAGTGTGTCTAAGTGCATGCAAATGTTGACAATTAATTTATGACGATTACTCATGGCAGCTAAACTAACTGTTTATATATTTATGTATGTAGAACGCTGGCGCTGCAAATCCTTTTTTTATTTTCCTTTTTATCCGATTGGGTTTGTTTAGGGACATACCAGTACCACCCCACCCCCACCACCCTCTCCCTTACCATTGTTGTCAGTTAATTATAAGCAAATAGACGCCTAGTATTATGCCACATGTCGCTGGCTGAGGCGTTTATACAAGTTGCATCAAATTGTTGCCTATCGCTGCCAGCAATTGCATAATACTAGTTGCAATTAAAATAACTATTTGTATCAGCAAACAAATAGTAGTCATAATAATAGTAGTAATAATCCTAATAATAATAGTCGCTTTTTAATTTGAATTCAACAATTCGCGATACTTTGAAGTCTTTGTGGAGTCTGAAAGTTGGCGAGTGAAGCGCGTCAATGATTTTTGAATTGTAATTGTTTAAAGCGCCTGGAAGCAGGGGGGAATGAGTCGAGAATGGAATGGAATGAAGTGGAATGGGACTAAAAGTGGAATGGGGTGGTGTGGGGGGGGTCCAAAAAGGAGCAGCAGGAGAGGGCAGCGCGACGCGCGACGCGACGACTGCCGTGACAATTGGTCTGTGAAAGGCTTGAAACAAAAATATAAAAAAATAATAATAAAAAATAAAAGCAACAACAACAACAGCAGCAGCAAACGTGAAGTAGAATTAAATGTAAACAACAACAACAGCAATGCAACTGCTGCCTTCAACGAGGCATGCAAAGCGTTGACGTGCCGAGCGTTTGAAGTCGTCTTTGTGGTGGACAAAGTGCGGCAGCTGCGGCAGCCAGGGGGTGGTGGGCGGTGGAGTTGCCCCGAAGGGCGGTTGCCTAACGATTGGTAGCTGGTACACTCTGAAGTGGTGGCTAGTGGGTTGGAGTACTGGAGCCTGGTTGACGCAAAAGTTTTCGCGTTTTTGGTTTGTTTTCCCGTTAATTTTACATTTTCCTTTCTTTGTTTTTGTTTTGTTTTTTTTTTTTTGTTGTTTTGTTAAACATTTAACGACAATTGTTGCATATTAAACGGCGCACGGGCAAAGCGAGTGGAAAATCTAGCAGTACATTCAGCAATGGGGGGAAAAACTATTGAAAAGTTGCGAAATGATGTTACGCTGCTACCGTGTATTGGCTGAGTTATCGAGCTACGATAAAACCAACGATCGATAGTCGATTGATCGATAGCTAAATATAAAATATTTGACAATTTATGCAAAAAGAACTTAGACAAAAAACGTTGCAGGTTTCCATTTAGAATCAGTGACAATAGTTTTGCAGCCACTGTGCGCTAGTTACCTGAAAGTTGAAACAAAGAGAGATAGACTGCAAGCGAGAGAGAGAGGGAGAGTAACTGGGGTCAGAAAGTCAAACCAAGTGGCGTTTGAGTGCTCAATTCAAACTGCGTTTAGCATTGCAAAGCAAACGTTGAAATAACACGGCTAGAAAAAAGAAACAACAACATCAACTCGATGTCATTTTAGCCCCGTCAGACGCGGCGTATACGTAATGGCAAATATTTGTATTTGTCGACGGCAGCAGCAGCAGCAGAAGCAGCAGCTAATGTGGTCGAGCCAACTCGTTATGGCAGCTAATAATACTAGCATATTAACACATAATTTTAGCAGACGTCGTCTATTTGTTTTAGCCAACACTCGCAGTCGCAGTCGCAGTCGCTGCGACAATAGCAGCGGCAGCGGCAGCGGCAGAGGCAGCCGAAAAGTCGGGCGAAAAGTGCGTGGCCTAAAATAGAAAAGCACGCGGCGGCGCACGGCGAAAGAAAACAAAAGAAAGCAGCTCACATACTACAGTTGGATGGTGGGGGGGGCGGTGTGGCAGGGGGCGTGGGGTGAGGAAGCTGGGGGAGGCAAACAGATCGAGTAGGAAAAGACAAAAGCATTCCAAATGCCAAACGACAGACGACAAACGCTGCCAGGCACTTTTATTTGCCGCCGTTTCACAAATTATTTGTCACCAGCCATAAAGCGAAATATGTGCCTCACACACACACACACACACTCGCACACACGTTGACTAAGTGGCCAACGGTCCGTATCAATTCCTGCGCTTTTTGGCCTCATATTTAAGCGATTTTCTGTTTTTCTTTTTATTTATTTTATATATTTTTTCTTCTTTTTTCTCTTATTTTCCTTTGATTTTGTTTTATTTTATTTGATTTAATGAAAACTATTTGATTCATTAAGTGGGCTAGGGGCAGAGAAACGGGGATATACGACGGGGATTTATGTGGTATGTGCAGAGCATAACAATGGGCGTGGCTAACTGCGTGGGCAACAGAAATAATAAACATAAATTAGCATAAAGCACGCTCAACAATTCCTATAAGTCTGATTAAATTCACAAAATATATCTCTATGCATATTCACAAATGATCACCCAATAAAATCTACATATATATATATGTTTTATATAAATAAACATATATATATATATATATATATATATATATAGAAGCTTAGGGCAAGAGGTGTGCATATAAATTTGATTTCTTAATCAACTTTTTATGAATCGGCGCAGGATTCGAATAAATGGCACACTTCCAGCTGTTTCCAGTAGATTTATAATTAATTACATATGTATATGTGTGTGTTCATATGTGTGTGTGTGTAGTATACTTATGCCGAAAATTGACTGGCTTGCCACGCCCCAGGGGCACATAGACAAGGTAGAAAACTTTGTCTTCGACATTTTTGCCGCAAAATGTTGCACATGTCTCGTACTCTGTCGTGTTCACTTTTTACTCATTTTGTTGCATTCTTTTTTTCATTTATTATTTCGTGTTGCCCTCGCTAATTACTTTGTAATGAACTTTGACAACAACAACCGCAACCCCAACCCCAGCTGCAGCCCCAAAATAATATAATAAAATGGAATAAAATTTTGCAAATTACCTTGCATCGAGGTGCATGTTGCAGGGGCAACAAACACATTTCTTGTCATATTCTGTGCTTAATTTGCAAGCCAAACAAGTAACCGTATACCCAACCCACAGCCACCCACTGCCACCCACTTCCACCCACTCGTTTTGCTACCCCTTTGGCTGATTTGGCTGCAATTTGGAATTGAAAAATTGGCGCATTCGCTTTTTGATGTTGCCTGCTGCTGCCTATTGTTGTTAGCTATTACCCACTTCGGCACACCCCTAGCCTTCACCTCTCTCCTCACCTCTCTCACCTCACCTGTGTGTTCCTTTGGGCCCACTTCATTTGATATGCTACGTTTGGGCTCAGCTCAGTTAGAAGAAAGATGTCGAAGCGCCGAGTCCTCAAGTAGGTGGTGTGTCTTCTGTATCTGAACTCAGTCTGTTTTTTAATTGACACTTCTGCTAATACAAAACGTAGCACACTCCTACACACCCCCCACACACACACACACCCCCACACACACACACACTCACAGATAAAACAACTGACTGGCATTTTAATTAGAAAATTTTTCTTGCAATTAATGCAAATTGCGTGCGTGTGCCAATTTCAATGCGCCGTTCAATTGTGGCGGCTTTACTGTTACCCCAAATACCCCCTACACACACACACACCCCCTTCCCCTCTATCAGGACATACCACCTTCATGGGCATGGCAGAAACCCTTTTTTTTGCCAGTGACTGGTTGAAGTATGAAGTATGATTACATATTTGTGTGCTGGCAAATATTTATTGTATTAGGAAAAACTCCATAGGAAAAACTCCCAACAAAGGCGAAAAGACAACAACAAAGGGAATGTGGCAGGGGGAAACGAGTGGAGGGAGTGTAGAGGGGGAGTGAGAAAGGAGACGAGCCAATGGCACTCATCGTGTCTGGCGAGAATTTTCGTCTGATTTGTTATAAAAGGCAAATATTCATCAAGCAAATTGTGGCACAGGTGGTGGAGGTGTGCCCAGGGGTGGGGGTGCTATCAAATATATCTCTATACTTATATATATATATATAAATGTATATATATAAGTGTGTGTGTACATATGATAGCTCATATCTATATTTTTATAACAGCTAACGGACGCTCCAAGTCCAAATCCTTTTGAATGACAATTTGGTCAACATGTTCCTCTCTAATAAATTACAAACAACACACACCCACACACACACACACACACACGAAAACACTGAAAACGAACCCAAAAAAAAAGAATAGAGACAATAAATGAAAAATGCAGACAAAAAAGTGACCAACGGTAACAGAAAAAAACGTCAAATATATATTTCCATATTTATATAGATATGCGACTAGAGAGAGGGGGAGGGGTAGGGGGAGGAGAAGGGTTTGGGGGGTCATCAGGTGTGGGTGGGTTGGTGTATTTAAAAGTCGCGTCTGTCTGCAGATCTATCGCTCTGTTTGTGCCACGTGAACAGCTTCAATTTTGCTTAACTTTCGCTTTAAGCACTTTTTAAAGGTTTCCTTTTTGGATATCGATCGAAAATTTTATCCTTAGGTTCAGTTATATTATCGCATATACTTTAAGCTGCTATCTATGACAAAGTTGACAGTGCATTGGCCCTGCCTGGACACCGTTTTCCATAACCATTTCGGTTGAATCCATTTCCATTACCACTTTTAAGTTTCAGTTCCAGTTGCTTTGCTCCAGCTCCGTCTCCGGCTAAAGAGCGCTTAAGCTGTCTGTGTCTGTGTCTGTGTCTATGCCTGTGTCTGTCCTGGCGTGGGGTCAGCCAGGTGTCATCAATGTCATCTTCGACTTTATAACACAAAAACACTTTGTAATCCCCAAATGAAGCGACGACGACGACGAGCTCTCAAACTAACCAGAAAAAAAACAGCGGCAAGAAAAAATGGAAAAGAAATTTGGAGAAAAAAATTGAAAATAGCAATGTAAAATCTAAATCGCTGGCCACAGGATGTGGCATGCGGCATGCGGCATGCGCCATGTGGCGTGTGGCGTGTGGGGCATGAGGAATATGTCGTCACTCTGAAACGTTACGATCTATTGTAGTTGGCCCTTTTATCGCCTTTTGTCCAACTCTCGAGTCGCAGTCGCAGTCATCGTCGGGATTTGGTTTTGTTTTCTATTTCTATGAAGCACTTTTCAATTCGCCAAAATCTCCCGCTTCAATTGGCACGGCCGACCAAACATTTGTCATTCATGTGTTGATTTCCGTTTCCTGTGGCTCAACTCTCGCTCCTCGCTCCTCAACTCTGACCTGTCCTACGTCCCACGTCCCACCTTGTTCCGCCTTGTTCCTGCTGGACAAAAGTGTTTGCTCCTTTGGGGCATCGATTATGCTTGGCAATTGTAAAGCGATTTTCAGTTATTTCGTTTCGCTGCCACGCCCCTGTGTGTGTGTGTGTGTGTGTGTGTGTGTACGCCCTTGTACTGATTGATGTTTGTTGGCTCGCAGCCACAAACATGCCACAGGACACAAAAGAGGAACAGGCTCCCCAACCACTTGTACGATTATTTTACAATTTAGCAGTCGATTTTTTGAATGTTTTTCAGCGAATTTTCATTTTATTTTCTTTGGGCGACATTTAACGAGTGTAACCAAAAAAAAAGAAAACAAAAAGCACGCTCCTCCATTTCAATTGAATTTGTGCAAAGAATTTCTCTTTTGTCGCTGTCCTTGTGTGTGTTCCATGTGCTCTTTCAATTGCAATTCAATTCAATTCACATTCATTTATTCATTTCGTCTCGTTTCGTTTAACCATTTCAACCAACACTGCTCCATTGCCAGCTCGCTTCGATGAGCATTTGGCCTGCTCCAAGCTCCAGCTCCAAGCTCCAACTCCAGCTCCAACTCCAGCTCCAGCTCCAAGTTCCCTTGTCCACATTTTGGTTTCATGGCGCGTGCCAAATTAGCGCGCCGCTTGCATTGAACTATTTGAAGGACCCATCTGTATATACAGATTCATATTCAGATTCATATATATATATATATGTTTTTTTGACTGACTCCTTCCTATATTTTGCATTTTTTGCTGCTGCTCTCCGGTTCATGGTTCGCTTTTGTCTGTGGTCGCCGTTTGTTGATTGAAAATCAAATGGTGTTATAATTGAGCTTTGGCCCCGGACGGGGGATGCACTCTGAATGCTGCTCTGGAATTTATGCTCAAAATGTTTATCAAATTTTCTACACTGCACAACAAATTTGCAGATTTTGTTTGCCAGCAAAAGGAAACAAGGAATTTCATTTGATTTTCTACAGACTTCGATTGATAAATTTACTTGTTTTTTTTTTGGGTTTTTCGTTTTTCGTGGTATTTTTTTTCGTTCACTGTAAAAGATAAAAAGTGCATCAGAGTCGCTTTTCAAATGCTGCGCCGCTTTATGGCCACAAATTTGCGCTGGCTTTTTGAACGCTTTATGGCTTAATTGGCTGTCGGGTTTGCCAGGGCCAACAGCAGCCTGGCCTGGTCGGACCAGTTCGGCTTGGTTTTGGCCTTTTGGCTGCGGCTATCAATTGGGCTTCAATAAATGAGCAAAAACCGAATGCGCATAAACTTTATAACGTTTAATGGGCAATGCCAATGCCACTTTACGATCAATATATGTATATATGTATGTGTAAGACATTTACTCATACTCTCTCTCTCTCTCTCACTCTCACTCATGCAGATTCTGGATTGCCTCAGTATGCTGGTCGCGGCGCTGGCGGCGATGATTCCATGTCAGAGGATCGCATTGCCCACATACTCAGCGAAGCCTCATCCCTGATGAAGAGCAACGCAGTTGCCGTACAGCAGCAGCAGCAGGAGCACCAGCGTCGCCACAACATCGACGATAGCCACAGCAATGAGGACAGCAAGTCACCGCCACAGAGCTGCAGCTCGCCGTTCTTCAAGGTGGAGCAGCTGAAGCAACAGCAACAGCAGCAGCTCCATGTCTCCGAGCATGCGCAGCGCGAGCAGCGCGAAGCTGTGGCCGCGGCAGCCGCCGTTGCCGTTCACCAGCAGCAGCAGCAGCAACAGCAGCGCGAGCAGCGCGAACAGCGCGAAGCAGCACAGCGCGAACAGCAGCAGCGCCTGCGTCACGACGATCTGGCCCAGGACAAGATGGCACGTCTCTACCAGGAGCTAATGGCTCGCACCCCACGCGAAACAGCCTTCCCAAGGTAAGTGACAGATTTCTCCGATTTCTATACTATCTATATCTATATCTCTATATATATATCCGATATTGGGCGTTTTTCACTTTACACTTTTTTCCGTTTGATTCGCTGTTGCAGCTTTTTGCTGTCGCCATTCTTTGGTGGCGCCGCCGGCATGCCCGGAGCAGCAGCCAATCCATTCCCCGCGGCCATGGCCGCCGATGATAATATGCGTCATGCCTTTGAGAGGGAAATCGCCAAGTTGCAGCAGCATCAGCAGCAGGCGCAGGCCGCCAGTTTTCCCAACTTTTCCAGTTTGATGGCCCTGCAGCAGCAGGTGCTCAACGGTGCACAGGATCTGTCGCTGGCCGGCAAGGAGATCAAGCTGAATGGCCAACGCTCCTCCCTGGACCAGCACAGTGGCAGCAGCAGCTCCAAGGATGGCGAGCGCGGCGACGATGATCGCAGCTTTCCAGCACTGCCACATGCACGCAAATCGGAAGGTGGCAACACCCCTGCTCCGCCAGCACCACCTGCACCGCCCGTACCGCCCAGCAGCAACCCGAACGCTGGCTCGGTCTCCGTGGGCAGCGGCCATGGCAGCAACTCAGCAGCGCCGAGTCCATTGAGCAACTCGATTCTGCCACCGGCACTGAGCAACCAGGGCGAGGAGTTCGCAGCCACAGCGAGTCCTCTCCAGCGCATGGCCTCGATCACCAATTCGCTGATCACACAGCCACCGGTTACGCCGCACCACTCGCAGCCACAGCGGCCCACCAAGGCGGTCCTCCCGCCCATCACCCAGCAGCAGTTCGATATGTTCAACAATCTGAACACGGAGGATATTGTGCGTCGTGTGAAGGAGGCCCTGTCCCAGTACAGCATCTCGCAGCGTCTGTTTGGTGAGTCCGTGCTGGGGCTATCGCAGGGATCCGTCTCGGACCTGCTGGCCAGACCCAAGCCCTGGCACATGCTCACCCAGAAGGGACGCGAACCGTTCATACGCATGAAAATGTTCCTCGAGGATGAGAATGCGGTGCACAAGCTGGTCGCCAGCCAGTATAAGATTGCTCCCGAGAAGCTAATGCGCACGGGCAGCTACAGCGGCAGCCCACAGATGCCCCAGGGATTGGCCACCAAGATGCAGGCCACCCTGCCCATGCAGAAGATGATGAACGAGCTGAAGCTGCAGGAGCCCGCCCAGGCGCAGCATATCATGCAACAGATGCAGGCAGCGGCTGCCATGTCAGCGGCCATGCAACAGCAGCAACAGGCCGCTGCCGCCCAGGCGGCTGCCGTGCAACAGGCCCAGGCCCAGGCACAGCAGAGCCAGCAGCAGCAGGTGCAGCAGGCACAGCAGCAGGCGCAGCAATTGCTGCATCATCAGAATATGCTGCTGACCTCGCCGGGTCTGCCGCCGCAGCATGCGATCAGCTTGCCAGCGGCCAACACGCCCAGTGGCCAGTCCGTTGGCAATCCGGGTGGAGCACCCGGAACGCCGGTGAGTGGCGAGAAGAAGCCGATGATGATGCCAGTGCATGGTGGTGCCCATGCGCCGAATGCGATGCGCAGCCTGCATCAGCATATGTCGCCGACTGTTTATGAGATGGCCGCATTGACCCAGGATCTGGACACGCATGATATTACCACCAAGATCAAGGAGGCGCTGCTGGCCAATAACATTGGACAGAAGATATTTGGCGAGGCTGTGCTGGGCCTGTCGCAGGGCTCCGTCTCGGAGCTGCTGAGCAAACCGAAGCCCTGGCACATGCTCTCCATCAAGGGACGAGAGCCGTTCATACGGATGCAGCTGTGGCTGAGCGATGCCAACAATGTGGAGCGACTGCAGCTGCTCAAGAATGAGCGGCGGGAGGCGAGCAAGCGCCGACGCAGCACTGGTCCCAATCAGCAGGACAACAGCAGCGACACATCCAGCAATGATACGAACGATTTCTATACGAGCAGCCCGGGTCCGGGCTCGGTGGGCTCATCCGTAAGCGGTGCACCGCCCAGCAAGAAGCAGCGTGTGCTCTTCTCCGAGGAACAGAAGGAGGCGCTGCGTCTGGCCTTTGCCCTGGATCCATATCCGAATGTGGGCACCATCGAGTTTCTGGCCAATGAGCTGAGCCTCGCCACGCGTACGATCACCAATTGGTTCCACAATCATCGCATGCGCTTGAAGCAGCAGGTGCCACATGGCCAGCCCGGCCAGGACAATCCCATACCCAGTCGCGAGAATACGAATGCCACGCCCTTCGATCCCGTCCAGTTTCGCATACTACTGCAGCAACGTCTTGTCGAGTTGCACAAGGAACGCATGGGCTTGACTGGTGCGCCTATACCCTACCCACCGTACTTTGCTGCAGCCGCTCTGCTCGGACGCAGCTTGGCCGGCATTCCAGGCGCTGCGGCTGCCGCTGGTGCGGCGGCAGCAGCTGCTGCCGCGGTAGGTGCCGCTGGCGGTGACGAGCTGCAGGCCCTCAACCAGGCGTTCAAGGAGCAGATGAGCGGCCTGGACCTGTCCATGCCCACGTTGAAGCGTGAACGCACCGATGACTACCACGATGAGTTGGAGCTGGACGCCAGCGGCCACAACATGAGCGACAACGAGTCCATCGAAGGTGGCCACGAGCCAGAGAACACGCCCATCTCCGAATACGAGAAGCTGCAGAAGTCGGCGCTCGCCTCCGCCGCTGCCGTCTACATGAGCAACGCGGCGCGCAGCTCTCGCCGCAAGCCAGCGGCACCGCAATGGGTCAACCCAGCGGCCGCTGGAGTACCGACCGCAGCCGGCGTTGCAGCCGCTGCCGGCGCTGCAGTCGCGGCACTCGCTGCCGGAGACAGCAGCGAGCGTATCATCAATGGGGTCTGCGTTATGCAGGGCTCCGACTATGGTCGGGATGAGTCTGAGAGCGTGAAGGGTGTTGGCGACAACGATGCGGATCATGACGAACATGGTCAGCTGGAGATCGATCAGCGTTTCATGGAGCCGGAAGTGCGCATCAAGCAGGAGGAGGACGACGATGAGGAGCAGTCGCAGCAGCAGGAGGATGCCTCGCGCATCGACTGCGATGCCGAGAAGCAACTGAAAGTGATCGCCGAGGAGAAGCTGCGTCTGGTGCGTGTGCGGCGCCTCAGCAGCAACGGTGAGCCCGATGAGCATTGCGGCGTGGTGCAGCAGGCGACGACTGCGGCGACTGCGCCACAGGCAGCTGCGTGGAACTACTAGGCCCCAAATGGGCATTGGTAGCTTTAAACTGCAGCTGGAACTTTCAACTGGAACCGGAACTAGTACTAGAACTCGAACTAGAACTAGATCCTAAAGTGTTACCAGCAGCTGAAGAGAGAGAGTGCAATGATGAAGACGTTTAACTTGTGATTAAGTTTGGCAGCGGCCCCAGAGAAAAAATGTTTAGCCACTGGCTAGTTCGATATACACACATAGTATATATATACATAACGCATATACATACATATATATATCTAGTTTGTAGAGCTCTTAAACATATATACATATATATATATATATAATTTTTTTTTTTTTCGATCTTACCGATATACATAGTTGTAGCTGAAAAGTTTAGAGACGCTATGCGAAGCGCAGCAGCGATAGAGCAGCGCAAAAGTATTAAATTGTTGGCTTTAAACTTGCCACGTGCCCCCCCCCCGCTCCCCCTTCCCTCAAAAAAAAAGCGCCACAACCCCTTCCTCCCTCGCCCTCGCCCTCAAACTCCTTCCGCCAACTCCAAAACTAAAACCTCTACCTAAAACTCTACCAAATGCCAAATCTGATGAGGCGCAGATTTTGCAAAAGATTTTTTTGATTTCTTTACGACTCGAAGACTGTAAGCAAATGGCGGTAGAATTTTATGATTATTATTACGATTATTATTACACACTATTATTACACATTATTATTATTATTATTATTATTATTACTATTATTATTATGATTATAATATTTTTTTCCTGCATTGTTATTAAGTGTACATAGATCAACAAATAAATATATGATATAAACAAATTATAATGCCGTTCTGTAAATAGAAAAACGTTAGGCGAGACTTAGAAGTTAGACGGCAGAACTAATGGAAAACAAATCGATAATTTTCCACATAATTAAAGGAAGGTAATTTTCTTTATCAATATAATTTTTTTTTTTTTTTTATGTTGCACACTAAAGTTTTAGCTATCTTTTGATCTCAAGCAGCACCAACTTACACACACACACACACACACACACACATACACACACAATTTTAAATAACGAGAAGAACACCAACAACAAGTAAACACCATAAACAACAACAACAAAAAGGCGAACCCAAAGTAAAAGATAGTTAAAAATAAAGTAACCTTAACTAAAGCTTAAAAAATATATTGAAAAAAAAAGAAAAAAAAAACTTAGGAAACATTTTCATTTTCTCTTCTTTTCATTTTTCGTAAGAAATAAACCACCCTTCCCTCAAGACACGAAAAAAAAGTAAAAAGAAAAACTAAATACAATAAATTTTGTAAATTTTGAATTTACGTAAAAAATGATAATGCAAATTAATGAATATGTAAAACACTATGTAAACTTTATAAAGAATATAGCAAAATAAATGCAGAATGCACTAAATTATTATTTATAATAACGGTATATATACATATATATTATATAGTATATACTAAGCATTATGCTGTTTATCATAATAATATAACAGTACTTTAAATTTGTATTACAAAATAGCATAATTTTTTTGTGAACTAAATTGCAAATAATTATAAAAAACAAAAAAAAAAAAAAACAACAGACAACCGCATATCGTACTAAAGAAATTTCATAAATTAAAGCATTAACATAACGAAAAGAAATAAAAATAAAAAATGAAAAAAAAAACAATAATTAAATAATCTAATCTAAGTGCGCCAATTTTTTTGCCTAGCACCTAAGTTTAAATCATAAACGTAATGAAAAACCACTGTTTTCCTATCTATAAACACGTAAATAAAAAACCAACAGGATTTTAAATAATTACATACACATTTATTTCGCTAGGCTAAAGTTTAAGCTAAAATAAAAATATTTCGAAATAGCGTAAAACCAAAAAAAAAAATAAAAAAATTAAAAATATTAACAAACGATTAAATTGGGGAGGAAAAATAATCCCGGACACACATAGATCGTAAAACATTTTTGCATAGGCCCAAACTTTGCCGCGTTATTATTATATACATAATAAAAATTAAAACAAAAAATTAATGAACTAAAAACAACATATACCAAACACATTTCAATACCTAAAAGAATAAAATTTGCGTCTTCAAATTACGAAAAAAAAAACAAAAAAAAAATGATTACAAATATTTCAAAAAAAAAAACAAACAAATTATTCAAAGAATGAAAAAAACGCTAACAAATTTTGCCGCTGTCAGCAAATTTGTTAAAAAATTATTTAAATTAAATATAATTTAATTTATTTTTTTTTTGATTTGAAATGTATTTAGTTCTTAAAGTTAACGTGTTAAATACTTTGCATTTTCATACGCTTTAGCTAAATAATAATTAAAGATATAATTAAATAAATATTTATGCATAATATTTACATACATATATGAGCAGATACACACATATATATATATATATATATATATATATATATGTATATAAATATATATAAAATTAATAAATAATGAGATATGTTTAAAGTTGGACGTAAACGTGTTGAGGAAAGGATCACACACAAAAATAAATTTAGTTTTAATTATTTTTTAAATCGACTATTTTTTTCGTACTGTAATAATTCTGATCAATTTTTTTTAATTATTATTATTATGATTATTACTGTAAAATTACGATAAAAAACAAAAGCAAAAAGCAAAAAACAAAAAACAAAACAAACAAACATACCAATAATACATGAACATAAATGAAACTTTATCAAATAAAAATGTTTTCTTAAACAAAAAAAAACCCCATCGAAACCCTTTTTAATTTTACTCCAAACCAATCCATCAATTTTTAGGATATTATTATTATTTTTATTAATTTAAAGCCCGATCCCCACACGAGGAGCATGCGACATGCAAATGAAATGCTGCAGAGGAACTTCAGTACTCGCAATCTTTTTTAAACTTTTCCCTCTCCTAATCACACACACACACACACACACACACACAAATGCACACACGCACGCACTGGGTCAAAGTTCAGGCCAAAGGATCAAAATTAGCGCCTCGTTTTGGCGTCCAAACGACATTTTCATACATCATATATGCATGCATCATGTATAATTTTATACGTATTAAACACACACACACCCACACCCACACACACACACTCACATATTTAAAGAATGAAGATATATAGTTACATACGAGTATATAAACAATACGCGGTGCTAGTTAAGTTTACATAAACCGAAAGAGAAACGAAACACATCTACGGATTGCAGATAAAGATACAAGCTAAAGTTATAGATACAGCTACCGATACAGATACAGATTCAGATACATTTAAATATAGTCAAGTAGGCAGTGAAATTTTTTGCATAGATCCCGTAGCATTGAAACGTAGCGATCAATAATAATAATAACGAGAAAAAAAAACCAACTTTGAAAATTCAAAATAAAATCAAATAATTCAATTCAAAAGATTTAAATAAAGGGAAAGGATGAAATTATACGTAATTAATTTTAAATGAAAAGCGTGCGCATAAGAATTATGTAAGCACTCAAGCATTGAAGCCAGTAAATAAATCAAAATATATACATATATTTATCTAATCTATCTGTAAATATTAAAAATAAATAATAATAATAATGTGCTAGTATTTGTGTTTAACGAAATCAAATACGAGCGGCATAAGAAAATTATCCTTCCAATTCTACACGAAAACAGACGACGGTACACTTGCTTATTTTATACTGAAAAAAAGAAAATGAAAAAGAAAAACAAAAATATCTAAAACAAAAACAAACTTAAAAAATATTTCACATTTTTTTTTTTTTTGACTAAGCTCAAACTTGAAGTTGATTGCAGAATAACCAGACATATATATATAGAGAAGAATGTATGTCTGTACGAATATAAATGAATTTAAGCCCACGGTGATATACAGTCTTATATACACACACACACACACACACACACACACACACAGATCTACAAACAATAAACCAAAAATCAAAAACAGATTCTTAGATTTTTTCCAAGATGATCGATGTTATTATTTATAAGAACCAAAAAAAAAAAGAAAAGTAAAGAAAATGTACATAAAATAGTGAAAATGACAGTAAAATTTAATATAAAAAAAAACGTAAGAAAATAATTATATTAAAAGAAAAAAAAAAACGTTCACATCTTAAAACAGACCATATCAACATTATATATAAATATAATGGTATTGCGTAGTTATATGCAGTTATTTTAGCAATACACATACAGACATACGAGTACATACATACATACATACATAAATAAAGTATTATATAGATTTACAAAATAGATCATGAAATACAAGCATTATTGCATACGAGTTTCAGTGAACTCAAAATCAAAACCTTAGTTAACATATACACACGCACACACAGACATATACACTTAAGTCAGAGGAAGAAGAAGAAGAAGAAACTCTTTAGTTTTCAGATATTTCAGATATACAAAACATATTCAAAGAAACAACCAGCACCGTTTTCAGTTTCAAATCCGCCCAGCAATGAGAAGAAAATTTCAAACCATGAGAAAAGAATTAAAACAAGAAATTATTAAGCGAATGTGCCCAATTCAAGTATAATTAAATATTTAATTAAATGCAGCAAA
The DNA here is from genome assembly GCA_035045065.1 of Hirtodrosophila trivittata. NCBI lineage: Eukaryota > Metazoa > Arthropoda > Insecta > Diptera > Drosophilidae > Hirtodrosophila > Hirtodrosophila trivittata. Next base: position 2,732,619 of record JAWNNK010001028.1, on the reverse strand, counting down.
GTATCAAAATTATATATATATTATATATAACTTTATATATATATTTATATAATAACTGAAATAAAAAACAAAAACCCAAATAGAACGAAAAGGTATTTAACTTAGTGGCCTAAACTTAAGCACTCGACACTTTGGCAAAATTCGACTCGATCCAATTTTTAAACATTAAGAAACTCAAGAAGCAAAAGAATAAGAAAGAAAAAGAATATGAATACGAAATAAATCAAAAACAGAAAAACAAAATGCATTACGTAATTAAATAAAGCAACAATTTTATGTAGGATTTCTTGTAAAAATTGTTGCGACCATACAATTATATTTAAAAATCAATATTTTTTTGTTTATCTTAAGAACCTGTTTTTTTATATACATACATATATGTATATATACATATATGTATATATATCTACATTGTGTTAATTTGTATATTAACATTTTCATTCGAAAAGAAAAATGCGAAAATTTTTAAAAGATTTGCGCTAAAATGCAATGACATTTATGGAAGCAAGTAAATAACATAAATAATATAATTAAAAAAAAAAGAAAATAAGAAAAAAAATACAAATACTTCAAAATAAATATATAAATAATATTAATAATAATAAATAGTTTATATAGCATGTAAAACTGAACAGAGAAATCAAATTCAATAAAGACGAATATACTGTATTCAAATCAACCCTGAACCACTTCATTTCATCCCTTTTCAGCGGAAATATATACACCCAACTCTCTTTTTACACGGTTCCTTTTTACACGGATTTCTGAGGAACGTATCTACCGTGTAAAAAGAGAGTTGGGTGTAATATAATTCACATAAATAGGAATCACACAACTGTAGCTAAGAATGAAGTGAAATCGAGTGAATTGAGGTTCGAACTACTGCCGCACCCACCCTATTCTCCAGATATGGCCTAGGGACTACTTTCAGATGACTTTTTTCAGGTCTCAAAAAGCACCTCCAGAGCAAGAGATATCGATCAAATGAGGAGGTGATTGCCGATACTGAGACCTATTTTGAGTGTAAAAGTTTATCCTTCTACAGAAATGGCATAGAAAGTTTGGAGAAGCGCTGGACTGAGTGTATAGAAGTAGATGGAAACTGCATTGATAAATAAAACAAAATTTTCAGTAAAAAAATGTGTTTTTCCTTGTCAAGCCGGGAACTTATTGAGCGGTGTGATATTTGGAATAAAATCTGGAAAGCTGTTGCGCTTTCAGTAACCTCTTTCCGAGTGTACTACAATTTTCAAATTAAAATCTAACATCAAATATTAACACATCGTCAAATTTGCTATATCTATATATCGGGTGATTGATGACGAGGCATAGAACATTGAGTTGGCATTACTGTTCAAGATGGCGATCGATTTAACAGCTGTCAAGTGATTTATTCTCAGTTTGGCTTGGCAATTCATCATGAATAAGCCAAACGATCATCAAGTAAGGCGTAGATTCGTCGAATGGGCTCAAAGAGGTTGCCGTTGTTCCCGATCTTCATAAGCGAATTTTGTTTAAAGATGAAGCGCACTTCTGGTTGAATAAAGTGAAGCTAATCCTCAAGTGTATGTCGAAACACCGTTACATCCAGAAAAACTGACTGTTTGGTGCGCTTTATGGGCTGGTGGAATCATTGCTCCGTACTTCTTCAAAAACGATGATGGCCAGAACGTTGCAGTCAATGGTGATCGGTATAGAGCCAAGATTATTAACTATTTCATTCCTGAATTGAACAACCATGATGTCCAGGAGCTGTGGTTCCAACAAGACGGCACAACATGTCACACAGCTCGTGCCACAATCGATTGTTTTATTGCAATTTAAAGTTCTATACCTCTAAAAAAAACACCCTTTATTCGCCAATTACATAACTTGACTCTTACAGATATTCATTATATGACTACCAGTCAAAAAGTATTCAAGTGAAGATATTCAAAATATTAATCGTTCGCATCTATCGGAGTCTAACTCATATATCTGAAGAGCTAGTTTTTGCCAATGAACAGAGAAACATCAATTTCCAGAAAGTAATCGGAATGGAAGAAAATCAAACGAGGGTGTTGACTGTTGTGTTACCTTTGCTGCCTTTCATATTCAAGCAACTAGCAAGGTACACTCAAAAAAAAGATATGTTTTTCATATTATTATAAGTAACAGGTAGATTACCAGCCAAAACTTTGCTTTTCAGACTCAAATCTATCCAAGCGGGATCTTACTTTAAAGCAGTTACACGAGAGATAAAATTTGAACTGAACAATCAAAGTTTAAGCAGCTTTCTCAATCATTAAAGCTGTTGGAGGTTTTAACAAACGAAACTTGGTTGCAGACCTGGAGGCGCTTTGCCCAACGAAGCGCCATCTATAGTCGATTTTGACGACTAACTTGCGCCGTCTATGGCTCATTTTGTATCACACGACACCTATCGGCTATTTTTGAAAGTTTCTTATTGTGTTTTATACCCATACAATTTGGTATAATAAATCTGTGCAACAGGTGGGAGGCTTCGCCAAGACCCACCACCCTCAAGACCTTCCCAGCCGGTTTTTGAATTAACAAAGAAATTCCATTATTTTTCCTCTTTTACTAGACATTAACTCCTAATCATTAGCTCAAAATAACATGTAAGCAACTGTATATAAAAGAAAACACCAAAAATATTTATGTCAAAGCAAACGTAAGCACAGAATATATCAAAGAATAAGTCTATCGTAGTGCCTAGCAGGGGTGTTCAGTAAAAAATACAAGAGAATATTGAAAGAGTACAATTACAATTTATATTGTAAAGGTATTTATAAGAGAAACTGTTCAGTTAGTTGTGTTAATATAGTAGAACCTGCTTTCAGGGTATCCCGAGGTCAGTCACACTGGACAAAAACTTATTATTATTCGAATACAAACAGGAATAATTTTGATGAAAATAGTAAACAATCGATTATGGTAAATTTATATGTAGGCATGACATACAGTTCAGGGTAATGATATTAATAAATTATATAAATTGTAAGCGATATAAATAGAATACTAACATATTCATTTCTAAATTAAGTTATAATCCAATGATAAGTTTATGTGTAAGCCATAATAAGTTCATATAGAACATATATCATACATGACCGAAAAGAAACCGGTGATTTTGTATAAGAAAGTAAATACAGTAAAATCTTTTTTTAACACGATCTTTTTTTACACGATTTTGAATTAACACGGTTCGTCAAGAAAAAATATACAAATTTTTTTATACGTAATTTTTGCTTTAACACGAATCCCAAAAAATTGTTTTTAATTTTTTACATGATTTTCTGCAGTGTTAGATATCATCCAAGTGGCAACTCTACTTCACGGCTTGTTTACTTTAAGGAAAATACCATCTAGACAACTTTATTTGGAACCAAATAAAGGGAAAACCCTTTTTATTTAATATATCAGTTTGTTAATGACGAAATATTATAATTTCAATAAAGTTTAAAGCTTAATATCACTTTTTTTTGCACGGTTTTTTAAGAAAATATTTGAATTTTTTCATTTTAAACGATTTTTATAGGTTGTGGTTGTGGAACAGATCCTCAAATTTACATATGAATCGTGTATTTTTTTACACGGTTTTGATTTACACGTTTTTCTTAGGAACGTACCTACCGTGTATAAAAAGATTTTACTGCATTCTTTTAAATTTTACGAGGGGTATTCAAAAAGTAAGTTTTCCTGTGTTGGGCAGAAAATAAAAAACATGTTTCAGGCTGTAAAAATAAATTTATTTTATTCTCTAGCTCGTAAACTATTTTTCTACATACTCGCCTTGGACATCAATCAATTTTTTGTATCTGTTTGGAAGCTTAAGTAAACCTGCCTTAACAAATTGCGTGCCCTGTTCTTTGAGCCACGATTTGACAACTTGTTTGATTTCGTCATTTGAAACGAAGTGCTGGCCACCCAAGGTAGAAACCTTCAATTTGGGAAAAAGATATAGTCACTTGGTGCGAGGTCTGGAGAGTAAAGTGGATGGTCAAAAATTTCCCATTTGAATTTGTGTTATTTTGGCAGAATGAGACCGAGCGTTGTCATGAAAAAGCAAAACGTTTTTTTCACAATTTTCCAGGGTGTTTCCGTTCAATGGCATTTTTGAGTTTCTCTAGCACTTCAAAATATCTATCCGCATTAATCGTGGTACCACCAATAAAACACCTGACTCATCCCAAAAAACCGTGGCCATAATCTTCCCAGCAGATTCATGAATTTTTGCCTCTTTCGGAGCACTTTCTTCACGTTTCTGCCAAACCACGCTTTGACGCTTCATTTCGTCATTTGAATGGTGAACCCACGTTTCATCTCCTGTCACAATGCGTGCGTAAATATATTCACCTTCTTTTTGAAGTCGTTGTTGTTTGTGATTATCGGAAAGCAGGCGTGGGACCCATCTTGGGCAAACTTTACTGTAACCAAGCTTCTCCGACACTATTGTATGGACTGAAGTTCGGTGAATTTGACATTCAGAAGGCATCATCTCCAATCAATCGTCTGTCCTCCTGAATAATTTTTTCAGCCTCTGCAATCGCATCGTCCGTAATGACACCCTTTTTGGGCGCTGCTCATCGTGTACTTCCATTGGAAAAATCTGCGCACCATTTGGACACTCATACAGTCTTCCCCATAAATAGACACCAATTCACTGTGAATCTCATTACCGTTTAACCCTTTTGCAATTAAAAAAAAACCAATAACCGAACGCAATTCACAATCGGAGACGCTTTGCACTGGTAACTCTATGATTTTCGAACTCGTATTACTGAAAACAGTATTCTTGGCACGAAAACTAATTCCGGTAGAAACTACACTGGAACTATGTTCAGCTAAAGTCCGCTAGGTGGCGTCTGAGTGAAACGCCAACTTACTTTTTGAGTACCCCACGTATATCGCTGAGACTTGGAAGACAATCGCAGACATTTCTAGCTTTTTTGTCAAGGAAGCTAAAAATCTAAAAATTCAAGTGATTCGCGTGAACTGTTAGGTATCATTATAATTCTCTTCAGTCAATTTGTGCGGAACAAACTTGGAGCACACCTTCCGTAGACCCAATTTATCTATCAAAATGCGATGAATAGAGTCTTTGGTGATATTTAACTCCATTTCCATGTAATGCAAAGAAGATTTCGGCTCATTTTTAATAAATTCCTGCACTTTTTCAATATTGTTTTGGGTCCTGACTTCTGATCGTCACAGAGGTCCTCACGACCTTCTTGGAATCGCTTAAACCACTCATGCACATTACTACGGGATAGGCACTTAAACTTTTTTCATCATTTGAAATGTTTCAGTGAACGTTTTCCCAAGTTTAAAACAAAATTTAATATTTGCTCTTTGTTCAAAATGCATTTTACGATCGATGCCCAAAAGTTGCTGTCACTTTTTGATCGATAACTTCGATTGTAGTTGTCCAATTGTCTTAAAGTTTTTACGAAATTTCAAAAAGAGATCAAACTTTTTATTTCATATACCCAGCAATAGGTGGCGCCACCAGAAACAGGTATATTTAAAAAGTCCTGTTTTCTTTGCGAAAGTCCTTGTACTTTTTGAACACTCCTCGTATAAATTATAGTTTGCCGAAATGCATAGGAAATAATTTTAAATAGGCAATAAATGATTTATGGAGAATAAAGAAATCTGCCTTGAATAGCTCGTATACCATAAAGTAATATAACAGACGAAATAAATATAAAATGAAGAATTGATTTAACATAGCATTAATAAATGCAAATTATTCATTATATTTATTTATTCCTAGTCTTAAATGTATTTTTATTTACAGATATTAATTTATAAATACTATTTTTCTCTTCCTATCAATTTTTCTAATATGAATAGTGATTCTCTATGTAAGCCCTTGCTTAAATTATTTGAATTGTCTGTTAACTCGTGCTCTTTCCCAACCATTTTGGAAGGAATCATTTATAATTCCACAAACATGGCTTAAAGTCTGATGTTAAAAACTATAGGGGTATTTCCAAATTATCCGCGATGCCTAAAGTGTTCGAGAAGCTGATAACATCTCAACTACAACACTCATGTAGCTCTATCATTTCACCTGCCAATCTACTACCACTAACTTACTTGAGCTTACCTCCCTTGTTATTAAAGGTTTTCAGACAAAAAGCAGACTGATGTCATTTACACAGATTTCAGCAAGGCTTTCGATTCCGTTAACCACCATCTCTTGCTTAAAAAACTTGGTACTATCGGATTTCCACACAGCCTTCTTATGTGGATTTCCGAATATCTTTCTTGTAGAACCCAAAAAGTTCTTTTTAAGACCTCACTGTCTAAGCCTGTCTTTGTTACCCCTGGTGTATCCCAGGGTAGCCACCTTTGGCCTTTACTTTTTAATTTATTTATTAACGATCTCCCTATGAAGCTGTGCTTATCATATAATGACGACAACTCTCCTTATTGATTGCAATCGGACCTGGATTTGTGTTTTGCTTGGTGTAAATGCAACTTGTTGTTTCTGAATTGCTCTAAATGTAAGGTTATGTCATTCTATAGAAGTACGCCTCAAACATTTAATTACATGCTCGACCGAGTTTCTCTTGAGAGACTGTAGACTGTGTCAGCGATTTGGGAATTCTTCTCCATCATAGATTCAAATTTGACAAACATATCGAAATTTAATCTCTTGAATTTATCAAACGATGGTCTAAGGAATTCGACGACTCTTATACGACTAAGCTGCTTTATACTTGTCTTGTTCGGCCTATTCTGGAATACGGATCTTGTGTGGGGTCTCAGACAGAATTGAGTCTGTTCAAAAGAAGTTTCTTCTTTTTGCTCTTCGCGACTTTAACTGGGTTCCAGGTACTGATTTGCCTTAATACCACAGTAGATTGCAATTAATTAACCTCCCATCTCTTACTAACCGTCGCATGATGCTGGGAGTTCTATTTTGACATATCTATTCTGTCTGCTATTGAGCCAAATTAACTTTTCTGTACCTTTGAGACGTACTCGTAACTTCACACCAGCTATGTTGCTCGCCACTTTAGCTTCAGTTGAGTTCAAGTTCTACTTTGCATTTTTATTTGTAACAATCAAATGCATTCAATACAATTATATATAAAGATGTCTTCAAAACTGATTTGAATTAGAGAACAAAAATAACAATGCAAATGGAAGAAAAAATTATAAAAAAAAATAAGCCAGGTTTTTGCTTAACTGTTATTGGGTGTTTAAACTTACGTTAAACATGCATACATTTAAATTCATAATTAAAATATTCATCGCATAGATCTTTAATTGGAAGTACATAAAATAGATAATTTATGACCAATTGTATGTGTGTCAATACTACGGTGTGACCCAAGTACGTACACGAAATATGACCCGACCCTATCAGCGAGTTGCATCCCGTTGGTCGCGTTAAAGTAGCGATAAGAATAGAGTAAGTACGATCAGTGTTAGCTATATAAGAACTAGGATTGTAAGAATAAAATTAGTATTCTTCGAGTTGCTCCCGAGAGGAGTATACTTCGAGTTGCTCACGAATGAACATTGGTTTTATTCATTGGGCGTGTATTTAGCATATCAAAGTCAACAATTGCCACAATTATTAAAAATCTCTTGACGGAACCACAACAACCATCTACTGCGATAAAGGATATCCTGAATCCTGATCCAATAATTGCAAAACGCAACACAGACCTCTTTAACGATAATGTTGTGTCTCATTTTCAACAAATTATATACGATATACAATAAATCTGCGCCAGAAGCAACAGACATTAGCAAGTTTTTTTTTGAAAAGGGTCTGAGGACATTTAATCAATAATTTGTTTATGTTTTAAATGACTTTTTGAAAAAAGTTGAAAATAAATTAGTTTATTTTTTTTGCCCTGGAACGGATTCATTCGTTTTACATAGAAACATATGGAAAAATTGCTTTTGCTTAACGAACGTTTCTGCAACGAATTAAGTTCCCTATCCGAGGGTCGACTGTACCTCTAATGCCATCTATATATCTACTCATCGCTATGAATGCGCATAACTCAGCCTGAAGTGCTTGAACAGCAAGCAGAATGGGGTTTAGGGGTATAAAATCCAATGAAGTATAACATATAATATATACAATCTGAACATACAGGTTATATCGTACTCTCGACTTCTGTTTATCAATATTTCATATAGGGGATGTCAGAAGGGTTTGTAACGAAATATCCATAGGCAGCTTACCAATTAACTTCTAAACTCTTCCCTTTTGAACGAATATCGATCTTCATTCCCGTCGCTTCAATCCGTTGATGATTCCTAGGGATTTATGAACGAAATGAAGAGAAAATTAATCGTTTTACATTCTCTGCTTTTATTTGCACTCTACTCATAACATGTTTTAGAATTGTTCAGTTTGCTTTTACTCATATAATAATTAGTTTAAACGTAATTTTAATGCTATATATAATATATATATAAACATAATATTATGTTGTATACGTGCATGTATAAGTACATACACGTATGTGTGGTGTGTGTATATATACAGCTAATAAAGAGGCGTTTCATAACAATTTCATATATATATATATTATATATATATATTAATGTGTGTGTGTGGTTGTGTGTGTATGGTAAATTCTCGTACAAATCCAATCCATAATCGTATTACACAATTACAACCACAAGTGAGACAAGGCGCTCACTTGCAGCTCTCATCAAGCCTGAAATCAGTCCAAAATAATCGGCACATCAGCATTATTAGTTAATAAATTTAAATATTTTTCTTTTTGTTTTTTTTACTTTTTTACTTTTTTTTTGTACCAGCCTCAAACGGAAATTGAAAAGTTCCTTCAAAATGATTTTTGCATTTTTCTCCGTTGCTTTTCGAAAAGTAGAAAAATATTGCTCTAAAAAATACAGGGCAACTCTTATATAACTCTTATATCTTATCATTTTGTTGTTACTCATATATATTATATATATATATAGATAAAGATCTATACTATATATATATATGTATATGCATATAAATATACTTCAGATACTTAAATCTCTTAGATGGTATATGTGTTTCTCTCTTTCTTTCTTTCTTTGTTTATCGGTTCTTGGTACAGGTTTAGACATAAAAACAGGCGCTAGTTGAAACCTTGGAGGGCAAACAGATTTATAATTTTTTTCTTTGTGATATATATATACCTATAAATGTGTATGTGTGTGTGTGTGTGTGTGTGTGTGTACTTATTATGTACTCATACAGATATTATCATATTCTCTTTAATGTATATATAGATATTTTGCAGTTCCTCTGGTCTTTGAAGTCAATAAGGGCACGCATAAGTTAATTTGTCTAAAATGATTCCCTGCACGTCCAACTTCAGACGTAATAACTATTATTTTATTATTTTATTGTTGTGGACATGTTTGGATACCCTGTAACTGTGTACGTTCGAGATCAGCTATGGACCGAATTTGAGTACGGTTTTCTCTAAGTTCAAGCCGAAGCGTAACAGCAACTAACGAAGGCTTTAAGCTAACCATATAACAAAATATGTTTCTAATCTAACAATAATCTAGTGCTTCAACAAGCTCCGACTCCTGCATATACTACTATATTTATAAGGCTAGTATATATCTGAGAACAAGAGACAAATGAATTATATAAATCTTAACAAAAAAACATTTTCTTTTAGAGGCACTTTCAGTATTTTCCAAAAACATTGCTCTTAACATGAGGTTAAAGTTACAATTCAATAATAAAGCATGCACTTTGTTTTTTTTTTCATAAATGGAAAACCTTTTAACATATTCTCTAAATCCTTATATAATAATAAACTTCTCATAGATATATATATATATATGTTATATATCAAAAACAAAAATGAACTAATATACATATACGTATGTATATATATATGTATATTCGACTATGTCCTCTCAATTAGCAATATAAGTTTAGTTTAAGAAGCTATTTCTAAGATGGCATTTGGCGTTTCTAAGCTCTCGAAATTTTCTGAAAATCCCACAAAAAAAGTTGCTCTCATTAAAGAGAAATTCCTGATAAAGCTGTAATCATTGGAGTATTCTAGCTAGGTCTATATGTATATCTATTGGAACCCATAATTCTGTTAGTTTTGTGTATGTATCACCCGACCAGAAATATATATATAAATAAATATAAAGAAATAAAATAAAATAAAAGAAAACAATGCAAATGAAATGAAATCACAATTTGTGTGTATTTGGTACGCAAAGAAATCATAATCATATATATTTAATAATAATGATAATATGATAATAGATTTAATATTAATTTGAATAGCAAAAAAAAAGGTATAAGAACATAAGAAATAACATTAACAAACTGGTTGCTGATCATAAAAATAGATGATATCGATATCATATCAAATCGTACGTCATTATGCGTCATATATATATATGTTGATATATATATATACATTAGGTATACAGGTATATAGGTAGAGTGGAGCAAGGATTACTATGGATAGTGGAGACGGTGAGGGGTGAGGGGTAAGGGCTACAACAAAAGTCTCGCAATTTAAGCTTGCTTACAGCTCAGTTATAACTTCTTGATGGTCACATATACTAGAGACTATAACAGTAATTCATTTATGTTTTAGCTATTAAATATATGTGTGTGTACATACATATATATAAATATATACATATATATGCGTGTGTGTGTTTGTTTGTTTTCAATTGTATATTGTTTGATAGTTTGCAACGACAACTAGGGCGGCGATTGTCAGCGTATATCAATGTGCCGTGCGTTACAGATTGGTATATATAGTATATAGATATATATACAAACATATATATATAAATATATATATAGATGTACATATATTAACATAGGTATGCATGTATATAGGCTTAACAATAGTTTGCTTATTTATATATTTGTTGTTCTTGATTTGTTTCTTTATCAAAAAAAAAGGCGATCGCATTGTAAAGCTACTAAAACTCTTTATACCATACACAAGTCAATATATCAATATATCAATATTTGAACAATCAAAAGCAAACGTTTAACATTGTTTTAGTTCATATATATATATATAAATATATATATATAATTTTAAGTTTATATTAAGTTTAACAACTGGCAATTAGTTCACGTCTTCTTATTCTTTTTTTTGGTTTTTGTTTTAACTTGTTTCTTTTATCATTTCCATTTTGTTTATAATCTTCTCTCAATACATTTAATTGTTAAGTTACTTTATTTAATTTTTACTTTTTGCTAAAAAGGTACTTGAAGTGTATACACTTAGGGAGTGGGGATTCTTTAATGTTCTTTTATATAATTGTTTATTTATTTAATTTGTTTTAAATATATATTTAGACTATAAATAGATTGCAGCATTAGTTTTAACTAAGAGTTTTTGTCATCGTTCAACAAGTTTCAATTTCATTTATATAAAAAAATTTGTCGATTTTGTAATTAAAAACTAAAAGCTAAAAAAAAACAAGTCAGATTTAAAAAAAAAAACAAAACAATTTGTTAACAAGTTTGCGAGAATTTTTTAACTATATAGTTCAATGCCTAGAAACTAGTTGTTAGTTATGTGTGGTGTGTGTGTGTGTGTGTGTGTTTGTGTTTTGTTTTCTTGCCTAAAAACTAAAAGTATCTTTGATTTAATATTTACTTATTGAGTGTTCGCATGTTGTGTTGCTTTTAGTGTTTCATTTTGTTTAACGTTTTCATTTTAGTTTTGGGTATTCGGATTGCTATGCTACACGCTTGATTGGCCTGTGTTTTGGTAGATTTATGTTTTGTTTGTTTTTGTTGTTTGTTTTGCACTTAAGTTAATAATATAACATATTATAATAGTAATAATAATAATAGTAATAGCATGTAATAATGTTGTAAGTAGTATATAACATGTAGCGATATAAACAATTCAATTCAATATATATATATATATATATATCTTAACAGCTTTCCTTGCGTTTGGCTTTGCTGCTATTCTTGTGTTTTCTGTTTTGTTTCTTTGCTAAGGACTCCATAATAAGGCGCTAAAGTTACTTTTGTTTCTTCTTTTAGTACATATGTGTGTATGTTTTTTCTATATATATAAATATATTTTTGTGTATTTGTGTATTGTGTGTGTATACACATTAATTTATGTATAAAAACTCTTGCTCACAGCAAACAAACAAATAAAAATTATTATAATATTATTAATATTAATATTAATATTAATCTGCTTAAACAATTGTTGCTCTTTGCTTATTTTTATTTTTTTGTAACAGTTTCTCATTTATCATTTTTCGCCTTTTTGTTTTACAATTTTTTTAGTTTTTCTTTTTGTTTTTGTCGTTTTTTTTTTCATTTCCTTGAATTAATTAGCACAATTTGTTTCTTGTTGTGTTCATTTTAAGTTTTGTTTTCCATTTGTTTTAGTTTCGTTTTTCTTTTTTGTTATAATGATATTAACAGTTTTCCCATTACCATTTCGAACCTCGAACCTCTTGCCATACTCGAATATATTTATATATACACATATATATATATATATATATATGTTTATATATTGTTCAATTCTGGATTCACTGGAGGCACACAGCTAATTCTCTATATATTTTTTGTCTCTGTCTCTATCTCTCTTTCTCTTTTTCTATGGTCTCTCACAGTTGCTTACAATGTAAAATTTGTGTAAAAATCAAGCCCAGCTGCTAGCACCGTAGGGCATAATATATTTTGTGTTTAAGTTCGTTTTTGTTTTGTGTTCTAAGCGAGTTAAAAAATTGTTTAAAACCTTTTGTAAATATACATATATATATATATGCATATATATATGTATGTATATATGTATATATATGCACAAGTCTTGAGTTAAAAGCTAAAAAAAAGAAGGAAAAATTGAAACTAGTAAAAAAATCTATATAATGGCCAACAATAAACAGGCAAAATGTAGTTGCCACTAAATAAAGTCCAATAAAAATTAACAGCTAAAATAAAACTAAAAAAAAATTACAAATAATAATAATGATAGTCGTAATAATAATAATAATAATAATAATAATAATAATGATAATAATAATAATAATAATGATAATAATAATCATAATAATGATAATAGTGATAATGATAATAATCATAATAATAATAAAGAAGAACGCCGCTTTATAACAAAAACACAAAATGAATATTTAACTATTAGAAAACCTAATGACTAAATGCTCCACGTTGAATTGAATTTGTTTTAGAAAGAGACAACAATTGGTGCGAGCGGGATGGTAGGCAGAGTTGGCGGGAGCCGCAACTGTGTATGTGTATGGGTTTATGTGTCTATTTGTCTGTGTGTGTGTGTGAGTGAAGTGAAAGTAAGCCAGTTAGGCAGGCAGATAGTTTATAGGTTAAACTATCTATAGCCTGCCGCCAGCCTTTCGCCATATTCACCGCATCCAAGAGGCTTTCCTCTTGATCTTGGTGCGTAATCCACGCAGAGGCTTCAACTTGGTTTTTGCCACCGCATTTGCCATTGCCACACTGAGATGCTGCTGCAGCATCGGCTGCCCGCTGCCGGCGGATGTTACGCCTGCTCCGGGGAGAATATTCAAGCTTGGCACATACAAACTGGATGTGGAGTTGCTGCCAGCAACAGTTGATCCTGTCGTGCTAAAGATCTCCTCATAGATGGGTCGATGATGCTGCTGCTGCTGCTGCTGTTGGTGCTGGGCGAGCGCTGCTGCAGCGGCAGCAGCATTGCTAAGCATCGCCATTTTGCTGCCGCTGCCATTCGTATAGATGCTGGTGCTCTGCTGCTGATGTGGATGCTGCTGCTGCTGGTGCTGCAACTGCAGCTGCTGCTGGTGATGCTCCTCTTCGAGGCTGCGACTGGAGGCACGCTTGTATGGGGAGCCGTGACTGCTGCCGCTACTCCCATTGCTATAATAGTGTGTGGTGGTTGTCGATGAGCCGCACTCAACAATTGATGAGCGTGACAACGATAACAGAGCATCAACACCATCGCGATGCCGCTGCTGATCGGCCAGCTCCTCGGGTGTGATGATGTGGCTGCACATAGACCAAAGATTAGCTACGGTTGTCAATTATATAGTACCCAAAGTACTTACAACTCCTCGCTACTGTCGTACGCCGCATCGGAGCTGGCACAGTTGCTATCAGCGCCATGGCCAACACGCAGCTGCATCTGCTGACCGGTCTGGCTATTGCCATTGGTCAAAGGCGTCGATGAGCCGCTGTCCGCATTGCTGTTGCCACCCGCCGAGTAGGTGTGATCCTCGCTAGGCGAGCTGGTTATCACCGGTGCGCTGAACGATTAAAACGAACAAAAAATCCAATCGGATGGATGAAGATACGAATCAAGATACGAATCCAGATGCGAAACAAGATACGAATCAAGATGCGGATCAAGATACGAATCGAGGTACGGATAGTGATAAGGATACAGATACAGATATGAGGCATGAGGTATAGATGGATATGGATGATAGGGTTAATAGGTTTTGAGGGAAACAATTAGTATGAGAAAGATATCTGTCAGATAGAAGAATATATATTCATATATATAAAGCATCTATCTGAGTCCTAAGGATCATAAAGTTTAAGGTTTAAGTTAACCTTAGGGACAGGATATGGATAGGCATGATAGGGTTAATAGGTATAAGAAAGATATCTAGTATCTAGTACGGGAAAGATATCTGTGAGATAGAAGAATATATATTCATATATAAAGCATCTATCTGAGCCCTAAGGATCATAAAGTTTAAGGTTTAAGTTAACCTTAGGGACAGGATATGGATAGGCATAATAGGGTTAATAGGTAAAAGAGAAATAATTAGTATGAGAAAGATATCTGTGAGATAGAGGAATATATATTCATATATAAAGCATCTATCTGAGCCCTAAGGATCATAAAGTTTAAGGTTTAAGTTAACCTTAGGGACAGGATATGGATAGGCATAATAGGGTTAATAGGTAAAAGAGAAATAATTAGTATGAGAAAGATATCTGTGAGATAGAGGAATATATATTCATATATAAAGCATCTATCTGAGCCCTAAGGATCATAAAGTTTAAGGTTTAAGTTAACCTTAGGGACAGGATATGGATAGGCATAATAGGGTTAATAGGTAAAAGAGAAATAATTAGTATGAGAAAGATATCTGTGAGATAGAGGAATATATATTCATATATAAAGCATCTATCTGAGCCCTAAGGATCATAAAGTTTAAGGTTTAAGTTAACCTTAGGGACAGGATATGGATAGGCATAATAGGGTTAATAGGTAAAAGAGAAATAATTAGTATGAGAAAGATATCTGTGAGATAGAGGAATATATATTCATATATAAAGCATCTATCTGAGCCCTAAGGATCATAAAGTTTAAGGTTTGTTTTAACCTTAAGGACAGGAAATCTTTTCCAGATATTTTCCCCCGTGGGGTTGAAACTTTTCCGAACTGAAACGAGTTTTTAATCTTTTCAGTTTTCACCCTTGTTCAAGTTTTTCAATCTACGTCGTAGAGAGCACTATATATAGCTATACTGCTCTAACTAGTGGCTTATCGGAAAGTATGCAGACACACAGAGATACACACAGATACACACAGAGATAGAGATATGTAGATATGTAGATACGTAGATACAGAATGATAATGAGATAGATAATGAGCAAGAAGTAGAAGTATGAATAGTATAAATAGGTTATCACATTTTTCTCACCCATTCTGAAAGGATTCAATGAAGGCCTTTGGTCCGTGTTTAAGGAAGAGCATCGCCGCTGCCGCGTGCACATCGTCTATGCTATCGGCGCCGCAGTCCAGAGCAAGACGCTCGAAATTGAAGGCACCAACTGGAGCAGCAGCTGCGGAACTAGTTCCATTATTGTACTTGTTGTTGTTGTTGTTATTGTTGTTATTATTGTTATTGTTGTTATTGGTGCTGTTGTTGTTGTTGTTGTTGGTCAGATATTTGCCATTGAGCTCCTCGTCTTCGTAGTGCTGCTGGGAGGACTGCGCTGGATCATCGCTACTGCGAAATGCCTTGGACAGATTGGGGAATAGCTTGGGATCAAAGCGGGCATAATTGGCAGCTGTAGCGCCGGCGGGTAAGGCGCCATTGGGCGTAACCGGCTGACCATTGCCATTGGCCAGAGCAAGTACTCCATTGATTTTAACCGGCGTTGTGGCCACTGGTGGAGCAGCAACCGTTGCGCCATCCAAGCTATCGTAGCCAGAGATGCTGCCGCTGGCATTGCCATTGGGACTCTTGAGCATTGGGCTAATCTTGTCCACGGTCAAGTTGGGAAAGTAAGGCGAACGGCTGAGGGCCTGCATGAGATTTTGACGCTGTTGCGGCTCAACGCGCCACAGCGAACCCTTCCCCATGTTGGGTGCCTTCTCCACCTTGACGAAACTCTTGTTCAGCGACAGATTGTGGCGGACGCTGTTCTTCCAGCCATTGGGAGCGGTCTTGAAGTAGGGAAAGTGCTGCACAATCCAAGCGTAGATCTCTTTTACTGGTAGCGCCTTCTCATTCGAATTCTCAATGGCCATGAAGATCAAGGAACTGCAAGGATATAAAAACAATATATATATAATATGATCTTTATGCACATATCGACTTATATACTATCAATCTATATATATATCCCATAAGATACAGATGAAGAACTAGCTGAACCATTTGTTTTACTTTCCAACTGCTCTTTTCACCTCTCAGAAGCGATCGGTTCGAACTGCTTTAACATATATCAGATATTTATATATATATAGTTGCCTTATAAAACTGACAAATTAAGCGGGAAACTATATGTTAAAGCTTATTTTGTAAGCTGAAGTCTAAACTTGCAACTTCATTATATAAAGTATCTTTCTAAAGATTTCTATATCGAGCTGTGGAACTGAGAGCATAATCCTTCAATACAACAAAGTCCTTATATAGCACAGTTTATTATCTAAATTACATATATATATATATATTCGTGATCAGCATTGATATCGAAGATTCTTTTTATTTGATTTCGTCACATTTCCCAGCAACTTTCGCATTTCTCTTACCTAAAACTATATGGCGGCTTGTTGTTGGTATGCAGGAATGGATCATATGGCACATTATTGGGATGCTTTTGCTTTTGGGGCGTGTTGTTGTTGTTGTTGTTATTGTTGTTGTTGTTGCTGCTGTTGTTGTTGTTGTTGGTGGTGTTGTTGTTGCTGTTGTTGCCACCATTGGAGCTGCCGTAACTGGCGCCAGTTGACGTGTTGTTATTGCTGCTGCTGTTGTTGTTGTTGTTGGTGCTGTTGTTATTGTTGTTGTTGTTGTTGGTGTTATCTTTGTTGTTGCTCTGATTGTTCTTCTTGGTCATAGCCTGATATTGAGGCGTACTAGTGTGCATACGTGTCGTCACCAGCCCCATGTCGAACTCCTTGAGGGAGTCCTCATTGTCATAGCTAATATAGCTGCTGGGGCTGCGTAGGTTGCCGATGGCTGAACCAGAACCGGATACCGAACCGGATATCGAACCGGAACCAGAACCGGAGCCATTATGTATTGCAGTTGGCGTCATAGATGCTGGCGGAGGCGTTACGGACAATTGGAGAACAGCAGAACGCGGATTCAGTGTACTGTAATAGGCGCCAGGTGGCAACAACGCCGCGGGTGGCGGTGAGGCAATATTGGCAGGCTGTTGTGAGCTGTTATAAAGAAATTGAAGAAGACAGAAAATGGATTAGTTTACAAGACAAGTAATCGTATCTTGGGCTGGTCAACAAAAGAAACCTAACTTAAACACTGCCATCCGTCACTAGTGAAAATTTCTAAAGATGAACACAACTGCCCATAGGGGCAATCATCATCTATCGAGTTGCAATTTGATTCAATCCCTGTCAATAAGTTGGCAGCTCAAATTCTCAACAAGATATACATTCATTTGTTTTGCAGTAATCGAGACATTGCCTCGATTTTGTGTATATATCATTGGAAAGGTTTTCATCGAAAGATAAAACAGTTAATAATGCCGTTTACAATTGAATTCGACTAGGAAATCAATGAAAATTTGTGATACATCAGATCAGATATCATAATTGAGACTGCTTTATGGTGATACATGCTACTATAAGCACTTTTAATCGATATATATCGATAACCTCTAATCAAATATAATTTTATCATAACTAAAAAGTTGCAATAAGGTTTAAGCTTGTTGCTTCGAAGTGATAACAAAATATGTAACTAATAGACCTTTCATTTTCACTATTTGTGTTATCGATTAATCGATTACCAGACCCTTCTGGCCATCGCTAGAAAGTATCACACATATCATAACAGCTTATTGAGTATATTTTCTAATGAATGTGTCCATTGACTCTTAGAGGGCAGTGTCAAAATTAGAGAACTTGCGATATATATCGATAGTATCGATAGTTATTGATGTCTCCAAGTTCTTGACTTACATGACATGCGGAGTGAATATGTAGCCTTGTGGCAGCGTTGCGCTGACCATCGTTGGCTGTGTTGACTGTTCGCTGGTTGCGATGGGCGTGGCGGTGGCGGTAGCGGTAACGGTGGCATTGGCTGATACGGTGGCAATGGTGGTGCTGCCGGTGGTGTTGTTCCCGTTGGGCATTGAGTTGTTCACATAGTTGACAGCATCGAATACCGCATTAAAGCTATTGGTCTTTGGCACCGGACTGCTGCCACCATTGACAGCCGCTGTGGATGAGCCGGAGCCGGAGCCGGAGCCAGAAGCTGAGCCGGTACCATTGGCCGAACAGGAGCTAATCGATGAGTTATTGGAGGAGGCGGGTGAGCTAACCACAGTTACAGTTGATGCCACCACATGACTATTAATGTTGCTGGTGTTGGTGTTAATGTTGTTGTTGTTGTTGTTGTTGTTGTTGTTGTTGTTGTTGTTGTTTATGTTGTTGTGGTCCACATGGACGTTCATCTTCTCGCGCAGATACTTTTTATGCGGATGATGCGTTGTGGTGTTCCCAGTTGATTTGTAGCCAGCTGTTGCACTTGTCCCATTGGTAGTTACATAAATTTGTTGCTGCTGCTGCTGCTGCTTGATTGTTGCTGTCGTTGCCGGCACAAAAGTGTTGACGGCAGCACGAGGCAAATAGGCGCCAACAGCTGCATTCGCTTTGGTTGCTGCTTTGTACTCTACAACGGTGGTGGTGCCACTAGGTCCTTTATGCACTGTTGTGGTGCTGTAAACGGCGGGTTGCGGCTGTTGCTGCTGTGGTTCCAGCGATTGTTGCTGTTGCTCGCTGGCATCGACGCTATGCGGCAGCTCCTCAATTATGTCGCTAACTTTGCAAATGTTGTTGTTAGGCGCGGTTGTTGTTGTTGTTGCTGCTGCTGTTGTCGTTGGTGCTTGTGTTTGTGGCGCAGGAGTCGCTTTAAGTGCCACGGCTGTGGCACGTTTAAGATGTGGCGTCAACACCGCTGTTGTTGCACCGTTGTTTGTTGCTGTTGTCGTTACAATGCCTTTTATCAGATTGCTGTCGTTCAGCCAGGAGAGCGGACGCAGTTCACCATCGTCAGCAACTGCGGCTGTTGCTGTGGCCGTTGCCAGGGCATCTGCCGCAGCCAGCTCCAGTGGCTCGGCGGCAAGCAGAACAATGTTGCCACCGGTGGCAGCACCACCTCCAGTCACATTGCCAACCTGCGTTGCGGCTGCTGCTGCCGCAGCGCTATTTTCATAGGCCGTAAAACCGTTGCCGTTATGCTGCAGGAAAACGTATTTTGAGCCGGAGTTCATGTGGCCGTGTCCGTTGACAACGCTCGCAATGCTTGTGGCTGGTGTTGATGTTGAGGTTGTCACAACGCTGCGGTAACCGTGTGCCGCCGCTGCCGCTGCTGCCACAACCGCTGCCGTTGCTGTTGTCGCCGCCG
Organism: Hirtodrosophila trivittata; assembly: GCA_035045065.1. NCBI lineage: Eukaryota > Metazoa > Arthropoda > Insecta > Diptera > Drosophilidae > Hirtodrosophila > Hirtodrosophila trivittata. The sequence continues at coordinate 2,712,756 of JAWNNK010001028.1, read as the reverse complement.
TTTGTAATTGCCCGCGCAATTGGCTCAAATCGTGCGTTGTTAGCAACTGTGTGGGATTATCCGTTGACATGCTAAAACGAAAGAGAAGGCAACATACAAAATTAATACATTATTAAAAATACTTTATATATCACGATTATATACATAGCTTAAACTGTTACTTAGTGCACAAACTATTGATCGTATTTAGTACCACAATTACCAATCGTGTCTATACTATTTGGCCAGTTTATTAGTTGCGTCTAATTAAATCAACAAATACAGAGCAGAAACCCGGCCAAACACATGCTCAACGCTTCTGTTGGCGTCCTTCACTTTTTATTGCATACTTAAATGCGCTCGCTTGGCTCGCTGGCCACCCCCACTACAAATACCCCGTTCACACTAATAATGCTCGCATTATTCCCCACCCCAGCTACTGCCCCTGCCCCTGCCCCGCCTGCCTCTACCCCTACCCCCACCCCCGCGACAGTGGCCGCCACATTTTAAGTTAAATGTTAAACGCTTTACGCAATCATCGCCCGACCGCCGTTTGGGCAGCCATTTTCAGTGTGTGTTTTGTACTCGTATTTTGTTTGTTTTTTGCATTCGCTTCACACACACACACACATATATAAATATATATATATTTATATATATATACAACACAGAATTTGTTTTTTATTGCTTCTAATTTACGCGTGTAGTTTTTGCTGTTTTTATGGCTCGCTGAGTGCTGCGACGCCGGCAGCGATAGCGACGCCACCTGCTGCTGCTGCTGGTGTTGCTCTTCTTTTTGAATTTTTTGAATATTTGAATCTTTTTTTTTCTTTTGCTTTTTTGGCTACTTTGTTGCGGGCGTCGCTATGCGTTTTTGTGTGTACGTAACTATTCCTCATTTCCTCTTTCCCTCTCTTTCTCCCGCAATCTGTCAGTCTCTCCGATTTCGTTACTGTTGGATTATCTTATCAGCAGTTTGCATTCTAGTTGCTAGTTGCTTTAGTTATAACTGTAAGTTTTTCGTGTCTTAAATGGCTGAGAGTAAAGTGACAAAGACAGCGAAAGAGTGAATGAAGAAAGAGAAAGAGAGAGAATTCATAAATGAAGAATTGAATATGCATTCAATTAAAAGAAACGATAACAGGCATAACTATTCACATACATACATACATACATACATGTGTACATATGTATGTGTATAAGCCTTACGAAATCACTCATAGATATTCATCGAGTTAGGTCGGCACATACAATGTATAGATAGATATAAACGTTAATATTCTAAAGGGGTTTAATGGTGTGAGGTGGTGGGCGGGACGGTACAGGCGTTGGGTCGGCAGCCAACAAAGTGTATTATTATTTATTGATTTTCATTGGTAGCGGCAGCGCAGCAAACAAAATTACTTTGAAACCAACAACAACAACAATTACACTAACAAAGGCAAAAAAAAAATATGGCAAGTGCTAAATGAGCGTGCCACAACAAAAACCGAAAAAATAAAGCTTAAACGAGTCAAAACAAACGAATCGAATAACAAAGCAAAGCTCAATAGCAACAACAACAAGAACAACAACAGTAGAAAAACTAAAACTAAGCGCCACACAAACAATCGTTTAACAGTCATAGACTGAAATAATAGGCGCACACATAGCAGCAGCAACAGCTGTTGTTGTTGTTTGTGTTAACAGGGGCCACGCCAAAAGCAAAAAGTAAAAAAAAAAAAAAAAAAAAAAGCTTGCGACGCAGTTTTGAAAGTTTGCGTCGTCGTCTTGGTAACTTTTTATAAACAAAATACATCGACGATAATTTGCACAGTGGCGTCTCGCGAGAGAACCGATAGCGAGGGCAAACGACAACGTGGTTTTGGTTACGCTAGCTCCCCATTGCCTATGCATGTGTATGTGTGTTTTTGGTTTTTTTTTTTATTTATTCTTTTTTTTGTGTTAGTCGTAATTAATAAGCAAATCGTGCGCTCACAAGCACATACATATCTGTACATATGTAGATGTCTATACATGTATTTAGATAAAATATTGCAATTTGTATACACACACACACACACACACACACACACTAACATACATTCACATTGCACATCACTTGAGCCGCTGTTGTGACGTGTGCCAAAAACAATAAAGAAATGCCTATACAAAACGATCTCTCTCTTAATTCGCTCTCTCTATCTCTCTCTCTCTCTCTTCGGTGCTCTGCCCTTTGGTAGCCTCTCTCTTAGTTGTTTATCAGCTTTTGCGTTGCGTTTTTGTTTGTTTTTCAAGCACAAACAAATGGCGCAGTTTCAGGCTAAGCTTAGTAAAACTCCAAGAGCACGAATGCCAGAGTGTGAAGCAAAGAGAGCAAGAGAACGTGGAGGCGCACTGTTTTGAGCCGTTGTTTTGTTGTTATTATGCTATTTCCCCTCTCCTAGATTAACAGCACAGCCGCCTGTCACCGCAGCGTCAGTTGTCAGTTTGTCGTTCTAGAAACGTCAACTGGTGCTGGTACCGCTACCCGTTCCCCGTTGCCCACTATTTATATGACCTACGGACCTTTTGAATGGCGGGCAGCGTAAACACTTTCTTTGCTACTTTAAATGCAGCTGCTGCTCTGCTGCTATTCCTGTTGCTGTTTATGTGGGCGTTAAATGTCAGTCCATAGCAGCAGGCTTGTTGTTGTTAATGGGCCAATTAACCACAAAAAAGAAGCAGCCACAGAATTGTAAAGCGACAGTTGGTTAAACTGTACCTGCTGCTCGATGGCGCTGGTGTTAAAAACGCTAATAAAACGCGCGCAATGATTTTTGTAGTTGTGTAGATGATTCATACATATACAAGCACAAACACACACACACACACACACACACATACACACCCGTATACGAACACACATGAATACATTTAAGAACACACATGGTTTGCAGCAGCAACAACTTAAACCGCGTGCTAATCACAACACAAAAACAACATCATTTTATTGCTCTTATTTTTTTGTTGCTGCGTTGAAAATGTATTAAGGGATATGCATGTATGAGTGTTAAATGAGCTGCTTCCTCTTTTAATATAAAATAATAAATAAAGTGAAAGAGAAAAATAAGTGTGTGAAAGAGGGATCTGGTTTGAGGGTTGTCACAATGACGAGAACATTTTCAAAATAAAACTTTTGTATGAATAATAACAATAACGACACATATACGAAAATATACGAAAAGACAAAGAAAGAGAGAGTTGGAGAGAGAAGGAGAACGCAACATTTTGTTGTTCTTACTTGTTTATATATTTCTTTCTCAGTCATTCTCTAAATAAATAATAACAAATAACAAAACATTTCACGTAACGGCAACGAACGAAACAGAGGCCAAGAAATATAAAAGAGAATTAAAAAAAATGTAGAGAGAGTGCTCGCGATTAAAGCGAAAGAGCGGAGCGAGCTTTGCATATTTCCGGCAGCGCATCAACACAACAACAGCTGGCCAAGCATTTTTTGAGAGCTTTTAAATGGCGGCATCGGCGTCCAATGACGCTCGCTTCCTTCTCATACTACGTCTGTGGGTGTTTTGTGTTTGAGTATGAGTTTTGTGTGTGTGTGGAATATAAACAAAAACTACTTCAAATATCAACTGTTTGAATTATTCATTCTATAATAACATAACTTAAGATTATGAAATATATATATTTCAATAACTTTTCAATTGTTATTTTATCATTTACATGCAGTATATCGAAAGATCGTAACAACAAAATGCAAGATTTCATTTTTGTTTAACATCTTTAAAATTTGTTATATACAATAAGAATACATATATACATATGTTTATGTGAATATGTATTTCAGAATTTTCTCGAGGTTCATACATAAGAAAAAGAAGAAGCAATGACAACAACAGAAACAAACGGAAAGCTGACGGCGACCACGCGGCGTATACGTAACCCCATGCACACAGCTTGTGTGTGTGAGTCTCTTACCCTCTCTCCCTTTCATGCATATGTACACAAATTGGGTATGTGTGTGTGAGTGTGTTTGTGTTCACGTTGGGAGACACATTTTTTGCATTACGTATACGCCTCGTATGAAGGCAGTCACAGGCAGTCAAGAAAATGGGGGAAATCACACACATCCGCATACACAATAACACACAAACAAACACACACACACACACACAAATACAGGCGCAGAAAATTTACAACAGAACTGATAAGCAACTGACAGAGAATTAATTGCAAATATTTAAAAATGCGCAAAAATATCAACAACAAAATTATGTATATATATATACAAACATATATGTGTACTACATACATATATGTATATGTACAGTAGCAAAAAAGAATTCAGAAAATGTATGACAACAAACTTTAAATAAAGAAGACGGAAAGAAAGAAAGAGAGAGCGAGAGAGAGAGAAAACTAAATGCGACAAGGCCGCTTCATTGTACTCGTGTCTTTAGTGTGTTTATGTGTGTTTATGTATGTGTGTGTGTGCGTCAGTGTGCTGTCACACTGTTGTCTATGTTGTTTTATTTTAGACATTTCAATTTGAAAATTGTTATATGGAAATAATAATATTTAGTTCCTAATTTGTCTCGAAATTATATCAACAAATATAAAAAATATATATTATAATAACAAAAAATATTTTTCTTTGTCTTTGAATAATTTTTTTTTTCCAAGCAATATTTCTAAATTTTGTGCAATTTTTAATATAAACTACTAAAACTAAATTTCTGCTGCTGTCTTTCTTTCTTAGTGAAGCTTTCACTCTCCCACACACACGGCAGAGCTCTCTTTCTGACTCTCTCACTCTGTCTCTTTCTCTGTCTATCACACACAAATACACGCTCCTCTTTCTGTATTTTCAACGTGGTTTTACTTATTTTCTATGTATTTTTATACTTTGCGCCGCTTTTTTTTGCTAATTTCTTCTCTTTAGCATAAGATTATGAAATCGAGTCACAGATTAAGGCAATAAAATAAAACTAACAAAAATTTCGAATATATATAAAAATGGAGAACATCACAAAAATTGCATTATTATTGTTTTTTTTACGTGTATTTCGTGCGAGGATGATGTGATATCGACGGCTCTCACTTGAAGCTCTCTCGCGCTCAGCCTCTTTCTCTTGCTTAAGCTTGCGTTCCTTTGCTTCACACACATGCACACACACTTACACATTTATATTAAAAAAAAAACAAAGATGTACGTATATGTATGTACGTACATATAAAGAGCTTTTATTTGGTTGTGTTGTTATTGAATGATCCACATACCTTTCCGCTAGATAAACTCACGACGTTTTCCAAAACATTTGGCACACAAATAAAATGATACAAGTTTTTGTTAAAAACTAATACAGAAAATAAACAATTTTGCTATTTTTATTATTATTATTATTATTATTTTGTTTATTTATATACAAATAATATGTTTTAAAGCTTCTCACAATTCGAACCGTGAAGCACGCGAGCAGACAAACGAATGAAGCGAAACGGCGGCAGCAGCACCAAATGAAACGCCGAAACGAGCCACAAAACACACATACACTGAACAAAAAAAATACTCGCGTACAGACGTAACAAAGATACGTTAGTTTCAATGTGTGAGAGAGCCGGCATGCAACAACAGTCAAAAGCGCGTCGTAAACAACAACAAGAAAGCCTGCTTTGACAGCAACCGAAAGAGATATAGACAGAGAGAGAGAGAAAGAGAGAGAGTAAAAACAAATCAAGAGAGCGCAAAGTTGTGTGTGGAACTGTATGTGGATGTGTTTGTGTGTGGGGAGCGTTGGCGCATGACATTGCCATTTATTGAAAGCAAAGCAGCAGAAACAACAAAGCCAACGACGTCTACGCCAGCGTCAGCGTCGACCTTATGGACGCATTTTTACACACGGGCTGTTGTGCTTTTACTCAAAGGATCACAAAAACAAAAAGAACAAAAACAACAGCAACGGTAAGTCACAACAAACAGCTGTTTGGGTTAGGCTCGAACAAAAGCATGACTCAATTGAAGAGAGAGAGAGAGAGAGAGAGAGAACTAGGAAAGAGCGAATACAAGAAAAAGAGAACAAAGCTTATACTCATATTTTTTTTGTTGATTATAAATATTTACAAATACCAAAACACACACACACAAGTGCACTAATTTTGTTATTGTTTACTCCTTAGACCTTGTATAGTTTTGCATATAGAAAGAAATAGCTGATTCAAGAAAAGTGAAATAGTTAATATATAATTTAAAAGTTAATGAATTATTAAGTAACTAAATGTGATTACTGCGACGTCAACGTAAACAACGACACGTGCGCTGCCGACGCACCGTAGTGAACCAAAGCAGAAGCGGCAGCAACAGCGACCACAGCAGGAAATACAAGAAGCCAAAACGCAAGCGACGAGCAAAAACAGCGGAAAAAATATAAATAAAAGCCCAAACGATAACAACAACAGTAAAAGCTCAGTCAAATGCAGCGCAAGCGTTTATTGTTGTTGTTGCTTTTGTATTAAGCATATTTAATTTTAGCCAGGCGGAAAGGAAAATTGAAAAACAGCATTGTCTTCTGCTGCTGCTTCTTTTTCTTCTTTAGTCTCTTTTGTTAAAAATAAATTATACATTTATTTTGTTCACGCACAACACAAAAACGACAACGAAAGCGATAGACAGTGAAAGATAGAGAAAACGAGAAAGAGAGAGAGTGAGAGCAGGTGTGAATGGGAGAGAAGTAAACTTTTGCCGGCTTTTTGTGGCTGCGCAAAAGGGGAAACTGCAGCAGTAGCAGTAGCAGCACCAACACCATTACCAAAAGCGAAAACTAAAAAAAGCGCATCAAACAAAAGCGTCAACTAAAAATAAGCTGCTGCTGCTTTGGCATTTAAAGAGAGACAGAGAGGTAGAGATAGAGCGGGCACACGTTGCGTTGCTGCTGCTGCTGCTACTGCCGCTGTTGCTCTGTTGCCAGGCGCTAAAGAGAGTGCAGCGGGGCCTTACACCCCGCCACCCCTCGCGAAGCACCTTTACGATCCGACTTGAGTGACAGTTCTTGGGCAATTTTCATTTCAATTGATTTCGTCGTTCAAAATAAACTCATGAAGTGTGCGTGCGTGTGTGTATGAGTGCTCTTTTTTTGGCTAAGCAATTTCTACCACAACAGCAATAACAAATTGGGTCAACCACAATTAACATTACTAAATATAGACAAAAAGAATTTGATTTGCTATTGCCACCCGGCTTAAAGACAGCAACACAACAAATGCCGAAATACTGTTGCGAGTAGAAGACAACAAGAGCGAGCAAAAGCTTAAGAGCATAAGCTTCGATCAATTCCAGCAAAAAGAGAAACCTACAGGAGGCCGACGCCGGCTACGTCCTTCCAACCACCCGCAGAGAGTGTTAAAACTTTTTAAGTTATGAGTGCTTAAAAACTGTACACCCAACGAATGTGTCGAGTGACATTTCAATGTAATGAACTAAATTGTGTAAAACAAACAAAATCAAATTTGTGATGCAATTCAAAAACAATTTAATTTTGATTTAAAAGCATTTTAACTTGCAAATAATGTTTCACATAACTGTCGCTTAGACTTTAAAACAAATAATAAATTTTCCCTCTGATGTTTGAGCATTTGTTTGTCTGCCCTTCAATCGTCTAACTAAAACCAATTGACACACACGAATGTATGAGAAAGAGACAAAAGAGTGCGATAAACGTTTTTAGCTAATTAGCACATTCAAAACGACCGCAATTATTCAATACAGGGTCCATTACGAACTGAACTGCTAACTCTCGATGTGTGTACATAGATTTTTTTAAGATTTTAGTTCTTTATGCACGAATATAGTTCACATAGTATGACATATCTGGCAACCGGCACTGTGCGACGAGTAGAACAGCTTCGCAAATTAAAAAAATACATTTCTAAATACATACATATTGTCGCATGTACATATATAATCAGGTTCATACATACATACATATATAGAATCATATAGAACTAGTCTGCATGTAGAGTGCAGCATTCTTTTCACGTGTTATTGCACTATGACTAACAATACAATAACAATGATAACAATGCTCTTTATTATATGATTGTAGTTTACCATACATATGCAGATGCATAATTTGCATTGAAAATTATCGCACTATCATGTCTGTGTAGGTATGGATGTAATAGCTCTATAATGCCACAGGAAAATAAATATTATTATTTTAGAATTTATCACATATGCATACATATATATTTACAGTATCGAATTAGGTTGATTTTCGTGATATAGTTATACAACTAAAAGACATATTTAAATTTAAATAGTTTCTTTGTATTTGGGACTATCTCTTTTTTCCTCTACATCTGATTCCCATTTATTATGTCAACCTTTCTCTCAGATTTTGTGCCAACTATCAAATTCATGGAACTCTCTTTGTGTATAGGAATTACATATGATCACCGTCACCGACATTTTTGTAGCCTACACCATACATGGGTAAGTTTGTCTGGTGCTTTGCTCTTAAGTCTCTTTAACATTCGCCTTACATTTGTTGCTTTTGTTGTACTTGTATAACAGTCACCGGTCGGTGCTGCTGTTACTTTATTTTTTAAGTTTTGTTTGCATTTTGCGCATCGTTCTTGTTATTGTTGTTGTTCTTGCTGTCCAGGCCACATATATGTGCATACTTGTGTATATAATTCTATATATTCTTATTCAAATACATACGTTTATTTATGTACATATGTATATCTTATCGTGCTAACAACACATAGTTATTTCTTGCTGCTGTTGTTATATATGCACACAGAACAACATACACACAAACATCAACGAATATAGTGTATAAGCTACATACGTACATACATACATATATGCATGCCTACATACATACATACATAATTATTTTCATTTTTTATATAATCAACAAATAGCGACCACATGCGGCGGCGGCAGCGCCAGCGGAGGCTTCTGGCTCTTGCCTTTTGCCTCCCTCCTTTGCCAAGGTTCTCAAAAAAAGCACTGAGACACACAAGCACACACAAGCACACACAAGCGCACGCATACATTTATACAAAGACAAACGCACGCATGGTGTGTGAGGTGCAAAGTCAAAGCGTCAACAAAAAAATAAAAAAAGAGAGCACGAGTAGCCGTAAGTTGGGTGCTGAGTGGGTGGGCAGCAGCAAGCGTTGCCTGCCTATGCGTACGGTTCTCTACAGCGACGCCTAAGCTTTCCCACTTCCCATCCCCTATTCGTATAATTATGTATGGGTATGTAGATGTGTTTGTTTATACATCGGTGCATACATAACTATGTATGTGCATGTATGAGTATTCAATTAGTTTTTAATGGGGGCGTATCGTATTAGACGGCGTATGTCAAGCAATTTTCAATTGGTTTTTAAGTCCGAAATTGACAGCACACGCACAAAGAGCTTTAAGACCTTTGAGTTGCATAATCTCTCTTTCCTGTCGATAGTTGTTGTTTCTTCTAATTGTACAAATATTTTATAGTTATTGTTGGTTTAAATAAAAGCTTATAAGCATAGCTTCGATGATCAAGCAAAAGCTTTGGATTACGACGCTTTATCAAAAATTCAAACGCCAAAGTCAGAACGTCACAACAATACAATTACGACTCTAAATGCACACATATATATTTATATATTATATATATGTATGTATGTATTTATATATAAATTTACACATGTATGTGCAAAAGAGAGCAGCACAGTTAAGAACAGCAGCAATAACAACAAAGCAAATCCATGAAAAACTGATCGCAAAAACTCAGAAAGAGAAACAACAACAATAACCAAACAATTTACGAAGCACGAGCAACGGCGTCAACGTCGTCGTCGTCGTCATGGGACGCCAACGCAGACATCGCGTTTACGTCGCAACGCTATTGCTCTGTTTCTATTTTCTTGCTGACGCAGACTTTGCGGAGAGAGCAGCCGCTGTTCCTCCCTATTGACGTGAGAGCGTTATAACGGTGGCGACGAAAACAAACTGATATCGTAGGCGACTAGGACGTTACTGTGTATCGTCGTCTCTCTCAAACATAATTCCAAATTTGTACATTAAATAAGTTGTAGAAGTTCTAAAATCTAATGATTTTATAATTGCATTTGGTTACAAAACATTTTTGTAAATTACCCAAAAAAAGTGGTTCACGTGTTTTTCAATTCTTATGAATAATCACGTGACGTCAGAGTTACATACACTTTTATGTAAATGTATGTCACATGCACAGAATGCGTGAGCATATTTTTTTGGCATGTACTGTCAAACGCAGGCATACCAGGTCTGGGTCCATCTATGTGGGGAGTGTGTGTGTGTAAGTGCGTATGAATGTAACTTTTTGCGAACAAAAAAATAATACAAAATTGAATTACTTCTGCATGTTATGCGCAGCAAATAAGTTTTAAACAAAAGCAGAATTTATATACATATGTCGATTCAGACGACACTGTAGTCAAGCGTACGTTCATATGCGGGCGACAATTTTTGCTGTTGCTAACTCTCCCTGTCCCGATGATCGTTTGTAGTTGCATTTTAATTTCAATTGTTGCTCACTCTGCGACGCTACTGCTGCCGCCGTAGCCGGCAACGTCACTGCGTGTGCGCTTTCTGCGGGTAACTGCAGCAGGGGGCGTCAAAACAACAACAAAACCGACAGAACCACAAGTAGACGCGGGGGTCGACGTGTCTGCACGCGTTGTGCTGCTGCAGCGTTTTTTGGTTGTTGTTGTGACCAAATATAACATTTACACACACACACACTTACAGAAAATGTGCACACTATGTTATTGGTGTTATTTCTCATTATATTTTATTTATCTACGTTAAGTTTTTTGTTTTGTATTTGCACTCACATTCTATGTTGTTGTTGTTGTCCGTGCCAGTTTCGCCGTTTGCCTCGATGCGGCGTCTTCGTCGCTGTCGATAGCACGCACTTAGTACTCTTTCAGCTCTCTTCCCTTTTAGTTGTAGGCGGCACTTGTAATCCTTTTTTACGTACTATTTTGTTTATATTATTGTTCTTCTACGATGTTATGACTAATTAACACAGCACACGAACGAGCTCAAAAAATAATTGTCTTAAATTTAGCGAGCCAAAATAAAAAAGAATTACGCAAAATGTTTTTTGCTTTAATGTTTTTGCATTATCTAAATTCAGTCATCATCAGAATGCGCTTTGTTGATATTGAAGTTAAGTTTTCTGTTGTTGTTATTATTATTATTTAAGCTAGCGTTGTCTCGACACCGCACGTCCGTTACTCTGAAAGGCACAATGCAAAATGAATGAGATTGACAGAACTGAGACTCAGGCGACAACGAAACGAATCACGAAACACGAAATACGAAACGAAACAAAACAAGGTACAAGGCAGCGCGGCGCAGTCGCCTACGATACACCATGGAGCAAATAGATCGTTTTATCTACAAAATCTATGAGCACGAAGATCGACTGTTCACCGTCCATCGTATCCCCGCTAACATGTGCGTGAAGACTATTTTTAGTTACAATCATGATTATAAACGCGTCTAATTTCGTATTTAAAGCTACGTATTTAACGTATACTCAGATTAATATTTTTAAAATCAATAATGGAATATTCATTGCCTATATATAAAGCATTTATTTTTGATTTTTGTAGCTGACTTTGGTTATCATATTATTTATATATCGCTGTATACAGTTAAATAATAATATAATAATATAGCCCAAAAATACCAATTTCATCCACTGTGCGATTGAGAGAACTACCTTAGCAATCGCCTTCGGTTCTGCCTGTGCCTATGTATCTGTGAGTGCATGTTGTTGGCGCTCCCGCTGTCAGACTCTCTGTTTGTTGTTGTTGCTGTTAATGATGACGCTGTTGTTGCAACTTGTCAACACACTGAGACGATCTGACAACGATAGCGTTGCCAACTTAACTCATTTTAAGTACTGGAGAATGGTGCTGTGGCGTTTTGCAAATTTCATTTGTTTAAATATTAATGCCGCTCACAATTATTTACAATTCAAATGCAAAAACAATAATTCATTTTTGTTTTTTTTTCTACGCTCACATATACACATGCATACAAGAGCTCTCTTTGGAGATCTTCTTTCGTACGTGTGTGTGACGAGAGCAAGAAATTTTAAGAGCGAGAGCTAAGCGCGTGGCAAACACATGGTTTTTGTTTTTGGCAAAAATCAAGAAGAAGAAAAGAAGGAGAAACAACAGCATGGATCGCTTACAGTTAGTTCAAGTGTGAATGTGTTTGCCTGTTGTTGTACTTTGCTTTGCACAGTGGTACCACATGCATGAAAAAAGCTTAGGTGCTTAAAAATCCTAATTTAGTTTTGTATCATTACCATAAAAATGTGATATTATATTTTTCTAGATATAGATATGATGCATCCATTTAGAAGGTGACGTTATATATTAAGTACTATAATGTATGTATGAGTTCCCGCTGTACCAAGTGAACTGTAATGTACATGCGTAATTAGCTAAGACCTACTGTCATTAAAAAGAAAGCCAGCCACTGTACTTACGTAGGTGCCTTGTAGTACATTCTTTCAGGTTTCATTGGCAAAATACTTGTGATATAGTCGAATTTCAGCACAATTTCGATATGTACCAATACCTGCTGAACATTTAAGTATGTACTCTACTCTGGATGTCGAATACGATATGTATGTATGATTGTATATTAGTATGTACAGTAAAGTACATACTATGTATTTATGTTTGTATACAAAAAAATGTGTGTATACTATGAAAGTTTTGTGTATATGTATATATATAAATATATATGTGTGTGCACATGTGTCACACGCAGAGAGTCAAAAAAGTCAATCACACAAACACAACCGCAACATCAGACGACGCTGACGCCGCCGTTGTAGTCTGCGTCTGACGCTAAATTGCCCACCGACACCCGCCCGCAAATAACAAAACATAGCGTCGTCGACAACAATCATCGACCGTTCTCAATCTCCCTCTCTCTTTCTGCATGACTCTGTCTCTCTCCAACTCACTCTCCGGCGTACACTGATACTGGCAGCGGCAATCGCGAGTTGTTTAATACTTACAATGTATCGGCATTTAGTTGATTTGAGCCAAGTATACGAAAAAGAACATTTGCTCAAGCAAAATTTTATAAGAGAGGAAAATGATAACTTGCTCATTATTTTAGGAAATACTTAAAATTTATATATTGGTTATGACGGATCCAAATAAGGCGGTCAATCAATATAGAATCTAGGAGAATAGAATATTACTACACACTTGACAACCACATGCTAAGAATAATTTACATAGATTAGGTCAATATAAACAGTTTCTATATCAATAGAACTGATACAATTTCTTTATACATACATATGTACGTGTACATATATAATATATGTTCAAGGATAAGTTACATGTTGCATTGGAAATTTGCCTTTGCTCGCATTATCCGTGATCAGCGTACTATCCATTAACAAAAACAAAGTGGAAATACAAATGCCGTTACTGTTTCTGCGCCGCTCTGCGTGTGTGTTGCGCTCTAGTTTTGATCACGGATACACTCATACTCTCTTTCTCGCTCTCTCACACATCAATTACACGCTCACACACAACACATGCATACGCATGCATGAATACATACATATGCAGGCGAGCAGACAGTGGGGCAGACGGCGACGCACTTGTTCCACGTCGCACTATTAATGAAAATGAATTGTAATGCGAACGTGTTAATTAGAAAGAGATAGCGACAACGCAAGAGAGCGGCTTTTATTTGTTTTTGTTTGCTGCGGTTGTCGTAGTGAAAACAAACAAAACAAAAACCAAAGCAGACGCTGAGTAGAACACAAAATGTGGCCAAAATAGACACGACAACTATCAAAAATACAACAACAAAAATCAAAAGCAAAAACATCAACAGCAAAAAGAAAGTCAACCGATAAGCAACAACAATAACAATAACAACAAGAGTTCTTATCGTTTGTTAGTCAATTATACAAATTTTATGATTTTGCCATTGCCTTTTTTGTACTGCATTCGACGTCGACGTCGCCGTCGCACACACAGCAAAACATTTTGCGGCGCTCACGTAATTGAAACGTCGCTTGCGTCGGGCGGCTTTTACTCTAATTGGAATTGTTGTATGCTCGTTTTCCGGCCGGTTTTGGCCAAAGAGATTTTTTCAACGTGGCTAGCCAAAAATACGCACACAAATACACATATACAGGCACACACACATCTACATATACTATACATGTACATAAAAAATAAAACAAATGAAGCAAACAGAGGCAGCGCGTCAGCATCACGACAACTAAGGCGACTGCGGCGACCGCGACTGCATACAAGAAGCAGAAAAACTAACAAACAAAAATTATGTGGGACAAGCTGAGAGCAATAGAAAGAGAAACAGGCAGAGTTAGTAAAAGACAAGGAAAAAGAGCGCATTAGCGTGATAAGAGCGGCCCCCAAAACTGTTTACATACAATTATAGACGCTACTGTCGCCATGCGGTTACTCCTGCCGTTGGTGTCTAAGGCCTGCTCTGGTTATAGAGTTATACAACCCGCTTAAGTTAACTTAGCAAGTGAAATTGTTTGATTGGAAATTGCAATGTATGGGAATGTCAAGAGCGGTAAGAGCACAAAACCAGTTAGAACTCGCCACATGTGGAGAGAGAAAACAAAAAACAGTTAAACAGGTGCAAAAAAGCATAACAACACTGAAGACTGCGTGAGAGGGAGAGCGCGCAAAAGCTTACACCGACTTACACAAACACAAACAATCACTCATATGTATGGACGAACACACAGAACAGAGCGCGTGCTGAGCTTGCACAGTGTGGCCAATGATGACAATAATGTTTTGGGTGTTAGAACAGTCACGCTGCGACGACGACACGTGATGATGACAAAAAAGAAAAATCATCACATATGCATGTATGTATACATACATACAACTGTATGTATTTTTGAGATAACAGAAAGCAACTAGCGAAGGCAATCTTTTACGTCACCATGTTGTGCAGAGCAGCCGAAAACGACGATGAAGGCGACAAATGTGGAGATCAACGGATCACTTATTCAACCCCAAACGTGAACGTAACCGAAATGTTTAAATGGCATTTTCCTATACTATGTACACACATATAGATGTGTATATTTACACACACACTATCAAGGAACTACATATCATACTTATGCATATGTACGTGTGTTTGTATAATCATGTGATACCAAAAATAAAGAAAAATGTGAAAATCAAATAACAGCGACTGCGACAAGGCACTAAAAAGTCACAAGCAAAAGTGGAGCAATAAAGCAAACAGTCGAAACAGAAACAGCCAAAAACGTTGTTGTTGTTGAGTGCATGCACACATACATACATATGTATGTATGTATATGTATATGTATATATGCATACATATAAGTACATGTATAGTTTTATATACTACATGCATACATACCCTGCTCCCTACAACTAAGAAGATCAAGCAACAGCTTGCTCATTTAAATTTTCGTATTTGCAATTTACAGAAGGGCATCCAAATCTATGCAAATAGCGTTTGTCAATACAAAAACAAAGTTCAACAAACAAACAATGAAAAGATACGCAGAAAATTGTTCAGACGCTGCTGTATTAAATTTCAATGAAAATGAAAACAGAATGCTAAAGAAAAGCTATTGTATATGCATATATACAAACCGCTTTACAAGTATACATATTTATGTAAATACATTCGGACAAAAACACACTCAAATCTGGAGCATCGAAACTAAAATACTCTACATATGCAAGAAATCTTATTCCATACGGAATATACACATAATTTATAGAGACTTCACTGGAGAGAAGACATATATTTATACACATACAGACATAAAATTATATGTAAGTACAAGTAGATCTTTGAAAATTGTTTATATCAGTAAAAAATTAGTACATTTATTAAGTTCTATTGAGTAGTTTGGGAAATTAATGATGATAGCGCAATATCCTTTTCTGATAGTCGTAAAAATCTATTTAAAATCTTTCAATATTTTTAGCCGGAGTGTCCTTAGAAAATTTCACGTCACAATTTTCATAGAAGAGTAAAAATACTTGTAGGTATGTAAATATATAACATATTTTTATATAAAATGTATTGGCTAACGGTATTGATTATGATTAAATGCATTGGTATACAATCCAACAATTCTATGCGAAATCTTATAAGATTCTAAAGGCAACGCCAACATTTGTATGGCTGTATACTGAGAATTGGACACACTACTACAAACGTCGTGACATACCTTAAAGACTCATTTGCCAGCGCATATTAACGTACATTAAAATCAAATGAAAAAGTACAACAAAGAAATTAGGCAAGAAAAACTAAGATCTTAAAAACAATTTTATCAGCTAGTGGTGGCTAAAGAGAGCGAGCGAGAAAGAAAGAGAAAAAGAAATCGTCTCAAAGTTGTTGACAAGCATAAGAATCAGCTTTGACGGCGCACAGTGGCTCTAGTATAATATAACTCTGTAGCAATTGACTAAATCGTCATATTTAGTATAGAATTTATAGTGATACAAATAGTATGCAATTAAATAAATAATTGCTATACTAAAGAACATTTTTTTTTAATTGTTTTCAACAAAACACGAACACACATTTACATCAGTTTTTAATTTGAATTACTTACTGTGCCCACTGTGCATAGAACAGCGTGTCACACATGGCTCTGCGGCTAGGTGAGGTCGTTCGTCGGCGTCGCAGTTAAAGTTGTTTTTGTATGCACATGCATACATACATACATATATACATATATATGTGTATGTATTGGAGGCTCTTCAAGCCAAGGAGTAAGTGAGCAATGGGTGGTAGGTGCACGTTTTACGTTTGGCCATGCTTAATGCTTAGACATGTGCTTGTACTTATACATAATCATACATATAGAGATGTATGTACATATGTAAGTGCATATGTACATACTCACACACATTCATACATATGCAGGTGCGCTTGAAAAAGCGTGTAATAATATTTATATAGATTGTTGCAAAGAATTAAATGTTTTCAGTTTAATGCACGCGTTTTTCAATAGTCGCAATATTGCCCTGCATTTGCCGCTTAAAAAAAAGTTTTTTCTTTGCTTTGTTTTCTTTGTTTTGTTATTGTTATTGCTGTTTATTTTGAGATACTCTCTATCTCTCTCTCCCTCTCTTTCTCTCTTTTGTCATCTCTTTGGTTGTTTTTTATTTGTTACTATTAAGGTTGATAAATTTGCTCTCATCTAAGCTGATTGCTCAGTCCGGCAAGTGTTCCAAGTATCGGTCAGGTTATTGTTGCTTCTTATGTACACAACCAGCCAAATAGTTAAATAACAAATGTAGAAGTGATTAATAAAAAGAAATAACAAAGCAACAGTGAACCAAACGACAGCAATGCAAACACACAACACAAAGCAAGCAATCATCGTTTTCTTTCTCTTGCGCTTTTCGCTCTTGCGGCGTCGCAATGTCAACAGACGCGAATCGATCTCGTTTACATTGGCTGCGTTCAGCATGTAACTAAGTAAACTGATTACAATGATGGCAGCAATTATTTATGAAGACTGATAAAGAACAGAAAATAATTTGCTGAATGCGTCCACTTCGTAAACGCAATAAAACCACAGACCGAGCAATGAAAATTGGCTACAAAACTACTTGATTCTTGTTGTTTTTATTGTTTTGGTGACGTGTTCCCTCAATAAGTGCGCAGTTCGCATGCGTGGAGAGCGCTGGCAACAACAAGACAGAAATTTTTGATTTTTTTTGTATAGTTGTAGAGGTAGATCGTGTGAGTCGCATTTAGCACCACTTATGATCACCAATTAGTTTTTCTCCAAACACTCTCTTCGATTTTATTACCAACTTTGCGTGTGATAAAACCCAATTTTGTTGATCTCGAAGGTAAAAATGAAACCATTGGTTATAATTAAATTTATTATTAACAAAATAAAATTCGAATGATTATGTATAACGTTTTTGTTGTTGATGGCATAGGCAAGCTTCACTGTGCTCAGCACTAAATATTCAATCTACATATGTATAATGCTTTGTGAGAGATGAACATGAATTCAACTTTCTGCTGAACACTCCCAGTGACTGAGAAAGAGAGGTCAGACGGTGCGTCGTGTAAGAACAAGCAGATTTCGAATATGTAAACACATACATACAAATACATTCAGACATACTTACGCATAGACAACAATATTTTTAGTGTGATCTGAGTTTTTTTTTTTTTTTGAATACAAGTTTCTATGGGCACGTAAATAAATACATATGTATGTGTGTACATATGTATTTGAGCAAATGTCTCTCTATATACACGCATATACATATACACACATGTAAATGTGTATGTGTAAGGCTATCAAGTTTTGGGCAGCAATGTAATGAAAACTTTTGAGCAGCTGCGACGGTGCTATCTCATAAGACGCCAAAAAGTTCTATTGTTCTCTTTCTCAAAATGCTTCATTAGGCATCTTTATATAATATGTATGTGCGTACATGTGTGTATATGTATACCTAAGTACATACATGTATACATAGGTGTGTGTGTATGTAAATTGATAAAGGTACCACACGTGAGGGATACGAATAAAAAACGAACAAGACACAAAATGTATGTGCATAATTTTGTACGACATTTCCCAAATCAATTAGTTTTCAATTACCGAATCTTATCTATCATTTAACTTGAATTTTATAGAACACTCTTAGAACTACAAATAAAAAGTATGTAATGCTTTTATCAACAACTGCAGTAAACATTTTTTCCTTTACCTAAATACGTTTGGAGTTAGGTTTATAAAACGTTTGGTTATCACAAATCTGAAATGGAAAGCGAATTCAAACAAAATCGAATAATCAAATCGCGAGCAGTCGCATAGTTATGATAATTTTCTGAAGGCTATGTCGTTAGTAATAAATATATTGTATCGTTTGCTTACTGACTATTGGGAACTAGAGGGCAAATGCTTTTAGCCAGATCTCATTTCATAATTGTTGCTAAATATGTTAACAAGAAATCCACACAATTAAATATTGTATTTACTCACAACTTTTATGCCCTGCAATTTCAAATGCGCGCCAAACTATGGGCTGCCAACTGGTTTTATTTAGTTGATCGAATTGGCGCTAGATGGCACCCACATGGAAACAAGTTTGCTTTGCATAACAACAGATGGCGCCACCACATCATAAATTCACTATGAAACTAGAGACAGATGCGGCACTAAATATTTGATCCTTATCGCACTCATCCGGAAGATTTGATTTCATACCGGTCAATAACGGATAATAAATAATATATTTTGGGTCCCGAGATTTTAAGCACCTCAATAGCCTGAAGCAGAATCTTTTAGCAACATTGAAGTCGGCGATTTGCAAATAGTCTTAAAACTTATTTGTGTTTAGCTGAAGAATTTGATTAGTTTAATGTAATAATATAATCATTTTTTGGGGTTCTTTGGGGAAGTCCGTGATTGGGGTTTCTCCGGGAATGAACGTTTGTCTTAACATATTCCTGATTTTCCTGGTCATTTCAGCATTTGTAACATGTTTCTGGCGGCTTTTCCCAGTCAGACTGTCACGGCCATCCAATTGGATATTTTTTGTCTTGAGTTCTATATGCAAAAATATTGGTGTTAACCCTATCGAGGTATCCACTATATCGAGACAAGACTGTATAACAAAACATTGATGTCATTGAACAACGTTAAGTTCCTAGTTGCTAGATAAGTTGACTACAGAGTACTTCCGAAATCTGATCTTGGGCTCTAAGGTTCAACTCCCAGTTGAGGATTAGATCCAGCTTTTTCTCGGATATCTGTGTCTTTATTCAGACTGAAAATCTCTCGAACAATTTGTATCCCGAAATCTACTCTGTTTCATCTTTGATTTATAATTTGAATTAAACCCGATTGGGAGTAACTGTTATCAATTAGAGTTAAAGTGTTTTTCACCAATAACTTCAATTTTCAATAAAGTAACAGCGAGAATTTACTTACGTGCCCAATAGATAAATAAGTGAAGCAAAAACATTTCTAGCAAAAACTTTAAGAATCAGCTTCGTATCCTTTTTTCCTTTTCTTTTTCTTAGTTTTATATTTTCATCAATTTTTCGATAGTTTTTTTTTGTTTGGAAGAGCTGACATTATCGAAGACCTTTCTAGATTGTGCTATAAAAATGAAGTTCATTTTCCAATTTTACATTGTATTGAAACTTAAAACATCTTATAAAAAAAAAACTACAAAGAATTTTTTGATATTAGTAAATCGTTTCATCGAAAGACTAAATGAATCTCAGAATCTTAGTCGAAATGTAAGTCAAATCCTGCAGAATCCTTATTCAATTTTAACACCAAACAAGATTCATTAAATTTTAAACGATTTAAAGATAATCTCAATACAGTGGGACCTCGCATTATGCGGGCTTTTGTTAACGGGGAAATTCTCGTGACTGCGAAATTCGCGTTGACTGGCAGGATGAGTGTTTAATTTGCATCTCGATTAACCTTGACTGACGTATATCATCTGTCATATTTCTCACATGTTCTCATTAAAAATAAATAAAAAATAATAAAATTCTTGTTATTTTTAATTATCCGTAATAAGCTCTTTACGGTTAAACGAGGCGTTATTTGTGTTTATTTATGTTAACAAGTCCTCAGGGGGTTTCGTCTGTATATTTGTTGATCACAAAGGGTTGAGAAAAGATTGCGAAAGGGTTGGGAAAGGATTGGGAAAGGTCTCCAGCATCAATGGAGCGCAGTGGAAATGATCGATACTGCTACTTTTGTGTCACAGTGACAACGCTGACAAATGCGTAAATCTGACATTCACAAACAGAGTCCATAGCTGTCCTGACATAACACTCAACGGAAGGATGCTGACTCACGCCACAACACATAAATATCTGGGTGTTATCCTCGACAGAAGGCTAATCTTTGGCAGACACATATCGGCTGTACAGCACTCGGTGAAAAACAAAGTGTCCAGAATGTCGTGGCTACTTTCGCCCACAAATAAACTATCACTGGAATCTATCCGAGCTTCCAGTACGCTAGTCAAGTGTTTGGAATTGCAGCCAAGTCTCATTTAAACAAGATCCGAACATTGCAAGCCAAAATTGTACGATAGATCTCGGGGGTCCCTTGGTACATGAGAACCAGGAACATCGAAAGAGTTCTTAACGTTCCTCTGGTTGGTGATCGTTTCCAACGTTTTGCCCAAAAATACACAGAAAGGCTCGCATCCCATCCAAATCGTCTTGCTAGACGACTGTCTAAGAGTTAAGAGAGTTAAGACCCCAAAACGGGTCTTGACTTGATGCAGAATTCCACTCATCCCTTTATAATTAAATAAATAATAATGTAAATAATGTATATAAAACAAAATTAAAATATCTGTGACAAATATTGTTAACAAAACGGTTTTCAAGTGATAAAAATTTTCATTAAATTGGGTTAAGACAAAAAAGAAAATATCTGAAAACAAATCATTAAGTCACAGATACTTTTGATATTCATTCATTGCTTTCATTTTCATTTTCATTTTCATTTTCAATTCAACCAATTTTTCACTTTTCTAGGAATCACCAAAGTATTCCTCCTAAAACTAGTACCTATTGTTCTGATTGGGTTTTTCTGCGTTTTCCTCAAATCCTTGCAAGAAATTTTGAATAAATTCACATTTAAAATCATTTTCAATGCTACCCGCAGACTTTTTACCTTTTTTGTAATATAAGTTATAATTAACTTGTATCTTTTTTTTATTTTATTTATTTTATTCGGAAAGACGACTAAGAACAGTCGACATTAGAATCAATCATTATATTAAAATTAAAATTAAAAATCATTAAATTTAAAAGTAAAATAAGTAAAAAGTAAAAAAAAATAGAAAAAAAAAGGAAGAAGAAGAAACTTAAACAGAACAATGAGTATTAGTATTAGTAAAGGATTCACCGAAGGTGGTTGAAAAGCGAAAGTTTATTAGAACGA
Organism: Hirtodrosophila trivittata; assembly: GCA_035045065.1. Taxonomy (NCBI): domain Eukaryota; kingdom Metazoa; phylum Arthropoda; class Insecta; order Diptera; family Drosophilidae; genus Hirtodrosophila; species Hirtodrosophila trivittata. The sequence continues at coordinate 2,690,764 of JAWNNK010001028.1, read as the reverse complement.
AGAGATATAGACGCATACCGGAAGATATAGAGGAAGATAGTTTCTAAAAGGAATGGAAAAATTTAAGCGGCTTAAAAGAGTAGAACAGTCAATGTTGCCGTTTATTAATTTATGAATAAATAAAACAGCTAAAGTTGTTCTACGCTTAGTTAAAGAGGGAAGATTTAGTAGAAGAAGTCTGCGAGAATAGGAAGGCAACCGAAGATTGGGATCCCAATTAATTTAATCGACTGTTTGTAGTCAAATCTATATCAAATCAAATAATAAATAAAAATGAAAATGAAAATTAAATAATAAATCAATGAAAAGTCTCTGAGAAGGTGAATCGCCCAACTCTGTAGCTCAGATCTCTACTTGATTGATTTCCCAGATAAGCGAATGAAAGAAGCAACTCTAGGGCTCATATCCGATTGATTTTCCGCATAAACTTCGAGTGAAAACTGAATTAATACCAGTCAATGCGACTGTTTTTAGTCAAATCTAAATCGAATCAAATAATAAATAAAAACATTCAGTGAAAAGTCTCTGAGAAGATGAATCGCCCAACTCTGTAGCTCAGATCTCAACTTGATTGATTTTCCGGATAAGCGAATGAGAGGAGCAACTCTAGGGCTCAGATCCGATTGATTTTCCGCATAAACTTCGAGTGAAAACTTGATTAATACCAGTTAATGCGACTGTTTTTAGTCAAATCTAAATCGAATCAAATAATAAATAAAAACATTCAGTGAAAAGTCTCTGAGAAGATGAATCGCCCAACTCTGTAGCTCAGATCTCAACTTGATTGATTTTCCGGATAAGCGAATGAGAGGAGCAACTCTAGGGCTCAGATCTGATTGAAAACTTAATTAATACCATTTAATGCTGATATTGTAACGTGTTTACTTATTTAAAAGTTTATTTATTCATTTCGTTCGCGATAGTTGTAAATATACATTGGGTACATTTAAACTTGCAATTTAATTTACAAAGTTTTTCGTTTTATTTAGGCTTTAAGTTTAAACGTTATTTAAATATTCTGAATTCAAATTCATTGATAATATGTATGCATATTTTATGTGTTTACTTTTACAATTACGATACCACAAAAAAAAAAAACAACAATCATATATGTATTTATATATATATGTATCTATGTATTGTAGTATGTATATAATCATATTTCGTATGTAAGTTTTATATGTTGTTTTTTTTCAGTTATATATCCATATATATATATATATTAGTACATCAACTATTTAAGCTTGATTTACGTATAAAATGATGCATTATGCTTTATACTTAGGGGGACTCAAGTGTATTTGTAGAATTTGTAATGTCTGGCTGGGCTTTTGAGATTCTTCTTCTTACTCCATTTGCTATTTTCATATCATATAATATTGTATGTAAGTACTTATATTAAGTATATATGTACGATTAGTTTTATAGTATTTGTTTTTCTTATTTATTTTTGATAAACTTTAATGTTGCGGTTATAGGAAATCGGTTGAAGGCTTCGAAAATCGTAAATCGTAAATAGGAAATTGAAAATGGAAAATCTTAAACTTGAATACTCTGTTGCTTTGTGCAATTTTCTTCCAAGAATTGGCTCTAACGTTTATGCTATGGACATTTTTCATAAGATAATTTTATTTAATTGAGTTCTGATACTGATTATGCGATCTTCAATTCATGAACATTTTTAGACGCCGGAAAACGCCGTCAAAATTAAGCAGAAATCTACAGCTGCTCTTCTCATGAAAGGAAAACATGCAACAGGTGCAAAGGAAAAACGAACAACAAATTTGTATTTTTCATAGCATAAACGTTGCTTTAGTTTACACTTACACCTAATATACATACAAGTATAACACCTTAGATACGTTTTTTTTTTTTGTCGTTTTTTAGTTGATTTTTGTTGTTTTTTTTGTTGGTTTTTCTGCTGGTTGAAATATTTCTCAGTATGCACTACATTGACTAATATTTAATATTTAGTTGCTTAAGAGCTATCAAAATGTAGCCTGTCTTCTTTTCCTGTTCTCCATCTCGCTCGCGCTTTATCCCTTTCATTTCTCTGCTATTCCTTTGTCATAATATTTATATATACAATAAGAGGCAAACTTATGCTATACTTGGTTTAGTTTCTATTCGGGCAATGCCCAGAAAAAAAAATTGTACACTTTAAATTGTCTCGCCTAAAGACTAAAACTAATCCTAACGCTACAACTTAATACTGTCTCCTCGCTCTGTGTGGGGGAATGCATCTAGACGCGTTCCACTTGGGTCTCGGTGCGCACTGCCTGCAGCTCGAGCTCCGTCTCCTCGGTCAGCGTGTATACGCCCTTGGCCTGTTGCTGTGATTGCGTCTGCATTGTGCCCGGAGCGAGTCCATCCAATCCACCCAGCGGACTGCTCAGCGCTGTATAGCCCAGGGTGCTGGTGTTATCGTTATTCCCACGGGTGTTGCAGCTGCTGTTGCTGGCCGTGGCTGCTGCTTCAGTTGGTATATTGGCTGTGGTTGCCGGCGTATAGATGGGCGCGGGCTGGGCAAGGCCCAGACGAGCGCTGGCCGCCTGGCATCCGTTCGGATCCATTGTTAGTATGGGCACAAGTTCGTGGTTCACATAGTCCTTGAGCACCAGCGATGTGGGTGTTTCTGCTAAAAACCAAAAACTGTTAATAACATAACGAGAAGCATATAAACAGTAGTTGACTCTATCGATCTCACAGTCGATAGTTTCACCACATCCTAAAGCTAAGCCTAAGTTTTTAGGTAGTTACTATTGCTGCTTTGGGTTACCTGTCACCAGTGTCTCTTCGGTGGGATTGCGCTGATAGAGATGTCCGCGCTTCTCATAGTGTCAGGAGGCGGGCATATAGTATTGGTTGCCGTCCTCGTGCGTCACATCCATCATTGATCCACCAGTTGCCGAACTGGATGCAGTGCCTGTCTTCTTGAACTCAACCACAATGCGTAAGCGATGAACGATCTCTTCGTGGATAACATTGAAGCACATGGCCGTTAGGGTCATGCCCGACATTATGTAGACGGAGCAGAACCAGGTGGTGGTATTCGATTCACGTCGTAGTCCGGGTAGCATGTCGCCAAATCCAATCGTTGAGAGACTCATAAAGCAAAAGTAGATGCCATCCACAATGGGCCAGTTCTCCAAGCGATACAACACCGCAGCCCCAAAAACTATATAGATGATCATCATGGAGAAGCAGAGCAATATGGGTGCCAGTATGCTCAGGCCGTGCATGGAACCACGCGACTCGCTGGCACTTAATGAATCGATATCTGCGCCCGGAGCACCTGTGGGCGGTGCTGTGGGCATGCCCATGCCTGGTATGCCTGTGGGTGTGCCAGAGCCGCCAGTGCCGCCCCCAGCAGCACCACCACCAGGCTGCTTCTCGGGCGTAGCATGATATACATCGCGCACGTAGTATGGTTCCTGCATGGCCGACTGCTGCTTGCGCAGCTCCTCCTGTTGCCTCTTGCGCTTCATGCGTCGCTCCTTCTCAGCCATGCGCTTCTCGTCGTAGCAGCAGTAGCCGCAGTTGGAACAGAGACAACAGCACAAAGCCTTGGAGAACACCTCGCGAGCTACCTTAGCCAGGATGCTGCCAGTGCTGCTCAGATAAACAAGTGTCAGGGGTATGCCAAAGAGAGCGTATGCCAGGGTCACGATCCTTCCAAGAGCCGTACGGGGTGCGATGTTGCCATATCCTGTAACATATCGACGATTAATTCATGTACGAGAGAGAGAAAGGGATTCATTGAGAGAGGGAGAGACTTAAGACAGGGAAGATATTTCTTGTTGAAAAGGACACTCAAGGGTTTAAAATCAAGAAAGTTTTCAATGAGTGTTTGACAAGGTAAAGGAAGCTTCAGAAAAGAAATTTTAACTATATTTCGAGATATGGAAAAGGATTTCAAATATAAATCTTAAAGCATTTCCGATACATTGAAGGAAGATCAGAAAAATAAAAATAAGGATAGAAAAAACGAGAAATCGATAGAGAGATATTGGCAAGTAGAAGAGAGAGATAAAGATAGAGGGAGTATGACCACAATCTCTGAAGATAGAGATCGGAAACTGAAAGGGATAAGAACTAAGTCTTTCTTAAAAAATGAAGATGAAGATAGAAGGAGTATGACCACAATCTCTGAAGATAGAGATCGGGAACTGAAAGGGATAAGAGCTAAGTCTTTGTCAAAAAAGGAAGATAAAGATAGAAGGAGTATGACTTCAATCTGTGGAGATAGAGGAAGGGAAATCAAGGAAAAAAGTTATGGGACGGGATAAGAGCTAAGTCTTTTTGATAAAGAAGGAAATGATAAAGATATTTTAAACGGAAAATGAGCTAGGAGGGATTCAGTAGTGAGGTGGAGAAAGAGAGTAAAACACAGGGAGAGAAAGGAATGCATGGGACTCTAGTTCAATCTCTGAAGATTTGGAAGGGAAAACCGCAGCAGGAAACAAGATAGAGGTAAGGATTAGAAGTTGGTGTTAATTATATAAAGAAGTTAAATAGAAAACAACCTGTTAGGTGGTGTTGGCTGAAGAGATGAAAGAGAGACACAAAGGGAAAAAGATAGAGAGAGAGAACACGGGAAATGCGGGACATTCCAGTTCATTCTATGAAGAAATAAGAGGGAAAACCGCAGAATGAAATAAGATAGAGGATGGTCTTTAAAGTCGGTCTTTAATATAGAAAGGAATGATAAAGGATGTTGAATAGGAGACAGTCGCTTAGGTGCTGCTGAGTGGAGAGATGAAGAGGTGGATAAGAAGGGTGAAAAAGAGAGGAGAGAGAGAACACAAGAAATAAGATAGAGAACGGGATTAAAAGTCAGTCTTTCATATGGAAAGGAATGATAAGAGAAGTTGAATAGGAGATAGTCGGTAAGGTGATGTTGGTTGGAGAGATGAGGAGGTGGATAAAGAGACAGACGAAATAAGAAAGAGAAAGAGACACAGAGAATACAAGAAATGCCAATCTCTGAAGACATAAAAGGGAAACGCAAAGAAGGAAATATGATAGAGAAAGGGATTAAAAGTCAGTCCTTCATATAGAAGGAAATTCTTTGAAAGAAATGATAAGGAAAGCGAAGCAGGATACAAAAAGAAGAAAGAATCAGAGAGAGAGAGAGAGAGAGAGAGAGAGAGTATAGCAGATACTCAGGCTCATCTCGTGTTTATCTTGAGTTGCCACACAAGTATGTAAATCTCTTTTAAGAGTTCCAGGAATTTAAAGCACACGAATTATTGACGTGACCGAAATGAGGCCCAAGTTGGTATATATACATATATATATATATATATGTGTACTTACTCTCGAAGAGTCCCATTCATACCCCATGTTGCAACTGATGCTTTACAGCCACACATATTGGCAAAAAATAATTAAGAGGCCCAGGTAATAAAAATGCCTAACAAGCTTTTCCAGGTAGGCCACACACTCGTCTGCACGTTGTTACGTGTGTATTGTGTGTGCCTGTTGGCAGTTGGGTGTGGCACAAACACTCACACACACACACATACATAAATATGCGCATATGTTGTTATGGCCAACGTCAGACGTCATCGTCATCATCGTCGTCAGGTGTCTCATGCATAAATTGAAAATTTCTTAATTTTATTGTTGGCGCTTGATGTATTTTTATATATATATATGTAGACCTCGGGGAGGGGAGGGGGTACGGCCAGCGGGGATTGCGAGTGAAATTGTTAGTGGAGGCGTGGTTTATTGCCGTGACAGGCATGTTTTTCACTTTTTATTGAAGCTGCGTGTTGCCTACTTGCGGGCGCAGGACATTAAGCACAGAGCACAAAATTCTCGTCACAAATAAATTGAATCAATATAAAATCGCATGAGCTAAGTGACTGAGTGACTGAAGTGCTGAAATAGAACACCTCGACCATAGATTTAACATTGCTTTAGGGGTCCACACCCTCACACACACCCACACACACACAGTCACTTGGCAAGCATGTAATTGCGTTGACAGCAAATTTAAATGAAATCCTCCGCTGGCCCAAAATCTCAACCAAAGCAAAACGTCAATGTGTCACAAAGCAGACGACAGCTCAGGACCCCATTGTGTGTGTGTGTGTGTGTACATTTGGGTAAAAGTAGAGAATGGTATGTGCATGTGTGTGTGTGTGTGTATCCACTGGCTGAGGCTAATAATATTGGCATTGACCCGAAACCAAAGCCGGAGCTGTAAAACTCAGCTGGCGCGCTGTCAATTTGCCAGCAAGTGCGCGGTAAACGGTGCAGGGATTGAGGCATCTACATATTTTATTGAAAGATATTGAAAGATTTCAATATTTAGAACGAGCCAAACAGACACACACACACACATAATACTTATATGTGTGTGTGTGTTAAGGCGCTGAGACAGCGGGTCGCCCAGACTTATGCCGAATTGGCAATAGACACTGATCTGGTGTGTGGTGCCAGGGATGCAATAAAATAGGGATTCCAATAATGGTTGATAATCTTTAAGAATATATATATATATAAAAATATATTTCATTTCCATAAGCAGAAATCAAGGTTTCCCCATTAAAGGAAAAGCTGCATAAATTCTCATAAACTTCAAAATTAAGTCGAGAAAATCGGAAAATCGAATGAAGAGTTGAATCAAAACATTTATTGTTTGGGCTTAGGTCGAATGAGTAGGCATCTGCCTGAAAGAGACAGCAAACGGCTTTTAAAGGTTCAAGTGCTTCGCTCTTGGGTATTGCCTAAGCTGTCTGTGTGTGTGTGTGTAAATAATGTGTGAATCCTTCTATTCGTTTATTTGCTGGTAACAATTGGGTTTTGCTTCTCGTTTTCAAATAACGTTCTTAGGTCAAATAGTTATCTTTTTGAATTGTTTTCAATTTGTAGCTAAACCTGGTTTACTTTTTGTTAAATATATTTCCTGTGCAAACTTCAGCTAAAAGTGCTATTTGTGGGCAATTTGAGCAGGACCTTAGAAGGACCATTGATAAGCCTATTAGATTTAACGCACACACACTCACACCTCGCACTCGTGAATACATTGAACATTCACTTGACTACAAATATGTTCAAGTCCATAAAACCCACAGCTACATAATATGCTGATATCGATGCATCCGATGAGTCCACATGACACCCATAAAGCACAAAATGGCAACACATAAAAGGAAATCGCCTTGCTGCTCTGCGCGTTCCAAGTAACTTCACCCACCACCCAACACCCACCACCCACATACTACCAAGATGTGCAATTGATGATAGTGAGTGCTGTGAAAATGGAAAATGAAATTTAAAATTATTTTGCAACTAAATTACTTGTCTTATTGCTGTCCAGGGATTGCCCGAGGCTGGCTATTTATTGTGCCACTGCCAGTGCCTGTGCCAGTTTTGGAGCCGGAGCCGGAGCCAGAGCCGTAGCTGGAGCCGGAGCTGGAGCCAAGTCAAGGCAGTGGAAGCAAACCGCCTATAAATTCCCATTTATGCCCAAGACAATCATAGAGATTCAGAGATACAAGCACACACACACACACACACTACTATACACACACACACACACTTTCACAGAGAGAGTGAGTGACTCCGATTTTGGACTTTAGATGGGACACACTGCAATGTGGCAAGTGGCTTAGTTGAGGGCTGGCCAATAATAATAATCATATTGTTGGGTGCTCGCACGGTTTTTGTAGGCGTTCGTCCAAGAACAATGAAGCCACCCAAAGCCAGAGCCAGAGCCAGAGCCAGCGTCCATTGAAAGCCACAAAACAATAATAATAATAATAAGCCCGGCTGGCAACCAGGAAGTCATCTTAATACAAATGTCCCAGTAGCCTGCTGACTAACGCAATTGCAAAACTGACAATGCTTCTACTTCAGCTCCAGCTCCAGCTCCAGCTCCTTGAAACTCTCTCCTGCTCCCCCTTCCCCCGCACATAGACCCATTTTGTAGTCAAAATGTTGAACATTTTATGCAGTAGGCGGCATTCTGGGATTGGGTCTGGGATTGGCATTGGCATTGGGAGCGGGTGTGGGTGTGGGTGTGGGAGTGGGCCTTGGGATTGAGATTTGGCCCTGGAGTTTGGGGCGTATTTGCTTGCTGGCCTTTGCATGAACTGCCAAGATCAGCAGAAAATTTTTGCAAATTTTATTTTATAGCATTTTCACAAGTGGAAAGTCGTGTCTATGCCTTGCTTTGTGTATGTGTGTGCGTGTGTGTGTGTATTCTTTGGCCATTCGGGCTAAGCAAATAGCTTCGTTTGTTGTTTTGCTCTATCAATATTTGACTTTCGGCTTGTTTTTTGTGGGTGAACCTACGAAATTACCGAGCAACAAAAACAAAAAAATATATATCTACATACACACATACATACATACATACATACCTATATATATATATATATATATATAAATATACAAAAAAGCGCACACGCCAGCACTTGACAGCCCCTGGGAACTCTGACAACTGCAAAACTCTGGCAACCCAGGAGCTTAAATGTTGCCTTCTATTCTTCACTCACACACACATATATATATATATTTTAAATTGAGGTGCGCCTCAATGTATGTGTGTGTGTGTGTGTGTGGGTGTGTGTGACTTGCCAATGCCAATTGAAAGATATTCTTCTCACATGAGCACACAAATGACAGATGAGCATCATCGATAAGCCACGTACATATAACAAGATTCGTCGAAATTGTGCAGATATAAAAGTTTTACTGCTATCGAATGTGCAGCGATTGTTATTCGACTGCATTGCAAGTGGACACACACACACACACACACACACACACACTTGAGATGTCGTTTGATCAGTCTTTTATTGGCTATTACTAAACTTCTAAATTGCTAAGCTGAAATAACGATAGTAGGTCTTTAGCTATTGATTACGTTTGAATAGCGCAACAATAATCGAATATATCGATTGCAAACTGTTCCTAATCAGCATTAAGCTGCACCATTTCGTTTTTTATAGTCCTCTACGCAAACAAAAGTTCTATTCAGAATTAAATTCCATATCGATTACCTTTGAAAGATTTAATTCTCGCTTTGCTTCTCTATTTATTTTTTGCTTCTCACTTATTGTTTTCCCCCTCGGCAGCTGATTCTCCTGACTTCTCTTGACTAAATTTTAATCTTAACGCTTATCTCTTGTCAATTCACTTTCTCTTCAGTTTTTTAATTTTGGCTTTACTTTTCTCCATATGAATTGCTTCTCTCCTAGTTTCTTGTCTCTTGTCAGGTGCTGCTCCTATTGCCTTGATTTCATTTCCTAAGATAATTAGCTTGAAAATATAGAAGTGAAGGTTTTTTTGTTTCGCTTCTCTATTTATTGGCTTGTTGTCTAACTTTTTGTATCTTTTCTTACTTTGCTTCTCTCCTAGTTTTTTGTCTCTTGGCAGGTGCTTCTCCTATTGCCTTGATTTCATTTCCTAAGCTAATTATCTACTCACTTCAAAATATAGAAGTGAAGGTTCTTGTTGTTTTCTGTTTCACTTCTCTATTTATTCCCTTTTTATGCAATGACTTCTTGGTTTGCTTCTCGCATGCTTTATTTTTCTAGCTTTGCTTCTCTCTTCACTTTTGCTTTGCTTTTATCGTAGCTTATTACTTCACGCTTCTTGATCTATAAACTTGCTTTGCTTCTTGCTTCGTTTCTCAGGTTTCATCTGATTTTACTTCTACCTTTGCTTCACCCTTTGCTTCTCACTTTGATCTCTCTTCACTTTTTTTGATTTATACTTCGCGGCTTCTTGTTTTTATAATTGCTTGACTTTTCTTTTAGGTAATCGTCTTGCTTCTTGCCTTGCTTCCCGCTTCGATTTTCGCCTTTCTTTCTGCTAGTTTTACTAATCTCCTTCTAATTTCACTTTTTTGTCTCTGCTAAAGTTGGCTATTACTTCTCTATTTGCCTTCTTATAAGCTTTGCTTCTCTCTTTACTTCTTGTCTGGATTCTAACTACATTTTTCATCTTTCATCTAGATTTTCTCTTTGTTTTCTGCACTACTCACTCTGCTCTCTTTTCACTTATAAACCTCATTGCTTGTGCTCATTCTCTCCTTACTTCTCTCTTTATTAATTGCATTTCATCTTTATGCTTCTCGCTTAACCTTTTGCTATCTTTCCGCTTTGCTTAACTTTTTGCTACTCCCTCAACTTTCGCTTCGGTTTTGTAGTTCTATCTATAGACCAATTAGTCGCATGGAAATTTGTAGCCGAAAGATTCAACTTGATAAATATTTTGCATCCGCTTAACATGCACTCAATTCGATAAGGTTTCAGCGGTTAATTAAATGTGGTTATCAAAGGACTTGACTGCTCATTGAGATGCAGTTTATTATTCGTGCTCATCGATCATTAAGTGAGTTGCCTGGCAGCTGGCTTTGTGGATATGGACTAATGTCAAGAGGTGAAAGGGTCATAGCCCAGCAATGCTATCTGGTAAGAGGAGCACAGGGTTCACCTAACGTTCACCATTGAAGTAAAACAAATTTCCGTTGGTGGAACATAAAATTTATGGCCCACAGCCACATGGCTTGCACAATACTCTACTCTTATATTCACATCTTACATTGCCCTTCGGTCTTCCTCTGTCTCTCACTGTCTCGCTCTTATTGCTGTCTCTATCTGTCACTTGGCTTTCGTGTGTCTGAGGGCAGTTGTGGCTCGTTGCCAGCACTGCTCGGTCACTGGGCACTTACCAATTGTGGTCAAAACGGTCAGCGAATACAAAAACGCTTTAGCGAAATTCCACTCGTGTGGTGGTCCTCCCACACTGCCGGCAAGACGATGATGATGAAAATGTGTGTGCAGCAGGACAGCTTCCGTGGCCGGATTGTTGGCAACTGCAGGACCACCAGCAGCACCGGGTCCAGTATGGCCGCCAGCCACATCATCGTGTGATAATTGCAGCATAACATCCTCGTTCAGTCTCTTGATTAATTGGTCTTGAAACTTGGCAATTTCAAGTGCGGCTAATCTGTGTATGTGAATAAATGTGTGTAATGTGTATTGTGTGTGTTGTGGGTGTGGTTGTGTGTGTGTGTGTGTTATGTGTGGTATGGTTATAAGTAGTTGTTTGGGTTAAGCATTATGTTAGATCAGAGCGTGCGAAAGTACGAGTAAACTATATATATATATGTTGATTCAGCTTACTTTGTCCAGTTTTCCTTATAGAGTATGTTGAGGGATACGGTTATGTCCCAGATATTCTCAATGGTGCGCTGCCGTACATCATAAGTATCCGGCGATAAGGCAAACTGTGGCTGCCCCGCCTCTAGATCGTTCTCATCTATGCCATAAACAAAGTCATTCGATGCCGGGCCGTAGACGCTGCCACTTCTGTCATATGCTAAATCCTGGCCCTGGGCCACTGCAGCGGCCACCGTATCATTGTCCTGGTGCTGTTGTCCTTGTTGTTGATGTTGATGTGGCTGCTGCTGCTGCTGTTGCTGTTGGTGCGGCTGTGGCTGTGTCTGCGGTGACCTTTGCTGTTGATAGATGCCATTGCTGTTCCCATTGGTGTTGCTGCTCCCGGCCATTGCCATGTTGCGCTTCGTGGATGCCAGCGTGTGCTGCTGATGCAGCAATGCCGAGTCCTCATTCTCGATGGTTAGGAATATGAAGGAGCCTGCGAACAAACCAACAAAGTAGCAACAGCATTAGACCCATGGGACCTTATACAATCAAAAGTACACACACACACACACACACAATGGCACACAGAATAGCAGTCACAATTGCAACAACAGTGCCAAAGTGTCGGCCTCCAAATAAGCAACGGCAACTCATTTGTTTTGTCAGTCTTTTGGGTCAGATGAGGTCAGTTGGGGTTTTAGGTTTAGCCAATGCCCTCAAACTGTTCAAGAGTCAAGAGAGTGCTGAGTACACAGCAATCATCAGTTGTTAAATAGGCTACTCTTATTTGGAGCTCTGCTCTGCTGCCCTCTGTTAACGATCCACAAACGCTTCAAGAACTTTCCGAATGTTTCAACAAACTATTTAAAACCGAGCGTAGCCCATACAAGCTGAGAATTCTTAATCCTGATTAATTTTCTTGGCATCCCTTTCAGTTTTACTTTTGCATTCCTATACATGTTTTTTTATACACTATCTATATCAAAGCTTATAAACTGCTCCTGTCTGTTTCATACTTTGAGTCCTTTTTTACGATTCTTTAGATAATTCATTAACCCAACTATAACATACTATGTTCATTTTCGCTTAGTTTCACGCTTATAGCTTCTCACCTAACTTCTCGCTTTTCATAAAGCCTCTTCCCATTAACTACTTGCTTAGCTTCCTCATAGTTTCTTGCTTAGCTGCTCGCTTACCTTCTCACTAAGCACTTAGTCAGCTTCTCGCTTAGCTTTTGACATAGCACTTAGCATTTTACTCAGCTTCTCGCTTAGCTTCTCACTTAACATATAACTACGCTTCTCACTACGTTTGTTACACTAGTATTTTCCTATCTCTTCCTTTATCCTTTCGCTCAGTACTTGCTTAGCTTCCTCATAGTTTCTTGCTTAGCTGCTCGCTTACCTTCTCACTTAGCATTTCACTCAGCGTCTCGCTTAGCTTCTCGTTTAGCTTCTCACTTAACATAACTACGCTTCTCACTACGTTTGTTACACTAGTATTTTCTTATCTCTTCCTTTATCCCTTCGCTTATCTTTTTGCTAATCTTTTCGCTCTTCTTTTCGCTTATCTTTTTGTTTAGCTTAACTTGTTGTGAAAGCCTTTACTTAGCTCTTCGCTTAGCTTGGCTTAGTATAAACACAACAATAGTATTCCTTTTTTTCTGTTTTGTCACGCATAGTTGCTCGATAAGCTTCTTACCTAGCTTTTCGCTTAGCTTCTCAGCTGGCTTCTCGCTGTTCGTTAAGCGGCTTCTTTCGCTAAGTAAAAGCTGAGCGAGTAATAAAGCTTTTAGTGCTAGCTAAGCTTCATGCTCAGTTTTCCCCTTAGCTACTTGCTTAGCTTCCTAATAGTTTTTCGCTTAGCTTCTTGCATAGCGTCTCGCTTAGCTTGTCGCTTATCTTTTTGCATATTTGTTCTCTTATCTATTTGCTTAGCTTCTCGCTTATCGTCTCGCTACTATTTGCGCTTAGTCTTACTTCTTGTGAAGGTCTTTACTTAATGAAGCTTATTGTTTTGCTTCTAGCTAAGATTTTTGCTCAGTTTTCCACTTAGCTTCTAGCTTAGTTTCCTAGCAGCTTCTCCTTAAGCTTCTCGCTTACTGTCTAGCTTAGATTTTTTATCGTCTAACTAAACTGAACTCAGTTTGAAGTCAGCTTTAATTATCGAATGTCTACAATATCGACGATAATCCCAATGAACTCTCATGTAAAACTGAAATGTACAAACTGATTCTGATTTTTTGCGCACATGTTGTAAGCGTTAAAGGGGTGTGAGTTAAGGACTTGCTGCCAAAAAGGACGAAGAGTCAAATCATGTTCGTTGACTTGATAGATACTCAATGCCCCCCCTCACTCTTCATGCATGGAACTTTTCAGGCTGGGCGAATTTCTATGCTGATGCCTTGTCAGTCATTAAATGTGAATGTTGATGAACCAATACACACGTACACACGCACACCCCACACACACTAAAGGGCACACACACACACATGTCGCTCTAGCGGTATTTTGTAGAGTTTTTGAAAAGTTTTTCTGTTACATTCTCCGTAACTTTAACATTATTATGCTTTTTTCTTGCTTCTATTTTTTTGGGTTAGATCCTGCAAGTGATGTTATGGGGAATGATGAGACGATGTCGTTGGCAAAAGCTAACACATGTCAAAGTTAAAAATAATACTACATGAGTGGGGGGTCAGACTGAGAATTGGTGGCTGTCCAGCGGTAGACGGAAACAGTAACAGCACACCAGCAACATCAGCAGCAGCAGCAGCAGCAGAACAAAAGGAGCAATTGTTGCTGCTGTTGCTATTGTTGTTGTGTTTGGCCAACTTGAAACTTTTGTTGAAGCGTTAAAATGCATATACATATACATAAATATATACATAACAATTCACACACACACGCACACTCACACACGCATACACGTACAGGCTTACGCACTGTGGGTAGGCAGCTGTCATGGACGTGTGTTGACGTCACAAACTCACGCACGGAGCCTAGCGAAAGTTAAATAATTGTTTGTGTCATTTGATGATTTCCTCTAACAAAGCAACACGGCCAACTTTTTGCGCAGCTGTCACATACAGTCCCCCACACACACACACACACACACACAGGCATACATGTTTCCTGGAGATGAGCATAACAGTGATAATAGACGTTGCACACTTTAAATGTGGACTCTGAGTTCGCAACGTGTGAATGGTTCAATTAACGTTCGTTAAACGTTTCACAGACCAACAATATCTATTTCAAATGGGAATTGAGAAAAATCTGATATCAATATTAAGTCCTGTAATCTGAGAATACTCTTTAATGATCTAACAAACATTTTCAATATCAATTTTCCTCTTATTAAAAAGACTAAAAAGCAAATAAAACTTACGATGTGCATAGATAAAAATATATATAAATTATGTGTTTTTTCTTTTATGAAATATAAAATATAAATATTAATCTATAAAATAAAATTATGTATACAATTTTTGTAATATTATTTTTATATTTTTATATAATTATATTTCTTTATATAATAAAATAATCAAACATAAAATAAACAAATAAAATATAATAAAAATAAATAAAAGAAATAAAAGAAGTCAAAAATTAGATTTAAGTAATCGCAACAAAATAGAAATGATATTTTTCCTTATCCAAGAATATTAATTACTAATAAATTAATCAAATAATCAAACATAAAATCAAAAAATAAAATAAATAAAAATAAATCTAAAAACAGATTTAAATAATCGCAACAAAATAGAAATGATATTTTTCCTTATCCAAGAATATTTTGTACTAATAAAATAATCACATAATAATGAAATAATTAAAAATAAAATAAATAAAAAAATATGAAAGGAAGTCTAAGCTTAAATTAAAATAAAATCGAAACGATATTTATTTATTTCAATTATATTTATTACTAATAAAATAATCAAATAATAATGAAAAAATCAGAAATAAAATAAAAAAATATATATAGGGGAGGTCTAAAATCAGATTTAAATAATCGCAACAAAATAGAAATGATATTTTTCCTTATCCAAGAAAATTTATTACTAATAAAATAATCACCTAATAATGAAATAATTAAAAATAAAATAAATAAAAAAATATGAAAGGAAGTCTAAGATTAAATTAAAATGTTCGCAACGAAATTGAAACAATATTTATATATAATTGAAACAATATAATATATATATAATAAAAAATCTGCATTAAATAAAATCAAAGTATCGAAATGAGAAATGTGCAAAATAATATTTAATTAAATGTTATGCACAATATATAAATATAAATGTGACTTATTTCAGTATATGAAACAACTCGCTAGCAGTGACAAGTACCAGTAACAGTGACAGTCACAGTTTAGCGCTCATCTCTAAGGCATAGACAAATTCGATATGTTTAAAGAACTCGTATTTGATGTGGCACATGTGTTGCCTTTGCATGCTGCCTATTTTGTCACTTTGTCTCACAGCCTGTCACTTCCTTGGCCGTCATGTAAGCGCAGCCGTCTTGGTTTCTAATGCGTGTACAAGCTCCAAAACATGACATGACGCACAAAAGTATGCCACACATTTTGCCGCATAAGTTTTGGCCGTGTGGCAGCTTCGCGGCTAACGTTATTTTCGGCGTTTTGTTTCATCGCATGCGGCTGAGCAAATGATTAATTAAATTTATCACGTTGTCTGTCGCATGGCGTTTGGCTCTTTGCTGTTCTCTCATTCTTGTTGTTGATTTCAAAGTCGAAACTGTGACAAGATATATATATTTATATATATATAAGAGGTACAAGTATTTGTAACTACGACTGCTGAAAGTTGCGAGTATCTGTAGCTGACACATAGCACACGGCCTTAAAAGGTCCGCGCGACCTGGAGATGACAAAGTAAATAAAATGCTTGAATATAAAGCAGTAAAAATAAAAGGAAAATAAATGGAAAATGAAAGGAAAATGACTGAAAATGCTGCGCTAATTAGTCAACATAAGAAAGCAAAAACAATGGAAACAAATGTTAGTTTTTTTTTCCTCTATTCTTTTTTCTGCGATATGCTTACAATTAATCAAGGTATAAGCTGTAAAGACGTCCAATTATAATGAGCAGATCCTGTCTAGGACTAAATGCCAGAGACACATTGCAAGCGACCACAATTCAGTCCGATTATCAGTATGAAGTTAAAGTTATGGAAGACCCATCAAGTAATCCTTTCGATTTTGCTTTTCGTTGGAATTATTTATTATATTCGGGAAGAAAACTACTTTGAAGGTACTCTGCCGGAATGATATTGTATATAATATGCATGTTCCTTTGCTTCATTTAATCCGACTACTATTAACTTTGACTTAAATATTAACTATATGAGAAACTAAAACTCCCATTGGGAATATGCATCAATTAGTCAAACATTTAGTCAAACATTTAGTCAACTAGTCCAACTTTCGTACACAAAGTACTTTAATACATATCACTCTGGATTTATAACTATATAAAGTTAAGCTTGACTAGTGAAATATCTATATAAAATAATAATCTTCATTCATATATTCGATTATAAAGTCATATTCAAGCCAGTTTCAGCATTTGCCTTACATCTTTTTAATATTGCTAGCAGCTCATTCAAATTTGTGATTCATAATTAATGCAGCTGAAGCCCATCGAATGCTTGTGGAAGTTTATGGGGAATCTGCTCCAACCGATAAGTCATGCAGAGAAAGGTTTCGTCCTGGCCAACCCAAGAAGATTGAAGATGAGGATTTGGAAGCTATATTGGAGCAAGATCGGTGCCAAATGCAAACTGAACTCGCAGAATCGTTGGGAGTGACTCAGCAAGCAATTTCCTTTCGGCTAAAACAATTGGGAGGAAATTGGGTGCCGTACGAGTTGTCGAAAGGCGATTTTTCACTTCGGATCTGCTTCTTGAAAGACATCAAAGGAAGGGATTTTTGCACCGGATCGTGACTGAAGATGAAAAGTGGATATATATCGATAAGAAAAAATATGCCAAGCCTGGTGAACCCGTCCCATCATCGTCTACATCGATACCAAAGCAAAACATCCACGATTCAAAGGTCATACTCTGCATATAGTGGGACCCGAGGGGTGTGATCTACTATGAGCTGCTAAATCTAGGCGAAACCCTAAATGCGGATCGTTATCAACTACAACTAATGCGTTTGAGCAGTGCATTGTATGAAAAACGGCAAGAAACGGCGGTAAGGCATGACAAGGCGATTTTGCAACATGACAACGCTCGGCCCCAAGGTCGAAAATGGGAGGTCTTACCCCCCGCCGTATTCTCCAGACATTGCTCCTTCCTTCAAATGAAAGATGAAATGAATAAATTTAGTTTAAAAAAATCCGTGAAGCATTTCAAGACCAGGAAACTAACCTCCTAATCATTTATCTGAACGATAACAGTTTAGCAGTAGGAAGACTTGAATGTTCACCCGTTCCTGATCTCCCGCATTGATAAATTATTTTATTTTTTTTTATTTATTTTATATATTTATATTTATGTATATTTACTTATTTTTATTATTAAATTTTTATTTTTATTTATTTATTTAATTAGTTAAATAAAACTAAACTAAAACTAAATATTTCTTTTAAATTGTGTATTTTTATTTCTGTATTTTTATTTAATGTCAGCTATGGACAGTCGACTGAAAATCTTATTAGAAATTATTATCAATAATATTTATTTTATAAAGTTAAAATTACTAAAATTCAAACTGAAACTCAAAATAATAATTTTAATAAATAATTTTTGGTAAACAAATCTAACTTTAATATATCATACAAAATATTTAATTATTATTATTTATTTCTGTTAAAAATATTCCTTTTTGTCTCAAGATAAAAAACATGTTTTGTGTTAGACTTTTAACTGAGAAGTTCATAACGTATTTTGTTTATAAGGTTTCTATTCAAAAGGTATAACATATAAAATGTAAATGTGAAATTTGTGGAAAATAATTTCTAATAATTTACAATAACAAAAACAGTCACAAGGTGAACGTTGTGTGTGCTGTTGGTGCTGCCGTTTTTTGTGAGAGCTTCTAGTGAAGCAGGTGAGAGAAAGTAAATATAGATAAACTCTATAATAATATTATTGCTGGCTGAAATTATGATAGCAACACCTGGAAGGTGCTTGTTTATATCCAGAGGAACTCAGGGGTGTGAACACTAGACGCAAATATGATTTTTATATTACCATATACGGGTATCATATCTGGAGGCACTTACCAAGCAGAGTATAGGCCAGAAGGAGCATGCAGATGCCGAGATTGGTGAGGAGGGCCGACCAGACGGTTTGAGTCGTTTGTTTGCGTTTCTTCGACTTGGTGGCATAGTTGGGTGGTGTTTTGGCCTCCGTTGATCTCGGGCCGGAGCCAAAGCAGGCGCACCAGCCCTGACGACGCTGGCGCTGCTGGGATTGGGTTGATGCAGCAGCTGATGTTGGTGGCAACTGGGCTTCTTTGCGCGGGGGCGCGGTGCTGGCTACGAGTTGCAGTGGCAGCAGTTTTGCGTTGCTCTTAAGCGTGCCACAGTTGCTGGTTATGGAGCTGCTGGCGCTCGTGGCTAGGGGGGGTGGTGGGAGTAGCTCGCTGCTAACATAGGCAATGGATGATGGAGTTGGGTATTTTAGGATGCCGGCTGGCTGTTGCACCGGCGGTGGCTGTGTGGCCACTTCAATGTCCTCCAGCGTCGGCATTGGCAGCAGCTGCGTCGGCAGCGCCGTTGGCGTCGTCATTGACATTGTCATCGGGACCGGCATCGGCATCGACATAGACATCGGCATCGGCATCGGCATCGGCATCGACATCGGCAACGGCATTGGCATTGGCATCGGGATCATTGACGACGTTGTCGTCGCCGGGTCCGTCATTGGGGTGGACATTGTTGAAGGGATAGGCATTGGGAGCAAAGGCGACGGCGATGATGTCGGCATCGAAATCGTCGTCGTCTTGAAAGTGCTGGTTGAAGGCGGCGGCGTGGGCAATAGCAGCGGCACCACGGGCGTTCCTGTCCCCCCGCTGGATATGCTGGACAGTACGCCAAAAGAACCGTAGCTGTTGGTTGACGAAGTCGGTATGCTGCCATAAGCGATTTTCCCACCTGCGCCATATCCGTCCCTCTCCCCGCTGAATTCGCCGCATGTAGCTCTCTGCGATGGCGGTGGCGGCCCAGATGGCATCTGCATTGGTTGGTCCGAATTCATCTTGCATTGGTGGTCCTGGTGTTTGCTCCTAGCGTTCAACTAGCTGTAATCAAAAGATTTATTGTCAAAGATTAGTTATATTGAATTATGAAAACTATTGTTAAACATTATTATAGCCAAACAGCTGCTAGATAAAGTAGAAGTTTAATATACGTGACAGCTCTCAAGAGCATAAATACTATCTCTTCCTTTTCTGTTAAGGGACGCCTCCTAAAGGAAAAATCACTTTTGAAAAATGTGATCACAGAAGCGATATATCAATTTATTTATTTAATATATGATATTCGACATATATATATGATATTCGATTAACGCTCTGCGCAAGCAAGAAAAGTCCGATTAGTCTTTCCAAAGTGCTGGGAAGGGTTTTTCTTTCATGGCTAAAGGCAACTTTCTGATAAGGTAAAAGCCACATGGCACCAACTCTGGCAACTATTGGCAGTTATTGATAGCTAAATTGTGATCAATCCATTTAATGTCAACTATAAACAGTCGACCAAAATTTGAAAGTAAGATTAATATAAATTTTAATATAAATTAAAACTGAAGCTATACAATTTAAATTTAAAACGAAATATTTAAGTAAAAAATTAAAGTTAATATCTGGGGTGTTCAAAATGAGAATATTAAATGATCCAACATTTTTTGCGAGGTTTGGGAAAAACCCAGAAAAAACCCAGAAAAACCCAATCAGATCAGTATATTCGTTTATTAGTGTACAATAAAGAAGTATTAGAATATTTTCAATATACTTGTACTATTACTTACGTATATACTATTAGGAGCAATAGTATATAGAAGCATAGTATATTAAGTTTTAATGTATAAGAGAATTAGTAAATAGGACTTACACTGTTACTAATTAATATGCTATTAGAAGTGAATAGTATATAAAAGTAGCAGTATAATGAAGAGATAAAAGGAAGTAAGATAAATTGAAGAAACATAGCTAGAAAGAAGGTTAATTGTTTCTACTAAGATATAGGAAAAGAGAAGATTTTAAAGAAGAAAGAGAAGATGCATTTGAGATCACGTTGTGTAGATTATTATAATTAACACATAAAGCGTGGAAAGATGAAGGGATAATGGGATATAGTTCCTAGTAAACGAAAAACTAAGACGACCTAAAAGGAAGGCAGACTCAATATTGTCTATAAACAGTTTGTGTAGAAAAACAGCATTAAGAGTTTTTCTACGATTAACTAGAGAAGGAAGATTAAGAAGAAGAAGCCCACTGGAGTATGACGGTAGACAAAGATTGGGGTCCCAGTTTAGTCCACGTAAAGCGAACAGCACGAATCTCTATAATCTCTTTCGATCGTCGTTCTTGCACAAAAAAGATTGCAATGAAATGTATTAAAAATGAACCCAGCCAAAAAAGATACATAACAATATATCAGAAATATCACCAGCAGAAAGGAAGCAACTGTTATATATAAGAAAAGTCTTATATAAATATAAGGTTTAACTTCCTTTCGGATCAGTTATTGCTGCTGGAGTCTTACTTCTTTAGTATTCAGCACGTCTCCAGCCCAAGAAAGTAGCTTTCTTTCCTAGCTGTTGTTGACCAGAGACTAAAGAAATTGCGTTTTTATATGAAATTCTTTCTTTGTTGTTTCTGTTATTCATTGGGTTAATCGATTTCTCCATTTTCTTGGTATCCCGTTGGAGTCTTTTGCAGTTTCTCGTTATCTTCGTTGCGTTTTTACCTTTTCTTTCCAGTTTCTTTGTACGTGTACGACTGGGGAGACCTCTTGAAGCGAGAGGACCTTCATGTTGTTTGGACTGCAGGCTGTCCCAGCTGTCAGCTCTGGGGCAATTTTCGCACCTGACCACGCCCATGTAACGCCCAAGCGTTCGCCTTGGACTGCATGTGAAATGTGCAACACATTTCTGCACTTGATCTGGAAATATTGCTATTGTTGTTGTTGCACTTGTTGTAGTTGTTTTAGTTGCTGTTACCCCTTTTTACTCGACTTTACACGACACTTGACGGCCTTTTGACCGCCTTTTTACCGGCACGACAGGTAGCAAACAGTAGCAACAGCAGCAACAGCTACATCAACTTCACAGCCTGCCCCATTGTTGGGGGTAAGTTAAAATATGCAACACACACTTAAGCAGCTCACTGCCAGCTGCCATAAAGTGGCATTTTTAATTGCCAAGGATCCTGCAAAGTAGCTCAAGTTCTTGCCAGTTTAATTCTTTTATTCATTTGAAATTTCAGAAACTTTTCTACCTGGCGGCTAATCACAGGTCTTAATTCTTAAGAATCTTCTCCCTCTCTTCTCACTAATTGCCTGTTAATGGCTTTTCGGTATGCGTTTGCTGATGGAAACTTAACAATTTGCACGCTCACATGCATTTCAATCAGTCGACAAATATTTCAATTCCATCGATTTGGCCAAGTTTCATCAATGTGACGACAACATGGAGGGAGGAACAAGAGGGAGAGAGACGAACAGCTGGAGTACCCACAATGATTAGGTTTCTGGCCGAGCAGCAGTAAGCCGCTTAGACACCGAGAAACCTTTCCATCCGCTTCCCAATTGCCAAGGCGATTAATTTCGGGTAATTGCAATTTAATGAAAATCAATCAATTGCGCAAATTAATGAACATTTCTGCACCGTTTGTGGCAAAACCATAAAGTGGCCAACACACTGAGCACTTCCATTGAGCTCGGCATGTGGGCGTAGTGCCCTGTTTAGAATGGACTTAATTGCTTATTGTAAGCCCAATTGATACTCAATTGCGGCTGCCAAATGCCATACACATATATTAAATCCCTGAAATTATGTATCTTACGTGATAATGAAATGCTTACGACTTTGGCTTAAGCAGCCACTTAAATATTGAATACACCACTGCTCAATAGAAATCAACAAAAGGATATGTTATACACAGAAGGAAGATGCCTTTGACCATTGAGTTGTGTCTGTATAAAGCGTTTATACTATGTTCTATGGAGTGTTTGGACTTAAAATTTTGGTAATTGCTTGTGATTCCAGATTAGGTTTGTTATTAAATATTACAGCTTACTTTCTAAGAAGTACTTTACTTTCTTTCTAAGACACTCGTTTATGTAGGGAAACGTTATTGATAACCTTTACATTTGATATATTGTAAGAATATATATGATAATTTGAAGAGAAAGTCATTACTTCTTATATTTGGTTCCTAATAATATTTATATCTCAATTTAGTTTGGGAAAAGATGGACAGATATACATGTATATAATAGATCAAAATAGATTAAATAGAAAAGATACAGTTAAGGATATGATAATATGAAGAGAATTTGATTATTTTTTCGGTGATGGCTTGTCTGGATGCTTCCATTCGGCACTTTGACGTTTGGTTTCGGGATCATATTGAAAGCACCACGTTTCATATTTGTAGTTTATGTCCTTTCTCGACTCCTTAATCAAATCCTTACAATGTTCGATTCGTAGTAATTTTTTCTCTTCAGTCAATTTGTGCGTTACAAACTTGGAGCACACCTTCCGTAGACCCAATTTATCTATCAAAATGCGATGAATGGAGTCTTTGGTGATATTTAGCTCCATTTCCATGTAACGCAAAGAAGATTTCGGCTCATTCTTAATAAATTCCTGCACTTTTTCAATATTGTTTTGGGTAATCACTGATTTTGGCTGGTCCGACTTCTGATCGTCACAGAGGTCCTCACGACCTTTTTGGAATCGCTTAAACCACTCATGCACATTACTACGGGATAGGCACTTAAACTTTTTTCATCATTTGAAATGTTTCAGTGAACGTTTTCCCAAGTTTAAAACAAAATTTAATATTTGCTCTTTGTTCAAAATGCATTTTACGATCGATGCCCAAAAGTTGCTGTCACTTTTTGATCGATAACTTCGATTGTAGTTGTCCAATTGTCTTAAAATTTTTACAAAATGTTAAAAACAGATCAAACTTTTTATTTCATATACCCACCAATAGGTGACGCCACCAGAAACAGTTATATTTAAAAAGTTCTTTTGCGACAGACCTTGTATAATAGATAAGATTAGTTAAAATAGATTATATATATTAAAGATCTGTAGGATACTATGAATATTTCAATTATATTTTAGCTCGTTAGATGAAGACAAGATCAACTTTTACGGAGAAATATCTTTTGAAGTTACATAAGTTAATGGATAAAAGAGTCAAATATATTTCTGGGATAAAATATAGACTTCTCTGAATGAATTATTAATCAAGTAAGACGACTTGAAGCACCTGAGCTGGGGATCATTCATTGAAATCTTTTTCTTATTTAATTTTTCATAATGTAGATGTAATCTGTATATGCTTAAAGTCTATCAACTGTAGAGTGTTCGTTGTAGATGTTATCTTTAAACGCCTCAAGTCCATTAATTGTAGATTAAAATAAGTAAATGTGAAATTTCGAGCAGTGTAGAAGTAAACAGATGAAAGGTTAATCTTTTATTTTTTGCCTTTTCTAACATCTTTTTCTGTGCTAGTTTGCGCCCACTTGTCAGGCAGTTGGCAGTTGGCAGTTGCCTTGACCCGAAGGATTCATCCGGCTAGCCGTATTCAGGATATCATACTCAGCCACCATCGCGAGGACAAACCAATTAGGCAACGCGGCAAATACGCCGGCAATGGCTTTCATTTGGCGTTTTTTCTTCCCTTTTTTTTTTTTTTTTTGATAAAGCTCTTGCCTTAAACCAAAGTACGCTTATTGGCTCAGCCAAAGTCAGAGACGAGCTTACTTTTACAGGACCGTCTATCTGTCTGTCTATGATTGTCTGTCTGTCTGTCTGTGTGTGTGTCCGTTGGCTTTCATCCATCTCAATTTACTGCGTGAGGCTTTTGTCAACGGCAAGAAAATGGTAGTCAAAAATTGCTGGCCCAGGGTGGAAGAAAAAAGCGCACATCAACGGGCCAAAACTAACTGGTAACGTAATGGGTAACTGGGTCTGTAAACGGACCTGTAACCGGGTCTGTAACTGTAACTGCCGTTGACCCAAAAAACAACACAAAAATACAACAAAAAAAAGTAAGAAGCGAATTTATGCGGGTGGCTGCCAGCTGCGTCCGTGTCTCAGGACGAGTCGCTCCTTTGTTGATAACCACCCTGCGATGCCGAATGCTATGTTTGACTCTGTGTGTGTGTGTGTGTATGGTTGTTCGTGCTTGTGTATGAGCAAACATAAACAACAGTTATGCCCGAACAACGGCCAAAGTTGCATTTCCGCTGTAACCGTTTTCCGCACGGAAATGCGTTCGACGCGTGTTTGAAATATTGGCCAAAGCCTCTGCGGCTCTGGAGCAGTGCGGCACTGCGGTTGCCGCCTCCATGCTGCAAGCTCATCTGTATCTGTGTATCTCTGTGTGTGTGTGTGTGCGAGTGTGAGTGTGTTTGTTGGTCTGTCTGACTGCCTGTGAGGGAGGCGTTGCCGGTGTGCTTTAACTACAAGCCCCTTGAGCGCGTAATCATTTCAACGCCAGTCGCCACGCCCCTCCCCGTAGCACACATCCCTTCCCATCGCATCGCATCGCATCAGCCCTACATCCGTGCATTTCAGCTCATTTGAGCAAGCCCTACTCGTTGTCATTTAACGTTCAGCCCCCCAAATCCTGGCCACACTTTTTCTGCAATTGAAACAGAAACTGTTGCATTCCGCATTGAACAAAACAGCAATTAACAGTGCAACTTTGTTGTTGTTGTTGTTGCTGTTGTTGTTGTTGTTGTTGTTGCATCTGCCTGAGAAGTTTTGGCTCATTTCGTTTCCAAGTGCGTTCGATTCGTAGAGGCAAACGCTTAAAAACTTTCTGTGTACTTATATTTCTGTATTAAACACTCACTTTAAGCGGTTTGACGCCGGGATTAAAATCCTTTTAAATATGTTCTATATTTTTCGGTTAAATTTTTGCTTTTTCGCTTTATAGTTAAAAAAAAATATATATTTTGTATCGTTTATATTTATATTTTTAAAAATTACTTTCTTTCTGTTTTTTAACAAAGGGTCATCTGGTTTTTTTTTATTTTATTTATTTTTTTCTCCTTTTTTAATACCTCATTTTTCTCCCCATTTGTAAATATTCATAGCGATCGCGTTTGTTTCGTTTTTGAGTTCTTTTCGCTTAATTCAATGAGTTTTATTTGCAAAAAATTTAAAAATTTGTATCCCAAGATTCCTTTCAATTATATATTTAAATACTTACATTTTTTTAAAAAAATCACCGGTTTTTTTTCGGTCAACCCAATAGTTCGTTTTCATAATGAATATTTATTTATTTAATTTTTTTTTGATAACGTAAGCTTTTATTTAATATCTGCCCTAAGTTAGGCATTGGTTAAAGTTTTGTGAAAGGACATTGACAGTGATATATAATAATGAATATGAACATCAAAATATCGTTAATCTTCCTTTCTTTTTTCCTTTAAATTCCCCTTTGAATCAAAGTACTTTTAGTTCCTTCATTTCCATTGCGTTTCAATTTACTTTAAGTTGCATTTTTTTGCAAGGAACGGAACAGAAATAAATCAAAATATGGCTATAGTCGAATCCTGAATTCGAATTTTTCGAATTAAAGGGGAATTCAGTTTGTCGACAGAAAAATTAAAGAGAATTTCTATACAGCGAGGTACATTATATCGGGATACGATTGTATTTTGTCGCTTTCGTTTCAATTCTCTTTTGATTCAAATTGATTGAATCAATTTGATATTTTGTATTGATTCAATATAAGCTGAATATGTTTCAATGCAACGAAAGAGACATACATGGTCTTTATCAAAAGAAACAGAACTTTTGTTTCTGGTGGCGCCATCTATTGGTGGGTATATGAAATAAAAAGTTTGATCTCTTTTTGACATTTTGTAAAAATTTTAAGACAATTGGACAACTACAATCGAAGTTATCGATCGAAAAAGTGACAGCAGCTTTTGGTCATCGGTCGTAAAATGCATTTTGAATCAAACTTGATTTAGTTCCTTTAATCCTACTGAACTATAATTAAGTTTCAGCTGAATATATTTGCATGGAACGGAACAAGAATAATAATTTTGTTTGTTGAGTATTATTGTCGGAATTATATGGTAATGACACTTGGCCAGCTGCCAAACAGCTGGTCAAAAAAATCTAGTGAGAAGCTACACAAGAAGATGAAAAATAAAAGAAGTGTTTAGCATAAAAATAAAGTAATAAAAAGAAACAAAAGACGCAAAATAAATAACAAAACTAGTAAGTGTTATTTACACTTAAAAAAATTGTTTCTTCTTTATAAAATATAATAAAGTGTGTAATATATATAATAACGTTCAATATAATCAATGAAACAACTTCGACTTTCGTTTTGGTATCAAGTCATCTCAACTTTATTTTCAAGTCATCTCCTTGGGTCCTTGGTGAAATCCAGAGCCGAGACACAGATAGCTTATGTGTATATCAATTTGCGTGAATCATTTCAATGTATCAATTTTATATGACAATTGTTTATCTGAATATCGCAGCTATTGAAATGCTGCGATGAAATGCGAGCAGGACATTTTCTCTGTACATTTCGCAATCCATTCCAATTATGCATTTTTATTGTGTGTTGTCATTGCCGTCGTCTTCTTCCAGCTTCCATCTTCCATCTTCCTTCGGGCTTTCATTCATTTTTATGCTGATTATTTGAGGCTGCAAATTTGCAGATGTCATTAAATGCCATTTTTATTGGCCATGCAAATGTTTCGCATTGCGTTTTTAATGCATTAATTGTTCTCCGTCTCTACCTCTACCTCTCTGTCGCTGTCTCTGTCTCTCATTCACAGTGGGCGTGGCAGTGCCTACTATCATTGCGGTAGGTGGGCGCCAGCGGGCAAGGCGACGTTTTATGAGCGGCTCATTTGAGCGACGCTTGCGGCATTAAAATCGCATAAATGCTGCGCATCGTTAACTCGCCAAAAGCGTCTACAAAAAATATACAAAAACAAAAAGACGAAAACAAGAAAGAAAACTGTGCCCAGAATTGGTCGACTAAGTAATACCCTATACCCAAAATGTTGAGCTAACTTGTGTAAGAAGAGTAATCAGATCGGACTTTAGCTTATAAAATATATCTGAAGTTGATAATGAAAATGTCTAAGATTTTCCGAGCTTGTTTGCATAACATAATTATAGCCATTAGAGCTCGTTTTAATGAGTGTAGGGTATTATAAAAATATACGAAAACAAAGGGAAGGTGCTGAAAAGTGGGCTGGGTGGGTGGTAAACGGGCGACGAAAATATTTGCTTAATGAAATTGTATGCGCGCGAGAATTTCTGTGTGAATGAAATTAATTTCAAAGATGAAGCAACGCCCACAGAGGCGCCACGCAATGGGCATGTGAGGGGTGAACGAGGGGGTGGGGGGGGGGGGTTGGCATATAGGGTGTTTTAGTTGTTGAGAGGTGGGACGAGTTTATTTCCCTAAGATTAAGATGCCGAGCTTATGAAATGAAATGTTACTCTTGTACTTGTTGTTGTTGTTGTTGTTGTTGTTTTTAGCCCGTTTTTGGGCTGTGTTTTCTCAGTTGACTTTTATGAAGCATTTTTGTTTATATGGTTTATATGCCGTTTATGTGCTTACTTTTTGAGTGTTTGTTTGGTTTTATTCTTATGATTAACTGCATATTTGAATGCCTGAGCCTCTGTATCTCCACATCCCCGCCCCCTCCATGTCCTTGTCCTACTTTCACAGTCGTCCTCTGTCTGCATCCACTTGCTGTGCGTCTCGATAAGCTTAGGCTTATGAATTAGTAAATAATGCTATGAGAATGACAACGCGATTATTGAAATGTTTCCAAATGATACCTTTAGAATATTTTGTTATTCCACTCAAATACTCGTACAATGGGTTATTTCTAGTTAACTATAAATAAATTTATTTTAGTAGGATGTGAATTGGTTTGATTGACATTATATCAGCATTCACAGAATGTTCACATATAAGATTGTACACCTAAAGCCCTTCAAAATACAATAAGATACCAGCTCCAAGATTTTAGTTCCTACTTTTAACAAGATTCATATCAGAATACTCATTTTACACCTTTAACCCATTAAAGATAACTAAATAAATAAAATAAATAGTATTTTTTAAGTTGTCCAAAAGTTGGTAACTTGCATCTCTGAGCTTTATAGAGTATAGAGTATAGAGCTTTAAATTGCAATAAAACAACGATGGATTATTCGATTGACATGAATTTTCTTTATCCGAGAGATAATCTTGTGGCATTGCATTTCAAAAATGATTTCTGGCTGGCTCGGATGTAGTCCAATCTGGACGTCCAATTTTCGATGACTTTTTCCAACATTTTTGGCCGGCGGATGTTGTCTTCCAAATGGTCAAGCGTTTGTGGCTTATCCGCATAGACCAATGACTTTACATAGCCCCACAGAGAGTAGTCTAGCGGTGTTAAATCACAAGATCTTCGAGGCCAATTCACAGGTGCAAAACGTGAAATTAAGCGGTCACCAAACGTGTCTTTCGATAAATCGATTGTGGCACGAACTGTGTGACATGTTGCGCCGTCTTGTTGGAACCACAGCTCCTGGACATCATGGTTGTTCAATTCAGGAATGAAAAAGTTAGTTATCATGGCTCTATACCGATCACCATTGACTGTAACGTTCTGGCCATCATCGTTTTTGAAGAAGTGCGGACCAAAGATTCTAATAGTCAGTTTTTCTGGATATAATGGTGTTTCGACATCCACATTGAGGATTAGCTTTACTCCAAATGCGGCAGTTTTGTTGATGAAGATGATCGTTTGGCTATTCATGATGAATTGCCAAACCAAACTGAGAATAAATCACTTGACAGCTGTTAAATCGGTCGCCATC
Organism: Hirtodrosophila trivittata; assembly: GCA_035045065.1. Taxonomy (NCBI): domain Eukaryota; kingdom Metazoa; phylum Arthropoda; class Insecta; order Diptera; family Drosophilidae; genus Hirtodrosophila; species Hirtodrosophila trivittata. The sequence goes on along the minus strand of JAWNNK010001028.1, from coordinate 2,661,558 downwards.
TTGAACAGTAATGCCAACTTAGAGATATATTCTTAATCAGGATTAATCGTTGAGTAGAACCTTCTCATGTCCTTCTTTCTGTCCAGATGAACCTGTCGCTCTTGCATCTGTGTCTAATTATCTTTGTATATATATTCTATGCTCAGTTACACTTTGTCCTAAGTTTTTAGTATATGGGTTAAGGGTATGTCGTAGTCTGGCCCACTCGCCTCGAGCATTTTTAATTGGTTTTTTTATTAGTTCGTTTATGTTGTAGACATTTACGTAAAGTCTGCGCATCTTCCCCATTTACTTTGTTGCCCTTTTGACAAGGTAACATTCCTTTGTCCTTAATGATTACTTTGCGTTCATAACAGTTATTTCGGGGCTTACTTATTCGACATTCACAGGATGTGGGACAAACTTAACAGGACTTATAAAAATACCAATTTCTGGTGGTGGAAATTGTCAGTGTCACTGCCAGCTTGTTAGAAAAATATATTTGGCCATGAAAGGAAGTTGGAATAAATTCTAAGAATTCCATATAAAGGGACAAATTAAATAATATTTTTTTTAAATATTAATTCTGTGTAAATATTTTTAAAAAGTCCTTGAACGAATGTCTCTGAAGCAGAAGTTATGGATACAAATAGTATAGTAACACATTTAATGGCAACATCCTGAGATGTTGTAAGCTCCCAATCGAAGGCTATTCACAGTGTAATTGCTGATAGTTTATGAGTATAAGACTAGTATAAGAAAATAAATATAATCAGAAGATTAATATTATTAAAGCTGCGATAGAACGTGACGAAAGTATACAAATAGTATTTGTATACGAATTTGCAATGTTTGTTTTGTCGAAACGAAAAAAAGGAGAAGGCAACGATTTTGCATGGATTCGGATATACTTGTATTTTTTGTGCCTGGCAAGGATGTACAATTGAAATTGATTACAATTTATAGGTCGAACGGAACGGAAGCGAAATGGCAATTAATTGGATTTACCATAATTCAATTGCAAGTTGGCAATAAATTTAATGAAATGCGCGCTGAATGTCGCCTAAATGAAGCTTCGAGCTTCGAGCTTCGAACGGGACGAGTTTGGGACTGAGACAAAGCACTTGAGTGCCGCCTGCGGCTGGCTGTGACGTCAGAGCGAATAATCAAACACCTCAACTTTGATGGCGTTAAGTAAGCATCCTTGAATCCTTGTTGCTGTTGTTGTTGTTGTTGCTGTTGTTGTTGTTGCTAACTGTGGGCGCTTTTATTATTATTTACTCTGATTTGGCTGGTTGCGCAAACAAACTTGCGCTATTGTGTTTGTTTAAGGTGTTGGCAGCGCAAATTTGCAACGAGATTGCATAAAACTGCAACTGCAACTGCAACTGCAGCTGCAACAGCTCAAAGCAGTGCCAAGTGGCTCACTTCATGTGTGGGCCGTGTGGCAAGGTGGGTGTGTGGCATGTGCGCTCTTGCTGCTAAATGCAGCTGTGTAAATGCCGGAAGTAAAAATTACTTTTTAAATTAGTTGCACACACACACACACAGAGACACACACACATACGAAGGTAGGAAATTCTGGAGGTGGTAAGCTTTGCCCGTGAGGTGTTTAATTTAGCCAGCTTGTGTGCAAGTGTTGCAAAGCGACAAAAGTTGCCACGAGCTGTGTCTATGTGTTCGTGTGTGTGTGTGTGTGTGTGTAGCCAGGCTAACTACAAAATAAAACAATTACGCATTTCTATTGTTGCAGCTCACATGAAAGCCAAATTGAAAGTGAACTTGGCACAAAAAGTTACAATTCCCTTACAATTTTTTTTCTTTTAAGTAGCAAAAAGTACAGGAAAAAACGAACTTCTCCGTTGCTTTGGCTACAGCGCGAAATGTGTTTATAATTATATTTCAGTTAAGCTGTTGAACTAACTTCTTGTCAGCTTACTCTTAATGAGGGCAAGAGATACTCGTAAGTGCTGCATTATTTTCTATAACGTTTATAAACTTTTGTTTTCCAATATAAGAAATGTGATCAAATATCAATTTCCTTTCTCATCTCTGATAAAAATATGTTTTTAGCTTGTAGTTAAGGAAAATTGTGTCAAATTTCCGCTGACTTGCTCACAAACGTAGATAGCTGATTCAATTACTCTGATTTAAGGTCAGTGCACAATTTTTATGATAGTTTTTCTTGGGTAAGGACCTTCAGGAAATGTTCAATAAGCAACGATACTTCGCATTTACAATAATCTCTGTCGGCTACATTGAGCACTTAATTGATTAAATTTAATCTTGAAGGTATTAAATGACACATTTTCTAAGATATATTCGAGATTGAGTTGATATATATATATATATATATTTGATCAATAACCATTCTGAGAGTCTTCAAGTTGCATTTTCCTGAATGAGTTTTATGAGTTTTTCTGTGTCTGTCGAAGGAAAGATGAAGCTTTCGTTTATCCCATTGCCTTTTCATTCGGAGCAGCTTTTCCCGCATCTGCAGTCTCGTTGGGGCTACTTAATTACGGGTATAGGTATGGGCGGAAGTGTTGCAAATGTTGACCCACCCACAGCTTCTGTGGTTCCTATTCCTGTTGCCTTCCTTACGGTTCTGGGCGGTCTGACCACAATTATTTCCCGTTTAATGTGCATGGGAACTCTTGGCTATTTCATTTACTGGCATTTCTCCGCCCTTGGCTTTGTTCGTTTCTTGCTATACGGACCTGCATTAGTGGGCGTGTCGAATGCTTTTAGCGTTTTAATTAAATTTGATGTTGATTGAACTTATGACTGCTAAACCGCCTCCGTTTGCGAGAGAACCTCAGAGAACCGCACTCGTATTAGCGGTCATGGCGTTCTTTTTAATTTAATCAGCAACAAAAACTTTTCTGCCAACGATTTGAATTTCATTTTCCCGTTTGCCGTTTGCCTTTCGCCCGTAGAGGCAGCTGAAGCTTTTTGCCTCAAGTGCTGACTGAGATTTATGGGAAGTGCTGAGTGCAAACTGCAGTGCAGGTCACCGCGTTGGGGGCCCCAATGAGCAGTCGATGCCGATGGCTGCAGTCCACACACACAGAACTGTCGACGTATGCAAAGACAACACAACACTATACACTGGACACACACACACATACACACACACACACACAGAGATACACACAGCAGCAGCATAAAGTAGTCAGCTCGTAAAAACGACAACAACAAGCAGCTGGGCAAATATGCCACATTGAACGTCCCTCTTAGCACATAAGAAAGCCAAGTGAATAGCAGAAAGTAGTGGACTATGAGATACCCTAGAATAGCTAAAAGTGTTGAACACTTCTAATAAAGTAATTTTACATAATCTCATTTGAACTTATGCTAATGAAACAAGCAACTTTGAAACCAGTAATTTTCTTTTGTTATTGTTTTTATTACTGATCAAATATTTCGTTTATTAATTTTTGGAGAAAAATCCTTTCTTAATTCCTTGAATTACATTTAAGATTCGTTTTCATTCGTTGACAATACGCTCTTCAAATTTGCGAACCTTTTGGGGCTTTGCGTCCCAGTTGGTCATATTTTTTAATTTCCTAATGATGGTGGCAAAACTTCAACTAAAGTCAGTAAAACTATGCAAAAACCTGTGGAAAAAATTGTATGACGCTGCATTTTTCTTGCCTGCTGACACATTGTCGACGGCAAGTTGCCCTCTCGTTGAAATTAGTGCAAGTGCCTGCCCCCCCGCCACTCCACACTTTCCGTTAAAGCCGACATTTGAGTCAAAACTCAACGCCTCGTAGAGCGGTTGCTCTAATGAATTTGCATTTTTTATAAATCCCCATTGATGTGTTCCACTTTTACGGGTCCTTGCCGGCCAACTGCCAAGCGATTGTGTATACTATATATATTTTTTTTTTTTATGCACGTTGTTACTGTTACCGCTTTTACCGCTATTGCTGGTGTTGTTGCTGCTCCTGTTCCCTTGCCCAGGACATTGGACAGTGGCCAAAGCACTGTCGAGAGTGCAAGCGGACACGGAAACGGTCACGAGAGCACAAAACGAGTGGAGAATTGATGGACACGCTTGTTGCATTTGACGTGTCCTCTGTGTATGAGTATGTGTGTGTGTGTGTGTGTGTGTGAGTGTGGCGATTAGGGCGTGGCTTTGTAAGCGAAACACTTGAATGATGCTGTGTGATTGTTCAGGCTTATATTCAATCTTCTCTGCGATCTAACACTGCCACAGCATTTCTCCATCACGTTCCGCTTTTCACATTTATATTTCCTTAAGTTCAGGCCCTTCACCCATTACAAATGGGCATATACCGTAATGTAAGGATTATAAACTTTGTAATTACATTAAAAGCTTAAAAAAAATAAAAATAATTTTTTTTAAATTTTTTTGATGCGGCTTAAAACTATTTCGAAGCTTTTAATAAAACTCTCGCAATTATAACTGGTTTTTTTGCTTGGAAAAAAATTAAGCACAGAAATTATTATTGTATATATATTTACATACACATTTAATATTTACTATACAAATATATATATAAATATATATTATATACTTGTCGGATTGTAAGGATAAATTTAAATTCAGTCGCACCACTGCATTCTGGGAAATTGCTCTCCAGTTCTTCTGAAATTTGCAGCACGGATTAAAAATGATCATATATGTATGTATATATATATATAAATATATTACATATATACGAGTATATAACATACTATATATGGATGCTAAGAGTTTACGCTTTCGGTAGAAAGTTCCGATTATAAAACGTTTTGTACGCTTTGCGTTTTTACTCATTTTCCATGAATTGAGGATTACATTAAATAAGTTTTAAACACAGAAACTCTACCACAAATTTACGAACTGAATAAACAGAAACAGAAAAAGGATTTAAACAGAAATATCAGTGTGATATATAAACGTTGTTTCCTTTGAAAAACCAGATATATTTGCAAGATTCACGATAAAAATTTACACAAGCTTTCAGATGTTTGAAAGATATTAATTTGCATTTGATATCTGTGTGGAGCTTAGCTATTCTCGTTATTAGTTGTTCTCATTAAGTAATATTTACTTAACTGTTTCAATTTCTTGGTATTTTGTTAATAGATTGCAATATGCTAAATCACCGGTTTCTTTTCGGTCAACCCAATGGTTTATCTGAGGGTATTCAAAATTAGAAGTTGATTGAAAACTAATCCAACATTTGTTGCCTGGTTTGGGGAAAACCCAGAAAAACCCAATAAGATCAGTAAGTTTTATTTTATAAATATATTGATATAGGAGTTAAAAAGCGGAAGAATAGAAAGAAAGCGACAAGTAGGATGTATAAAGTATGGAGAATAGTAAGGAATTGAGTAGTGAATAAAACCAATGTTCATTCGTGAGCAACTCGAAGTATACTCCTCGCGGGAGAAACTCTAAGAATACTAATTTTATTCTTACAATCCTAGTTCTTATATAGCTAACACTGATCGTACTTACTCTATTCTTATCGCTACTTTAACCCGACCAACGGGATGCAACTCGCTGATAGGATCGGGTCGGGTCATATTTCGTGTATACCCAACTCTCTTTTTACACGGTTTCTCTCTACACGGATTTAAAGTTAATTTTAATACCTGGGCTGTTCAAAATGAGAATATAAAATGATCCAACATTTGTTGCGAGGATTGGGAAAAACCCAGAAAAACCCAATCAGATCTTTATGATTAGTAAATCAAATTAGTTCTAGTTACTACGTGCTAAAAAGTTAAGGATATGGTTTTTAATTGTATCAAAAGAGGACTCTGAATTAAAGACTCGAAAAAGTCTGTTATAGTCAGCACAGAGAACTCGAAAAGGTTCGTGCAGAGAGAAGTTAGTACACCCAACTCTCTTTTTACACGGGTTTGAAGTTATACGGTTGAAAAAAATGTTTTTTGTAAAACTTGTTTTATCTAGTACGGTTTCAAAATCACTGTTTTGTAATTATGTTTGTTTTTACAACACTTGGCACCATTGCCATTGCCATTGGATAATGTGATGGATATCTCCAGTGATGATACCGACTTTAGTCCAGATCGTCGCAAACAATTGCTCTTGTTATCAAGTAGCGATGAATAATAATATGTAAATATTTTTTCTTTATTTCTATTCTGATTTTTCTGTTCTTAATTCTGGATTAACAGATTTCTTTTGTTTTTTGCTCGCTCTACCAATTTTCAATCAATTTTTCATCAGTATGAATTATGTATTTTAAGTTTTAATGCTCAATAAAATGCCATATGAACATACAATTTGTATGCATATCTGAAATTTTATAGTTTTCAGCATTTTTTACACGGTTTTTCGAAGTAAATATAGTTCTTTATTTCATCTTACACCGTTTTCAAATGATATGGAACGTATCCCCCATTTTACTATAGGAAACGCCTCTTTTTGTACACGGTTTCTTTTTACACGGATTTCTGAGGAACGTATCTACCGTGTAAAAAGAGAGTGTATGTACTTGGGTCACACCGTAATATTGACACACATACAATTGGTCATAATTTATCTATTTTATGTACTTCCAATTAAAGATCTATGCGACGCATATTTTAATTATGAATTTAAATGTTTGCATGTTTAACGTAAGTTTAAACAAATAGAAAGTAAGGAATAAAAACTTTTAAAAGTTTTGGGTAAAAGTTCACCTGTTAATAATAAAATTTTGATACACTCTACGAGTAAACATTTCCTTCGTATAGTTTTTGATTATTTACTCACTCAAACTTCACATAGTTGAAGCAGAGTTGCTAATTGGCTTGTGGTATTTCTTGTCTCAAAAGCTGCAAAAAAACCGAATTTTGATCGAATAATACAAACAGATATGAAAGTATCTCTTCTATAGAATTTCAAATGCATTCTTTGCTGTTCGTGTTGCAGTTCTTCAAACAGACTGGCATTTTTCGGTATTGAGGTTAGCATTCTGCAATGCGCTTTTCAGTTCAATCAAATTTTGAGCAGAATGGGCCCAGTTGTTTACCACCCAGCACTTCGACCATAAACAAAGGCCAGGACACTGACAACAACAACAACGAACAGTAGCAGCAACAGCAACAGCAACAGCAATGTGAAGGAGCTTTTCGAGCCATTAACAAGTTGCTCCGGCAATTATGGCGACGCCTGTCGACCAAAACACAGAACACACAACACACACAACTCACAACACACAACACACACAGAGTGTATGCGTAATAAATAATTGGCATAGCAGGCGCTGCTCATGAATACCCATTGCAATGTCCATTGACTGTCAATGTCCGGACTTCAGGTACAGATCCCGGTCGACAGACGACGTCGAAGTCGATGTGCAGGCTTAAATCTAGGTCTTGTATGGAAGCGGACTTCATTTGCATGTTTGTCTACTTTATTAAACAGAAACCAAGCGACAAAAGAAAAGTCAAAAAAAAACAAAAACCATAATGAAGAAAATTTTGAAACATCGCCGAACAAAAATGGTAAAAATTTTTCATTGCTGATTGAGGCTTGGACACAATTTGGCAGTTTATGAGTTTGCCAGGCAAAAGTTTGACAAAGTTAATTAGATGCATTGCATCCTGATTCCGGTCCCTTTGGCATTATTAAGCGCATCCCATGAGAGAGAGAGAGAGAGAGAGCTAGAGTGTGTCCTGTGGCGGAAATCGAAAGGGTTTCTGCTGACCAACTATCGATCAATAAGAAAATTTCAACGTTTCACACAATTTCCTTCCATTCATTCTCAATGAGCAATGTCGACGCTTAACGGCATTAACTACAAGTCATTATTATTGTCTGGGGCATTCAGGTTCCAAGTCGCAAAACGAAAGAGCTCTCCAACCAGCTAAACTATACTCAAAGGCTCCTATACCAATTCCAATTCCAATTTGTATTTTGGATTTCGGGCTCGTCGTTAATACGTATACGCACAGAGGACGGGTGCACTCATGTGTGATTGTTTCTGAGTAAGTGGGAGTCTACACAACACACACACGCACACACAGAGACACACACACGAAGGCATGAGTATTTCTTATAGTGCTGCTCAATTGTTTAGCGACGCTATTTGATAAACTCTTACGTTTTTGTGCGACATTCTCAAACGTTTTGCAGGCAGCTGAGTTGCTCTTTCAGTCAGCTTTCACTTATCAGCTCATAAATTTTCCAACATTTTATTAACTTTGCTTTTAGATAATGAGAAAACTTTTTAATTATGGAGAAACATAAGTGATGCCTTATTATTTGCTAAAAATGAACACTTAGTTATATCTTTTTTTTTATATCTTTTGTCTGTTGTCAACCGAATTTAATCAATCTTTGAGAAGGAATAGTATGAACGTTTTTTGTTGCTATTGAACTAATCAGCATTGTAGAATCATGTTATATGCTCACATGGAGGTTGCCACCTCTCCGATTGTGTGCGATGAAAACCTCAGGGGAAATTAAAGATACATTAAATGCCACAGGCAAACGGAGCGTGTATATGCCTGCGTATGTGTCTGATTGTGTGTGTGCGTGTGTGTGTGTGTGTGTGTGTGTGTGTGTGTGTGTGTGTGTATAAGTGCTTGTATAGCATATAGTATACTCAGTGTTTCCGACAGACCCTCAAGTCATGCATTTGCTTTCAAGTTTTTATACTGTTGATTCCTGTGGGGCACTCCGGTCGTATGCTTAATTTTTGTTGCTGCACTAATCGGTATGCATTGGCCTAAGCTGGGACGTCTGTTGGCCAGGTCTTTCTGCCAACAGCCAGCCGAATTTAACTAATTAAATTATCGACGAAAAATATTTTGGTAGCAAACTTTAATGAAAGTTTTGTTGCCTGGTTTTAATGAACAGCTTTTGGTCATAAATTGAACATAATTTTCTATATTAAAAGAGCTGGGCGTGTGGCCGTTTTGGGGCAGAATGCAGAAACTGTCGCCAAACAACAAAACCAAAAACAAGAACAAGAACAAGAACAAAATCGAGAACAAAACAGGACAAAACAAAAATATATTGCGCACAACTTTTATGTTTTAATATTTAATTAAAATTTTGTGTAACGTTTTGTTAATGAATTCCTATTTGACGCGCCCATTGCACGTGTCACAGCCCCAGCCGCAGGCCCAACATCCATCCGGTGACCCACCCATCTCAGACCCACCCACAACGCCCACATGCCCTTTGTATGACCGGTCGTTCGCGTCCTTGGGTTCCTAGCTGCGAATTGGACTTGTTTGTTGGCCACTTTTGGGCACTTTGCTGCTGTACTCAAAGGAATGGTAAATTTATGAAATGATTTTAATTAGCTCGTCGTTGTTGTTGGCCGAAAACGTTTTTTTTTTGTTTGGTTTTTAGGGCTATCAGACGATAGAGACAGGAAGCGGGTATGGCCTGTCCAGTTTTATACCATTTTAATATCTGCATAGAATAAAGTTTTCGTTACGGTGCGAACAGGAAGCAGGAAATCTGCCATTGAAAAGCATCAAGCAAACAACAGCAAACAGTAGCAAAGTTTCATTGTGGCAAGCTGTAAAGCTGCAAATGTCGTTGCCTTGGTATTTGTGCCGCATTTCTAGACTGTGGCCATGCCACATGACAGCCAACAAGCGCATTAAAAGTTATGACTGCCATGCTTGTCAAAGGTTTGTATCCTGTGCCCATAAAATGCTCGAAAAGTTTGCGATTTTACATTAACTTCTCTCAGTCAGTTAACAGCAAAGGAACATAAAGTGAAAATCTGTGTAGATAAAGCTGAACAGAACAGAGCCCACATATGTTCATCATTTGCCAGACAAGACGAGTTATAAAAGTATATAAAAGCCAGATTACTTTGTTAATTAAGCTCATTAAATGATGTAGTGCTGAGCTTATTTTTATTTGAAGATGTAGCTCCTCAGAGTATGAGAGTGTTGTCGGACTGATCTCTCAGATTCTCCTGGGATACATATGCCAATTCTAAAAAGAACAAACTTAGTACAAGAAAGATAAATCTGTTGAGCCAAAATATGATTTAAAGTCGAATCTTCTATCATAGATAGAATATATAAACTTTATTTTAAGACAATTTAAGGGAAAATCAGTTTCAGTTTGAAAATTTCTATAAAGTGCAAGTCTGCCTCAGAGACGCAGCCTTGAGTTATGCAAATGAAGCATTTTCCCCAATTATGCTTAATTTTTTTGCACCTTCGTGTAGGGCAATTGAAAGTCGACTTTGAATAGGAAATTCGCGTGTCCCAACTGACTAATGGACGGCAACGGCTGTAAAACAGTTGGTGCGCATTAAAAAGTTAGCACAGTTTTTGTTGTTGGTTACTTTATATGAATAATGAAAGTGAAATGTGCAAAACCACAGGCAGGCAGGCCAGTTGAATTTTGTTGAGGACCCGTGCAGCTGGTTGGACCGTGCCGGACCAGACCGGACCGGACCCAAAGCCTCGACTGCTAATTGCAAGTTAACAGTTGCTCATTAGGCGGCCACCGTTTGGCCGCCAATGGTGCTAAATACAATCAAATCAGTCGTTTCCGCTTGAGAATTATGCGACTTCCGGTCCGCAAAATGCATATTCAGCACGTGTGCGGCCATGTTTTACTTATATTTGCTGAATGTTTTCCGCTGTTTTACGTGGCACTTCCGATTGGGTCAGCTCAGGGAGTTCCTGATCAAATTTCGACGGCTCTTAGTCCAAACATTTTTTAAATTTCATAACTCGTATTATTAATGCTCTGGAGTTTTCGGCAAAATACACTCGACAAATGTCAGTAAATTATCCGTTATCCTTTATGGGAATGCATATTTTTTAAGGAATATTATTCCAGATTTCGGCGCCATATTTAATATTTTTTTCTTTTTCGCTTTTAGTTTAAATCTATTTTTTGTTTTTCTTTTTTAGATGGAAGAAGCACCTGTCCACTTGTGGGCATATTTTGCATATGGAGCTTCTGACTGTTCTCTGTGTGTGTGTGTGTGTGTGTGTGCGTGCTTGTGTGCAGTAACAGTTATCTTTTAACAAGCAAACGAGCCGTGAAGCACAGAAAGAGGCGGCGACGTTTGCGGACGTGCCTCAAACTGAGGCAGTTGTTGCTGTTATTTAGTGTTGCATACTTTTTGGGGCTTTGCTTTTGGGATTTATTTGCATTTACACTGGCCCCAGCTCGCTTGCTGCTCCTTTTGCTGCCGCTGCTGCTGTTGCTGTTGCTATTGTTGTTGCCTTGTGCTTGTTGCTGCTGCTGTTGTTGTTATGCACTTTATTTTGCAAATAGTTTGCCGCAATCTGTGTCTCGTTCTGGCTGCGAGTGTCGCGTTGAAAATTTATGAACTTTTATATGTACATATATATTTGTATATAGTATGTATACATGTGTATATATATATATAGATATTTTAATTTTTCTACACGTGTGCACAAATCTAAACGTTTTCGCCGTCCTTCCAGGCTCGCTGCTTCCCCCTCTCTCTCCGTCTCCTTCTATCAATCTCTCTCTATCTCATTGTTTGCCCCCCTTTGTGGCCTTTATATGCATGTGTGTGTAGGTGTGTCTGTGTGTGCATGATGCATGACTATGTAAATAGACATTTTTACACTCTGACAACAGTTTTCGTACATTATGGAGTCGAGTTTTTCATTTTCACTGTTATGTTACTAGTTTTTTATACGCGAAAGGTAGTTTCATAGGGTATATGGCAGATCTGAAACAGAATGTAACAGGCAGAAGGATGCACAAACTTGAACAGGATCAAAAGCTGCGACGATCTAGCTGTGTTTCTATGAACGTCGATCTTAGAGTTTAGTTAAGCAAAAGCTTCTCTTGAAGTTCGCTTCGAGGATTTGTGGGGATATATTTCAGCTGTGTTAAAGGGTATCTAGTATTCTGGCTTACTCAAGTAGCGCTTTATTAGTTGCTTCTGTTCCTTTTTTTTGTGTAGTTGTCGTGCAAATTTGTACTGTGCCTTTCACGTTTGCATAATTTTATTTGTTAACTTTTAAATTGTTGCTGTCCCGATCTCAATTTTTTTCTGCTTTGCATACTTAATAAGTTATAAAAAATACGCCTCACTGAACAGTGCAAATAGTTGTGGCATTTTTTGGCATTTTGCCATCTGCATATTTACCTGTAGAAAAACACGTGTATATACAAATATATGCAGACGTTGATGTTATATGTTGCATAGCCTCATGTAACTAGTTTATTGAATTAAAACGGGACAGACTTTAAATTGATTTGATTTTCTCTCTTTTTTGATTATACTATTAATATAGCGTATTAAACTTTAATAAGCTATAACCAGGCGCTTGCTTGGAGTGTGTATAGATTATAGTATAAAAGAATAATAAGGAAGTTATGTGAGAAGTCATATTTATGGATTTTATATCCATTTCGTAAGTAAAGCGCAAATAGGTAAGAAAGAAAATATTGATTTCCTTTGTATATATCTTTATTAAGTGCAGCAAAATAACAACACAAAATTATAAACATATTAACAAAACAAACCTTATGCTAAAGAGAAATGATAGACAATTAAAGCATGAGGAGTTGACTGACATGGAGAGGCAGGATATCTCACTGCTGAGTGATGGTCTTAGTCTCTTTAGACGCCTGAGAGGTCTAGCAGGAAGTAAACCTCTAGCGAGAGCACTTCGCTATCTTAGTAGTCTATCACTGTATCGGCTGGTGTATCGTTCGATCTGCTCTTCAATGGTATACAGATGGAGGTCTTTGTGTAGGCTAGAACCACGGACGTACCAGGGACATAGGTCCTCGGATCGCTCCGATCTTTGTTTAACGTGGCATCTTCCAGAAAAGTGACAGTGAGTCTAAAACAATGCGTCAGACTAACGCCCCGTTGGAATAGCAGCACTTGCTACTATCCCATACCAAATCGAATGCATACTGTCGGGCATGCATTCACCCTTGGTGGGGGCCGAAGTGTATCTAACACCTCTGCTGTTCTATGGGTCTACAGCACCCGATTGAGACCGCAACTCCACGTCGAGTCATAAGACTCTACCCGCGATTGAGGTGTCAACCACAGCCACCACGATACCTCAATGGGTAGCTTGGAAACTATCCCAGCCCGTGGTACCGAAATTAAAGGCTCGGTGAGCCTTCCCTTTTAGCTCCGACTATAGGATAGGATAGGATAGGATAGGATAGGATAGGATAGGATAGGATAGGATAGGATAGGATAGGATAGGATAGGATAGGATAGGATAGGATAGGATAGGATAGGATAGGATAGGATAGGATAGGATAGGATAGGATAGGATAGGATAGGATAGGATAGGATAGGATAGGATAGGATAGGATAGGATAGGATAGGATAGGATAGGATAGGATAGGATAGGATAGGATAGGATAGGATAGGATAGGATAGGATAGGATAGGATAGGATAGGATAGGATAGGATAGGATAGGATAGGATAGGATAGGATAGGATAGGATAGGATAGGATAGGATAGGATAGGATAGGATAGGATAGGATAGGATAGGATAGGATAGGATAGGATAGGATAGGATAGGATAGGATAGGATAGGATAGGATAGGATAGGATAGGATAGGATAGGATAGGATAGGATAGGATAGGATAGGATAGGATAGGATAGGATAGGATAGGATAGGATAGGATAGGATAGGATAGGATAGGATAGGATAGGATAGGATAGGATAGGATAGGATAGGATAGGATAGGATAGGATAGGATAGGATAGGATAGGATAGGATAGGATAGGATAGGATAGGATAGGATAGGATAGGATAGGATAGGATAGGATAGGATAGGATAGGATAGGATAGGATAGGATAGGATAGGATAGGATAGGATAGGATAGGATAGGATAGGATAGGATAGGATAGGATAGCCTTATACGACAAGCGGAGATGAACTGTGCTGATATTCCACTGCCCGCCAACCACACGGGTGTGTCAGTTTTGGCTACAAGCCCGGGACAGGCACTGTTGGTAATCTTTTTTAGGGCACGGTTCTGGAGTACCTGGAGTACCGTTTATAAGTTGTCTTTGCAGCGATCTGTATTCCGTGTATTCAGTGTTCTTTTGGCTTTAAAGATCTATAGAGATTTTTCCACAGATCACAGATATAAAAATCAAATTCCAAACTGGTTGGGTGGGTCTGGGTAGAAACTTCGTTATAGTACACTTATAATCTCTGATTCTCTTATAGGAACATGTGATTTCTCAGATAGATACGCCTAGATCAAATTTACTTTTTGTTCTCCCGCCCTTTGGGGTCGCTGATGTTGTCCTATGCAAGTATATAAGCGCGTAATGTTTAATTGAGCCGTGTGTTTGAGGGTCGTGAGACTCCCGCTCTAAAATTGGGTAAAACAAACTTTGTGGCTACTGAACAAGCTTAGGGCCATATTCGGAGGCGGCTGTAAGTGAGACGTGTGTGTTTGCCTGTGTAATAGTGGGCCTGACAGCAGCGGTGTGCGGATAACCGCATGATTATGTAATCTACGCTGATTGATGTACATTAATGAAATGAATTGGCACACACACACACACGCACACACACACACATACTCATTTAATTTGTCTGTTGTGTTTAGTGGGCACTTCATGGAATTTGGAAAATTGGTTAATCAAATTTGAAATTGTTGCGTTCGTTGGTCAATTTAATATTTATGAGCATGTAGTGGAAATTTGCCATTGCCAAGAGCATTAAATCTTGGCTATTATTGTTGACATACACACACACACACACACGTACATGATTGAGCTAACGGCATATTAAACAGTCAGCTGGCAACAGGCACTTTAAATACAAGCCATCAATTTTTGATATACTAGTATTGTGGCCAAAGTGTGGACTCAGCGTCATTTCTGCGCCTGCTGCTTAATAATATTTGTATTAATAAATTAAGTACAGTTCCTACATACAAACGAGCGCATCAATATGAATTTTTTATACATTTTCAACAGCAATTTTGAATGCATTTTTATAAACTATCCAAACAGAGGCGCATAGAGGCAAACATCCAGCCCATGGACATACATAGATACATCTCTATATATATATATATATATATATGTATATGTATATACATATATAGAAATGATATGGAAAAAGTGCACATAAATTACTTTTATATTTTGTCGCTATTTTTATATTGCCAACACTTGTGCGGAAATTGCGCGATGAAACGACGCGACGGCAAAAGCTACGGCAAAGAAATTGCTCACTGCTGCATGGATATGCATTTTTGTAGCCAAACGGTAACAGAACACAACACAACTAAGAGTGCATACCCCGGCACCTATCTAGCCCCCTGCACTGCGATTCTGGCGCTGGCACAGCATCCGCTATAGCCCCAGCGTAAACAGTGAGCAGTCAGCTCCGACTGGTTGGGTGGCCCTGTACACGGCGTATACGTGATATTTACGACAGATACGCAGCAAATGGCAGCAGCGCTGCAAATGCGCCATATTTCAGCTGGAAACAAGCTGAAAACAAAGAAGTAAAATACAAAAAAAACCATAAAGAGACAGGAAAAAAATAAATAGAATGAATTAACTAAATTTGCATCTTGCGCTTTAAGTGGATATGCGATCCGCTCAAGGATTTAAATATATGCAATGTTAATGGCAATTCGCAGTCGGACAGAATATCAGGAGACCCACAATAAGCCATAAGCAGTAAATACGGCAAGAGATGCACATTAACCACACAAGATACGAGTATAAAATTAAATTAACATGCAAATGGCAAATTGCAGAAGCATAAATTTCGATAGTGTATCGGCTCATGATGAGCTATGGTTAATGTAATCGATGTAACATTGCAGTCGATCCACCAGCTTTGCTCTGAATGCTTAATGCAAAGTGATCTTTAATTTAAAGTTATATGAATTAATGTAGAACTGAAACTGAAATACTTTAGGGCATCTTTTTGTCTTAGTTTTTTCAGCCAGAACTTTCCAACTTGCTTAAATAATGCTGTGCAAAATAATATTTGCTGTGTTGCAGTCCATTTTATTGTTTTCCCAAAAGAATCGTTACAAATGCTGATCTGCAAAGTTGTGTAACCTGGTGCGCTTGGGGCAGTAGTTTGTTATGGAAATAAAAAGCGAAACAGAATATGATTTGTTGAGTCACGTTAAAACAAGTAAGTGAATTAACTAAAAATGCAAACTGAAATGACCACATGATGCAGCTGGAAAAGAGAAAACATATTTGTACTAGGAAAAGTAAAATTTCCCATTTGCTGTTGTCGTGATAAGATGAACACCCATGTGAAGTATATTTAGGTAAACAAAACTTGAGCAAAGGAAAGTCTTGATTTAAAGTAAATTTGCAGTAAAATCTTAACGTTTTCATACAGAAAGGCTTAAAGCTAAAATGGCTTGGCTGTTGCTGCAGAACCAATGTATAAACTCGAATAAATATTTGATGGGTTCCAAGATGGCTTTTTCCGTTGCTTACTTCATTTGCACAACTTCATAATAACCTTTTAACAGTTTTTTAAGTGCAGAGAGTGTGTAATGAAGGAATTACGAGTACGTGCCAATGCCGTGGATGGAGAAGCAGGTCCCAAAAAGCGTATTAAAGGTGAATGAAAATATATAGATGGACATATAAAAGGATGTAACCATAACAAACACGCGCAATATATACTCATACAAATAATACCATTTGCTGTACATGTCCCACCAACAATATTGTCAAACAAGGAAAGTGCTCATCGGTTCGAGGGGCGGAGGGGGGAAAAAGGGCGCAAAATCGAATTAAATTAAAATGTAAAACAATTTCAACATCGGACTCGGTACTCTTAAAAAGCAAACTATTTTCTTGCCAGCGACATGCAATGGATATATATATATATATATATATATATATATATAAATATATATATAAATATATATAGTATATATAGTCCTTTTTCTGCTACGTCTCTCCACATAATCCCCGCTTCATAGCGCTTTGTGGCCAGTGTTGAATATGAAAAAAATGCCGACGAACACGTACGACATAAAGAAAGTGCAGCTGCTCGATTCTATATATACCCTGGATTTAATTATATAGAACTATACCTTTTTTTATTCATAAACAATTTGATAACACTCTCAAAGAAAATTAAGTTAAAGTAAGAATTTGATTTCTAGCAACAAGAATTTCTATAGAGATTTTATTGTGCAGACGTGTTGGCAGAAGCTTGTCCTATGTTAAAGAGTTAAAAACTTAAATGCTGATTGGAGTCTAATTGGGTTAAGGAGATATGATAAGTGTCTGTACGTGAGCTACATATATTGCAGTATAGATATAGTCAGCAGTTGATCATATTGATTGCTTTTACAGAGTTGCCGCAGCTGAACTAATTACAAAATGAAACTATTTGTTGAAGAAAGTCAAGAAACTTAAAAGGAGCTCTTTATATATACATTTTTTGTGAAATATTTGTAAAGTTTTACTTCAGCTTAAGTCGTAGATACCTCTTGTTATATGACAAATATAGTTTACCCTTTTGGGTATAGGGTGTAAAAGCAACGTTTCGAAAATTGCATGCCTCGAACATTTTTGTGTACTTGCTACAATGCTGTTGTCATTTGTTGGAACACACACAATCGTACATATATTGTATATATATATATATATTTATTTATATTTATATTTATATATGTATGTATGTTTATATGTGCATACATATATAGAGTTGTAGCTTCGCATTTTGCATTCCTAGCAGGCAAATGAACTCACTTGAATAATCGTCTCTTTGGGAGTTATCTCGCACTTTAAATACGTTGGCGAATTTTAATGAAAACGTCCTTTCAGCGCCAGATAAATTATTCAAAAGTTTGCCACTGCCACAGCTCTGGTTGCTTTTTGTTGTTGCTGCTTCTGTTGCTGTTGTTGTTGTTGTTGTTGTTATTGTTGTTCTCGCAGCATTTGCCGTTTTATTTGTTGTTGGCCATTCTTATTTTGCACCTTTTGCGTTGAAAGTTCGTTGGTCGCCCAGCGTTGAGGTTGAAGAGACTTCGTCCTTTTCGTCCTGCTCGTCCCAGTTGCTCCCCATTGTTACCTGTTTCACTTCCACTGCAGCCTTGGAGTGTTGCTGCTGTTGCTGTTGTTGCTCCCACTTGTTCAGTTCGCTGGCAGTTTCGAGTGGATGGCAGGTGAAGCTGAAAGTGCTGGACGAGGTCTCTGCATTTGTTTTGTCAGAAAATCGCAACATTTCCAAGTATTCAAGTGCTACGAAGCTGTAGCAAGTTGAACTACTACTAGACTTGATGGAATTTCCAACAGGTAAACTTAAATCAAAATGGGGGTACATCCCTTAAGGGTCTTACCAACAGTATATGCCGGTGCGACGCCACTCCCCCTCCCTCCCCTTACACTAATACTATCAGCAGATCTAACAATTAATCCTAATTAACTTTCCCTTTTTTGATGTTTTTGGTCTAATAAGCTAAGTAGTTCAGAATGATTCATTAATTACTTGATGTTTTTGCATATCCCTACGAACCTAGCTTTCCATTAGGAAATCAGTATAAGCCGAGTTATAGATCTACTTGCCATAATCAAGTATATAAATAAAGTTAAATATGGCTTCAATTTACATGTCCCGATATAACATAAGCTTTAACTAAGAATATTGTTCTTAATGTGATTTTAATCGATGGTGAAATTCGATTAATTTTGTTTGTTATTAAGTTTTAAATGAAATCATTTATCTTTTTGTTGATTATTTCTGGGCTTTATAACTAATAGCTTAACTTCGAGCTAACATGTTGAGCTATTTGTATTCATCAGGCCGCCTCTGTTTGGGATTTGGCCCATTCTGTTCAGCCGTTCTTAGCCATTAGGCACTCCATTAAACGTACGCTTAACTGGCTGCTGTTCCAAAGTGCTTCGTTTAAGCCACAACTTTGCATCTTTCGCCCAACATTTAACACTTTGCCAAGAGCTTTTTTGCTACTCCATTTTTAAACATTTCAAATTTGAATCTATAAATTTTAAATTATTTGCATATGGTGAAATCCTTGCAGTAGCAAGCAAAGCCGCAATGGCATTTTCATTTTGTCACCAGACCCCAACGACCTGACCACTGTCTGACCATCATCCGATCCCCTTCAGGCCGCCTTAAACATGAAGCCAGCATGGCGATTGTGTAAAGGGACAGTATGTGTATCTCCCCTACCCCCCAACCCCTTTCCACATAGGGTAAGGTCTATTACGGCTGCTCTTTTCATACCCCTTTTAAATGGCACTTGAAAAAGAACTTGGTTTTTATATATGTACAATATTTTAGTCGCAATTCGCAGAAGATATGAAGAGTACATATGTTGTGTGCTTATGGTTTTCCTTCAACAGAGTAAAAATAAGGATGAAAAATAACCAGGGTTTTACTTGTTAACTTGAATAGTTCATTAAGTTTTTGTTTGTCTTCCACCACAGCCAATTTTTGAAAAAGACAAAAATTTCTTAGATAAATAAACCTAATTTCCAAAGGTCAGCAGTATTTTTGACTAATTTGAAATCCTTTTGTATCTTTCGAAAGCCAAGTCTCTATTTAATGTTAGCTAGCATGTGGTTAATTAGAGTCGAAAGCTCTGTTGCGGTCTGTTTAACCATCCAAATAACAAAATTTCTAAGTCCCGTGTAATTGCTGTAAGGGCTGGGTAATTGTTGAAAATGTGACCGGACTAACAAAATGTCAAAGTTCCTCAGTATTTCGACATGCACACATATAAAAACTAATTTTTATGAGCAACATTTTAGCCCCTGGCATATAAAACATGGACTGTGGCAACTGAGTTGAAGTCTGAAGTGAACTCTTAACTAATGGTTGGGTATGAGAATTCGGAAAGGTGAAGTTTGGGTGCTGACAATTGATCCCGGATGTATTTTGTATTTTGTAAGTTTTACTGTTATAAATTGTGAAAAATTTTAACTTTTTTGCTGTGGTGTATAGTACTTTATATATTTTGTAGGATGACTTGACTGACGGTCGAGGCGTAACCAACTAGCCAAGGGAAATATTATGAGCCAATCGATATAAAGCCGATAAACAAGGCAAAAGGCAAAAAAATGTAGGGGAAAAAACTATCTGAAAATATTGTAACGAGCTGTAGCAGACGCACACTCACATTTCGTAGCTAACAAATTGGCAGCGGGTATATTTTTTGATTAAGCATTCCCCAGATACGAATTAAATCAATAACTTTGTCGGAACAGCGACAGCCAAGCTAAATGCTAAGCGGGCCTGAAGCCGAGCTGGTTTTCGGTTTGGCAGCTTGCCCGCTGGCAAACAAATTGAATTCAAAAGTTTTGGGCATCAACAAGGCCGACATAAAAAGGTTAGATAGAGTTTCCTGATATAGGAGAGAATATGGCCGAGTAGTGCCAGCATTGGGTTAAGTATCAATAAACGTAATGAAACGTAATTTGAATGCCACTCAAGTGGCTCTGGCACTGTCTTCAGTTGCAATTTCAGGTGCAAATGCGACTGGCCAGCGGCCCACTTGTCTTCTGCCATTTTCCATTCTCATTTTTCCACAGACCACTGGCAACTGGCAACTGGCAACTGGCCACTGGCCACTGGCCTCTCTGGTCAGTGGTGCTGCAAATCGTGTGCAAATTGAACTGCCTGGGGTAAAATTAACTGCTCGACCGCATGCCGTCGAAAGCCTTGTCCGATTTATAGCCTGGATAATGCAGGCGACTTACGCGTGCTCAAATTATGCAGCCACTGCATTAAAAAAAAAAAAGGCCAAAATAAACGAACTTCCAACCGGGCACAGAAGCTCCAAGACATCCTGCTCTGCCCAGCACTGGCCAAAGTCATTAAATGTCGAACAGATGGCATCAATTTGTACCCAAATTGTAGCTTAAGCCGCACCAGATTCACGCTGAGCGCAGCCAGTGGATACGAATCGAAATGAATATTTATTAAGAACCCATGAATACTCGTTTAAAGAGAGTTAGCACTAACGTAATTCGCATATCAATGCAATTTAAAATAACTATTTCTATATCCATCAAAGGATCAGATCATCTTCACAATAATATTATTATTATTATATGACAAAATCAATTAGGATGTTTTCTGTTTGTGTTCTCTCTAGTTTGCAGACTCTTTTTGGAGCAGCTCCAACTCATTAAAGCCTAATGAATTGTAAATGGTTATATCAGCGATAGTTCAGGGCTAGATATAATCTTGGCTTGAGTATGTTTAGTGTTATTGAAAGAATGAAAGCCATTAGAGGAACATTACGTTACGCTCATACGAGTATAAGTACCTTTATCAATCAGACCAATAAGTTCAACAGTTCACATTTAGACTCATACTCATATTTCTCAGGCATCGAAGCAAATAACCGAAAGCAAAAGGAATAGGAATAGGAACGAAATGTGAATAAAATGTTATAAGAAAGTGTCGGGTTCGGAGCCGTTCAAGGCCTTTAAGGCAGACACGGACATGGATCTATGAAGAGCCGTACTCCCGGAACGACCTCCTTTGACCATGTAATGTAATGTAATGCGCGTGCTGCCAGCTAAAAAGCGAAGAAAATAAAAAGACAGGCTGGCCGGGACTGAAGCATGACAGAGGATATTCTGGCTTTGGAGTTGGGTGCGAGTGCGGGTGAGGGTGAGGGTGCGGGGGGGGGGGGAGTAAACGTTGGCAACAAAAGCCAAAAGTGGCGCGCGCTCGACTAAGTGAGAAAAACATTTATGCAGACAGAGCAAGACACACAAAGGGAGGGGGCAAATGGAGAAAGAGACGGACAGAGTCAGCGAAAGAAAGAGACAGAGAAAGATTGAAAGGGAGTACATGGTGCCTATCGATGGGGTCAAAGCTTGCTGAGGTCAGTGAGTGCACTGCCAGAGCGTATGAGTGTACGAGTGTACGAGTGTATAAATGCGTGTGCTCAACACGTTCAATATTTTATGGTGTCCCTTACAGGCATCGAACGGGCAAACAGACAGTAAAGAGCTGAGACTCCGAGGCTTCGAGGTTGAGAGATTGGGGTGTACTAATAGGCTTGAAGCCGGGTAGGTGGTAGGTGGTAGGTGGTAGGTTGGCCATGTTGAGACCAAATTCGTGCGGCCGCTCAAATAACGCAGCTTTCGAAAATTAATATGGCTAAAGGGCGGCAACAAAGTGCAGCCCCAGAAAATGGCCTGAATTCGACAAAAGCTTGAGGGGAGCCACCGAAACTCAGAGCTGCTTGCAATCAGACAAGTGAGTCGCAGGTGCGGTGGGGGAATAGGAATGGGGACAGGCCGCTGGTCAATTGAAACGGTTCAAAGAACGTTTGCACTGCGAGAAGTTCCCCTTTCCTTTCTTTGCAACGAATCGTTTGGCAGCAAACTCCTCTTTCTATTTTTTTGTACAAGTATTTTTATTTTTTTTTATTGACGTAGCCGTATAAATTTCACTCTGGCAAATGGTTTTTATTGGCAACAGCGACTGCCATGACACCACACGAACAGATTCAGCCACAAAGCACAACCTCGTATCGAGTTCAATTGCCACCAATTGCTGCCCAGCCGCCGACCCGGCTCAAAAAGGTTAAATTTGGAAAATTGGTACGTGATTGGATTCAAAGCGCAAAATAAGTGCGTCAGTTGTTTGGTCGCTCGCCCATTTTACTTATGTAATGGAAAAAATAAAACACAAAATAAAATAACAATGACTCGAAAAATATACTTTTCTTAAAACGAAAGGTAGATACTCTAACACTATGTTTAAATCCAACCCAAATGCTAAGGTTGTAAAGTTATAAATGCGCTGTAGAGTCTTAAGACAAAAAAGTTTATTTAAGAAAAATGAAACTACATTTTTCCACCTCACGCGTTCCAATTTTCATCCAATAATTTTCTTACAATATTCAATTTCTTGGGAGAGATTAAAGTATTCATAAATATGTTTTGATTTAATTGCATGATTCCAAGTTAATTGAATAAAAAGTAACAACTAATCTGAAGTCAAATCAACACATGAAAGAAGGAGAAGAAAAAACTTACCCTTAATAAAAGTAAAATATGAATATGAATATGAATATGAATATGAATATGAATATGAATATGAATATGAATATGAATATGAATATGAATATGAATATGAATATGAATATGAATATGAATATGAATATGAATGTGAATATGAATATGAATATGAATATGAATATGAATGTGAATATGAATATGAATATGAATGTGAATATGAATATGAATATGAATATGAATATGAATATGAATATGAATGTGAATATGAATGTGAATGTGAATATGAATATGAATATGAATATGAATATGAATATGAATATGAATATGAATATGAATATGAATATGAATATGAATATGAATATGAATATGAATATGAATATGAATATGAATATGAATATGAATATGAATATGAATATGAATATGAATATGAATATGAATATGAATATGAATATGAATATGAATATGAATATGAATATGAATATGAATATGAATATGAATATGAATATGAATATGAATATGAATATGAATATGAATATGAATATGAATATGAATATGAATATGAATATGAATATGAATATGAATATGAATATGAATATGAATATGAATATGAATATGAATATGAATATGAATATGAATATGAATATGAATATGAATATGAATATGAATATGAATATGAATATGAATATGAATATGAATCTATGAATATGTATCTATGAAATTCTATTATAAGAAGCGATATTTCAAAACTAAGGGTCATTTCTTCTATGGTGTGAAAGCATTCTGCATCCAATAGCTGAAATAACCTATGTCCAATGTAAGGGTATACGCAGATGCATAACAAGTTCAGAAAATAAAGTAAGAAGAAAGAGTGGAAGTCGGGAATAAAAGGGGAGCTTGCAATTCTGTGGGAGAACTGTAGCATATTTTTTTTGGCACGCCGGTAGCTCGATTTGTAATAAGAAATGTGTTTTTTATTTTGTGGTTTGAAAAATTAGAACTTTTGCCAACAGCAAAACGATGGCGAGCACATGGCAAGCGCCCAACAATCATACACACACACACACTAGCATAGGCACACATATACACTGAAATATATATATATATATATATAGGGAATATGGTTATGCTTGTGCTTTGCCCAGCATAGTTTGTGGTTGATGGCCCGGCCATAAAACGCCCATTTGTTTTTGGCCAACAGCAACAGAAAAAGGAAGTGCAAATCCAAATCCAAAGACAATGCCAAAGCCAAAGCCAAAGCCAAAGCCAAAGGCAAAGGCAGAGTCAAAGTAAAGCAAAAGTCAGCTAATAACTGGGCATTGGTCTTTGCCAATGGCCCTGACAGCGGCATGTTGTCAACATCTTTGGCAATCAACTGAAGATGTAGCTGGCGCATCTGTAGCCAATGGCTGTCAACGTGGCGTATGAGTAATATATCAAGTAGTAGTAGTTGTTTCAAATGCAAATTGTAGGCAGACTAAGCTGACTCTCAGAGAACAAGCAGATGATTTATTAATATAAATTAAACTCGATTGATGCGATATTTAATCTATAATACATCAGTCAATATGCCACATTTCTAGTTGGATAAACAAATTAAATTTGTTATGTATTTTGTATGCGGTTTCCTCATTTACTTGTTGGTCGCCTGGTCGTATCGCTGACACATTGCTAACCACAATTAGACCGCACACTTGATAAGGCCCATTTTGATCAAATCCATTAGCAATTAAAAGCTGTCTATAATTGCTTTCGGCGCTTTGAAATTTTCTGTTGTTTTTAATTAAAAAGTCATCACAATATTTTTGCTGTCATTATTTCACAAAAAATACCTGCAAACATTTCTATATATACGAGTATGCATGTAGTATTATCCATTTAATATATTATGTTGTGAATGTCTGCGGGTGTGTGACAATTTACAGATTTTTCTGTCCTTTTGCATACGTTGCTTTTGTTGTCTTTTGTTTAAATACCCTGTAGTCACATAAATCGTTAAGTTGAGAGAATCTATGAAACTGAGAGTAGGCTGCGTTTTTTATTCTAAAATCTACATCAGCCAAGGATAGTTCGAAATTTCTTTATTTGTATATCCTTAAGTCATAAACTTCGTAAAGTTCAGAGAATCTATGAAACTGAGAGTAGGCTGCGTTTTTTATTCTATAATCTACATCAGCTAAGGATAGTTCGAAATTTCTTTATTTGTATATCCTTAAGTCATAAACTTCGTAAAGTTCAGAGAATCTATGAAACTGACATCACCTTAGGCCAATTTCAGATGCATTTTTCATCTTTGAGTACTGAGTATTCCGTTCAAAGCCTTTGAGACCATAAAATTGGTGATAGTTGCCAAAAAATGTTTGGCTTCTATTCGATAAATAATTATTTGAAACCCTCAAAAACTCCTTTCCCTATCCTACACTCAGATGTGAAGAGGGTAGACTTTAGCTGAGCACTCACCACGAGAGTTTTTTTATTTATTTTTTTCTTGGTCTTTGCTTGTGTTTTTCGATGTCATAATTAATTGGCATTTATTATGCGGCTCAGAATTTGTGCCGGTTTATGCATGAATTATGTTAACCATTTAAAAGCCAGCATAATTATGTATGTATGTTTATACAATATATACATATGTATTTTTTCGATTGTATTTAATTTGTTAGTTTATTTTTAATCACATAATTGGCCCTAATTAGATGCACAAATTAAATGAAAGCAAGAAAATTTTGATATAAATATTAGACGCCAATTGATATTTGATTAGCGATATTTGCATGAAAAATTACAAATTATGAGGAAAAAACACA
The DNA here is from genome assembly GCA_035045065.1 of Hirtodrosophila trivittata. Classification (NCBI taxonomy): domain Eukaryota; kingdom Metazoa; phylum Arthropoda; class Insecta; order Diptera; family Drosophilidae; genus Hirtodrosophila; species Hirtodrosophila trivittata. Next base: position 2,635,832 of record JAWNNK010001028.1, on the reverse strand, counting down.
AAGTGTTAAGCTTAAAATATGTTTGAGAGTGTTTCAGAGATCAACGTAATATATTTATCAATTAGGTTTTTGTTCGCTGTGTTCATAAAAATAGCAGCAAAGGTTATTGGGAGTTGGAAAAGGAGATATCACTATAGGAATGCTTATTCAAATTTAAATCCAACAATATTCAGTCTCAAAGAATTAAACGCTTGAAACTTTTTATATTTTTGGATTATCTCGGCTACAAACAGATCAAGTTTTTATGGCATGTTGAGATATTTTTATAAATTTTCAGGCTTACAACTAGTCGAACTACTATTTTATTTTTTTCCATACTTTCCATTATATTTACTGTAATATGGCAAGCTATTATGCTTTAGTACTAAGAGTTTGCTGAGCAATAGCCTTAACTTAATGGATAAAAAAATGGGAGAGGGTAAGAGAGAGGAAAAGGGGGGAGGGAGTCAGAGAGGGGGTGAACGAGCTGTTGAAGCTGGCACTTGAAGTGAGTCTTGATTCAAATTGCTTCTAGGCGCTTCTATAGAACATCATTAAATCAGTGCAGAGCCTTACAAATGCATTTCATTTGAAAATCATGGCCGGGATAGAAGTAACTAGTTACTGTTTGCTGAGAACAACAACAACAACAACAACAACAACAACAACAACAACAACTGCAACAACAACAACAACAACAACAACAACATGGCGTTTAAAGCTTTACAAATTACAAGTTGCTGTCTGTCAAAGAATCGTAGCTCCTGAAGCGTTGTGCAAAAAGCAGCCTGAGCAAAACTTTGACGAGTGCAGGAGAAGCGCATAAAAAATCAGTTAGTGAAGGCCTTCGGGCAGGGTATCATAGGAGCGGTGTCCGCCTTTGCGGCCAACAATTGCAATCTGTGGCGTTTCAACAACGCTTAATGTTGCCTACAACCGCAATGTCAGCCATTTATCATTCAGTCGAGCCGCTACGAGAACCAGAACAGGCGGACTGACTGATGGAGTGACGGACTGCCTGACTGAGGGAATGACTGACGGATGTACTGGCTGACAGCAGCCGCATAGTTTAGATAGAATAAGGGGCCACTGCCTGGCCGTTAAATTCTAAAATTGGCCTTATGAACTAACAAAACTGCGGAGTAGAAATGCCAGTGCCAAAACCAAAACCAGAGGGCAGTGCCAGGAATACGATTATCCAAGATCTTTCCGCTGGGCAGGTGAATCAAATTACTAAACAGTTGGTGCACATTTCTTTCTATTCTGTCTCTCAAATTGGATAGTTGTGAACATTTTTGCCTGACTGGCTCAAGTACTTACTTAAAACGAGAATGCAATTTGTACGCTGTCTTCGCAATGTGTACTCAGAGGTTGCCTGCAATGAAAGAAGAGTAAGTAGAGTTTTTAATATAAGAAGTTAGTTTTGTATTGTATATTATTAGTTATGTTACAATAAATAAATAATAAACTTATAATAACTAAGCATATTTTGATTTTCTTTTCACAATTCATCAAATAATAAGCAGAATGTCGTGAGATTCTTGCTCGAACAGAATTAAAAATCGAAGTGTCGATCTTTTAGCTTGATGTAAGTCTTATTGAAAATATAAGTCTTCTGTTCTGAAATCTTTAGGAGACTTCTTAAGAAACCTATTAAAAACGAATTGAGTAATAAATATTTCTAAAGTTAATCTTCAACGAGGTTAAAATTAGTCTCAAACTGGATTGGAGCGCTTAATACTTTTATTATTACAATCAGTTGACAATTGTTATTTCTTTATAAAATGAAAGAGAGAAAAAAGTTAATTAAATTAACTTTTTATATTTACTCGCATTTCGCAATAATAATATTGATTCACTTAGCATTTGAGCATACATTTCCATACATATCCTGATTTAAATACCGCTCATTAATGCTTAAACAAAAATGTAAAATCATCGAACATCGAAGGGACTGTCAAATAGCAAACAGCTTTAGTGGCAATTTAATTTGTTTTAAGCCACCAGCATTCATTATTGAATGCCCTTGTTTACTTGGATGTACTGTATGTGTGTGTGTGTGTGTGTGTGTGTATGTGGAACGGATGTGCGGCATGCAATTTACTGATTAATTTAAACGCTCTAGTAATGCATAAATTAATGTTTAATAACAGTTGCAGGCTTGGCGCTCGCATGCAGGCATCCTCGACAATGGCCTGCCAGCTGGCATACATGGCGTATAATAGATGTGCCATCCTCACACACACACACACCCACACACACACATACACAGACCCACTGCCACTCATGGAACATAGACTGGTTCACACTTAGCCAGATGACCGTATCAATACGACTGTGAATGTAAAGCCATTTGATGGGTAACTGCTTTAAAATACGACTCTCTATGTGTATGTGTGTGTGTGTGTGTTTGTGTGTGTGTGTAGCATTTGGACTGTGTTGATCTGTGTGTGTTTGTGTGAGGTATTTTCTCTGCTTCCATTCGGGTGTTAAATCAGATTGTCGGGGGGCTGCCATAAGGCTATCTGAAACTGCAGTTGTCAGTTGTTTAGCTTTTGTTGTTGTTAGCTAATTTGCTGCCAATGCATTTGCATTGTTTTATTTACGGGTATGTCTGACATTACAAATGTTTGTCCATAGTTTGTCGTTCGGGTCTCAGTGACTCCTTGCCATGAGCATTGCTTTATGAAATACAAAGGACACACACGGAGGGTATGTGCTAATTGTGTTGGAATTGTAAATAGATTGATGTTTTGCAACGATAGCTGCCTTGGATCTATGACAAATTAGTAATTTGAGAGTAAATGCAAGCTGCAAAGTCAGTGTCCAAATTGAATTATAATCCATATCGTATAACAGATGCATTCAAATGTCAAAAGAGTTGTATCCTTGAATTGCACATTGACTTTCGAAACTCTGACATATTTATTAGATTGTAAATCGAATAATATTTCCCTTGAATCATCTGGGAACGACATCTAATTAGTATCTGACTAATTAACTTGTCTCTAGTACAAAGCAGCTCATTCATACATGATGAGAGAACTGAAACCAGTTACATACTCTAACCATAGCAGCTTTCACTTGCGAATATCAGTAAATGCTGTAAATTTCTACTGTAATTCACTTCTCTCTTGCGTAAGGTAAAGGCTTTGTGACTGGAAACATGTTGAAATTCAAAAGATCTTCTACGAAATAAAGCATTGCATTTGCCCTTCACATAATAAACCTTGTTAAGACATTTGTCGAGGCAGAAACTCCGGCAAAACAGTGTTAACAGTAACTCATAATTTCCTTTCTGGTTTTATTGTTATGAGGATGGAACTAAGACCTCTCGATAGAAGAACCCGTGTGACATGCGCGGCATTGATCTCTGTCGAATGTTGTTGTATAGTGTATATAATGCATATATAGGGTGACCATATTCGAGGTATACAACTTTATGTTGGCATTACTGTTCAAGATGGCAACCGATTGAACAGCTGTCAAGTGATTTATTCTCAGTTTGGTTTGGCAATTCATCATGAATAAGCCAAACGATCATCAAGTAAGGCGTAGATGATGGCCAGAACGTTACAGTCAATGGTGATCGGCATAGAGCCATGATTACTAACTTTTTCATTCCTGAATTGAACAACCATGATGTCCAGGAGCTGTGGTTCCAACAAGACGGCGCAACATGTCACACAGCTCGTGCCACAATCGATTGTTTTATTGCAATTTAAAGTTCTATATCTCTAAAAAAAACACCCTTTATGAATTATGCATATAATATTCAGTAATACTCTCCATACTTTTAGTTGCAATTAGGCCAAAGCCTCAATGAAACATCTTCGATAGTTACGTTAACATATCAATTAACCGACGATGACGATGATATACCATAAGCGATCAAATAATGACACATTGAAATCACACTTTGAACACATACCCCAACTCTTATATAATGCTATATACTTTTTAATCGTAAGCGAGTGCTGTGCACTCCATATGATTATTGAATAAAGAGCATTATCAATCGGCACAGATCTGCCTGTTCCTATTCATTAAACTACAGTTGGTTTCAGTTCGCACTCTGCGGGCTCCTTTGAACTGAAGCGGATCCATGCGATGTTCAACAGATCCGTCATCTCGCATTCATTCAAGCCTATTAGCCTTGGCTATCTTATTAATTAACTTCTCTGATTATCAATTAATGCTACACCCGACTTTATTTCCCAGCTGCGACGCTTCAGGTGACGCGTGTAAATTTGCGACTCAACGCGCTGTGTTAAACTCTAGCATTACAAAGGCTGGGAAGGCCTATGGATACTCTTCCCTTTAAATTAGCTGAGAATCAGAGCCTCTGCTCAATAGGCCATAATTGATGCTGTTTTGAAATTTCTAATTAACATTTTATTATTTAACTCGTTTTTGATTCAAGTATTCTCAATCAGCAATAAAGATTTTCATAGAATTCCTATTTAGATTTTGTATTAAGTTCATATTGAGATTTTATATTCGTAGCAGTTGACCGTAACATACAATATTTAGTTAGCATCATAATTTGTGTATAAAATGAAACGTGTATTGAATTTAAAGCGGATAAAGGCATTCGATGGTGAATCGCAGTGGAATTTAAGGAGAGGTTCACATTTTAGAGGACGATGCAATGAGAATTTGGAATAAAAATCAAATTTGTGGTATGAAAACGGTTTTACATACAACTATTTTGGTCATGCGGCTTGTAGTTAGCAAAGAACTAGTAGGAGGAATAGAAAAAGCCAAAATATTCCACTAACTAACTGAAAATAATAAAACGCGACCATTGCTGTTGTGGTTACATAAGCCGAAAAGAGTATTAAACAAGCCAGAATGATATGCTCAATTGTGCTGGACTAAAAGATACGCTGTAAAGGAAACTAATATCGATTGGAAAGCAAGTTTGAATAGTAGTTAGATAGAACTTGAGGTGACGCTGCTGCTTTCTACCTCTGTCCGTTAGAATTGAAAATGATATTTTGAGAGAAAGTCGCTGTTCACTTTTAGCTTGACATAAAGTTGTATAGAAAGATATATATTAAGCCATCAAATCCGTCTTAAATCATTGTTATAGTATCTTTATACAAATGTTCTCTATGTGAAGATGTTATGATAAGGGAACACCGATAGGTTATCTAATGATAGTTAGTAAACAGTGCCTAAGTTGTCCTCCCTTTTCCTGTTACAAACACGCCCAGATCTTCTATTAAACTCTTGACAGAAACTTTTATTGGTTACAGGGTATACAAATATTGTCAATTAAATCTAATAAAATTTTTGTTTGTGCTGTTCGTTCGTGCTGTTCAAATTGTTGAAATTGTTCGAATTGTTTGTGTTTTTTGAGATTGGTTTCGCTCTTGGGGTCACGGTTTGCCATTATCAAATCCCAAATGGGCGGCAGTTAATGCCACTTAATTAATAACAACACTTTGCCTGTTTTATTTGTCTGCCACTTTTCATTTGTTTAATGATATCATTTTTGAAGAGATTTCTCTGATTATTTTTACTCTTGTTGCTGTCGCTGTCGCTGTTTCTGTTTCTGTTTCTGTTTTTTTCTGTGTAATTGTAATTTATTTGCCGTAGTCGCATTTGTTGGCACTTAAAATCTTAAGTGGCTTAATAAATAAATAAGTTGAGACTATGCCAACTTCTGTGTGTGTATATGTGTGTGTGTAACAGTCACAAATAGAACATTAATGAGCATTAATACGATACAAAAAAACTGTTGCCTAGTCTTCAGCTGTAAAAGCTTCAGAAATATTTCGCTTTTGAGATCTGAACAAGCTCTTTGTAGTTTCATTTTAATTGATTTCGAATCGATTTAATAACGTTTGTTATTATCTATAAGAACCTTTAATACGAGACTTTCACTGAATGTAACATAAAATATTTAACTATAGAGTCTGATCCTATAAAGTAAAGTATGACCTATATATATTTGATAAAATTTCATAATTGTTAAAAGCGGACAATACGCTCTGTTATATATTATATATTTGCACATATGAGTAATATTTAATATGCTCAATTTTATCGAAACTTTATTGGAAATTGTTATTTTAATAACCATGGAAAAGCCATGGGACACTGTAGTAGTAATTTTTCAGAGGCAATGATGGCATTTTTAATCCTCTCATCGTCATGCCATAGCTTCAGCAAAGTCCTGCAGGCTGATAAGTAATATTCCTTCATTGTGCAGGCACAACAAATGCGATGCTAATGACACCCACACACACACACACACAAAAACACAGTTGGACACTCAGCCCAGAAACCTTGGCACCCAAATCCCAATACCCACAACATTTTCAAGCTCCACATGCCAATGGAAAATGCAAATCCCAATCAAAAACTCACTTTAGCTGCAAGCCAAAAGCAAAAGCAAAAGCAAAGCCAAAATGAAAATGCCGCAGCTTGGCGGCAAAGTACACAATAAATTTGCATGCCACACACACTTTTATGAATAGAAATTGTTAGCGCAATAACAGAGACCCACACACACACACACACACACACAGAGTAAGAACGAGATGGAAATGGAGAGATAGGGAAATGAAAGAGGAAAGATTGAGCCAGGGAGGGGGTTCCATGGAGTGGGTCGAACACATGCATAATGCCTAATAATCCGCATATTGTAATATCTGTATTATATGGGTGCCGCCGAGGCGACGCTTGTTGGCGGCATTTGCAACTGTGCATGAATGTCATTATGTGGCATGGACAGCCCGATTTGAAATGAACCTCACCCGCACCCACAACACAATCCCGTAGTAGTACCCACTGTGTAAATATTATATGAAAATTGCAGCTTAATCACGTCGAGCATGTGCATCTGATTGTGAGCACTAGGCGCTGCCAAAGTGCCTTCAACTGCAGCTGGAACTTCTCGTGTGTGTGCGCTTAGAGGGAATCTGCACCCGGATGACGCCTGCCAGGCTGCTGCCACTGTCAGACAAGTGTCGCTGTCGCCGTTCCTCTCTCTGTCTCTGTCTCTTCCTCCTTTTTCTTTCTTTCTATTCTATTCTACGGCTGCTCTACTTGCCACTGCTTTGCCAGCTTTGGCAGTGCTCCACGTGCCCATCATGGCCACCATCGCTGCATTATTTGTGCTCATGTGTGGCCTTCGCCTACTACTGCTGCTCCTTTGCCTGCCCGACTCTAGCTCTGGCTATGGCTCTGGCTATGTCTATGGCTTTTATGCCCGCAGATTTGGGTTAAAAGTAGCTTCCCTCGTGTATTTAATAGCCTTTTACCACCGTCATCGTGGCTGGTTCTTCTGCTGCTTCTGCATTTGCATCTGGTTTTGGTTTTGGTTCTGGTTCTCTTACTGGCTCTATTTCTGGTTACGTTTCGTTGTATTTTGACCTCGTATTCTCACATTGTTGTGCCAATTGAGTGTTGCCCAGCGCTCGATTCAATATGCATATCTCAACTCTACTTTCGTGTGTGCCATGCAAGCCGCAAAGCAGCTGAAGAGTTAAGATTAGCTTCATATGCATATACATATATCCTCACATGAATTAGGCTAACTTACGGCCTACACTCGTATTTTTGTTGCAAGGATTAGTTTTGATATATATGGCAGAACCTTCAAGACTTTCTACATGAATAATCCATTTGCTAAATGTACTTTTCTTTTCATGCCTTGCCTTGAGTTTTGGCATATCATTTCTAATGAAATTCAGTTTATTTTTGCTTTTTACATTTCCATATGGATTCCTTGTGAGGCGTCAATAAAAAGTCACTAGCTTAAGTCAGTTGGCAACTGTTTCGCAAATGGCAAATAGCAAATGGCAACAGCTCAAAGTTCTGGTTATTAACTTACATGTTTGCTGAGACAACAATGCTAAATGAATATGTAAGTAAGTGCTCTGTACATAGCAATTGTAACTTTTGCTGGACAGCTCAGAGCCGTCATAAACATTGTGTCAATTTGCAAAGAGCTCTAGCAGGAGGAGGAGTGGCCCCTGCCTTTTGCCATATTAATTATCCACAACACAAACACTTTGTTGCAAATTTGCAGCGCTCCAAGCAGCATTCACGTTCTCGACGACTTTCTCGTTTTCGTTTTCGTTCTACTGCTCGTTTTCATCCTCGTCCTCGTCCTCGTCCTCGTCCTGGTTATTTTTCTCATCGTCCTCATCGTCTCGAGTGCCGCAGCGACCATTAAATATTTAACGCCTGCCAAAACACTAATGACAAACACTAAAACTCGACACTAAATTTGAAATGCTTTAAAATTTTATTTAAGCATCCATTAAGCGGCGCTTTAACAATGCCGTTGCCGTTTGGGCCGCTTGGGCCAACGCGCCGCCAACGCTGGCCAATGTGGCGTATGCGCAATCGCAAAATAAACGCAACATAAAATCAAGAAATGCCAAATAAATTTGCTACTTTAAGATGTGGCTGCCGCGTCTTGAGACCTCCGCGCTGAACAGCTGAAGCTCATGCTCACTATTTTTATTTTTTTTCTGGGAACGTTGGGGGCTTCTCAGTTGCCAGTGTTGCCACACTTTGGTTTTATTGCACACCGCTTCTGCCTGCCTGCCTGCCAGCCTGCCTTTCGCTTTTAAAAGACGCCAGCCTGCAAACGAAGACGACGACGACGAGGACGAGGACGAGGACGACGATGGTGTGACGCTGGGCATGGGGCATACCACGGCATAGGTGAAAGTGCAGGACGATAAGGTGGCGACGAACAACCTCAGAGCAGCCAACCAAGAGCCATACAATTTTAATCACATTAAGTTCATGCCGTAGATTGCTGTTTGTGTAAGTGAGATAGCGATTCGCTAACCTTTCCCTTGCTCACACTCTCTCTTTGGGTGTGTGTGTGTGTGTGTGTGTTTGTAATGAATATTTGCAAGTTGTGCCTTGAGTTGCGCTGCAAACACAGCGCAAACAAACTTAAAAACTGTAGCGCACTCTGGCAAAATAAATACTTGAGGAACACAACAACAACAACAACAACATCGACGGGAATGTTCTCTCTCTTTTTTTTTTGAAAATTTATTTGGTTAAGTGACTTTGGTCCCCGTCCCGGCATGTGTGGGCGTGGAAAGGCGTGGCATGCATATTGAAACAAAGTGACTGCCATTGCGTATACGCGGCGTGGCTTCTCTTGAGTGCGAAGCCAGAAATGAGACCAGGGCGTGGCGGCGAATCATTAGCCAAAGCAGCCAGTCAATATAAAAGAGAACTTGAATGTCAAGGTACGAAGCCAGTTAAGCCAAGATAAGGCACACATAACTGATTGTTTCAGAGCCCATTTAGTCAAATGACTTTAACGCTGGCGAATACCAAAAGATTACCTTCGACGATTTCAATGCAAATTTCCATCCCATATAACTTGTCATTGCTAACAAAAACAAAGAAAAAAAGGGATAGTTTAACATTGTTTAAACATTAATCTAAGCAAAGTTTATTTTTGCTTTCAAAGGCAAAATTGTATCAAATTTAAGTGCAAAATGAATTCATGGTATGAAGCAAGACCAGAGCACACTCAATCGTTTATAAATAAATAAAATATTTGAAATTAGAATTTATTTGCTTACGATTTGGTAGCACAGCTGACGTTGATATAAATTGCTTGGCTTAAATATAATATATACGTACGTTGGTGGTGCCAAATCATTCGCACAAATAATTTTAAATCACCAAAGCTGCCCACACAGCGTATGCGCAATGTGCCACAATTGAGAAGGGAAAGCAAAGGGAAAAAAGCAACTTGAAATCACGAGCAGCTGCTGTCGATTTCAATGAGTTTTTCCAAGCAACTTCATCGCTTAAGACGCGACATTTTCAAGATACGCATCCGTTGTACTCGGAGCTTTGATTAGCATTGGGAATGTTGTCGCTGCTGCTGCTGCCGCTGCTGCTGTTGGGCCCCTAATTAGAATAAATCTAAATTGCTCGTTTTGCGGCAGTCAGCGTAATGACTTTTATGCGGATGCTTAAGCCCGCAATTATCCACGGCAGCCAAAGATTAAATCGTGACAACAACAGCATCAGCCGCAACACAATGCAACAGCAGCAACAAAGGCACAACACTCGGCAACTGACAGCCCCAAAATCCACATTATTGATACGGAGCTCAATGGCTGGTAGAGGGTAAGAAGGAAGGCCAGAAGCGAGGAGGGTCCCACAAAGGCTTAAAAAACCGCAAAAATTACAAAGCTCTCAAAATGCGTAAAGCAGTGGCAACTGCCGCCAGTTGCGGAAGGTACTTAAGTGAGGCATAAGAAAATAATTAAAAACATGAAAGGAACTGATAGCACAAGTCGAGCCCAAATCAGACATGCCCTATGAAAAAGGCAAAGCGAATTCAATTGCTCACAATGAAACTGAATAATGATAAATTGCTCGATTAAGTAAACATTTCAAGCGTTTCGTTTTTAAAAGTCAATAAACTTAAGTGATAATTGTTAGCTCAAAAGGTTAAAACATTTCATTCCGGTTTATATCCCCAGCTTATTATTTCGATTAATTTGACTTTTGTATTCTTCAAATTTGAGAACTTTAAGAAGTTAAACTTAATTTTCATTTGAGAAACGATATAAGCCTATTTTACGATAATTTATCTTTGAGGCTGAGATACATTTAATTTGTCAAGAATATGCGAGACGTTTGATAAATCTGAAGAGACTCAAGTGAAATATGAATTCCTTTTTTAATAGATTTAAATTTATTTTGGCCAAACACCAGATGTCAAGCTGCGCCGTATGCCTTTGAGGTTGTCGCTGATAATTCAATATGCCAGTATCAGAACATCTTATTGCATGCATCACAAACAACACAGCATCATCAACATATCCTTTGCTCCACATGCAAACCACAGTCAATCAAAAAAAAAAAGAAAAAACATGAAGAAAAAGAAAACATGTAAAAAATAAAAAGTAAATAAAAAAAGAAGAATATGTTTGTCAGCAAAAGGGCAACAAGAAGCTGTATAAAAAATATTGTGAATACGGTAAAAGTGAAATGTCAAGCGAAACGAAGGCAAACCCAAAGATGAAACTGAAAGACATGGCCGGGTAAAAGACGAAGACGAAAGCAGAGATAGGGCCAGGGCCAAAGGCAAAGGCAAAGGCAGAGGCAAGCACAAAAAAAAAGAGACGCTTTTGAAAGTCACATGGCAAATCATAAATTTGAGGCACACACAAAGCACTCACAACTAGACTACAACAAAGAATAGGTCACACTGGAGTTGGATCCGGACCTCATAAGTGGGCCCAGCATTTCTAAAGAAACCCAACCGCAAATTGGGCAGCGGAACTGGCCCAGTCAAATCATTTTTCCACTGCATTAAACGACGACCAGCGACAAACAGAACCTACTCCAAAAAGCAAGAGCTCTCTATACATACACCACAATTCGTATGTGTATGTGTGTGTGTGTGTGTGTGTATGGTATGTACTGGACTTGTGACTAGAAAACATGGTTAAATATGTAGGCCACCAAATAAGTGGATAGCCAACGCAGCTGTCCCAAATGATGATGGCCTATCGCCATTGTCTTGCGAGCCACTTTTTTGAGTGTGGAAATCTCGACGTGCGGCCATTTTGTGTGGCCCCTTTTATGGTGGCCACTTGTCTGCATTACAAATAAAAGAACTACTACTAAGCATGCTTCACTCGAGAGTTCTCGACTCGCACATACCCTGTACTTCAGCATAAGATATCATTCAATCTATTATAGACTGTCAAGAAACTACACATATATAATATATATATTAAGTATACGTAGTTTCTTGACGGACTTTTCCGATCGTAATGAAATCTGTTTAGGTATAAGCGATTACTGAATACTTTCCATATTAGAAATCTTTACGAAAGACATAAAGATGCAGAGTATTTAACGTCGAGCTTTCTACTGCTTGGTACATCATCTAGTAGAAGAACTTTGTGACAGTACTTAATTTTTAAAGGTGGTGGATATACAAGAGCGAAAGGACTTGCTCAAGTGCCGGGTGTTGCTCTCCTGCGGCCGGGGCCAAGTGCTGAATGTTGCAACTTCAATTGTCAGCCAAGCTATTTGCTTGCGGCAAACTCAATTAAACCAGGACACCGTGTCCCATACAGACTCCATACACTCCATGGTACACACACACACAGAGACAGAGCTAGCTCACTAGTCAGTCGTCAGTCGTCAGCTTGGCTTGTCCCAGGAGCTGACATCGGGCCATTGTCGTGAGAGTTGAATGAACGCAAATAGAATTCTGAGCTGACAATCATCGCTCTGCATTCTGAGTGACTCCGATGTGGTCCAACGTGCACGAAATTAGTGTGTAGTGTTGTGAAACGCATGTAACTTTTGTCGCATTGTTGCTGACAAATGCTAAATAGGCGGTGCTTTAAGTCACGCTTCAAATTGAGTTGGGATTTGATTAACATATTCATGTTTAACATAATGAAATTAGACAAGAAACTTTCTGTAGTTCCTGGTAATTACTTGTTTTTACTGAAAAATCAATTACTTCTTTTGGTGCAGGAGAGTTGAGTGTTGATTAAGAACGCTCCAATTCTCGCAGCAGTTCCAGCTTGTGAGCATGCATTGATTCAGACCAACCGCAAATAATCCCCTGCCGTATGACAACAAGCAAATAAGTGATGCACTACAGATGGGTGCCAACTGCCAACTGCCGACGATTGGATGGAGAATTGGGAACTGGGAGATGAGGAGAAGATCAGGAGTTCGCTGTCTGTGGCCCGCCGGGCAGGGCATGTTCACGCCTCATGTGTGTGTGTGTGTGTGTATGTTGGAAATGCTGGCAAATTATTTGCTATAACGTAATTAACATGATTTATAGACGAGCACACAACAAACAGCCAACAGCGAACATCAGTCAGCCAAGTAGCCCACATACTCTGCGTGTGTGTGGGTGTGTTTGCTTTTGTGTGTATGTGTGTGTATGTGTGATGTTGTCTGTCATGACAGTGACAACGGCGACTCCGATTGACAGCTGAACTGCAGCTTTGATGGGCAACCGACCCACTCCACATCCTCCTGAACCGGACAACATACTCGCACTTCTACTCGAACATTTGGCATTTTGTCCAGAGTTTATACAGATGTGGCAAATATTTGTCTGCCAGCGAGCAGTGTACCCGTATGTGTATGTGTGTGTGTGTGTGTGCCTGCGATTGATTAATTTATATGGTGCAAGGGGGCGTGGCTGGCTGTTGTGTTTGGACATATGGCTAACAAGATAAATAAACATGAAGAGCCAACTGAAGAGATTGTAACGAAACTCAAGATATTTGCGGTTCTATGAATAAAAATACGAGTATGCACATCGATTAAATGTTATATGAATACATCAAATAGAAACAGGAACTGGAATTCGAATTGGAATTGGAATTGAATGTTCAATGCAAATACGAGTAGTTATCATTGAACAGGTGTTGAGACCTGCAAATTTCTGTCGATAGTTCGTATTCAAGAGTAAAATCATTTATTCGCACCCAGAGGGGAACATCGGTGTGTTTATTTGCAATATATTGTAATTTCATAGCCGAAGGATGCACTTAATACTGAAGCGTATTTGCATGGATAATATTTTCCACCATTTGGTGGAAAATTTGCAATTGTAATCTTATATTTTCATTCGGGCAGTCATTGCATATTAAAGCATACAGCACATAACGCAAATATGCCCCAGAGTTCTCTCTGTATTGACATGCGGCGTAATCAATAAGCAAATCAATTACGAATTCACAGTTCCCAATACATACATACATATGTACATATACATACGAATACTTACATCAGCGTATTGCACTGGCAATTTACTGTGATATAGACAGCTCTCTTAATCATATAACACATATGGTGCATAGGCTTACAGCTAATACAATAAGAAGTAGATATTTGGTTAGTTCCTTGATGCTAAAAAAAAGAAAAGGGTTATAGCTGAAAGCCAAAGCCCGTAAGGTATGATAATCCTTGGCATCAATCATTCCCAAATATATATATCGTTGCTACTCAAATAGCTGTCCGGCAAAATGTCAAATGTCATCATATTGTCAACTACCATGTACCATGCCCACCCACTCATTTGTCCCACTGTGCACAGGAACTTTTGCCACCAAATCGAGAGGATAAAAAAGTCAAAAAAAAAAACAACATAAAACTTTTACTGCACTCCCCAATTTGCTCCGATTTGTTCGCAATTCTACCTCTCATTTTCCATTTTGAACATACTTTTGTACCCTGTAGTTCTCGACTGATCGGGTATGATGAGACAATTTCATCCTAAAGATATCATAGTGATCAGCTAGAAGTTGTGCTATAATCTCTTATACTCTGTTGTATCTAGAAACGAATCGGTTTATAGGAACTTTATGTAGGGTATTCCTGCTATTTCTGTAAGGTATTATTAGGGTAGAGTCGATTTACTGCATTATGATGAGACAATTTCATCCAAAAGATATCAAGGTGATCAGTTAGAAGTTATGCTATAATCCTTTGTACTCTGTTGTATCTATGATAGATAGGAAGCGGTTTATGGGAACTATATGTAGGGTATTCCTGCTATTTCTATAGGGTATCATTAGGGTACAGTGGATACCTCTTGAATGTTGCTTTTTGTTATGTTTTTTTTAGAATTTTTTTTTGTTTTTTGCAGCCACTGCAATTAATTTGGAAGCAAAAATTTTGTTGTTGCCGCCGGTCAGTTTGTTTCAGTTGAGTTTTTCCATTTTGTTTACGTTTTCCCTTGGGTTGGTTTTTTGTTGTTGTTTTTTTTTGGCCTGGCCCAATTTGAAAGCAATTTTTTTTCAATATGACACCCCCAGCGTCATGTGATGTGGAAGCTAAAACTAATGCATGAGGAGTCTCTATATATATATGGATATATGTTATGTGTGTACATACTTTGTGCGCTCACTGTTGTTACAGTTGCTCTTGTTGCAGCTACTGTTGTTGCAGTTGATGTTGTTGTCGTTGCACAAATTGCTCAAGCCACGCTGTATGGCAGAGTCTGAGACTGAGTCGGAAGCTGAAGCTGAGACTGAAGCTGAGGCTGAATAAAGCGAAAGCGCCACAAAAGTTGCTGTGCGCCCTGCGGTATGCTAAGATTTATAGCTGCGACTGCTGCAGTTCGTAGTTGTTGTTGTTCTGGTTGTTGTTGTTGGCAAAACAATTTTGAAAAGTTTGGCCCGTGTGTCTGTAACAGAAAGTACATAAAATTAAAATTATCCACGTGCTATGTAGTTTTACTCGTATCATACGAAAAATTCAAATAAAACCAAAACAAAAACGAAACAAATGCAAACAAATACGAACATGCAGAGGGAAAGATAGAGTGAAATCTTTTTTAAGTCTAAGGGAATTTCGAAGTTGCTGGCGCCTGCCACCTGCCACCTGGCGCCACTTTAATTAAATATACACAATTTAATTTGTCATTTGTATATGTGCACATGCGAGGGCTGATCGTAAAGTTTGTCAGACTAAGAGACTGATATTATGTTTAATACGAAAAAGCTGCTTTTGCAGCAGGATGTGAATTTATAGCCAAAGAGACATGTGAAATTGAGTAGAAATCGAAGAAAATATTATAATATACGGAAATTAATCTTGCTTGGAATAAGATCATGTAGTTTTAGGTGCTCCATTATACATAAAAAGTGTCACCTTATCAAACATATAACAGTTCGTCTTTACTTTGTTTTTTTTTGCCTAGTTTCTTTTCAACTAATTTCACTCAAATGAAGCAGAAATCGCCATTAGGTTGCGTTATTTCTATGGAAATTGCCAGCTGCGTCTCAAATGGAACTGATCAATTTAGTTTCAGACATTGTTTGACAACGTTTTTGATTTTGAGTGTACATAAACTAAAAAAGTAAGTAAGACTATGATTCGTGTCGTATTAAGCTAAAATTAGCATAATAGAAATCGCTATCTCCCCATTGTTCGTATATAGAGAAACAGCAATGTCAATACGTAAAATTGCATCGAGAATGAGAAAAAGCTTATTTACCATCCAAAAATTCCCAAAAGACCCCGAAATCTACGGAAAAAAGCCACGTTCTAGCTCTGAGAGAAGTCTTCCACTGTCTAAGTTTATTATAAAATTAAAATCGTTAAATGAAATCAAAGTATATGATGTTTAATCAAGAGCGTTCTAGTGATAAGGTGACTTCTTGTGGAATATGTTTACGCCTGATGAGAGAATTATTGCATAATGAATCTATAGAATTTATGCTCTGAAGCAGTGAAATGCTGAAACTCATCAATCGAACCTCGCATTGCCTGCAGGGCAACAAAACCAAATCTATAGAATTTATGCTCTGAAGCAGTGAAATTCTGAAACTCATCAATCGAACCTCGCATTGCCTGCAGGGCAACAAAACCAGTAAGTGCAATTCAGGAAAAACACTTTTAAAAGTTTTTCATGCGTTTATTTTCTGTTTAATTTTTTTCTACTACGTTTTTTGTGCACTATTTTTTTGCTGCTCATTTTGTATTTATAGATTCGCGGCTGTTAATTTAATTGGAACTTTGTATCGCTGACACTTTTGCTGTTGCCTGTCTGTTGTTTGTTGTGTTCAAAATGTTGTGTACCACACCAATAGGATTTTAATTAATTATTTTTACCAATCAATTCGCTTGTTATTCGTGCTAATTTGCAAATGTAAAGAAAATTTACTGGGTATTCAGTGTAATTGTTCGTTTGAAATTGTTTTTCCTTTTAGGAATTTTGCATTTAAGGAAAGATACTCTTAAGTGCTGGAAAGCTGTGTATAAAGTTGGATATAAACTTTTATGAAATATCACCAACACTTTATCAAACAGCAAACGGACAGCTTTTCGCGCAGTTTTGGAAAACTTGAAACATTATTTTACTGTGAATATTTTAAATACTTTAAATTTGATTCTGAATTTAACTCTTCTATTTAACTGATCTCGTTGGTATTTCAGATATTTGTTGCATTGAATGTCAAACTTAATTAGACACTCACTAATTGGGTCCTAGGAATCTGCACCAGCATGTTTGAGTTGTGTGTAATGAACACACACACACACACACACACACAACAACAACAACATTAGCAAGTTTCAACTTATTTTAACTTGAGGAATGTGCGGTCATCAATCAAAGTGCATCCCAGAGCAGTACAGCTCACCGAGGGTAACTACTCTTTAAACAGTAACAAGTCACTGGCTGAAGAGCAATCGATATGCAAAGAGCTTGTGCCTGTCGTGGTCGTGCGGTTGATGGGTGGAACGGATTGGCGACTGCTCATTTTAAGTGAAACCAAAGTATTAAGACACTCACACCCAGACAATGCGGCTCCGACTGGCTAAAATGCATTAATCTTGCACATATATACAGTGTACAGTGGAATGGCTGGAGCAGAGGATGGAACAGAGGATGTCAAGATGCCAGGAGCAAGGAGGTGGCGGATAGGAAAGAAGGAGTCAACCAACTTGGATATCGATGGCAACGCTTGATGTCGATGTCGCTGTCGCGGATATTGCAATTTGATGGAGCTGCAACAGCAACAGCAACAGCAGCCGGAGTAGGAGGAGCAGCATCTGGAAATGGGCAAAACGCTGGAGAGGAAGCGGATATGCCGCCTGGTGAGTAAACAGAGCCCAACACACTTCAGCGCCAGCTTATACCATACCCATTGCCATCTTCATTCTCCCCATGCCGCTGCTTCCACTTTTCTAAAGTTTACTTTTTATCTTTTGCGGCTCTTGAGCTCAGTAACCGGGCTCCAGCTCCAGCTCCAGCTGGTGGGCTGACTGGGCGCATGGCATAGCTGTGCACATAGCTCGGGACGCGGCTAAGATAAATGCGCAACAAATGCAGTTTGTTGAAGTCAATTATTGTGAAGTAGCTTAATTCGGTTGGCGCACGGCTGGCGGGCACTCGTAATTGAATTAGCGCAATAAGAAATTAGTAATTGGATTCCAATTGGAGGCCATGAATGGAATCTGCACTGAGCAAACAACATATGGTAGAGTCAGCTTCTGTAATATTAAGTACAAGTAATGTAATTTTAAATTTAAAGGGATTCGTCTAAAGCTCAGAGAAAGCCTTTTAATTTTTGTTTGTTTTAAGCCAAAGTCACAATCTCTTCCTGAGTCTCTCATATACATATATGATTTTTAAGGATTTTGCTTTGAGGCAAGTTTGTGCGCATACATTAGGCTTTGCTGGTTTATTTATTACTTTCGCTATCTTTTGTCTAGTTACAGCACGAACAAACTTAAGGAATTTCAAAGTTTTTATTATACTTTTATGTTTGTTTTTTCTATTTTTCCATTTTTTTTTTTTTTTGGTTCTTTGTTAGCCTTTGTTTGTCCACAAAGCCCTTGGTGAATCTCACTAGTTTCACTTCAAATGCATGGCACTCTTGAGAAACAAATGCAGTTTAAGTACGAGTACTTTTAAGACTCACGAGTGCGTCTCAAAGCGGCTTGTGATCTGAGGCCAACTTACGTCAGCTTTTTGTGGGCTAAAAGCAATTCAAGGAAACGAAAGACTGCAGCCACTTAGCCATGAAGCTAAGCCTGGCCACGTGCACTAAAGTCTCTTCAAAACTTTTTTCTCTCATCTTACTCTCGGCTGGCGAGATGTATTACTTTGTCATATACCGACAGGATGAGCTCTTTTATTTGTATGGCCCGTAAAGCACATATATGTCCATTGATAAATATGCTCATGTCCATTTAAGCATAAGAGTCTTACGATTTGCTGCGAAGGCTCTCATAAAAATAGCCCAGTTCACTTTAATCTAAAATTTTAAGCAGCCACAAGGAGCAAATAGAATGATACGAGCCGAACAAAAATCATTCAATGTCCTAATCAATCAATGAGGTAAACAGCATCGAACTGATTGAATTGCTTGGAGAGTCTGGATTGAGTGAGTATATTTGGAATACGTTAGACGAGGATTTGGGATTCGGGATGAGGCAAATTGAGTTGAGTATTCTTACTTATATCTTATTAGATTCTACCCATTCGTTTACTTCGTTATTGTTCAAGTGCTGCTCATTAAATCCGCTGGATATGAATACGATTTTATTGATAAAGCCAAGTGAATTAATTCAATATTTGGCCGCATAAATATATACCAAAAAAAAGAATCAACAAAATGAATGCAACGATAAATCTTTTTATTTACCTGGCCCCCTCCTCTTAGCAGAGACTGTCTAACAGACTGTCTGTATGAATGTCTGTCCAACTGGCCATCTGTCTGTGTGTTTTTCGGGCAACTGAGATGAAATATTACTTTTCATATGGCGTGCATTTCATTTGGCCATAATAACCGAAAAGTTGCGATAAATTTACTCGGGCACAGGGAAGCGAGAGAAGCTCAAACCTGATGGCACAACATTCAAACCAATTCAGGTGTATATCCGTCTATATTGCTTTTATTTATATATGCATATATGTATAATATAATTTATTGACATGCATTATACATATATAAATATATACACGGTTCAGTTATATTTCAATTCAGATTTACTTCTATAATTCATCAAGCCGACAGCGCCTTATTTTTGCTTTGTTTCACTCTATGCCGCCGCTCAATGCCAATACCTTTTGGCCAATATGGCCTAAAAAAGGGTATGCTCGGCACCTAATATTCTCTAGCTTCTATGCATATCTATTAATTTGAAGTATTTGAATTTTGTTGTGCGTTTTTATGGTATCTCTTGGTCGTGCAGAGGAGTCCAAAGTCCTTTTGCTTGATTTGTATATTTTGTTTTGGCTTTCTCGTTGGAACTGTTGAATTATTGATATGTCTACCGTAGGTGTGTATGACTGTGTGTGTGTGTGTGTGTGTGTGTGTGTGTGTGTGTGAGAGAGTATGGGTCTGCTTGTGTGTGTCTGTGTGCTTAGTGGACTGTGAGGATTCCAGTTGTGAGTGCCCTGCATAATTCATTATGTATTTTTGCGCCCACGAAGCCCACTCACCCCTTACCCTTGCCCTTCACTCGTCACTGCTGTCACGCCCCCTGTTCCTCATCTCCCGCCCAGCAGCCTTCAATGCGCGCATTTCCTGATACTGACGCCTGTTTAGGCATATAAAACATAATAAATTCCTGCTCAATTTTCGTTAGTGGATTATGCCATACAGCACACTTTGGCCCAGAGTTTTTAGCATAATAAAGTAAGCTGCTCACTGTAAAAAGGGCTGCCAGCGGGTACAGCTGGATGGGAGGGGTGGGTGGGACTCACGGGTTAGGCGCATGCATCATCGTAGATAAGAAGCCAACAACAAGAGGACTAAAAACAAATGCTACACTCAAAGCTGCTCGACTCTGCCATACGCTATACACACAGAGTCCTATCGACCCTTAAAAGGATACTCGCCTCAAGCCGTAGTCCTTCTTAGGCAGTGTCCTTATGACAATAATGCTTAACTTAAAGTATACAGAAGCCAGCATATCTATAGATAATATAGCTAATATCCCCTTTTCGTATAACGTATACAGGGTATTTGGAAAAAATATAAAAATTCAGTTGAAACATTCCGGAGGATTTGTATAAAAATAAAGTAGCTGCATCTACTTATGTTGAATATATGATTTGAAATTCCTCTGGATATGCAACATGATTTATCATGGCAATGGAAAATTGATTTGAATTAGAAATCAAATGCGCTGGGCTGAAGAGAGCCAATGCCAAATAAAATCAGATATTCAATTATTTATCTAATTATTGTGGCCATGCGAAGTAGGTAAGAAGGCTTTTTATATGGATTCCAATTAAAGCTTAAACATCAAATAGAAATTATGTATAGGCAATTTAAATTATTAAACCAACAATTGTGGGTAAAAATGAAAGCTAAGTGCAGCACATTTCAGAGGAAAAAGCAAAGTAAACTCTGGAATGAAAATGTAAGAGGAGATCGGGTAACCGTTTGACACAAAAAGCTGTCGCCTTTCCTCAAGAGAATCTACTGTTAAGACCCTAATATGAGTTAATATGAATGCAAGTTCCTATGAAACTAGCTTTGTGCCCTGTAATCTACGCGGACACTTTATCTTCTTTCAGTCAATTGATTACCGTGCAATATTCATTGGTTATGATGTTCTCTGTTGCTTCAGTCCTAATGACGTCACACAGACGCAGACTGCAATAAAGAAAAGGCAGACTGGCAAACAAAAACAAGAACGAGAACATGAGCAATAACAAATTGAAGTCCAGGAGAGAGGGAGAGGGGGAGCGAGGGAGCGAGGGAGGGAGAGCCCGCCCGCTGTCGCATGAAGCCTAATTGGCCCAAGTGCCTGCCCTGTCCATGAATGCAGCTCGGCTGCCCTGCTGTGTATTGTTGATGTTGATGTAGTTGCTGTAGTTGTTCGCGTTTCGTTGCACAAAGAAAGTTGTTTACGCAAAAATGTTGCGCGTCGTGTCCGCCACACACTTTTCAAGTAGCAAGAAAACTGATGACGTCCACGACGGCGACGACGAGGACAATTTCAACGACAACAACGACAACAGCAACAGAGAAATCCAAATCAAAAACAAATCTTGTTACGACAAATTTCAGCTACTGTTCAACCGACTAGAACAAAGGCTGCTGGCGAGACGTGGGTGAAAGAGAGAGAGAGAGGGAGAGGGAGAGGGACAGTTGGAAGACGAAGGGAATGCAGCCGCAGAAATGTCTCAGTGCACACAAAAAGAAATGCGCATGGGTAAACACAATGCGAGGTCCTTAGAATCGTGTGCCTGGCTGCCTGAATGCCTGAATGCCCGGCACGTTGCACTAATTTGCTTAAAGGCAGCCGCGGACAAACTCAACAAATGACATTTAAAGTGCAGCGAAAAGTCGCTAACTAGCACAGCAAAGTACAGCAAACAGTCCAAAAACGACAGTCAGAAATGAAATGCAAATACTATTTACAAAGTAGAAATAACTGTAGAACAATGCGAGCAGGCCGACGGAAAGCGGAAAGGATCCCGACATGGAGAGAGAGAGAGAGAGGCCCAGTCCATGTATAGTTGGGCACCCGTTTTGCTGCTGCCCAGTAAGAGGCACTAACAAAATTTTTGCATTGTTGCTGTCGCTTGTCGCTTGTCGAGTGTTTTTGGCTGCTGTTGACTGAAAGTCTTTGCCCTGGTAAACTTAACTGCCAGCCAGGGCACTGGAGCAAGAGGACAAGCGTCCGAGAATGAGCTAGCGAGCGGTAAAGGACACACAAAGCAAACTGACAAAAGCCTCTGAGCCACAAAATGCGTGCATTCAATTGCATGCGAAGACTGTGACTCGGTTTCTTAAGGTTGTGCCCACTTCTTGGCCTTTTAAACTAGTCCGCTGTGTGTGTGTGTGTGTGTGTGTGTTTGTTTGGTTGTCTGTCGACTTTTTATGTCAAATTGAGTCAATTTCCTGAACGTCATTGTGGGCATTGCCGTCGCTTGTGTGCAACTTTCATCAACTAATCAATTGCCAGTGACGCATTTGTAAGTGCTTCTTAGCTCTGCTTTTTAACACATGTTAGCACACACACACACACACACACACACACACACACATACGATTATACATATAAAAATACACACACATGAACGCAATTGTGTGTGCTGAGTGCCTGGCATTTAATGTCCTTTAGCGTTGATGTCGTTTTTATTTCTATATCTTGGGTGCTATTTTCGCTCTTCGTTTTTTTTCGCTCGCTTTTTTGGCGCTTCAACTTTTTAATGATCTCTCAAATTGCTTATTTCCTACATGATGCTGGCTGCCAGCAATTACATCCCTGTCTCTGTCACTTTCTTTGTATGTATGTATATGTGTGTGTGTGTGTGTGTGTGTGTGTGGGGGGGTTGGGGTATCACTTGACACACACACACACACACAACACTGACTGAAATAACGATGATAATAATGAAGTTCTTTTTCGCTTTTATTATTATTTTCTTTCGTTTTTTTTTTCTTTTGCAGCTCATGCTCTAAAGTTTCGACACATGCCGAGGACCAGGAGAGGTACTCAGGCGTGGAGCTATGTCGCTTATTTATATTGACATGTGCAAGTAGATTTCTTGCGTCCCAAAATGTCTGCTATATACACTCCCAGCATACTCGAGTGCGCCGGAGTGTGTGTATCTGTGTGTGTGTGTGTGTGTGTCTGACTCGTTTGTCAAAAGGCAGCAAAACTGTTGACATAACAATGATTATACGCCTCATTAGTTACATTTCATGTATGTATATGTTTATGTATGTGTATGTGTGTGTGTATGTGTGTGTGTGTGTGTGTGTGTTAAGGCTATGCTAAAGTTTGCATTGCTAATAGGCAGCTAAAGAACTGAAGTCAGACGTGCCAATTGGCAAGTCGCACAAAAGTATGCTATGCATTTTGATCGCGCACTGCACTGCCTAAGCGGAAGCTTAACCGGAAGCAGTGCAATGACACTTCAAAGTAGAGTGTGTGCAGCTAATGACTGGCCACACTTACCAAGTACTCTTGCAGGGGAAAGAAAGAACTAGCTTTTTATATATGAAATATGTTTGGCACGTTGCTGAACAATTTGTGAATATCAAAAGACTTTTTCTTATAATATTTTTTTTCTGCTTATTTTAATTATTCTTTCCAAAAGTACTATAAAAAAATTGACTTTCTTTGAGCGTTGAATTCGAAATAAGATAATTATTTTTCCGATTGAAAAACATCAAATTTGACGACTGATTTGGCTGATTTGGTTGATTTGGTTTAATTATGAACATTTCAAAATGTGTCTATGAACTCAACTCAGCTTGGGAAGAGTTAGCTGGTGCGTTGTCATAGGTACTCGTGTAGCAGGCGTGTTCGATGTTTTCTTTTTCTGATTTGTTGACGCAAATTGATATTGTCGTTGAAATGTAGAGCGCAACTCGTATTATTGCGTCTTATTTTCGTACTTGTTTGTTCAGTTTGAGTTTGTTGATGGTGTTTACGTGTTCTTTAAATGGAATCATATCTATTGCTTGTTGTGCCATATTTATTAAACTAATGAGCCGTTAAGGAGTCGCCAGGCGTCGGATAAGACGTGGATGGGGAATGGTCTGTAAAGGAGGAGCGAGAATTTATGAAATTTTCAATTTGTAGCGAAGCAGAAAAATGCCATCTGATGGGCCTTTTATGGGCTTGTCGGGTATTGACAAAAGGGCCAACAACTTGAAGTCTCAATGGCTGCGGGCAGTGCCACAGTGCGGCAAGGTGTTGTTGACTGGTTGCGCTGTTGAGGGGTGTTGAGTGACGCTCTGACTGTTGGGCTGGCTGGCTGGCTGGCTGACTGGCTGCCTTGTTGGTTCGTTGGCAATTTTCCGCGCTTGAATTCATTTAATAACGTGCGACACATAAAAAGCAGTTGGCAGTTGGCAAAATCATTGCGGACGAGCCAAGGAAGGCAAAGTAAGATGCCAGCAAAGACAATGCCAAAGACAGCAGAAGCAAAAGGTGCGCAAACCACGTGAGTGTGTGTTGGTGTATGTGTGTGTGTGTGTGTGTGTTTGTGTGTGTGTTTGTATGTGGCTGTTTGTGGCTGTTTGTTTGTTGTTTATCGGATGTGCATGTGCGTGTGTGTCATCAGTGTTGCCATTGCAACATATTATGCTTGTAAAAATTGAATTTTAGTGGCCCAGGCATAAACATGTTCTGTATGTGTGTGTGTGTGTGTGTGTTAGTGTGTGTGTGGCAAGTGCGAGTGAGATAGTGGTAACATGTCTTTTGGGCTTACATATATTCGCACATTTTATTGTTGGTTTCAATACGTGTGTGTTGCTCCTTCAATGGGTGTGCACGTGTATGTATGTGTGTGTGTGTGTGTGTGTGTGTGTGTGTGTGTGTAAAATTTAATAATAACGACCCTCTTAAACCAACGTCCCAGCAGCTTTTCTTTATACTCGCCGCTTACATACTTTCAATTTTCTTTGGCTTTCTCCTTCCTTTTCTCAGTTTCTTTTCTATTTGTGCTGTGTTCTTCCCTGTTCTGCTTTGCTTCTCTCTCTCTCTCTCTCTCTCTCTCGTTTTGCGTTGACATTTAATGTAATAATTTTTACGATGATGCTCGACGGCATTAAAACGAGATTAAACACAAACAAACAGGAGAGACCATGCAGCTGGTGGTGAGAGCATTTCCTGTTTCATACACTTGAAAATAAAAGCAAAAGATGAATGCCTGTTATGGCCATAAAAGATGATGTAGCACATAATTACGAGCACGCACAATTACACACATAAATACGAGTGCATACGTGTGTGTGTGTACCAATAAAATGATCCTTCGACTTAAAACAACACGCGCAAATCCCCCCTTGAAAGATTTAACTATATTAAATTATAGTATTTATTATCATTATCCTTTAAGCATTATTATTTATGATACATACTTTAAATAAAATATAGCAAGAAAAGAAATATCACTTCATGTACACATAAGTACATTGTACTTGTTATTATAAATTGAGACACTCTTATATCTTCTTGACTTACAAGCAGCTTCCTGAAAAGGTTTTTCGCTGTTTTCACTTGAAAATAAATTCATTTACTCAACTATTGCCTCGATATCGATAGCTTTGGGTTGAGGAGCAGCTATCGATATAGAACTAAGAAGTTGATAGCAGAGAAAGGGTGCTAGCGGATAGACATAGGATCATGACAGGCAGATAGATACACAGACAGGGCCACAATTATTATAAAATTATTTTTAAGATATTTCACAAATAAATTCCTTATAATATATTTATATTTTCTTTTTTTAAATTGGTTTTCCTGAGAAAAAATAAATTGGTATCAAAATTGAAACGAAAATGAACTTGAACCTTTTTTTCAAGTGAAATCCAAAGTATCGATACCACAGCAAATTGAGCCCCTTCTGAATATCGCCAATATAATAATGTCTCCCTGTAGCTGTTATTCGTTACAAATTCAGTTGAAATACTTTTACTTGTTTTAGGATTCGGTTTCGAGCTTTTTTGTGGATTACAGCATTACCGTTGCCAAGGACATTCGCTACAAGTATCCTTTTGTTATATTGTGTTAATTTTGTTTGATTTTCTGCTGAGTTCTGTACTAACGTGGCTTAAAAGTATTGCGCTGTTTTGTGGCCAAAATGTGAACAAAGAGAAACTTGTGGGCATTGTGTGTGTTTAATTTGCTAGCCTGCTTATTGTTATATAGTTTATTTATTTTCAAGCAAATGCCTTTTGGTTTTTTTTCTGTGCCAGCTCTTCAGAAAGCTGACAATGCGTTGCCGCTATGTGGGAGTGTGTGTGTGTGTGTGTGGTTCAGTTAGCGTTGGGAGCGTTGTTTCACGCTTGAGCGAGCAGGCAAAAGCCAAAAACAAAATGGAAATGAAAATGAAAATGAGACTGTGTCAGAGAATGAAAATGAGATGAAAATGGCTGGGTTAAAGGCACTCGAAATGTGTGTAGGGCGCGTACGAGTGTGGCCAATAATAAAAGGGATAAAATCATAAGCCCAAATTTATCGCACTCAAGACAGCAGCCGAGTCAAGTCAAATTGTATGTGTGTAATGGATCAAGTTTATTTATAAGGCTGCCGCAGACGCTCTTCCGTGAAACATGAAAGCAAACAATATTACGCATACGCAGCGTTGCTCCAACGTGCGTGCCGTGCGTTGCTTCCCCTCCTTGTGATTCCCAGCACTGACATCGTCATCGACAAGAGCATGATGAAGTGTTATTTAAATATAAATATATTATCTATCGATAAGCTGCCTAGACGCACACAAAAGCCACTGAAATGCTGAAAACGTGAAAAGCATTTTGCCGCATCAAATCTTCAAATTTGATGCCATTATTTTGTTTGCTTTTTTATGAACTGTCTGCTGCGTGTGTGTCTGTGTCTCTCTATGTGTATATAAGTGAATATGTGTGTTTGGTTTAATAATAAAGTGATTGCCTACTTGAGGACACACAACCGCCGCCAGGCTTGACTGCGACCCCAAAGCGCCTCGATCTTATTAAATTACGCGCGTTTGATGCCACACAAATTCAGTTTTATCTAACTCGAATACCTTATTTACATTATACACTCGCCTAGGGTAATAAAATTTTTTCAATATACTTGTAACGTATCGGCACATAAATGTACACATTTTTCTATGAAGAAGACACGTTTTTATTATGGATTCGCTCCAAATGGAGCTCAAGTCGAATGCTGCGGCAAAAGAAAGTTGTTTGACTCCATCTACAAAATTTTAACTCAAGGAGGTTATTCCCATAAGAGAATGTGTTAAATATTAGGACCAACATTTTATTTACAGATCATTTAATGTATATAATATATTCTATGGGATCACAAGTAAAAAAAGATCGTTTTACTTAAATGGGAATATATTTATTTATTTATTTTATTTATTTTATTTATTTTATTTATTTTATTTATTTTATTTATTTTATTTATTTTATTTATTTTATTTATTTTATTTATTTTATTTATTTTATTTATTTTATTTATTTTATTTATTTTATTTATTTTATTTATTTTATTTATTTTATTTATTTTATTTATTTTATTTATTTTATTTATTTTATTTATTTTATTTATTTTATTTGTTTTCCTTTAAGTCAACAAAGAGCAGATGACTACGTTTTAAATTAAAAAAAATAATTAAATTAAAAAGAATAATAAAAAACATTTAAATTATAAAATTAAAAAAGGAATAATAAAAAATTAAAAAAATAAAAATTTTAATTTAAATTTAAATCTGGCGAATAAAAAATAAGAAAATTGATTTAATTTAAATCGATCCAAAATTTGTTGCACAGATTGGGGAAAACCAATCAATAAGTATTAGTATAGAATAAAGGAGTATTAGAATATTGACGTTATACTATTACTTACGTATATACTATTAGGAGAAATCGTATATACAAGCTAAGTATAGTGAAGTATTAGTATAGAGGAGAATTAAACTAATTAATATACTATTAGAAGTAATAGTTTATAAAAGAAGCAGTAAATTAAGAATTATAGGAATAAAAAAGGAGTAAAGATAAATTGAAGTTACGTTAGTTGGAGAAGGGGAAAGGATTTCTACTAAGGTAAAGGAAAATAGAGGACTTTAAGGAGTGAAGGGATATATATAGGCGGAGACTGGGCTGAGTACATTCAAGTATGAGATCTCAGAGCAGAATACCTCTCGAGTGTGCTTAACTCGACTGGACTTGTTTTAAAATTAATTAATTTTCTTTTAGTTTTTGGGGAAACTCAAAAAAGAAACTAAGCCAATTTGGAAAACTTTCTTTGTTTTAGTAGATAAACGTTGTGCCTGGATGGAAGTGGCTCGAGTTGTCGTATTTAAATGCAGCATTGCCTACTTAATTACCAGCTGCTGGTTAAAGGAAAACAAACAACAAACGGATGGGAAAAAGTCAAAAATCTAATTAAAAACAGCAAAATATCGATTGTCGTTTTTTCAAGTGGCCGAGTTATGGGCAGAAGAGGCATACGATAGTAAGAAAACTTCTGCTTTGTGGCATGAAAAGTTTTGAACACAGAAAAACACACATAAATGTGTGATAAAATATTTGCATGTGCTAGTAGTGTTGCTTGTTAAGTTTCGTAATTAATTAAAGCAGCTCGGCTGACGCGGCGTATGTGCAACATTTGTTGGCAATGCAATTAAAATGCAGTCGAGTCTAAAATTAAATAAAATATGCAATGAATTTAAGATGAAACGTATTGAAGCTCAATGAAATATTCATTTAAATTCAATTAAATAGCGATAAAGCACGTGTAAAATACAAATATACCAGCTCAAGTGTTATTATTTAATAGTCATTACAATTAAATCAAATTACATTCAAGGCAATTAAAATTATGAATTTAATTAACAATCAAAATTAACCAATTACAACCCTTTTACACCAACTCGGTAACCACCTAACTAAGTCTATCATGAAATGAAGCATATGAACTTTAAAATAATACACCCCAAACCGCAGATTCTAATTATAAAATATACTTTCCATAAGTATATGTAAAACACATTTAGCTAATTAAAATAGCCATACACAAAACTGTTGGTAATTGTAATTCAAGCCAGTTCGAGGCATACGCTTAAGCGTTCTTTTAGGTGTTACTAATTAGGTGCAAATCAATTGAAAAGCAATAAAGCTCATGTTACATAGAAAGTCAAGGGTTTACACTCATATCAAATTACATCGAAGGCAATTATAATGATTAATTTAGAAGTGTTCGAATCGATCTAAAGATTTGCATAATTAAGTTTGTAATTTACTTGTTTCTTTTTTAAATATGCATTTGAAATATGAAAAAAATATGTGATAAAAATATGATTCAGAATTGTGTTAGAAATTTGCATTTTTACATCGCAATTGACAAATGAAGTATACTTAACGTGCTTTAAATACATTTTCAAGTCTTTGTTCTGGAAATACAGAAATAATAGAATTTAAATTCAATTCTTTTGTGCCCATTTCCCTCGCAATTATTATTTTTACATTTTTGAGACAAACTTATGTAAACAATAGGCGGCAAAAAAAAGGTCGGTAAAAACAACGAAACAACGAAACAGTTGCAGAAGCCCAACAAGGATAAATAGGAAAACAATGAAGCCATATAAATAGTATATACACGCGTCTGTACTATCATATATATGTGAATATATATCCTTGTGCTATATATACATACATATGCATCGGCTTGTATATAGATTATGTGGGAGAGGCAGCACCAAAATTCGCATTTTGTTGAAATGCAAATTAAGATATTTATGCAAATGCGAAGGAATACAATAAATTATGCCAAGAAAGAATAAAAAGACGGCGAATACACCACAAGAAAAAATAAAACCAAATGAAGCAAAACGCAAGGCACAAAAACAATTACCTGTTACATGGAAAGCCAATGCCTATCCCCAAATCCTCACACCCATTCTCTTCCTATTATTATTTTTTATTTGTCATAAATGTTAGCGTCTGTCACAATAATTTGGCGCCTGTAAACAAGTTTTGACTGTAAAGGAAATATGAAAACAAAATATATATATATATATACAGAGTATATATATATTATAATATATAATATAGAAATGGGAAAAGTTCTATATACAATTATATTGTAGCAAAGAAATTCGTGACAATGTCGCAGCCGAAACGGAAGCCGGAAATATGCAAAGTAAGCGAGAGTTGAGCAATGGAAAGTTGCTTCGCCTTTCAGAGGCTGCCGCGTATTGTGGTAACTGCGATTTATATTTTTCTATGCCATATTCGTATTTAATTTTAATTGCATTTAAGCCCGTTGAATTACATTTGCATGCTTTGTCACCTGCGGAAACTACGCGTAGTTGGTTAAGCAGTGATTGCTTCATTTGGTCACATCACGCATACGCCCTGTTGGCAGGCCACTTTAAAGCAATTGCCAATTAGCTGCCTTTTGCAGCTGCTGCAGCCACCACCGAAATAGCACCAACAACAATGAAAAAGTACAAATAGAAGCAGCATTTTAATTGTCTAAGGAATTTAATTAATGCAAGTCTCGTGCTCCCTTTGAAATAAAAGCTCGGGATAAATACGCTCCTTACCCATTTCAAGTGCAAATTAAAAAATGAAAATGTAAAAGCAAAGGCAACTAAAAGAATGAAAAAATAGAGTAATAAATAAAAGCGTTTAGGCCAAGATTCAAGCACGACAATTTAATACTCTTCAAGCTTTATTTATCGAGGGCCGCTAAGTAGAAAATTACAATTCAAAAACAGAAATTTTCAAATTGGTAATAAATATTGCTTTTTTCTATAATGTTGCTTTTGGTTAGACGAAACAGTTCTTCAGCATCCTTTAATATGTATATTGGTTGTAAGACAACGTGTGTTGTCTGAGTTACAGCCTTTTTTTATTAGTGTATTCCAAAAGTCAAACGCGAGACCTTTTTTGACAGCGCAGACAGGTAAATAATGTGAGAGGTGTGTTGTTAGATTGGGAGTTTGAAGGCGTGGCATAAAAATCCGCTCATAGATGCGCTTAACAGCAATTATCTTCATTACGAGCCCGGCGTACAGAAGTGTGCAATGGCAAACAAGAAATAAAAAGAACACATTTCACACAAAACAAGAGAGGAAGCTGTCATCAAGTCTACTTAACTAACTAAATACCCTACAGTCTGTTTAAAAAGTGGCATAACAGACACGCATAAATATTGTATTCAATCTTTTTTTCTACTAATTTGAACCAACTCCGATTTTAAGCCAGAATTCATAGCTATAAATAATATATTCTTTATTTGGATATAAATAATATCCATAAGATTGTATGTCGACTGTCACATAGTATACCCTTTTTGCTTATATCGAATGGGCACAGAGTATATAAATAAATGACGAACAGTCCAACAATTAGAATGGGAGTGCCGGCAAAATCTTTCTTTCACCTTTCTCAGGTAAGGTTACCTGAGCAGCAGCAGGAACGCCCTTGGCGTTAAGCTCTTCGCATAAATGCGGCACTGATGGATGTGTTTTGAGTGGCGCCAGAGAATAATGTCGACTCTCAACTCTCGACTCCCGACTCCCGACTGTCGACTGTCGACTGACGGCGGAGAGTTTCCTGTTTTCGGCGTCTTTAACTTGTCGGCGTTATCAGCATAGGAAGAAACAGGGGAGGCTAAGCGATTTATAAAAGCCAAACGGCGAATGGCAATGGCAATGGCAATGGCTATGGCGACGGTGACAAAAAAGTGTTGCAAGCAATTTGCGCAATAACGGCGCGAGTCCTTCACGAATCCCTGTTGCCAAAACACAAAGACAACAACAGACGTTCAGAGGTAACATACCCACTCAGACCCTTACCCTTCATACTCTTGCTGCCATTATTGAGTGCGTGCACGTAACAGACATCAGCGCGTTTATAAATCAAGTTGCAAATACTTTTGCCTGCCCATGCGTGTGTGTTTCTCTGTGTGTGTGTGTGTGAAGGTGTGTGAAGGTGTGTGCGGAAAAACAGGAACAACAAGAAAATCCGGGTCAAAAACGTATATAAAACTCAATTTTTGAGTTCATGAATTTGGCAACTGGCTGGGATACGAGTAACTCTCACATATTCTCATATGATTAGATTAATGCATTGTGTAATGGCTTAAGCAGCCTTTTTATTTCCCTTATCCCGCACCACATCCTCGCTGCCCCAGAGCAAGGCAATCACTCACGGTTACCCTCAGCATATTGTGTGTGTGTGTGTGTGTGAGTCTGTGTGTGTGTGTGTACTATATGCATGGGTATGAAGGTAAATCATAATTTTAAAGCGTTCCCTTAAAACACTCTCATGACTTATACCCTAACATAAGGCTTACAGAGCCACAGACAACATGTCAAGATTTTATTTCGAGTATTATACAAATATTTATGTGTAAGTTCTTCAAATAAGATTCACTAGGAAAGCTGGATCTATTATTTTATAATACCCCAAGACTTTCTATCTTCTACCTTTTTAAATTTGCAGATTACTTTTCAAAAGTATTTATTACAATAAATAATGTAAAAAAGTTATTTTAATATTAAATTTTTCCCTCTTGGTCGAGTTAAATAAATAATAAATTAGCAGACGGGAATCAAAGACCTAAGATTCAATGTAAAATTTTGAATTGAATCGTAATCCTATATACCCATAAGTGAGTGGAAAATAAAGATCCTTCTCATATTGCTGAACATATAATCTACGACCTCTAATCTTTGAGCTATCATTCTTAGTTGAATGTTTTATGAAATTAATTAAAATAGAATTTTTAACATAATTTTATTAAAATTTTCTATGATATTCTGTTCCGATTATATCTTAAAATTGGCGCTTATAGTGAGAGCATTTAGCAGTCAATTACTTTTTCTTTTGGATTTCGGTTACTTCAGCGAGCTGCCATTACTTTTAATGTCAAATCTTCGTTTCAAATTCTGAAGAATTCCCCAGCTAGCGGAAACTGAAACTGAAACCTTAAGGGGTTACATTGGCCTTGTGGCGCAAGAATTTGAAGCGTCACTTGAGAAGTCAAATGCAGGAGGCGTTCAAAAGACAAGCGTGGATTTAGGTGGAAGCCGCTGATGCCTCAAACCTTTGGTGATGGATTACGCCAAATAATATAAGGATATTGTGAGTGAGAGGTTGGCAGCAAGGCTTTATTTCGAAAATTGTTAAAACACAAAGTCAGTTATTGTCAGGTTAGGTGGTCGTTAGCTGAGAAACCCAATTGTAGACAATGCGCTGCATAAGTTGCAACATGTCGTAGTACTGAACATTCCACACGTTCAGAAAGAAGAATGCGCCTTGCATAAAGTCGAGACCTCGATACGGCTCCAGAGCCAGGAGCGGGTCTAAGGCTGAATTCAAATTAATAATCATATGATCAAAGAGGCGCCTATCCTCCATATGGCGCAGTGCATCCAGCGGTATGAGGCCAAGCTGCTTAATACAGAGACCAGCCCTTGGCTGCATGCTGGTGCCGAGCAGCATGATAAAGTCGCAACTGTGCTCTGCGGCAAACTGCTGCAGCGCTAGCTGCGAAAACTCGAATGATATGAAACGGGTGACAGCCATCGGGAAGCAGCACTGAGCGATGCGCACCATGTGGCTTCCATTGTTGGCGCACAACAGCTTAAACTCGCGCCGCAGAACCTGTGGCAGGGTTAAGTCATTGAGATCGAAAATTGCGTTCACCAGTCTCTCATACAGAATGGAGCGCTGTGAGGCCTCTAGTTCGCCCAGTTCCTTCTCCAAAAGGAGCAGCAATTGAAAGTCGCGGATGTGCGGCAGCTGCTCCGCCGAGTATTGCGCATAGTTGCTATTCTGTAAGAGTAATGCGGCATGCAACAGCTCAAAGACGCGCAGGCAGCGCACGTTCGCATAATTGTATATGGGACTGTCGTAGCGTTCGGTTATGAGGGCGGCACAGGAGCGCAGGGGATGCATTATACGTTGACAGTAGATGGGCAGGCGGGCGGCCTCGCACTGGTAGGGCCGATAGTCGTACACCTCTTCGGTGCAGTAATGAAACGGGCTCACATGATGATTGACCAATATGAAGCGACTGCGCAGCAGCAGCTCATCGGGCACATCGTCGCGAAAGACTAAATGACGCTCGGGCTTGATATGCTGCTTTTCGAGCAAGAATCGCACCTCCGATTTGCTGGGATAGTCGCGACGCAGCATATTTATCACGGGCATATAATTGTGTTGCAGTGTGCCGGGATTGCGATAACGTAAATAGGCAATGGCCAATGTGCTAACCACCGAGTCCAAGTCGCAGCTCTCTCGCGAGAGTGCGATATACATTAGCTCTGGACCGCCGGTAGGGCGCTGAAGGTGAAGCGGTGCAGCTTAGGTTGCCTCAGTCTAGTGACACTTCAACATTTACTCACCCACTGGGTTAGCCGCTGTGAATTGGCCAGAAAGTTCAAGAAATCCATATTCGATTGCTCCTCGAGCCAATTCTCTACTACAGATCTCCTGCTCTTTCTATCGTTTCAACTTCTAAATTCAGATTCAGTTTTCTTCTTTTTTTTGTTTGTGGCTCCCTCTTACGTATATAATATTAAAAATTAAGTTTATAACAAGCTACTTTTGTATACTGGCACGACACATTCCTGTTATGAAAACCGATTGAAAGTGATAATATTATAAACGATTATTACAGCCCGGCCTATCCTGATCCTATACTATATATACTATAAGTCTGATCAGGTCTTTATGTTTGCAGTGTAAGTGGCTTTCATTATGCCAGCCAAGAACTATATCGGACAGCCTTTAGTTTGCATATCAAATCGTTCATATCGATATCAATTGACAGTTATCGATAACAGTACTCTAATTGTGTTAGTATTGTATAATACTTTGTGAGTCAAACACTGCTCGCTAAACTATGGCAACGAGAGATGCGACTGCCTGTTATATCATTTGGCCACGTTCAGTGTTGCTAAGTGCCTTCTAATGGCACCAATCGCGGAAGGTGGTGGTGGTGGTGCTGCTGGTGTGGGTGGTGCTTTGGCATGTGGGGGCGGTGGTGATGTACCGTTTAGTTGGCAGACAGCTGGTCACGACGCCGCCTTGTCTGTCAAATGTGGCCCAAATTGGCAGACTTTTCACATTTGACCTGCACACGTGACGCGTGCCCCCATTGGTAAGTGTGTGTGTGTGCGGGTGTGTGTGTGTGTGTGTGTATTTCCAGTTATAGTTGGCACTTTGCTGGAGGGCAGAACGTGTGATTTATGATGCTTGCTACGTTCTGGTTTGGTAAATTACTTTTGCACACGTTGAAGTTAAATAATTTTTTGGCGCTAAAAGTTCTGCGCTTTTATTTTATTTTATTTGATTTTTTTTGCGTTATTGGCATTTATGTGTGGAAAGCTCAATCGCAAATCGGAAAGTTGAAGGGCAGAACTTTAATAGCAACCCAAAATCCAAACTGAAAAGAAGCAGCAACAAGGCAAGCCATGCCATTAGGTGCTCGGTATTTTGATTTTGTGGCATGCTCTCAGAGGCGGCCAAAAGTCACTTAGACATTAGCAAAGCCAAGTGCCCAACTCCAAGCCATAAAATGCCATTCGAGTCAAATGACCTTGGGATGGCAACGCATTTTCCCGGCTGCTACGAATATATATATATATATATATGTGTATACACTTTTGTATATCCTTTAACATATACTGTACATATGTAGATAGTTTTCTGTGCTCTTGTGTGCGTGGGCCATTTAAATGCTACATTATGTTGAATATTCAATTTAATGTACCTTATAAATCATGTAGATCCTTTTTGTGTTGCCCGGCAATACCAGAGACTGCTTAACGCCTGTCTCTGTCCCTGTCCCTGTCCCTGTCCCTAAACCTATCCTTGTCCCAAAGTGTGTCTCTGTCCCCCGTCTGTAACTTTCCGTCGCTGTTTCGTATTTTTGCCTTCCGGTTTGCTGTATTCACAGTTTTTACTCGATGCTTTTAGCCACTTTCAAACACAAGTACGAGTAGTTTCTTCTTGGCCCGCTGACGGGACACTCATTTTTTCTGTTGGCGTTTGTTTTATGCTCGCACTTATTTATAACTGCTTATCGGCTTCAAGCCGAAGATTGATTAACTGCCTCTGTCGCATGTCGCATGTCGAGTAGCCAGCAGCAGCGCTGGACCAACTGGGCCAACTGTCAAAATTAACGAAGCATTAGCCAACAATGACATTGACTATTGCTTTTTTCACATTTAATCACAAATTATCATTTGTTTCGCTATAACTTTAAGTTCTCAGACTCAAGAGCAAGTTTGGATCTGAACGCAGAAAACTTTTCACAAAGTTGACAAGCGATTTATACTACGCTTTCTTTCTGATTTAGAACACTGCAAGCCATTGCCATATCCTTAGTACTACTATTCTATAATAGTTAGAATAGTATTTAGTTTGCAGTATTCAATTTTCTAGTTTTTGGCTTATCATAAAGTTCTTTTCACTTCAACTGAGATCTTAAGGCACATCAAGTTAAAAGTAAGAAAAGGATTTACAACTATTAGAATAATGCTGGCAGTGCCAAGCAATCAAGCACAGATCATTTGTGTCTAACGATCAGAACACGAATAGAGAATTTATATAGATCACCTTAATATAATAAAGAAATATATTGCAGCAGATCTGCGAGACTTCAGCAAACTGATCAGTTTACCTCGTTCAAATTTAAGTTTTTAAATAAAATTGAATTAAATTTTGTCACATAAAACCAAAGACTTAACACTGAGAACTTTATTCTCATTAAGTTTGTGCTGAAAGAAACAATAAATTAATTAACTAAAATAATAAATTGATTTCAATTTTGATATATAAAAAAAAACTTCACAAAGTGGCGGAAAATTCTTAAATTTACATATTATTATTTTAATTATTAATAAAAAAGAAATGATAGAAAAAATCAAAGCTGATTATTCGTAGGTAAATAATTTCAATAAAAGGTCAAAGGCAATAAAAACTAGTTACAATTAATGAGAGCTGTCAGAAAATATGTTATTTATTTACAAAATTATTTTATTTACTCTTTTGATTACGAACCGTTTGATCTGATTTCTGTTGCTGTTGTTGGCTTTTCCTGTGTTTACGCTTCCAGCGGAATTGTAAAGCGTTAATGTAATTTTTCACACTTGGTTACTTTCATGTACATAAATTAATTTGATTTCGATTTTTGTTGCATTTGTTGTTGCTTTCGCATATTAATTATACCCACTGAATTGAGCCGGCATTCGCTGTGATTTGGCTGTGACTGAATACTCAAACCTTGCACGATAAATTTTTGGTATGTTCTTTGGCTAAAAGCGAGAAATAAAAAAAAATTGATCACAAAAATATCGCGCGTAAATCAAGAGATATTGGTAGCTACGGAAGGCCTGAAGGCGCAACCAATGAATTTGGCTCGTTAAGGATTGCTGGCGTAATTCGCGTCGCGTAGCTGTTGTCGTCACACACACGTACCGTTAGTAACTGGACAACCAGTGGGGCAACAAACAGCAGCAGAGTTCAACGATTGACTGAAAGACGGCGACGAGCAGCACGAAGCATTCATCGACGATGTGCCTAAGCTTCAGCTTGGGACAGAGCCATCGTGGTGGGTTCGTGCGACAGTCGTCGCTGCGTGGTGAAGTGGCCAATGTGGTGAGTTGGTGAAGAGAGCAGCGAGCAGACGGAGAGAGAGTAATGCGACCTTGGCCATGCCTTGCTCTTCGCCAGCTGTTGATTTGCACTTTTCTCTTTGGCTTTGACGCGTTGCATTAATCGCTTATACTCTAAGCCAGAAGTCAGGAACAGCGAACGTGCTCCATAATTGGATACGCGAACAGGAAGTACCAGAACACACATATGTATCTATGTGTGTGTGTGTGTGTGTGTGTGTGTGTATAAACCAGTATATACGAGTATGTGTTCCTTAACGCTGGTTCTTGGTTGGTTGCCGCATGCCTTTGGCGTGCTTTCAGGCGCAGCTCCTGTGCGTTTTGATATTGACGCCATTGCAAGTGGCACCGGAAATGGGTTCTCGATGTTGCGGCTTTGGTCCCTAAGTGTCGCGTGTCATAGACAGCACATAACAGCGTTAACGTTGATGACTTCCATATTGATAAACCAGCGTTTACTGCGCGCCTCACATACCATGCGTATGTCTGGCTCTGGCTCTGGCTCTGGCTCTGCGTATTGGCGTAATATCCCAGCCGATATCAATTTTAATTAAAATTCTGCAATTCTTTGAGACCAAACGCTTACCTTTTTAATGAACATCAATAATCTTTTTATGAAAAGCGAAGAAAAAGAGCATAAGAGGTGTATACAATGCATGTGTAATAAAGAATCTGGTTAGTATTCTTGTAGAAACGTAGACAACGGGCATATTGCTTGGAAATAAACTTTTGTTAAGTATACGCCAGGTGGGCGTATAAACTGGAACAAATGTGGCTTATGTGGAGCCATTTATGAACCATATTGTATAAATAGCTTATTACAGAGTGACCACACATGACGCACAGTAAACAGGGCACTTGAGTACCAACAATTAACCTATGAGACTTCTGACATTTGTTATTAAGAGTAATCCCATAGGTGAGGCAGGAGTGAAGATTTAGCGACCCGAACAAGTGAAGTAGAAGTCATTGGGTATGATAAATGGAGTAACAAAGGGTCACATTCATTGCATAGCATTAATTACAGTTTAGTTTTTAATGAGCCAACTCATGCTGGGCGGCTGGGGGGCGTGGCACGCACGTGGCACGCACGTGGCACGCACGTGGCCAAGTTTCTATTGCACAAGTGACCAAAAATTGAAACCGAACTGAAAACAGCTGTTGCATGTGGCAAGTGCGAGCTGCGAGGGGTTGAGGCAGTAGTTTTGCTAATTGGCCAACAACAGTGTCAAGCTGTAAGTGACAACAATCCGTTTGCTGTTGTTGTTGTTGCTTTTTTGTGTGTTATTGTTGTGTTGTACATGTGTGTAATACATCATTTGATTACGCATTAAACAAATTTCATAACCAGTTGACGGGCTACACGAGTTTTCTATGTGTGTGTCCCGTGAGGCCAAAGGAACAATGGAAAAAATATATGTTTATAATTGCATAAAGGATTGCTTGTGCATATGCGATTAATTATTGTCCTGGGAATAATATTTCAGCATGCAAACTTTGCTTAAAGGTACTGCTACTGCTGCTTAAAAATGAAATTTCCGGCTTGCCATCCCTCTCGTTGAGCTTCCTTGTCTTCCTGCCAAGCCCAGACACAGCATCTCAGTGGAGCCCAGACCAGGCCAGACCTGGCTGACTTAAATTGAGAAAGAGATTTGATTAATTTGCATGCCATAAACAAGTTTCAATTTGTTTATGTGCTCAAAGTAAAGCTTCGCCCGTAATTAAAGCAAAGCTGCTGCATCTCCGGCAATGCAGGCAAACCCGGTAACTTCCTCAGGAACCGGTGCGTCCCTTAACGGGGAAAATGGAGAAAAGAAATGTCGCCAAGGTAAGCAAATTAAAACGCCTTTGACTTGGCAACGTGCAGCAATCACGTCGTCTATCCAATCTTGAAAGCGCATGCAACGTGCAACAGCAATAGGAGTGGCAGAGGCAGAGGCAGAGGCAGAAGCGGAGGCAGCAGCGGCATCGGCGGCGGCGGCTGTATGTGATGGCAAATATTTACTCAAT
The DNA here is from genome assembly GCA_035045065.1 of Hirtodrosophila trivittata. Classification (NCBI taxonomy): domain Eukaryota; kingdom Metazoa; phylum Arthropoda; class Insecta; order Diptera; family Drosophilidae; genus Hirtodrosophila; species Hirtodrosophila trivittata. The sequence goes on along the minus strand of JAWNNK010001028.1, from coordinate 2,596,222 downwards.
GTATTCATGTGCAAACAATTACGCGTTCATTTGTGCGACTTTTGAGTGGCACACACTCACACACACACACACACACACACATGTGTGTAGAGCCAGACAACAATGACCGAGAAACGGCGTCGGCGACAATGGCAGCCAAAACGGCAGCTTTGAAGTTGATAAACGTTTGGCTGCGTCTCCAGCGAACTCCTTTGCTTTGTTTTATTCCATTTGGTTGAGTTTGGTTCTGGTTCTGGTTCTGGCTCCGGCTCTGTTTTTGGCTTTGGTTTGGTGTGGTTTGGTTTGGTTTGGCTGGCTTTGGTTTATTTTTGTTGTGGCTTCATATGCATAATATCCTTGACCTGTTTGCGTGTCTTCTGCTGCTGTGCGTGCCAGGAAACCAGACAGCCCATGCCTGCTCTGAGCAATGGCAGCCAGCCCCTGCGTGCCTCAGTACTTGTATTTAACATAAGGCACACGCATACACGCACGCCTTTCGTCCATTTTATATGCAAATAATCTATGCAGTTAACGACGTGCTTATAAATATTGAATAGAATGGAGGCACCTTCGCTCACATCAGTCAAACGTTAGCCGAGCTCCAGACAATCCAAAATAACACAGCAGAGCTCACAAATTAGGTACATTCTGCGGAAGCATTCGCCAGCTCAAAAGAAAATTACGCGTAAGTCGAGTTCGAGTTTCCGGTAAAAGCGCGACTTTCAAGGAAAAGGAAAATATTACAATTTAATTGAACAGGAAAGTACTCGCAGAAGAAGATACACCTTACTCGTATGCTGAAGAACTACTCGTATTATGCTTCTGTTATAATTTAGTCGTATTTAATTTCTTGTATATTTTGCCTTTAAAGGGAGACGGAAGAGATAGAAGGTTTATATATATGAATCAGATACATTTGTATAAGACGATAAGCTCTGTAATTGGCATAAAGATAACAGGATAATAATCTTGTTCAGATTAATCCAATGCGCCATTGTCTTAAGCTTCCGTTTAGCCACTTTTAGGAAATATCAAATCTAATTTATTGAGCATCTTTGAGTTCTGTATTACAAAATTACTAATTACTTGAAAACACAAATGAAAAGCTTCTGAATAGATATTCTGCTACCTTCCTTCTGTGTATACTTTTCCTCTTTTGATTTGGCCTTGCTTGTCTCTCTATCTACCCCCGACCGTGTTTACGCGTTAATCCTCCAGACTGTCAGCGGCAAAGAGACTCAATTTGGATTGGAGTCTGCTTAAATGTGAAAGGCAAATAGAGTTTAAAGTTTGAGATTAATATTAAAGAGCCTCGGCGAGTCGGATATCGATTGAAGTGTTAAATCTGATTGTATAAATCGTAGTACGAAACTTTAGAGTTCTTGGGGAATAATGGGAAACATTTTTATAATATCATAAACTATTTAAAGTCTGTTTGCTTTGCTTTTTTGTTGCCAATTTCAAGTTCATTGGCTAACCAAAGTTGGAAGCTGGGGCACGGTCTGTGTTGTCTAAGTATCAAGCAATGTGGGAACAGTTCGTTAAGTTTTGTTGATTTGCCTGACAATAAAATTGTCTCCCTCCACACTGTGCCCCCGCTGCCATTAGTTGAAGAAGCTGCTGCTGTTGTAGCCATGTCATAGACACGCTGAGGTGAAAGACAAACAACTTTATGCCAAGTTGTTAACAAAGTGCTTCCAGGACCTAAACGACCTCTCTAGAAGGACCTTCAGCAGCTCCTTCTAACAGCTTCAGCTTCTGCTTCAGCTTCATCTTCATCTTCAGCTCCAGTATTGGCTGTGTCTATGCAAAACGCAAACGGATCCAGCAACTCTCTGCAGAAATATGCTGGCCACCTTGACAAGACAATTGACTGGAAAATGTTGTTAATGAACTTTGTGCGACATTTTGATTAGCTGTCAGTTGTTGGCTGCAGGGGGGAGTGGTGCGGTGGCTCAAGCCAGCGCTTTGCCTCCGCTGGCACCTGCCACCTGCCACCTGCCACCCCCTTTGCCATCACTCTATCTATCACCGTCTGCTCCTTCTGAGGTCAACAAGTGTCGAGCGCAGCAATGATGGATGTCAAAGTTGTTCGCTCGCTGGCCAGCTTGACACACATTTTTATTGTGCTTTTCGTTGTACAATGCCATTTTGTCACACTGTGATAAAACACTGAAATAATAGCAGGGACAACAACAACAACAACAGCAACAAGAGTCAAATACAGCATGAAAATATAACAACAATGAGCGGCTGCAGAAAAAGTTTCTGTGGAAAAGTTGTAAACTTAATTTATAGTTTTTAAGCAGCAGCCGGCTGAAGTTGGTCGCTGGTAGATGGGGGTGAGGAGGGGTTGGGAGTGGCTCGAGCACAGCTAGAAAAATGTGTTTTGCTGCTATCGTTTGGGTGCTGCTGTAGGCGTGGCACACACACACAGTGAAAGCATCTTGCCTATATGTATACATGTGTATATGTATATATCTATGTGAGTATTTGCAAATTTTCACATTTCATTCTCGCCCTAGCGCTAGGAATTTCCAAATGAAATATTTGACTTTTAGTCTAAAAAGTCAGCAGAAAGTTGCGCAAACAGACTGTGACGTAACCGCCCACCGCCTACAACCCGATACGCTTTACTACCCCTCCCCTTACCTTGCCCCCACCCACTCTTTATCTACCCATTGGACGAAAATGTGCATTAAGTTGGAAGTATGCGCCGCTTTAAACGTCACATTCGCATTCGCATTCACATTCGCATTCGCATCCGCGTCCGCGTTTGCGTCTGCTGTCTATTAGATAGGGAGCCACACAGTTGACCCCTGGGAAGCTGTCCCAATGAATTTTCCCGCTCCACTGTCTCCTTTGAGAATCTTTTTGAAAGCGCACACAATTTGCACATTTAATGAGAGGCCACCGCCTCATGCTGCAACCTGCCGCCTCCTGCTTCATCCTGCATCCTGCCTGTCTCTGTCTCTGCCTCTGTCTGTGTTCAACATTTCAAGGTTCTTAATGCTTAAGTACTGACCATAATGATGTATATTCGCAACGTTGCAGCGCAATTATAATGCCAAATTGGGCCAGTGGTCACATTTCACCAGCTGCTCACATTAAAACAATTATCAATAAATCAACACAGACCAGAATAATATTCAACTCATGTCCGAGCGTATTTTCTTTCATATCGAAATGTCAGCGGCTATCCGTTTTTTACTGCCATTCGAGGCTTAAGCATTTTCCCCTGCAATTATTGAATATATTCACAGGTATTTACAACTTTCCTACTAATTGATATATTATATGGCAGATATGCTTCCCATTGTGCTTTGTGCTGCAGCGAAATTCTATAGAAACGCAGCGTTTATTTGCTGCAATATTCAAATGAATTTTCCAGTGTGGTAATGATTGAGCTCTTCCCAGAATTGATATTAATACGAATCGGAAACTACCATAAAGGTCACTGGATAATTAATCCGACAGACCTTGGCCCTTGCCTTTGACGTCCTTTGCGCTGAGCCTTGGTAAAGGTCAGTCGGATGCGTTTTCTGTCGAAACAGCTGACAGTTAGCCAGAACCAATGGCTGGATGGATAGCAGTTGGGATCTGATAGTGAAACTGTACAATTAGGTAGCTGTGTCCTCGAAAGCTGGTATCTAGTCCTGATTCGCTTAGGATCCTTTAACCAGTGACTAGGATAGCAGGATCTGATAGTAAAACTATACAATCTGGTAGCTGTGTCCTAGAAATCTGGTATCTAGTCCTGATTCGCTTAGTATCTTAGTATCCTTTAAGCAGTGACTAGGATAGCTGTTGGGATCTGGTAGTAAAACTATACAATCTGGAAGCTGTTTCCTTTGACCAGTGACTAGAAAGCTGGTATCTAGTCCTGATTCACTTAGTATCCTTTAACCAGTGACTAGGATAGCAGGATCTGATAGTAAAACTATACAATCTGGTAGCTGTGTCCTAGAAATCTGGTATCTAGTCCTGATTCGCTTAGTATCTTAGTATCCTTTAAGCAGTGACTAGGATAGCTGTTGGGATCTGATAGTAAAACTGTACAATCTGGTAGCTATGTCCTTTGGCCAGTGACTAGAAAACTGGTATCTACTCCAGATTCACTTAGTATCTTAGTATCCTTTAACTAGTGACTAGGATAGCTGTTGGGATCTGGTAGTAAAACTATACAATCTGGAAGCTGTTTCCTTTGACCAGTGACTAGAAAACTGGTATCTAGTCCTGATTCGCTCAGTATCCTTTAAGCAGTGACTAGGAAATTCGGCTTAGCTCGAGGGGAACAGCTTGACTATTGGATATTTGTATGTTCTATATAATTTGAATAGTGTGTCGTCAGCCCTACTTCACATCAAATGAGCAATTCCAATGAATACGTTTCCCCTGTGGAAGCGGTCATTGTGGGCGAGAGCTGTTAGCCCGCGAATCTGTTGGCCAAGAACAGAAGGCAACGTGTAAAGTTTTGGCTGGCAGTTTCAACTGAATATTTATAAATTTATGCAAATTACATTTGATTATAAAAGATAAGGGCCAAGGACTAAGAAGAGAAATGTAATCAGGAAGTTTTATTGCGGGGCAACTGCTCCACTTGTCAGCTGGGTTCACATAATGAGGCAAAACTTTTCCGTTTAGTGGACTTTACGACGCCCTGTTTCTGTTAATAAGCAGAAATCAATTTCAGTTGATTTGATTTGGGTTGAGTTCAGGTCGCTTCTTTAGTTTTTATTTTTTAGCTTGGTTTCTTCTTTTTTTTTTTTAGCACAAATTTTGCAAGTTTATTGCCACATTTGTGAGGCGCGCGCATTATTGATTTTGGTTGGCACTTTATTACCATTGCTTCGTTGCCCCATTTTACCCGTTGCCTCCTTTTTTTTTGTTTTTTTTTTTTTTTTTGGGACGTTTTTATGAGCGCAACAGACGACGACGAGGACGAACCCGGCTTGGAGCTGGAAATGTGCCATAAATTACTGTGCTTTATGTCTTAGCAGCCAGTCAGACATACAGACAGATCAAATCAGATCAGATTTCAAAACAGAGAATAAGTGATTTTTCAACACTGACACTTATTTCTCTTAGACTAGGATATCATCGGAGTGTGAGTACATATACATATGTATAATAATAATGAAGTGCTTTATAGACAATAAGCGGTAATATCAGAGATTTATTTATTGAAAGCATCTTACGATTGACTAGTTAAAGGATAACTTCTTTCTAAACATTCTGTCAATGTTTACAATTGATAAATGAATAGAGAAGTTCTTTAGCAACAGAGTTTTTGATTTCCTATTATAAATTATATATTCTCTTCTGAAGAGAAGAAGCAGCTCTCCAGCAATTTCGATATTAACAGACTTATCTGAGTTCCAATTCTATATTCTTCACAAACTTTGATATCAACAGACTTATTTGAGTTCCTTTTCAATTTTATATATTCTCTTATTCTCCTACAAGCAAATGTACGTACCGCGAACCTTTTTTTGAAATTTGAATATAAATGCGAAAAAATGCTTCTAGCTGAAGCAATTCACAATACTTGAACACATTTTGCCACTCCGTGAACTCTGAACTCTGTGTGTGGCCAGCTTCAAGGGAGAGAGAAAAAAAGGCAACAATAGCAATCTGGCACATGACAGCGATGACAGTTTTCCTCATATTTTCCACCTGATACCCTAATATAAGTTGGGGACAGGTTTACGATGCATTTGTAAACTCGGACGTATCCGTCCGTTTCTTTTACTGCATGGTTTTATGCGCCTGTTGGCATTTTCATTGAGCTGAAACACAAGAGCTTCGTCTCGCTAACCATTTATATATCCTGGGCCGCTTATATGTGTGTGTAGGTGTGTGTGTGTGTGTGTGTGTGTACTTGCCGGTGTGTTCCGTAAGCCGGCAACATCCCTTGGGTGGGGCAGCGCCAACATCAACACCGACACATAAAGACTAAATTGAACTTGAATGTACGCCGAGTGGCAGATAGGACCAAGGCTGGGGGATTTGGTAAGCGTTGTCTTCTGATAGCAGATGGAAACAACTGACAACGCCGGCCAATGTCCAACAGCCAATGGCCAATAGACAAAGCACTCAACTCATTTAGCACTCGTAAAAATATAGCCAAACCGCACACGGCCCATTCAATTGGAAAACTCAATGGGAACTCAATTGAGCCGACAAGTGTATAATTACGCATGGCAAGAACCTCTCTGTGCGTCCGTCTGCAACGGGAACGGATCCGGGAGCAATACTCGTACAGCGCCACGTACCACACAAAAATCTAACCTGCCATTAGAGTCTTAAGCTAAACTGAGTCCCAGCGATACAGTTCCACACGGAACGTGTTAACGAGAAGGCACGTATAGGTAAGCTGCCCACATTTGTGTGTAGAGGGTATAAAACCTTCATCAGGAAGTGTGTAACACATTGAAATAAAAAAACCATTAATAATTGATTTCTAAATTTATTTTCTATGGCAATGAGACCTAGTTTCCAGCGCATACATGAGTTCCCTTATACCTTAAGCTTAACTTTGTTTATTGAGCTTAAGGCTTAAAGTATTATTTATACTTATCTTCAGCTTTAAGGATTGCCTAGTTCTTTATTTAATTATGTATTTCAGTTTGAGCAAGGGTATTTGGTGTTCGACTTTTACTTTGCAGTTTCTCCTTCTGTTTTCCTGTCGTTGCTATCCGTGTAAACTGACAATCAAATGGTGCATCGTCCGGGGACGGCTGTCTGAATATTTGCCACAATCTCAACTGAGATATTTCTGCCAAGAAGCTGTTGGAACACGTTGACTTCCGTGTTCTAGTAAATTGATGTGATCCGGGTTGAAAAGGGACACAAGATACATAGTTCTAAGCCTTAAAAAATACAACAAAATTAAAAAAAAAAAAACGAAACAAGAGAAATTGTTTCTGGAAGAAGTAAATCAGTTGCAAGGTGATCCAACTTGGTCAATGAAAACTTTATAAAGTTTAATTTATAAAAGCTAAAATCTGCAGCAATTTATGATATTCTATTTATTAGTTTCCTTATTAAAGGTATAAACTATATTTTAGCATAACTTTCATACTCTTCATGCTTATTTTCAGTAGAACAACAGACAAAAGTAAAATAGCTTCAGTTCAGTGCGCCAATTTACAGTACCTTCAACTCATGATTAAAATACTTAAAGCATAATCTGTTTGCACTCGGCACACACACAAATATACCCTACACACACATTCACACACACTATAAGCTAGTCTGAGCTCTGCTGCTGGGACACCATCAGATGCAGATTGGTAAATTTCCTCTTGAAAGTTTTTAGTCTTTAACACGGACGTATCTAGATCGACTCGGCTAATGACCTTGATCAACGATATATGTATATACTTTATGGGGTCAGAAATACGTGTTAATAGCCCCTTCTACCCGTTTGTGATTGGGTTAAGGGTCTAAATACAACTAATCCCCTGAGATTTAACAGTTCCTAAACTTGTTTGTAGAACACAGCCAATCGCAATAGAAAAACTGATGCGGCAAGTCTTGGGTTCTATACTCTAGCACCTGGCATAGAACCAGACGCCCTTCATCGATCTTTCCTTTCCCCCCCTCCCCCAAGCCCTCACCCTTCGTATTTACTGTCATTTTGGGGTTGATGTTGTGCATGTCTTTGTGGTTTTTCAGGCGCTTAACTATAACAACAAAACTTAACACCTTTTGATCGGCAGCCAGCAATGGCTGTGTGTGAGTGTGTGCTGGTGTGTGTGCGCTGAGTGTCTGCATGTGTGTAGTTATGGCACGAAATAAATTCCTGTAAGCTTTCTGGAGAGCGCATAACGGCAACACACACTCACACACTCGAGCACAGCAGCTCGTTATTCATAAACTTAATGCCAAAGAGAGCATAATTTTCATTTTGCCTCGTTTGGCTTGGCTTAGTTTCCTTTTCGGTAGCACCGCTGGGCGTGGCTTGGGCTCCCAGCCCACCCACTGCTGACTAAAGTACATACAGCAAATAAAAGCCAAACATTGAAGTAGCAACAGGAGCAGCAGCTACAGCAGCAGCAGCAGCAGCAGCAGCCGCAACAGCAAAAACACCAATAAGCTTGTACAGTAGCTGTGTAGCACTGGTAAGTGGGAATTATATAAACATATACATCAGAAAACAAACACTTGCGAACATCCACCTACACACACACAAACACATGCGAGCAGCTGGCGGCTGGCAGCTGGCAGCTGTTGCTGCGTCTTATCAGCGCTTAGATCGACAACGTGCCACATGCACCGCGCAACGCGGCGTATGAGCAATAAGCAAAACGATGGAAAAACATGAGGCAAAACCAAGATACAATGGCCACAAAACTCAAACAAAAATGTTTAAGCTCTACCCTGAACCACATTTAAATAATTCTCTGGTAAATGTTAAACTCGTTTCAATTAACTTGTTATGAGGTTTATCTTAATGCAATAGCAGGGTCGAACATGCAACACTCAATTGCATCTTAGCCGATTATGAAGCAGTTTAAATAAATAATAGCTTTAGTTATTACTAAAAGGGTATCTCAGTGCAGGCATACTCGACTCAATAGCTTAAAAACTGCTTCCTGAAGTTTCATCTGAGACTTATTCGCCTCCGATTTAGTATACGATCAATAGTTTTTTGTAGCGGATATGAGCATTTAGGGTAGCATAAGATACGTGATTGAATCTTAAATGTAAGTTAAACAAATTGTAATGAACCTGGATGAAGTCAAAAGGCCGTGCCGAGCTTTTCTAGTGACTTACGGCGTCACTTCACTGTCAATTGGAGCCGTAGCGTGCCCATATACCATGATGCTCGTCAATTCATTGAAGCTCAGCGTGGTGCTGCTTGAAAGCGAAATAGTAGCTTAGCTGTTAACCCGATTGCCCTGAAGTCCTGCGACGCAACTATTCACATCATTCTCGACTCGACATTCGCTCCATTCGCTCTATTCGCAATTCAATTATGCATTCCGGCAGCGTGTTGGGCACGCCGTATACCCTTCAGCCCCGCACACCCAACAGCATCCTTGGCTTTCGCAATGCAACTAAAAAATTTTTGTTACATTCCGCATTCAGGTCATTAATACGCCATCATCAGCGGACAGCTGGCAAAACGAAAGCAAACCAAGCGGCGGCAGTGGCAGTGGCAGTGGCAGTGGCGGTGGCCAGGGGGCAGCTTATGGCGCATAGGACTGGGTTGCCCGGTGCTCTGTTTGTTGTCTGCCGGATACGCACGGACGGACAATTGGAATGCAGTTGGCGTTGCTGCTGCTTCTGCTGCTGCTGCTGCTGCTGGTGGTGGTGCTGATGTTGCCGCTTTAACTGTTGTTATTATTGTTGTTGCATTGCTGAAATGTTGCACGCACGGCTGAGCGTCTGAGTGAAATAAGATGAAATGCTAATGATGGCAAAACATTCAAATACCGTTACGGCCTACACGCAGATACACGTGCACACACACACACACACACACACACACACGCACACACACACTATTCATTAACCAACGCAGAATATCATCTGAAAATGTTTCTAGCATTCGCAGAACTGTAAAACGATAAGTGCATTTATACAATCGTGAAGGACTCGTAACTAGCACAAAAATGGTTGACTTCATCCTGTATGGATCGATAATTCGAGATGTTCGCCGAATCTCGGCAGGGCTTCACTTCTACTTCGAATAGGTAAAGGGATTTCATTGCCATAAGGATTTAGCTTATTGGAGCTGTGCTTAATTAAATATATAGAATAACAATTATTCAGAGGTATTCGTATGATATTTAGAAATTTACAAGCAATTAGATTCAGCCCAGTCGAAGATGCCCTCAATGGATGGACGAAATGTCACAGCAGATGCTCTTTCCCTCCTGAGAGAAACATTGAAACGAAGCCAAACGTAATTCACAACAGCTCAAGATTAAAGGACTATGCAAATATTCATGATCCCCCGGACTCATTCTTTGTTGTTGCCTTCTGTCAATCGGCTTTCATTCTTACTTGAATTGAAAATTGAATTTCCTACGCCAATAAATGCACACAAGAATCTTGGCAGAGACCAATTGTTAGCCGGTTGGGGGATAAGGAGTGAAATGGAAGTGAATTTCTATGGCAATGCGAATGCGAATGCGAATGTGTGGAGAAGGGCACTTCGCAGGGAGCACGCAAAAATCAATCAAACAAAACGGACTGACACTTAGACAGACGATTAGGAAACAGCTAAAGCGCACCAGCAACTTGATATGCAAGTCAGCCAGAAGGGCAACAGGATGAAGCCCCTGGAGACAAACTGGAAACAATGAAAGCCAGCAGATGCTGGATACCAGATAGAAGATAGAAGACATCAGATACTCGTACAAGCTGAGCAAAGCATTCTGTCATTGTTTCACTCAAGCGCACAACAACAGACCGTTAAATTCAAGTGTGTTCAACGAAAACTACAATTTCTTAAGCTAAATAAAACTCCAGTTGCCATAGGATACCATTTTGCTACATAGATTCCAGATATGAGTGCATACTTACAGTTCTCTCTTTACTTAAATCATTGCACAATAATCATGAAAAGAATAATAATAATATTTATGTTAATTCCCTTTATGAAGAAAGTTACCAATCGGGAGTATATTATTGGGTAAGTTTCATTTGACAATGAATTCTTATAGAGGAAAACTTAAAGCAGCAACTCAATTTAAGTATTTACTATATACTTCAGATCAGGATCTTTAGCCTCAACGATCCAGTCGAGTGTGTTTGTCCATCTGAGCTAAGGAAACCAACACTTGTCCATTCTGCCATTGCCATTCGTCTGTCTATCAACATTTTTTCTATATTTTGATGGCTTTCCCTGTTTTTTGCTCGGACTTTTTCTTATTGCATCACAAATATTGCGATAGCAAAAAGTTGAGAGTTAATGTTACCTTAAGAATGTTGATGGAGCTGTTTTGCAGACTAAGCACTTTTAACGAGTTCATACGTTTGTACCTAAGTGGGTACAGAGCTCTACGAGTATTTGAGTAGTTCATTGGATGAGTCCTTGGGCTACTTCATTGCTGGGGAGCTTGGAGCTTGGAGCTTGGAGCAGCAGCTGGGAGCTTGGCAATTGTTTAACTCAATGTTTTCAGCAGTTGGCAGCTTTATTTTAAATAAATAAGGGCACCGAGCTGCGTGTGTGTGAATATGATGGTGTGTGTGTGTGTGTGTGTGTGAGTGTGCCTCAAGTTACAAATAAAACGCAACCGAAATGAGCTTAAGAGCTTATGGAGCGCTAAACAAACAACGCAGCACACAAAGCCGCGACGACGACGCTGCCAGCGTCTCAGAATCAGGCAGAGAAGGAGTAGAGCGAGAGGAGGAGCAGGAGCAGGAGCAGGAGCAGGAGCAGGAGCTAAAGGCTGAAACTGAGGCTGAGGCTGAGGCTGAGGCTCCAACGTCATCGTCGTCGACTGGCTTACAGCTGACTGAATTGGGGGTCGGTTCCTGGATGTGGTCCTGGTTTTGTTTACTGGCGCTGTTACTGTAGCTGTCGCTGGCTTTTTCTATGTCGGCGGCGCTTTGGAAGTTTTATTTCTTTTGGCCAATATTTGGCGGCGGGCTGAGGCGCTTGACGGGTTGCCCGGCTTTTATGACTAAGTCAAATATGAAAGTAAGTTGCCCCGGCTGCTTCACTGCTTCGCTGCTTCACTGCTTCACTGCCTGACTCGCTGACTGACTAACTCGGCCACGCCCACGCATGCCACATGGACGCCCTTTTGGTCATGGCGGGGCATTCAATTTGATTTATTGCCACTTAAAAGGCAACATTCAGTTTTGGAAATAAATAACACGTTTACACATCCAAATGAAGCTCCAGTTGTGGAACGCTACAATGAAGCCCCCTCCCCCTCCCCCATCTCACACCCCATCACCATTCACCATTCACCACTCATCCCTGCTCAACGATGGCGACGAAATTGTTAATAAGAACGCATATATTATGCCAACACTCACACACACATGAGGCTCCCAGTGTGCGTGTGTGTGTGTACATGTGTTCGTGGCAGCATTGCAACGGTTTGGGTGTCCTCTGCCCACATAATTAATCGACTTGCGCTGCTGGTGCTCCTGCGTCGCAGTCGCAGTCGCAGTCGCAGTCACCGTCGACGTTGACGTCGCTAGATGGAAGCTTGAATTGGGCAGCAGCCGAGGCAGCATCAACAGCCACAAGGCTGCTGCGCGATGGGCTCTGGCTGTGTAATCGAGTGTAGCTGACAATCGATTGGCAGCCGGCAGTATCCAACGATCGATTGCACAGCAAACGCCGATTGACAGTCAATTAATCGAGCCTTAAAAACGTTGCTGCCACAGTGATTATCTGACACATAAGGATCGCACTTCCGGTGAGTTCATCTTGAGCAGCTGCCGAAACCGGAAGTTTGCCTTAAATTTTGCTTCGTTTTGAGTTTCTTATTGAAGTGAAAACTTTAAAGGCTTTTCAGTTCGTGGTAAATTTCAAAACTCCTTCATAAATTCTCTTTCAAATCTTCCTATGTCCCAGACCTAAATAAAACTGCACCGATTTCAACATTTTGTGCCTATTTGTGTGTGTGGGTGTGTGTGAGTGGGTGAGGGGTGTGGGAGGTGGGAGGTGGGAGGTGTCCACGCTCAATGTGATTTCGCACACTTTTAAATCACATTAACTGCAATGGCGTCAGGACATGAACACCAACCATGGAGCTCAGCTACACGCCTGATTTCATTCACACAACACCCACACACACACACACACACACACACACACATACTCTTGCACCCTTATGCATAGTATATAGTAACGGTCTGTGTGGGCGTGTCGGTGTTTGGGACGCTCGCGCTAAATTTATTACCGCTGACCATTTTTAAATAGCCACACGCGCACCTGGGCACACCTGCGCATAATGTGGTCGTTCCATATAAAATTTCATTCATGATAAATGCGTAGCAAGAAATAACAACAGGCAAATAGCCACACACACACACACCCGCACACACACATTCAAATTCTTTGGGCAGCAAATTTTAATTAAAAAACATAAACTTCATTGCTGCGGCAGTTGGCACAGATTTGTTGCGTATTCAACTCGATTCAGTTGTTGTTGTTGTCGCTATTATTTACTTGCTCCCCATTTAGAAACATGCCCTCCACACACACACACACAGAGGGAGACACACACACATACATACATTATTTTGGCAGTTGTCGGACATAGAAATATTTTCAGTATCTGAAATTCTATTTGATATTCGCATAAAATGTTCATTAAATTAGTCATTGAACATGAGCTAATTTGCAACATTCGCAAATATTGTTGTCGTTGCATATTGCCAGCTCTGCCTCGGCTCTGCCGGTTGCACAGTGACTGCACTAAAAAAATAAATTAATATTTTATGGGGCACTGGGCCTTTATTGGCCCATTTTGATGAAATTAATGTGCCATTTATATAATAACTTTCGGTGCTTCAAAATGAAAATTTACTCAGTAAGCCAAGAATTTTCACACTTTAAATAATTGCAATATGTATTTATATATATTGTACTATATACATATATTGTAGATCATATCAAGGTCATGTGTAACGACAACGCAAACATATAATGACCATATTGTATGAAAAATTTAAATTTAAAGGAAGTTGCGAATACTTGAATTATTTTTGGGTTATTTTTCTGTTTAAGCGGAAGCTTTACAGGATTGTTCGAGCTCTGCCTAGAACTGGAATTTATAGTTTATATTTGTTGTATAGATTATGTAATCTAATCTAATCTAATGTAAAGTATAATTTCTCAAACTTTTAGATTAAGATTAAATATTTCCTGAGGAGTCAGGGATGTCCTTTCCCTCTACTTTTTGCTCAGGCTCAATTGTTTTGGGTTGTAATTTTTCAATTGCATTTCATTTATTCACAGTAACTAAAGTATATTTATATTTGTGTGTGTCCTAAGAGTTCAGCCTTCATTGCCTTTTCTTTTTCATTTCCTTTCTTTGTTGCTGCTTTTTTGTCTTAAGACTCTAAAGCGCATCTTTCACTTTATACCCTAACCTATGGGTTGGCCAACTGCTTTTATAACTACAAGGACAGTCGCAAAGGAAACAGGAATTTTTAAATAAAACTGTTTCTGGTGGCGCCACCTATTGGTGGGTATATTAAATAAAAAGTTTGATCTCACAATTGGACAAATGGACAACTACAATCGAAGTTATCGATCAAAAAGTGACAGCAGCTTTTGGTCATCGATCGTAAAATGCATTTTGAACAAAGAACAAATATTAAATTTTGTTTTAAACTTGGGAAAACGTTCACTGAAACATTTCAAATGATGCAAAAAGTTTATGGTGATCAGTCGAAGGTCGTCGGGCTGGCCAAAATCAGTGATTACCCAAAACAATATTGAAAAAGTGCAGGAATTTATTAAGAATGAGCCGAAATTTTCTTTGCATTACATGGAAATGGAGTTAAATATCACCAAAGACTCCATTAATCGCATTTTGATAGATAAATTGGGTATATTCTTAAAGGTCAATGGGATTTCTAGTATCTAGAGGATGCCGTCATTTCAGTCTTCGCCTGCTTGTGCGATTGATTCGGGTGTCCGGTGTGCCTGTCCGAGTACCTGGAGCTGTGTCTTCCAATTAGTTGAGATCTTTATGCAGTACGTCGTCAGCTCCAGTCCATCTTCTTAGGGCCTTGTTTGGCATTGTCTGTAGCTTTTTTATATATTTTTTATATATTAGTTTTTTAATTGAGATTTAGTTACACAAGAAACATAAATAGTTAGGGAAAACGGGCTGTAAATTTAGAGTTTAAACATTTTCAGTGTTTTTGCATTTACTTCTAGAACAGACTCACTAATACAAGCACACTCTTTATCACACACACACCTACATATACACTCGTGCTCGTGAGCAATAACAATCACATTTAATGAAACCAAACAACGTTGGCAACGGTTAAATTGGGAGCACTTTTTGCATTATTATCGGGCTTGCCGCAAGGTTTTTGTGAGTCTCGCGACTCATTAAAATGCAATGTGGCTCATGGAAAACCAAATCAAATTTTCATTTTCCTTGTCGTCGTTGTTACTCATTTCAGTTTCAGTGTTTGACTCTCTCGCTTCCAGGCAAATGCACTCCCATACCTACAAATAAATCATAATTATTACACACACACATATATATATATATATATATATGTACTATGTGAATATACATTTTATTGCAACCAATTTTCAATTTTTAATTACACATTTCGCAAATGGTAAAAAAAAATTGATTGACTGTGATTGCGTATATCCCACGGGTATCACTAGCAACTCCTTTGTTATACTTTTTGGAAAAACCGAACAAATGTATAATTAAAGAGCTGTGTTTTAATTAATATGATTGTAAATAACACAAAATGGAAATTCACTGCTCGATTACATGCACGAAAAATAATAATACAAAAGCGCAGAAAATTGCTGCTGGTATTTCCATAAAATTGATTATCTTATATGCACTACAATTATATATATCTTTTTGAGCATAAGTTCAGTTCTAAGAAATTCAATTAAGGATTATAAACTATATGCTATATAACTGTTAACTAGTTATTTGATAGGTTCTATTATGAACGAGTGTTTAGGAACTCTGAGGGAAAACAGAAGATGTAACAAAATATATTAAAGCAACGCATTTGGTGTGGCCATAAAATGGAATTCAATATAAATTTTGTAATAAATGTCAAGGCACAGACTCTTATTTTCTTTGATATATAGTCTTGATATATATAGAAAGAAGAGTCATCAATTGATTAAACCTGGTTTCCCCTTCGAGACAAGTTAATTTCTAATAAGCAACTGTTTTTATGCTTGAGGACTGCAATAAATTTGAGCTGTTGACCAAAGGACTTGGCCAAATGGAATTTAAGGTCAAAGCTGCTCTGCATTTACGCAAAGGGCAGCCAAAGGGTTAAATATTTTGTTGTTTATGAACTGGAACTGAAACTCGAACTTCATTTGCTGCCAGTTGTTCTCTGGTTTTATGTTTTTCTGCTGCTGCTGCTATTTACCCCGTTTACCTTACAATTTATGAACTCAAATAGATGAAGACGCGGGTGGCCACCCAATGGAATGCTTCACTGCGCTTTACTTGTTTGTTCCCTTCTTTCTGAATATTATCTAAGCTTCGCATTCAAGTACTTTTCATTTGCATTCCGAGCTCACCAGGTAGACAGTCCCCGCAATCTAAGTTATTACAAAGTACCTTTGACCTTATGACAGCTAGATACAATTTCTTAAATTCCTGCGCAACACTTTGACTTTTCTTCACAATGAGAGGGACAGGAATTTTCCGATGAATATACAAATAAAAGCCAGACACTGATTTTTATGCAAGTATTGAGTATTAAACAATTTGTTGTGGCATTTAATTTTATTACATTTTGACTTATATTTCTGCTGAATATCATCAGCCAATTTATGCGACAATTTCTGCATTTTTGTGCAACAAAAATTTAGCAGAAATAAGATTTATGTTGTGTAGCTTTGTGCTACTTTATGCTACTGCCCAATTTTATTTGAATATTCATTTATTTGGTCTATATTTATGGTTTATTCTACGTTTTTACATATTTTCGCTCTCTTTTATTAAAAGAGTGACAATCAAAATTCTGCACTAGATACATATTTAAAGCTAAAACATTTAAGTCATGTCATGTGAGGCTTGAGAATGCATCATATATGTAAATATGCGAATGCATCGCTTAAACTATCGGTATGTTATTGAAATACCTTTTTAGAGATGTTGATTTTGCTTGTTCAATAACTTAACTTATGATTGAAACCATAAAGTAGACTAGCAATAGCTTCTAGGCCTTCAGCTAGATGCTTGGATCTATATTCATGAGTGTAGGTGGTATTTACATTGATATTCCTAAAGTCTTGTTGTCTATATAATTTGTGATTAGATGTGATTTAGATTTTGTAAGGAATACGAAGATTGCCTCCTGAGGTGTTTGCTATATGACCAACAGGATTATTATTTGTAAAGATTCTTTGTCTTAAGTTGTTTAATGCAGAACAGTCAACGAATCTATGTTTTAAGTTTATAGTCTTAGGGGAATTACATAAGAGACTAGTGGAAATACTTATATGGCGCTAGTCTGAGTCTCATGAATTTAATTTGGTCTCCACGAGTGAATTTACTTTGTGGTATATTATTCGTATTCTCATTTATGTTTGTGAAATTATGGTTGCTATTTTTATACCATTCATTGCATGTTGTTTTTTTTTGATTGGGTAGCTTGTTGCTCTTTGTGAAATTGATTTGAATCTGTTGTGTTGTAATTGGGTGTTAAAATGAGAGGCATCGTTATTGAGGTTTTAGACGTATGGGCGCAAAGTTCATTGCCGGGAATTGTCCAGAAATCTACGTATATTGAGTTGACCGAAAAGAAACGATTTTTTAAAAGAAAGTAAATACATTTTTTTAAATTTTATCATAGAATGAACTTTAAGTATAAGAAATATGATCACACTTTTGAGATGAATATACATAAATATACAGTTTTTTATTTATCTTTTATTTTTTTTTATTTATTTTTTATTTATTTTTTATTTATTTTTTATTTTTTTTTATTTATTTAATGTCAACTATTAACAGTCGACCACAATTTGAAAGTCACATTAAAATTTTAAATATAAATTAAAACTGAAAAAATTTAATGTTTAAATTTAAATTTAAAATGAAGTATTTAAGAAAAAAATTTAAGTTAATATCTGGGGTGTTCAAAATGAGAATATTAAATGATCCAACATTTGTTGCGAGGACTGGGGAAAACCCAGAAAAACCCAATCAGATCTTTATGATTAAAAGTTAAGGATATGGTTTTTAATCGTATCAAAAGAGGACTCTGAGTTGAAGACTCGAAAAAGTCTGTTATAGTCAGCACAGAGAACTCCAAAAAGGTTCGTGCAGAGAGTAGTTAGTACACCCAACTCTCTTTTTACACGGTTTCTTTCTATACGGATTTGAAGTTACACGGTTGAAAAAAGTTTTTTTTGTAAAAATTGTTTTATCCAGTACGGTTCACTGTTTTGTAATTATGTTTGTTTTTACAACACTTGGCAGCATTGCTGAAATGAACATACATAGTAGTAACTGGGAAATCCCCTTATTCGATAACTCCTGCCTACACATTTTGTTCGCATGATATTTACATAAAATATTGCTTAATTAAAGTGCTTAAAGTTTATTAGCTCGCAATATTTTATCAATTGTTCGTGCTGTCAATTAGATTTTAACATTTCTGAACTTAATAAGTGAAAAAAGGTATTTTATCTATAAAATTTTAGTTAAGCTTTAAAAATAAAATTTTAAGTTTTAATGCTCAATAAAATGCCATATGAACATACAATTTGTATGCATATCTGAAATTTTATAGTTTTCAATATTTTTTACACGGTTTTTCGAAGTAAATATAATTCTTTATTTCATCTTACACGGTTTTCAAATCACATGGAACGTATCCTTCATTTTACTATAGGAAACGCCTCTTTTTTTACACGGTTTCTTTTTACACGGATTTCTGAGGAACGTATCTACCGTGTAAAAAGAGAGTTGGGTGTATTACGAGTATTTAGAGAAAGTGGTGTGAAGTTACGAGTTCGTCTCAAAGGTACAGAAAACTTAATTTGGCTGATGAGTCAATTTTTCCAATTATTAATCTATGTAAAAATAGAACTCCCAGCATCATGCGACGGTTAGTAAGAGATGGGATGTTCTATTTGAGAAAATGAAAGATGCGATGCTAATTCCGCTGTGGGGTCATATATTTATGTTTATTTTTTTGTGTAATTATAATAACTACTATTTGGTCAGTGGTTGAAATTCAACCAGTAAATCGATTTGTATTTATTTGTTGAGTTTTAATTTTGCTTTAAAATCAAATCTGATCTAATCTTCTATCTCTTTCCCGTCTGCAAAGTGTAGTACATCAAGCCTTTCTTTGTGTTGGTGCTTGTTTTACACATCGTCTGTAGTTCGTTTCCTCGATTTCCTCGCGTTATAACAAGCTAATACTAGTTAAAATTGGAATTCTGAGCTGCAACAACAAAATGCATTTCGCTTGGTATAAAACTCTTTATATCTAAGTATAAGTATTATCAGTAAAAGCGATGTAGATATTACTTACGTATTCCTTACATCGATGTAATGTCATAAATTGTTGCCTAAATATTCCCCTAGCAAAAAGTAACATTTAGTTTAATTGCGACTGATTTTCACTTAAAGAGCAGTTTGCTTGAAGGTTGCATTCTTTGTTCTCGTCAAGAGCTATTGTCAATAGTGCTCGAGTATCGAGTATCGAGGTCAGAGGAAGAGAAATGTATTGGTTTCAATAGTCAACAAACACTTACTTTAAATGTGTTTATGCACTGCTTGTGTATGTGTGTATTTGTGTTAGGGTGTGTGTGTGTGTGTGTTTGTGTGTATTGCTTCTTTGCACCCCTTTCACACATTTTAACAATTAATCTAG
The DNA here is from genome assembly GCA_035045065.1 of Hirtodrosophila trivittata. Taxonomy (NCBI): domain Eukaryota; kingdom Metazoa; phylum Arthropoda; class Insecta; order Diptera; family Drosophilidae; genus Hirtodrosophila; species Hirtodrosophila trivittata. Next base: position 2,576,698 of record JAWNNK010001028.1, on the reverse strand, counting down.
TCAGCAGCTGCTGTAATTACTTGTGTATCCGTGCAGTTCGCAGGTTGCCACCTGAGTGACCCAAAACTTTGCTCCACTGAGCTGAAAAATTATGAGCACCAATCGCACACCGCACTAAAAGAGACGCCCCTCTTGCCGCTGCTCCTGTATATAGTATACATAGTAGGAGGTGTTGCCAGGTTCTGACCCGGCAAGGCATTGTGTTCTAATGACGAGCTGTTGATTTGTGATGTTCATTATTTGAGAGGACGTTGCCTTAGGCGGGCTACATAACTCACAACTTTTACTGGAATGCAGTGGAGTGGGTGGTGGCTCGCCTATCGCCTGGTCTCCGTTGATGAACTCTGCAAAACTAATTAAAACACGTGGAAAACACATGTAAAATGGCACTTGGCCAGTATCCGCCCACAGCCAAATGCACATGAATAATTAAAGGGCTCACATCGAGCTGGAGACAGCGATGCTGACGCTGACGCTGACGCTGACGCTGACGCTGACGCTGACGCTGACGCTGACGGTGACGATGACCTCGACTCGACTCGTACCCAAAACTTTACCCATTCCAGTGCTGGGGATCTTAGGGGCTTTGACTACTCGCTGGACTTGAGTGGGCTCGTTTCCACTTTATTTTAATTATTAGTTATTCCTGCTCGAAAACTTAATTTTCGACGAAACATAAATTACTTGCTGGAAGGCTGACAAGCTCTGCCGCTGGCTCCAGGCTAGGAAAACATTCACACTGCAAAAAAAAAAACTGAGTAAAGACAAGGAAATTCAGAAATTTATCAAACTAAAAAGAGTAAAAAAGTCTTACAAATTTAATATGACTTAATTTGGAATGTTTTGTACTCAAATTCTAATTGAGTTGTCAAATTAAACTATCTGATAGTTTTGCTTTTAGTGTGGGTTTCCCCTGTTCAACTGTGTTTTGTTCACCTAAATTGTTCAAATTTTTGTATTTTAAGTCCGCGAACATTACTCAGAGGCGTCTCTTGGGCAATGTGTTTCATTTGTTGTCGTGTGCGTCTTTTGCTGACAGTTTGATGAGCTTCGCCATGGTAGCAGCTAGACAAAAGCAGCGCGCTGTGTCACTCGCCGGAAGTTCAAAGTGCAAACGGAAGTCGCTCATATTACGTCACACACGAGAGATTTGAAAATGGGCTTCCGGTTGGGATAGCACTTCCGCTTGGCCAACGTGTGCAGCTATCTCTCTTTCTCCGAGACTCTGGACTGTCTTGCTGTCCTTTTCTCTCTCTTTCTCTGCCTCTCCCTCCCACAGCTGGAACAATTAAGCTAATGTCGGCGCAGTTTATAGCCTTCTGAGATGTGAAAAATAACTTTTCAACCTCAAATTCTCATGTTCTAGCATACATAAAAAACGATAAGCCAAGTCTGGCATTCCCTGCGCTAAAAGGCGCCGCTTAAGACCTGCGTTTTGTTTTGGTTCGGATCGCAGCGCAAATACTGCAGCTAAAGTAACACGGCAACAACAACTACACCATGATCCAAAATAACGGCAACAAAAGTGCAAAAGCTTCGACAAACACGCGGACGGACAGCGACAGACAGCGACCCCGGTGAACCAACCAAAAGCAACCCACTAACCAGCCAACAAAACAATTCAACCAATGTAACCAACTTCAGAACTTCACTCCACGTTGTTTACATTAACAGCAGACGCAGTTTTAGGGTATGTTTTCAATACGCTTTCAATTTCAATTTTGCTCTCAGAACTGAGTTACTTTTCAATTAATTTATGAACGTGCCTCAAAACTATATCTTTAAGGAATTTTATTTTAATTTTTGTATTAAATAAATTTCTCATTAGAATTTTATAATGGGGTCAGACATTTTTATATCGCTTTAATCGAAAATTTATATTAGTTTTAATTCAGCTTTGAATCAAATGTTTCTCACAAGATTTTATTCATCCAAAAACCTAACAATGAGTGAAAATGTATTTTGTGTTCTCTTAGTATCATTTCTTTTGATTGGTTTATTCCATTTTCCTTTAAAGAAAACTACATTTAAATAACAATTGTGTTTTTATAGTTCTGTAATATTCAAAGAGAAAGTTATTCGTCATGCACTCATGTTGCAGGACCTCCAATTGTTGTTATTTATTTGCTGTTGTTCGCATTTAATACTTATGTTTAATGTTTTATGCTGTTATAACTTTAATATGAGTTTTATTTCTAACTGAGTTCAAGTGATAGTCAATATGCTCGACCGGCTGAAGTCGTGCTCAATTCAGGCGAAGCAGTTTTCGACCAATGCAACCGCTGTGCGCGGTGCATTAAAACGGTAGTAAAAACTAAATGCAGTTCCATTTTTGGCGCACTTACACGAATTTTGCTTTTTTGGGTTAAAATGCTTTTAGTTATTCTTCGGCTTGTCGCTGGTCGGATTGGGCGTTGAGCGGCTTTCTGGGTGAGTTTCGAGCTAAAGCCGAAAACTGTGACTCTGCCAGTGACTGTGCTATAAGCCTGCGCGTATATCTGTGTGTTAGTTCTGTGTGTGTGTGTGTGTGTGTGCGTGTGTGACTGTGGTCCTGGTCAGCACTGTGTGGCTGTACTATGTGGTTACAATGTGTGTGTGAACGGATTTTTTGCGTTTGCCGAATTTGTTTGTTTGGCAATTTGTGTAACTAAAAAGCATTCACTTCTGAACTTTAGCAGGCTTTGGGCGAATAGGCGGGGCACATGACAATACAATGATAATGCACTGCGTGTGTGTGTGTATTTGGGTGTGTGTGGATAGCTTGTTGCCAGCAGATGTTGCGGTCGCTCTTCCCTCTGGCAAATGTCACTGCATCCTTTCTCTCCCTCTCCCTCTCCCTCTCCCTCTGCCTCTCCCTCTGATGCCCTGCTGTGCGCTCTCTTTGCACGTTTCGTTTGGTTTTGGCGTTCGATTTAGTTTCTGTTTGTTTATTTGTTGTTGCTTTCTGTCAATTTTAAATTACATTTTAACAACTTTGCCAAAGTGAAATTGTAATTAAATTTTGATGCGCGCTCAGCTATCCGATTTCTTTCTCTATCTCACTTTTTTTTTTTTTGTTTTTTGGTCTTTTCCTTGCAACATGTTTTGCGACTGACTGACTGTGCGTCGGCCATTTTGGCTTAGGCTCCGCCATATTGAACTCTGACAGCGCCATCTAGCGAGCAATTAATGTGATTTATGATCGCACTTCATTATCCAGGCGTGGAGTAAGAAAAAAATAAAATCAACTTGGAATAAATCGCACGTTGCGTGTTTTGAAATTTAAAGAATCTGCGACCCATCCACGCCCACAGGCGCCACGCCCTACACACATACAGGCACACACGCACACACGCACACACATGCGTCCATGCACGGTGCGTTTCTGGTGTGTAAACATGCGATTAATAATGAAAGAAATAAAAATAAAGTATGCATAAAATAAAATTTAAAAACAGCAACAAAGCGTATGAAAAAGGCTCAAAGCGAACGAAAAAAATAACAAAAAACAAACAACAACAACAACAAAAAAAAAGAATTAAAATAACTGAACAACCCAAGCCAGGAGCAGGTCGTCGAAATCCTTTTGTTGCAGGATGTGCGGAGTTGTCGGCCTGGGGGGAGCGGACGGCAGGGGGCGGGGCTTTCGAAATTAAATATGCGCCTCATGTAGACGGCTCTCTTTTTATTTTTATTTATTTTATGTACGCGGCTGTGCGTGCATTGCACAATATGGATGGGGGGCGTGGCGGGGCGTGGGCGTGGGCGTGGGCGTAGGCGTGGGCGAGGGCGAGGGCGAGGGCGAGGGCGAGGGCGTTCCCATGAGTGGGCGTGCACGAGGCAGTTAAGAAATTAAGAAAATGTTAAGAAAGGGGTAACAAAATAGAATTATATGCGAATTTCTTATATACTTCTGGGCAATTTAAAGAGCCGTCAGACGTTTGTGTGTGTGCGTGTGCGTGTGTGTGTGAGATATGATGGTATTCCATCAGTCTGAGAAATTTATCAATTTTTATTTATTAAGTAACCCCACTCACTCTCGCCGAGTATTTCACGCTCACTGCCAATAATCCGTGAAGTGTAAAAAAGAACAGCCCAAAAGGCAAACAATAACAAAAGTCATAAAAATAACAAGCAAAGCTGAGCGTTCCTCAGCAGATCTTCGACTTTGAAATACCCTGTAAGCAGATAGGAGATATATTTTTTATATCAATCTTTTATTGCACTTATTCTCTTCCATACATAGAAGGCTGAAAGCGAGAGAAAGAAAGGTTGACCCTTCTCATAGAAACTACAAAAACTATTTACAAATTTTAATTCCAAAGGAAATGTCGATAAAAAATGTGTGAAAAGCTCTTCAGAAATAATGGAATTTTTAAATTGTTTTCAATTTCCAATGGCACTTAGAGCTGCGCTTTTCTACCTGGTTAACCGCAATCTTGAACAGTTATATTCAATTCAGCTTCAGCTTAAAGAGAAGAAAAGGATTGGGCATGGCCAGCCCGAAAAATATCAAAAAAATAAATAAATTAATAGTCCAGCTCGATTCTGAAATACCCTGTAATCCATATCATATCGGGTTGCAACCTGCTGCAAATTGATAAAATCTTCAGAGTTCAGAGCTCGCACAGACAATATTTGCATAAGGATTATAGAGGCTTACTTATTAGGCTGTAACTCGTTCCCAATTGTTCCTAAAGATTTGATATGACGCACGTATCAGGGCAATGGGTATGCTATCTATATATGGTAGTGCTATCAGAGATGCCTATTTATGTTGTCAGATAAAATTTCAGAACTTTTAAAACCATTTTTTCCGGGTAAAAGGTATTAAGAGAGATTTAAAAAGAATAATAATAACAAAACTGAATCTGAAAACAGAGCTTAAAAAAATTGCGCTCCTTTTGAAAGCCGGACTTTTTTATAGCTTTGGAGAAAACGTGAATTAAATTCCATTGTCTGTTCGGGGTTTTATTTTTAAAACACAACTTGAGCTACAAAAAGTGTGTTTTATATTTTACGATGATACGCGATCGGCTTATCTATAAGTAATATGCCTTTGTTGAGTGACTCGAAACTCTATATATCCGAAACACAGAAGGAAGACATAACCTCAAAGCAGAAAGTATGTCTAAAAAGGCGCAAATTTAAGAAGTATAAAATCGACAACAAATTGGGGAATGGAAATAAAATAAAATAAAATAAAATGCCGGCTAAAATAAAAAGCATTGAAAGAAATGTAACAGGAAGGAAAAAATCTTATCGAGCTACAGGGTTGCAGGTGTGTGCGTGTGTTCATGTGTGTGTGTGTGTGTGTGTTAGCGGGCACTCAGGTGTGAAATTTTATTGAGTCGAAATACGAAATATATGCAAATTGCGAAATAATTTAATGGCGCGTTTAATTGGGTTTTTAGCGTGCACGCAACGATGGGAAAAATGAAAACATATCAAAAAGCCCTCCGAAGACGGAAAGAAAAACCAAAAAGCCCAAGAAAAGGGCGCCCCAAGAAGGATTGTATGGGGCTGATTGGAAAAGTTTTGGCATCTGGCAAACGAATCAATTGAAATTGAGCGCCGGCAATGGCGCTAATAAGAATTTGATGTGCGGTTAATGGAGAGCCGGAAGAACTCCCGAGGAATTAAGCGAGTGTGGCACGTGGCAAGAGGCAAGTGGCAAATGGCAAATGGCAAATGGCACAACGCACAACGCACAACGCACAACGCAGAAGGCAAAGATGTGATTTTTAAATCGCAGTCAAAGTTTTATCATTATCGTTTTGCATGAGAATCGCTGGAAATTACCAATGAGCGCAGACGAGCAATGAGCCAATGAGCCAGCAAGAAGGCAACAAATTTCAGATACAAAGGATTATAAAAGATATTAAATGCACGTGGAAAAAATTTCCGAGTTTCTTAATAGTCGCTTTAGTCGGTTGAGGAGTCACATCTCAATATCTTAATACAGCTCGTATATTATGAAAGGTACAGTTGGGCGCAAAAGGTAACAAAACTTGGTTATTGCTCAAGCTCAGGTGACAAACTCATCGAGAATACTCAAACTTAAAGCTCATATATACCCACACACACACACACGCATATAAATACACATATATACTGATAGATTTAGCTGGAGCTGTAAGACACGACACCTGCTCGGCTCGTCAGTTACTCGGTGAGTATTTGCAGAGGAGTCTTCCTTAGGTTTTGCACGCGCTTTTTATTTGCGTCAGTTGCGAGTTAAGTAATATGCTGGCTGGAGACATTCGCCGTGCTCTCAGATGTGGTTCAGGACAGGAGGAGCCCAATTGCCTCATCCTGTGTGGCTGGACTCAAGTCAAGTCAAGTCGCAGCCGGTTTTTACAACGCAGGCACTGACGTTGCCACCAACACCAACACCAACAACACCAACACCAACAACACCGACACCGACACCGACAGTGGCAGCCATTATAAATTATTATTCATGAGCGGATGCGGATATTGAAAAGTTTCATTTTGTTGTTGCCATTGTTGTTGTTGTTGTTGGCGGTGTTGCTGCTCGCGCGTCTATCTTCATTTCAATTTTTACGCCGTTGACGTTGCCGTCATCGTTTGTCTATCTTTGTTGTTGTTATTATTATTATTTTTGCTATTGTTGTTGCTGTTAGTCTGGTTCTTAGTCTTATCCATTTCTCCTTATACGAGTATGTCTTTTTTCTTCACTTCCCTTTTCCCTTTTTTCTCTTCTTTTTCAATTTTTTCTGCTCGGCTTTGCGCGTGTTGTTTGGAAATTAGATTTGTGCACGTTTCTTGTTTTGTATTTCCGTTTATCGGCATTTTTTTTTTTTTTTTGCTCCATTGTTTGTTGCTTGTTTTTCGCTTTTCCTCATTTACTTTTCACTTTCCAAATACCCTAACTATACGAATTGCAGCTACCCATTAAATTCAAATAAATACTCTGCCAACACTTATTAATAAAATATTACTTTAAACTTCCATCAGAGAAATCAAATTATTATAAATTTGGTTTAAAATAAAAAAATAGAGTGTATCTTAGGATCGGCTTAAGACTTTTTCTCGTTTGCCTTTGGCATCTCTTTTATTTTGGTGTTGTGCAAAGTTTTGCGCTTGGCTGGTGCAACAAAAGATTTGTTGTTGTACTTGGCTTTGATTCGAATTCGAATGCCCCCGAAGATGGGGGCAGGCAGTGCTGGTTGATGGTTGATGGTTGATGGTGTTGCAAGTAAGATGTGTCCATTTATTGCATGCGGCACCGTCAGATATTGGCAGCCCGAGAGCCGACAGTGCGCGTCTTAACTTATAAACTACGAGCAAACATCAAAGTTCCACAATCGTAGACAACCCTAAAACACACACAAAGAAATTATTTAGTAGTTAACTCGCATAAAGACTGTGAGTAAATTTAAAAAAATGTTATAAGCTATTTCTGTTGAAAGCAATTTAACAGAAAAATTAGATTACGGCAACTTCAAGAATGGTGGCAACTCTTAAAGTGGCTAGCTCCGACCCCATAAAGGTTGTCCGTTCTACTAGCTTCTCTCCTTGGGGCATGCAACATTGTAATAGAAATAGCTAGCCTGCCTTCTGGGCCACACTTGCCCAGATCAGCCCCCTATGACTTGCATTTCAATTGAAGTTGCAGCTTGGGCTCAACGCTAAGTTACTCTCATAGACCCAAATTCATAAGCTCACATGCAGATGTATGTATGTATGTATATATGTATGTACAGATGTGTGTCTATATATAGGAACTATGGATGCACATCAGCTTACATATGGAACGCATCCGTATCTGTGTCTATTATCTGTATCCGCATCCGCATCCGCAGCTGCTGCCCTGTTCCAGCTTCTGCTTCTCTTCTGGCTCATCATGGCAGCTCCTGACCCCTCCTGGCATCTCATAGCATATCCTGGCATCTCCTGGCATCTCCTGGCATCTCATGGCATCTCATGGCCTGGTGCTTTAAAATTGATATTCCATTGACGTTTGGCGACCTTCTCCCGGGTGCCCTGAGTCAACTCAAGTTATTTATGTGCTCGTTTACAACTTTTGTTGCTGTAGTTTTTGCTGTTGTTGTTGTTGTTGTTGTTGTTGTTGTGGAAGCCAGCAAGCCACATTGATTGAAACAAACTTTCGCTTTGTATTATTTTGGCGCAAGTGTCGTCTCTTTCTCGCTGTCTCTGACTCTCTCTAGATATCTGTATCCCTTTCTCTGTTCACCTCGTTTCTGTCAAAATCTTGCCTTTCCATCTATCGCTCTCGCGCTTGATTAGCGTGTGAACTTTTTAATCAAAGTTCCCGGCGGAGGCAGCGGCATTTGTAATGTTGAGGCCATGCGGCAGTGGCAATTAAGAGATTGACTCTTAACTTAATGCTTAGGCAGTTGGCTAAAACTTCTTACCACCTGCCCCCCATTCGGAGTCGCAATCTATCTTATACTTTTTCGGTAACTCTCGGCCTGACCTTCATTTGTTGTTGGACTTTGGCAGGCAAATTCATCCAAACAAGCCATCAATTTCGGCCACCTACATATGCAAACTCGTAACTTGTAACACTCACACATACATATGTAAGCACACACATACATATGTACACATATGCATAAAGAAAGATAGTTTTTCAGCTGCGATTCGGTAAAAGCTCTTGGCCAAATCTGACCAAAAACCTTTCTCGCTGATCTAATTTAAATGAGCGTCCCTCCTCGCTTCCCAATGCATAAAGCGCATAAAATCTCATACGCAGAACGGATATGCTGTTTTTATGGCATTAAAGTAGACACCAGCCCCACCCCAGCCCCAGCTCCCCGATCGAAGCCCTGACAAACTGAACAAACTGACCCCGTAAAAAACATAGAAATGCCAAAACGGCCGCAAAGCGAACTGCAAAATTGAAATATTTTGATGTTGGCAGAAACCTAATGTAGACCAGGACCAATCCCAAACACACATCTATATGTGTGTGTACACACACACACACAGTGAAGCACAAACACACATTCAGGTTGAATTATAATAAACCAGCAATGGGCTGCACAAATGCCGGAAATCGCTAGTGAGACGAGAGCCGTACGCCAAACCAGAACCAACCCAATCCCCCAATCCCCGAACTCAAACTGAAACTCAAAGCCAAAACCGACGGCCATGGCACGTAAAATATACGGGCACACGTACTAAGAGAGCTCTCGGTATGGGTGTGTGTGTGTGTGGGGAAGGGGAAGGTGCCTTAACTTGTATTAATATCCATTAGATTTATGCTTAGCAAATGTAACCACAGAAATTACACTTTAAAGTCGACCCTGATCCGTGTTCCGTCCCGTCTCATCCACAAAAATGGACTGCAATTTTTCGTCGATATCGAATTGCGAACGTCTCTGTGTCCATTCCAGGGATTGGGGCGATACCACATTAGATATTGCCCCAGTTGTTTTAATAGCAAGGGTTGGCCTCATAATTAAGCACCCAACCCCTCCGCCCCGTTCGCTCCATTCAGGCCTCCTTTCTAGACCCGGACCGCTGTTGAAAGGATGGCTCGACACGTACATGGGCCATATATAAAACGGCCGCCCATTTTGTCTACAACTTATGGGGCCTGGACTTTAACACTTTGGTGCCACATTAAGGCTGCAAATTGTTAAACGTGGCCTCCAAGCAACGGAGCCCTGGCAACCTGAGTAACCTTGTTTTCGTTTTTAGCCTGGGGAGCATTGGACCATTACTTAACTTCATTAGCATCTTAAGCAGCCATTGCTGTCCGAAAATTGACTTTAATGTGCCGCCGTTACTGCGGGCAGTACCAGAACTTGCCAGACAATTGCAGCTTGCCCTTTGCCCCTTCCCCTACTTGCCACTTCACATAAAATTGACTTGAGAAAATTGAATACGAGTAGTAAGGCGACAAGGTGTGAAAATGGATATGCACATAAATGTTGAGTGCTCTCTTTAAACAGACTCAAATCTCATGTCATCAACATTAGCTTGGGTCACCATCTTCACTGAACTTAACACTCTCCGAGATCAAGCTGGATTTAACCCTTGTAACACAGGCTAAATGGTTCAGCAAAGCCCTTTATAGCCACCATCAGAGCATATGTTCGAGATATACAATAGACTCTGGATGTCGACTCGAAAGAGTGAACACTTGCGAACGTCTCTGAACAGTGAACAACATTTTGATGGCAAATCGAGATGAAAGCAATGTTATTTATTTTTCTATTAAGAATCAACTAAATGGCAATAGACAATATAAAAAATTAATAAGGAAAACAAAAACCCAACGCTTTTCGGGCATGTAGTTAGTACTAATTATCGGAACTTGACAGCAATAAGCGTTCAGACCCAAGTAGTACTCGCCCAGGTCGGTCCAAATTAGGTGCGCTGTCAATCAAAATTAATCAGAAATTTTCCTAACAATGCAAAACACCCGAACAAACAATATGTTGCGATTGACACCTGACCAAAATTAGAATTATGCATTTGCCGTAAGATATGAATAACCTAAGGTATTGTTTGATGAGTATTATAAATGTATAGTTAACTAAGGCGAGATCAGATGTTTTCAAGGCTGTTCCGTAAGTCGTAACATTTGAGTTGGGCGAACAAACCCTCAAGCAACCCAATCGTCACCTCCCGCGAGGGATCAAATATTATTCTTAAGTATATAAATTTAAATAGAATTATGTGTAGCTGGAGGTATTCAAAATTAGAAATGAATTAAAGCTTATCCAACATTTGTTGCCTGGCTTGGGGAAAACCCAGGAAAACCCAAACAGATCAGTAAGTTTTAGTATGTTAATTCTATAAATATAATGATAGAAGAGTTAAACAGCTGCGGATGGAAAAAAAGAGACAAGTAGGATGTAAATAGAATGGAGAAGAGTAAAGGATAAAATAGAAATTAAGAAAAAATGTAGCTGGAAAGGAGGTTAATTATTTCTACTAATATATAGAGAAAGGAGAAGAATACAGAAGAATAAGAATTGTACTTTTATTGTTGATTACTGAGAATGTGGTTATTACTTCCCTTTTGCTCTCACTTTAGACAATAATTATTTGTAAAACAGTTTTACTTTCCTTAAGGGCATAAATTGTATATTTCATGAGTCGAAATACATCTTAAAAATTCTATGTTATCCACTGAAACTATCGTAATTATTCATAGCGATTGCTTGAGTTGATGAAACATGCGATGAAACGGTACAAAAACTGATTGCTAAGCGGATGAAGCACGTGATTTTCGTGATTTTCCAACGCGCATTTCTATTTTGTTTTTTTGCAATTCTATTCTAATTCTGAAAACTTTTCCATTCGCATATGCAAATGTGTATTTTGACAAAACAAAAAGTTGTTTGGACTAAAAATGTCAGCCTTGATATAATGAGAAACTGGGCTAAACTGAACACCTCCTGAATTAATCAGTTCACTATGTCCAGCTTATAAATACAGAAAATAATGTCCAGCTTCCATTCTTGAACTTATAAAAACTTTGCTTAGATTGACAGTGGAATAATGTTATTCTATTTCAGCCTTTAACCTACTAATTGTATACCAACTACTTTTAGCTATATCCTTGGCATTTAGAATTTCGGACATCTAGAATGTGGATTCTACATCGTTTGTCCATTATATATGTCAATTTTTAAATGGAATGCATTAGGTATGTAACACGTAGAAGAGAGCATCGCCTACCCTAAACACTATATATATTCTTGATCGTTCTGTTTGTCCGCCTGTATGAATGTGTCTGACTTAGACATTGGAAGAGATGAGAACATTTTGGAAGCACTTTCCAACCGTTTGCTTTGACTTTTCACATATCTCCTTAGACACCTTTAATCGATGCTGAAAATTGTAGGAAAGGATAAGAAGGCAGGGAAAAGTTCTGGTTCCTGGCAGCATTGTGGCACCAGAGAAACGCAAACAGCAAATTGTTTGTAGAGGTTGAGTATATGTGTACGAAAGTGATTATAGAATTCAGTAAAAGTATCTCTAAGGATAATCTTAGTCTGAGTTAAGGGTATCTCGTAGTCGGGCACACTCGACTGGAGCATGTTTACTTGTCCGTTTTATCTGCATCTGCAATTTTATATTTCGATTTTGGCCAAGTTTATACTCTTTCAGTTGCTTTCAACGTTTATCCTTACCGCGAATTTCGTACCTTTTTATTCACTCGATAGTCCGCACTTATCCCTTAAGATCTGGCTGCACATATTGAATCGAAAAGCTTGCCGGCCCGGCTCTCAACTTAAGGTCAAAATCTGCCTTTAAGCCAACTTTAAAAGCATTTGCAGCTCTTGCACTTTCATAAATCGACAAAGCGAGAAACAGGGCTTCAAAGACATAAATATATAGAGGGGTTGAGAGCTAGAGATAGAGATAGAGATGGAGATAGAGGGTGCCAGTGAGAGGGAAACAGATAAAAATACGCTTGAATTCAGAATGGCCAACTTCCTGACCGCTCTCTGCCAGTGAAGTGGACGTTGGTATAAGGAATCGAAATGAAAATCAGTAGAGGAACGGGTTTGGGGCTTGGTACAGGGATTGGGACTGGGATTGGAAAAGGGAATGGGAATGGGAATGGGAATTCGATGCCAGCTGTCGACTGCCTTTATTGATGGCTTGCAATGTTGTTGACATTATTTGTGCGGTCGTCGCCAGTTGGGCGCCACCAATGCAAATTTGTTGACTCTAAAGTGTTGCACATGCATTCCAATTTCAGGGCTGTCAAATTCAACAAAAGGCCGCATCAAGTGAAAAGAGAAAGAAAGAGAAAGAGAGAGAGAGAGGGAGAGAGAAGAAATTGAAGAAAATGGAAAGGGAGCACGTTAAGCGACCCAGCATCATTTGCCCATGAGAATCAAAGTCTCGATTCTCGTAAAAATGATTCATGATATCGCATTATTTCCGTATCATTTGTAATTTCCAGTTTCCTGCTTATTTTCACCAGTATTTCGCACACCCACACCATCGCACACACACACTAACACACATAGTAGACGGCTGTGAGAAAGAGAGAGCAAGAGCTACTGCAATTACTATCTATCTGGTATTTTATAACTTTTGTGCTTGACGTCGTTGGATTTCCGCCTGCCTCGCACCTCTTGCTGATTACAGGGCCAGACTCAGACTGAGTCTCAGCCTCAGAGTCAGAGTCAGAGTCGAAGTCAGAGTCGTAGCTACAGTCACAGTCATAGCTACAGCCACAGCCACAGTGTTTCTTCATCATTATTATGACCATTATAGTAATCATCATCATCATCATTATCACGCTCATTCTCATCGTCTCCTTGTCGTTGTCATCATCGTTCTTATTCTTTGTTCGGCTCTCTATAGATATCTGGGTATATGTATGTATGTGTGTGTGGGTGTGTGTGCACCACTTTTGTTGTAGTTTTTGATGAACATTTAATTGAATTCTCTTACTACGTCGCGTTTTGTCTTTTACATTCACCCGCACACACTGGCTGTGTGTGTACGTGTGGGTGTATGTATCTTTTTCCCCGGGTAAAAGTATCTACTGCCTTGGCATTGGCAAAAAGATATGCTGCTTACATTTCAGGGCATCTAATTAAAATTACAATTGAAATATGCACACACACCTTTAAGCACAACCAAAAACTTAAGTGTATCTTTAAGCCACTAAAAGCTTTCATTTACTTAAGTTTAAACAGCAGCAGCCGCTACAGATACAGATACAGATACACACGCACAGTTGCAGACACAAATGTGAATGCAGAAGAATGCATTTAAACCAGTTCAATGGGAGTGATGCGCATATTCGTTCTGCGAACTAGTTCAGGTTGGTTAAAGATATTTTTAATATGATATTTATCTTTTTAGTCAATTAATGACATTTTGGCTTAAAGTTGTTTGGTCACAGAAAGTTTTATAGGCTTGCAATTCTCGAACTAGTTCCAGTTCAGTTAGCTAGCGTCTTGATGTTGCGCTTTAGTGAACTTAACTAAGTAAATGAACTCAAGTGAAAATACTTTAACTAGTTCAAACAGTTCCACGCATACACAATCTGACAGCCGCTGTCCCAGAAATCTTCATCTCCCTGCAGCAGTCACTATCTCTGTCACTCTGTCTATCATTCTCTATCTCTTTCTGTCCCTCTCTCTCTCTGAATCAGTCTCAGTCTCAGTCTGAGTATCTTTTGCTGTCGTTGTCGACAGCGCGCAATATCAAATGGTAAATAGATAAAAACAACATGACTTAATGAGTGGTATTTATTTTTATGCTAATTACTTTCGAATAAGCAGAACTCGTTGTTGTTGTTGTTGTTGTTGCTGCTGATGTTGTTCTTGGTTGCAAGCTGCAACGGCGGCAGTTACAAAGTTCGCCTTAATGAGCATCAGACGGTTGGTGGGGCAAAATATGTGGACCAAGCGACTGAATGCCAATGGGCGATGGTTGAGCAATAATTGTTGCGGAGTTTTGCATGGCCCAACGGGGCATTGGGGCAACGGACAATGGCGATGGCAGCGACGACGTCGACGTTTGCGTTAAGTAAATGCCATTATACAATAAGCAACTTGCGTTGTAAATTTTCTTCAAATGTACAAAAGCACTCGCGCTGAAAGCCGTAAAGTATGCAATATGACAGCGCATAAAGGATACGACTTCGAGGAGCATCTGGAATCGGAGTCGGAGTCGGAGTCGGAGACGCAGACGGAGTCAAAGTCCGTGCTCGAGTCCCAACCGAGTGGCGACATGGCACGTGGGTGTGAAAAAATAACTTAATTACCATGCCGGCTCACATAGCTCTTGTTGGTTTTAAGGACAAGTGCAAGAGCTGCAGTCAGCATTAAAGATTAACGACCAGCCCCATAGCCGAGATTACTACGGCAGGGGCCTTAGTTACACTCAACGAGTGTAATGCTGGATCAGCCTCAAGCTGACGGAACTTGGCTAACAAGTGACTTTTAATTCCGTTAACTAACAGCAGCACCCCAAAAACCAAAAACCAAAAACCAAACCCAAAACCCAAAACTCAAAACCCTCAAACCAGCTGCTGAAACCCCCAATCCTATACTAATAAGTAAGTACACTCCTTTCGAGTGTTCACGAGCCCTAACCCTTGCCCCATGTATACCTATAAAAAGTCAAACTAATCTCCTCCCACACACACACACACACATACTACAAGCAAAATGTATAAGTTTTTCTTTTTTTTTATTAGTGCAACATGTTTCATGGTTCTAATTAGCCGGCTGTAACAATATATTCACTGTACATTAAAAGTGTGGTTGAATGTATATATATGATACGTATATATATTGTAAGTAGGTTTTATGTGAAGACTTTATCAAATTTGGTGTTTCTTACTCTTATACTCTCTAAGAACAATTCGACTGAACGAAGAACACGCCTTGATGAATCCTTCTATTAGAATCCTTCTAGTAGAATATAAGTCGTGTTTTGGGTCTGAGATATTTCTTCTGCCTATTTCATACTTCTTCGCAACTTTCATGTGCAATTGTTTTTGGTTTCAATATAAATAATATTTAAATACATATGGCTAACATTATTACTGAGAATAACTTTGTGTGCCCTTTTAAACACGTTTAAAGCCTTACGTCCTGTAAGGACATACATGAAGTTCTAAAATGTTTTCAAAATGTCCTCTAGTCAGTGCAAGAAAATTCCTTATTCGATCCTTTGTTTTGTATTTACTTTTTTTCTTTGGCGTTTCATTTAATGTAGCTCTAAAATTTTTCTTTTATTCTATATTATATTTATAAAACATTTCGATTTAAGATTGTAAAACAAAAAAATGATTAGTCCAGATCGGACACAACCAATTTCTTATCATATATCTATACATATTTATTTATAAGCAAATCTATTTCTATGAAAAATTACTGAAAAGATTGAAAATTATATATAAACTCAACTGAAGGAAAAGACTAATCGATGTAATAAATTTATATGTATTTCTATGAATACAAACAAAATGTTCAAAATACTTTGAAATCGCCAAGAAATTGGATATATTATTTTTTCTCCTATGTCTTAGTTAATGTTACAGAAGTGTTGCACAATAAAATTTCAATAAAACTTAGTCTTATATCTATATATAAGTCTTATCTTTATATATCAATACTCTAGTCGAAAACTATCTAGCTTAAAGATTTGATTGTACACGATCGTTTATATATATAGACGGACAAACTATGTAAAAAGTTTCTTGAATAGTTTAGAACTTAGATCCAGGATATAACTTAAAATCTTACAAATATGTAAAAAACATATAGAATAAAATATATAGAATAATAACAGGCAGAAATGCTCGAAAAAGTGACGCAAATTGGACCTTCGGAATGGACCATTTGAAACGGAGCCGCGGATAACATTTACATGAAGTTATTTCTAAAACGTAAATGGCAAAGGTCAATTTATCGATTTCAATACAAATTTTGATTCTGTGATGCCATTTTGAGTGTTTTATTCGATCTTTAAAAAAAACTACGCTTAAAAAATCACCCGATACTTCCTCAGACAAATATTAATTTTAATTGTAATTATCAAATTTATTTATTTATTTTATTAAGAGTCGACTTCAAACAGTCGACTACAAGATAAAAGCTTATTATTAATTGTATAATATAATTGTATATATAAAATATAAAAAGAAAATGATTTTAAATTTGAATTGAGCCAACATTTGTTGCAACGATTGGGGAAATGAAAACCCAATCAGAACAATGAGTTTCAGTGTTCGTAGGTAACACCGAAGGTGATATAAAAGTGAAAGTTGATTGAATCAAAAGTATTTAGAAGAATTAAAAAAAGAAAAGGATTGTGCAAAGGATAATCAGTGCTGCCTATAAGAAGCTATAGAGGAAGATAGTTCCTAGTAGGTCTGCGTTTATACCTATAAATGTATATTTATATGTTGTGTGATGACTCTTCAGCTATGTAAATGAGCTTAAGATACAAATACCTTTTAAATTTCTTATGCTACACTTCTTTATATACATATCATATATATATTTATATTCATAAGTCTATGCGATATCAGATGTGTATTAGAAACTCTCCTTGCCAGCTATGGTATGATCACGAGCTGGCCAACTGATAGGTTTTGTTCTTCTTTGGTAAACTTCATGCGTTGCTTAGGGGGGGTGCACATAATCTCTTTGCCAATGTGACCAGAATTGCTATTTGAGATACGTTACACGCTGCCATCTGTCTATGTAGCGTCCTTCTTTGTCTGGAGGATCTGACTTATGATGCAGTGCAGCTTCTGGAGCAGCAGTCAATGATGTTCCCATAAGCAAGTGAGCTGGAGTGACAGCCGCGATATCATTTGGGTCATCCGACGCTGGAGCAATTGACGTAGAGTTTAAAATGGATTCGCAATCTATGAAGAGTGTCTGTAACTCTTCATACGTTAGATGGGCGTTAGCTAGATTCTTTACTACCAGTGTTTTAGATGACTGGACTGCTGCTTCCTAGAGGCCTCCAAAATTTGGTGCTCTAAGTTGGCTAAAGCAGAATTCGAAGCCTTTCGATGTGCTGTATAAACTGATCGTGTCAAGCGCTGATTCACTGAGTAATTTGGTTTGAAATTCTACTAGTTTCGTAGCCAATCAGGAATGCCACGGCGTATATATATATATATATTCATAAGTCTATGCGATTTCAGATGTGTTTCAGGGAACTCTCGATCTGTACTCATAATCTATTCCAATGAAACCCACTCGACTTGTTTACTATAATTCTCAGTTGTCAATATTTTGAGTTTACTTAGCTTTAATTATGCATTAAATTAGATATTGGAAATTATAATCTACAAAATTAATATACATATTATCAGCCTCTAGAAATTAACACATTCCATTAAACATTCGTTGATGCGATTTATATTTCTCACAGAAAAAAAAGATACACTTAAGCTAAGCGGCAATTAAATTTAAGAACTACTTGAGTAGCTGAGTAGCCCGGGGATTCATTGTCACAGCTGATTCTTGCGCTTGCGGCCTGGACGCACTGCATAGATGCTCGGGGGCAAAGGGCCATTGGGCAGGAGCTTGCCGGATCGGGTGGCGGCGAGGAGGCGGCGCTCGTGGACCTTGCGATGCTTGGTGAGGTGATCGGAGCGGGCAAAGCACTTGGCACAGTACTCGCACTTGTAGGGTTTGTCGCCGGAGTGGGAGCGTCGATGGCGAGCCAGCTCATCGGAGCGGGAGAAACGCCAGCTGCAGTCCGGCCAGCTACAGGCGTAAGGCTTCTCGCCCAGATGCCGGCGCAGATGGGCCTTGAGGTGGGCGGGCTTGGCGTACAGCTTCTCACAGCTGCCGAAGGTGCAAAGGTAACCTTTTTCGCCAGCAGCGTTCTGGCTGAGCTGTAGCTGCGGCACAGGTGCTGGGGCATCGGATGTGGCTGGGGAATTGGGTGCGGCCAGGCGCAGATTGTTGTTGCTCTCCTGCAGAAAGTCATCACACATATCCGTGCAGAGTGGCGTGCGCTCTGGCAGGATGTCTATGAGTTCGGGTATCTCCACAAAATGCTCGAGCAGACGCTGCTCCCAGTCGCTGAGCTCCGGCGGGGAGGACGCTGTGCCACAGCCGGACACCATTGATGAATCCGGATCGCTAAAGTCAAACAATAGATCGTGATCTTCACTGCTGCTGCTGTTGCTGATGCACAATATGTTGTTGTTGTTGTTGTTGTTGTTGCTGTTGTTGTTGATTGTGTTGTTGTTGTTGCTATCGAGTGTAATAATACCGTAGTAATCGATGCCACCCGGTTCGTAGCCGTTGCCAAAGTCCACATCCGCGTAGCAGCAATCGAGCACGGCTGTCGACGCTGATATTGAGGTGGCCGTTGAGAAGTCCTGCTGCTCCATTAGGCCTGGTCCGAAGCTGTCGTAGAAATCGCCAGTGGAGGGCAGCATTGCAGTTTCCTCCAGCTCACTGTAGAGCTGCTGAAATGCGCCCGTTGCAAAGAACTCCATGGTAACAAATGAGCTGGTTCACGCGTCCGTCCAAATATTTATGGCAATCTACAGACGAGCTGTGTGATCTGTGCCAGATCGAGGATTGAATGTGGACACGCTTGAGTGCAGAGCTTGACTGATACTCGAAACCTCGATATGCATGCATATATTTTGTGTATTCCCCGGAACAATCAATATCATTGAGATCCCTGTGGGAATAATTAGGCAGTCATACATTGAAATTGTAAAAATCGTACTGGACACTTCACAGTCGTTTTGATCGGCGTTTATCTAACTTTTTGCCGGCGTCATTAACAACGCAGCAACAACAAAAAGAGCAAGAACATCGGCGACAGTAGACAGCCATATGTGCGGTGACTAGTCGCAGCACATGTGCTACACACACGCACACACGCACACACACACGCACATAGAAGATACAAGTGGCTCTCTCACTTGTATCTGCATCTGCGACAGTGCCAAGCGGTGTCAGGCGGGTATTGACGATTTGCGATTGGCGATTCTCAATTGGTGATTGTCGATCGGCACCTGCTTACGCCGGATCCGGCGAGTATTCGTATATATCCAATACCATCTGTAATCCATATGACATCCGCATATTTTGCTCTGAACTCCCAATCGGCAACTATTTTATTATTTTATTTGTTTTCGATTTTTAAGCGTAATTTAAGGTTACAAGTTGTGCAAAAGGATGTAATGAATAGAAGAAGGCATTTCCATTTCCAAATTTGTTTATATTCTTGATTGATATTAAAACTCGAGCTGATATAACCATGTCCGTCTGTTCGATTATGTCTCCGACTATCAGTATTATCTCAGAGACTAATGAAACCATATTTAGTGTAGAAATTTCTTTCAGGAAAACGCTTTAAACATTTCACAAGCTTCATTTTCAATCCGTAGCTTCAGTTTTGATACAAAATTAAATGTGAAATTAAAAATATTGAAAAAACCAATTTACGACATTGTTGGCAGCGGTCAAACAGAGAATTTCATGTAGAACGTATGTAAATATGTTTACTCTCATATTTGTATGCGTTTATGTATCTATGTGGTCTACTGGGACCTGGGCTAAGGGCATTTCCAAGTCGGAAACACTCGAGTGAAGCATTTTCACTTGTTTGTTTTGGTCGCAGCTATCAGCAAGAATAATTAGTTAATGAGCGCAAACAAAATTCCGCTAATCCCAAATCCCCGGGGAGGAACACTCTCATAGCAACACTGCATACATTCAGTGGGTGCGTGTATCTTGGGTTGAGTGAGATGCGTTCAAGAGAAGGGTCAGACACTTCGAATGCATGAAATTATATGAAACATATTATATATCAACAGTTAACGAAAAGAGTTATTTATACATCTAACAGTTGTCCTTTAGGAGATGTTCAAAGCAAGAAGTTAGCTTCAGTCTGTGTGTCGATTTCAATGAATATAGAAAGAGCCAACAGCTTGCATATAGTAAATCCATTTTAAGTCAACATAAGTGATAAATTTCATATTCCAGTTCTCATTTTGTATATTCTTAATCTTTTTATTAACTGGAAATATGCACACGGACTTTTAATGAGGCACTGAAAGTCTTTTAAGCCGAACTCTCCTTGCAGCTGCTGGGGAGAATTAGCATTGAGGTTGAGCTGCTTGAAGTGCATGTTGTTAACTACCTGGAGCTGTGTGTGCTTGTGTGTGTGTGTGTGTTTATGTATATGAGTATGTTTGACCTGGCCATTGTTCCGTTCTTGGTCTACAGAAAAATGTGAACATTCAGCATCTTTGTCCTCGGGCTGCGGCAGGTCTCTCCACTTTGTTGGCCACACAATCATCAGGCGTGTCCTGCAGATTGGCATGGTGATAAAGTCAATAAGCTGAAGCATATGGAATGCCTGAAGCGAGGCTCCAATCCATCTGGCATCGTTCTTGTGGGCAGTCTATGTTATCTACCGACTCGCTTGCATAAGAGGTGCTTAAAGAGGATTTTTCCGATGCATGAGTCTGAGTGAGTGCAAAACCTATGCCCTTTATGTATAGTTCAAAAGTCTCTTGTATGCTTATTCAACTTTATATAGAGCATTTCCAGCACAGCACAGATTAGTTGACTTTTCCACTCACTCTTCCCCTAATTGGTGCTACACCCATTCCATGCGTCACCCTTTCTCCTTTGTTATTCACTCTCTCTTTCAATTCATTGGCAACTCCCGGTGGATTTACCATAAACTTTGTGTGTAAAATGTTGAAATTTCCTTTCGGCTGTTATGTAATAATCAGCTCCTGTAAGTCCTTACATCAACCACAAGCCGCTCACAGTTGGCACCACTCTTCCGACTTGCCTCCTCATCCATTGGGTTTGCCTTTTGGCAGGCGGCGCGCTTAGCGATAATTAAAATTGTAAAAATCAAAGGCAGCCGTCGCGTTAAAGGACTTAAAGGATAACAACGGCTGACAGGCACTTGGCGTCTGGCCGGGGCAATTCGTAATTACGAGTGTGTGTGTGCTTTGATATTAATTATATACGAGCATAATTTTCTGTTTCTGTTTCTCTTTCTGTTTCTGTTTCAATTTCTGTTTCTGTTTCTGGCACCTAAACTTTTTCTATACTTAGTATTTAGCATTGGCACCCGAATTAAGTCAGAGGGCAAAGCCAGTTACAAATTTAGACAGATATACGGAAATAGATAAATATATATGTATAGCTACAGCTCGAAAATCAAACACAGATGCTCTAGCTGAAGTTGACATACAATATGTATGAGTGTGTGTTCATATGTAGTGTGTACAATAAAGATATTGTTATTTAGCACTTGATAGAAGTGTCGTCTGCAGCTCAGATAACGCTCGACAAGACAGCATCGCAAAAGCGACAACACATCAATCTAAATTATTTGGCGCCCTAAGCTATAACTACACATCAACAACAACAACAACAACAACAACAAGAACATAAACAAGTGATATAAGTGTACTGTCAAAAGCTTTGGCATATGGTGGTTTATTTGAGTGTTCTGATAACATAAATTAGTATGCTGCCTGGCTTCAGCTCTGAGTATGTTTATGTATTTGCATCTGTATCTTTGGATGTTTGGCTGATGTTTCTGTATCTGTATCTGTCTGAACAACCGCATGTATCTGCATGTGCTTGTGCACCGCAAGTGTCATAACGGGAATTATGCATAAAATTTTACTGTAAGCTGCAGCCGGCTAAATGTTGTCAAGTTTCAAGAGGAGAGGCGACCACAAATTGAAATGCATGTCAATTTGCTAACCAAAATGTTACTCAATGTCCATGGGACTTAAGCTAGGACAAGCCGTTGGCCAGGATCAAATGAGCTAAAGATTTGACAGGTGTGGCTCAGGCACAGCCTTTAGCCCAAAAAAACAATGCAATGCAAAATGAAAAATAACTACAAAACAAATCACTTTTGTGTGAATCTGTTATTAAGCTGACAAGAAACAGCAAAACTGTTACATCTACTTAGCAAATGTATACATTATTTTTAATATTGTACGACAAGAGCCCAACTGTAATCGGCTCACCAGAGAACCCGTTCAGATCAGTTGCCTAGCAGTTGGCCCTTATCAATAGCAGCTGAGCTGCTTGTTTTCATTGGATTAGGCAAGTTTCTCTTGCTTTCAACTTGATTTTGCCGCTAGCTGCTGGCTGCTGGCTGCTTGCTGTCTGCTGCTTGTTGGCCAGAAGCAAGGGTAAGCCTTTCTAACCGAAAACGAATGCGAAAAGGGGCTTAGTTTGTGGGAAAATTAAAAGGACATGCATACAGTAAGTAAGTGATTAGAAGAACATAACCAAAGCGAGATGTAAATTGTTGAAGAAACAGTTCTTCATTCCTCTGACATGAATTTAAAAACTGTATTCAACTATCAAAGTATGACAGTAGCTTTCACAACTTGTTCCAATTCAGTTTAAAACTTTATATAGTATTCTACTCTGCACGAGTCCAGGAAATTGTAACATTTCCTTAAAATAGTAAAATAAAGTTGTAAAAGGATAAATGCACAAGTGCAATCATTAATTTTAGATATTCTCTTAGCATCTCCCTCTTTAACTTCCCCCATTTCTCTCTCTGTAGACGCGAATCACAAGAAACTTGCTATTCGTACAGCTCTCACACACACAAGCTTGATAGCCCGAGGGAATCTTGATAGAATCTGTTTTTTTTTCTAGTGTTTTTCTATATTAAATAAGCATTAGATTTCCACACAATTTGTATTGGTGCATAACCCTCTTTAAGCTCGTCAACGGGTTTCCAGGATTAACTCTTAGGTTGGTTGCAGAGAGTATATCGCATAGGAAGTTAAAATAATACAAAATATTATATGCAATGGTTGACTGCTGCCTCAAAGATGTTGAACTTTTAATAATCTTGACTCAAAGTTTTGCGATTTTAAGCCATTTTAACATATAAAAGCTTTGTTCAAGACAGTATAACAGTTTGTATAACGGAGTAAAGCAGCTTCATAAAAACTTTGGCACTCACTTCACAGGCGACACATTCCAATTAATTAACCAATTTATCTAAGAAGCTCGGAATGTTGAGAAAACTGCAAAGTTGCTGTGTGCTTCTGCTCTGGTGTCCTGCCCTGTCCTGTCCTGTCCTGTCCTGTCCTGTCCTGAGCTCTGCTCAGGATGCTGTCCTATGTGCAAGTATGAGTACGAGTACGAGTATGTATGGCAACAGGTCAAAAGTTTTAAGCCAACTAGCAAGTCCTGGCCAACACTCATAGAGCAGTTAGTTAGCTAGTTGGAGCTACTGTTGTTTTTGCTTTGAAAACTTTTAATAAACTCGTAAAAGACAATATTTTGTGGGCGCCCAGAACTGCAGACAATAATTTGATTTTATGCGGCGCGAGCCACCAGAGCAATTTGTTATGTCTACAAAAGTCAAAGTTATAGTTGGAGCTTGAGCTGGAGTTTAGCTCGGAGTCGAGTCTGAGTCCGAGCTAGTGTTAGTTTTTTAGTATAACTGGACAGTATAACAGATTATGTGTGTGTGTGTGTGTGTGTGTGTGTGTGTGTGTGCTTTAAGCATATTATATATTATGGTCAACTGAAGCTGAAGCTGAGACTCAGCTAAGACTCAGATTAGGCGAAATGCAAACGTAATCCAAAGACAAGTGAGTTAACTGCTTTGACCCAATTTAATTAAGCATGTGTGTATATATGTATATGTGTATGTATATGTATATGTCATGTTGGCCTGGTTAGTATTTGTGTTATGTTCGCACCCGAAAACGAGGCCCGGCTTTGGCCAGCGGCCACGGGCCAAGTCCCAGTCGCCATCTTCTTAGGGTGCCAAAGCTAATGACAATAACATCTACGAGATGGAGTGGAAGCGTTGCCGTTGCCGGCTGATGCGATTCTCCTGATTGCGTCTGAGTCTGTGTGTGTGTGTGTGTGTGTGTGTGTGCTTGTAAGCAGGATTTACACACACCCATTCACATCCACGTACACAGAACATTATTGTAGCAAAAGACGGCAGCGACAGCAGCCAACAATTAGTGTTGACAGACATTGCACTCTGGCAAAGCCCCAAAGGAATTTGAGGGCTTGTCCCATACACCAAAAGCGACGTCTGTATATATACTCTTTTCTTCTCTGTGTGTGTGTGTGTGTGTGTGTGTATATGTATGTTTGTTAGAGAAAGGCATATGCTGCGTGTGTGTGTGGATGTTACCACAAATACCCGGGCATGTAATTTAAATTTTGGGTATAAGTACGAATGTTGTTTAATTCAACAAAATTTATGTATCCCCCAACGCAAGATTGAAAAACGAGCTATATACTAGGGCAAAGTTATGCTTGCTTTCACTTCCTACACTGCTACAATATGTATGACAGTTAATATGACAGTTTAACTGTGTTCAACTGTTTGCAGTTAAACAACACACAGAGAAGTTATTCCAAGTAATCAGGCAAAATATTTGGTTTCGCTATTCTTGAGCTTAAATATTCCAGATATAATCAATGCAGTATATAATTATAGTATTGAATAGAGGAAAGAGTGTTTATTGCTTGTATGTTTAAGGGATTTAAATTTATGTTTTCACGTTCTTAATTATTAAGAAGGATATACACAAACTTATCTTATATGTATCTATATTGGATGTTAACATTACATCCCAGGCAGAGTTTTCACAGAACTTCATCTAATTTTATCTTCCAATTTCTTGAATTTCATGTAAACTATTTGATATATATTATATATATTTGCTTAAGAAGTAGATCGGGTTATGGATGGAGGTTGTTTCTTATTTTAGAATTCTTTTTAAAATATTGCAATGGATCGCAATAGATTAAATTTCCAATTCTAAATAATTTGTTTTTTTTTAGGAAAAGGAAATTACTTTTCGTTTCACTAGTTCGGCCTATTCTTAAATTCCTTCTCTTTGCCTTTCGTGGTCTTAATTGGGAACCCAATCTTCGGTTGCCTTCCTATTCTAGCAGACTTCTTCTACTAAATCTTCCGTCTTTAACTAACCGTGGAACAACTTTAGCTGTTTTATTTATTCATAAATTAATAAACGGCAACATTGACTGTTCTACTCTTTTAAGTCGCTTAAATTTTTCCATTCCTTTTAGACCTACTAGAAACTATCGTCCTCTATATCTTCCGGTATGCGTCACTAATTATGCCTTGCAGAATCCTTTTTGCATTCTATGTTTTCTTTACAATTCACACTTTCATGCTTTCTTTTCAGAACATTCCCTTCGTTCTATTAAACTTTCGCTTTTCAACCACCTTCGGTGAATCCTTTACTAATACTAATACTCATTGTTCTGATTGGGGTTTTCTGGGTTTTTCCCAATGCTCGCAACAAATGTTGGGACAATTTAAATTTAAATTTATATTCAAATTTAAAATCAATTTTTATTTTCCCCAGATTTCTTTTTTTTTTACTTTTTACTCATTTTTTACTTTTAAATTTAATGATTTTCAATTTTAGTTTTAATATAATGATTGGTTCTAATGTCGACTGTTCTTAGTCGTCTTTCCGAATAAATAAATAAATAAATAAAGAAGGGCACCTGCACTGATAGTAGATTATCGAGTTTAGTCTTCTGTCCTGCGAATATATATATTTATATATATATAACTTTCAGATAAAGTAAATTCCTTCTCTTTTTTATATAAAGCGAAATTTTATTACTGGATAAAGTACTATTACCTTACTAAGGCAACTTAAGCTAATGTGAAATTAAACAACAGATTTAAAAATAGAAATGAACTATGATTAGGATAATATATACATTATTTACAGCGTAGAGAATTCTTGTAGTTACTTATTAGTTAAAGTCTAGTAATATTGAAGGGGTGAAGGGAAGGTCTTGAGGGTGATGTCGTTTCTCTTCTCCTAACCCTTAGTCTGAAATGAGATGCTAGTCTCTCTAGTCTCTGTATTTGTGGGCAATACATTGAATTCGGTCACCAATCAGAGGAACGTTAAGATATCTTTCGGTATCCTTGTTTCTCATGTACCAAGGGCCCTGAGATCTTTCATTGAGTTTTGGCTTGCAATATACGGATCTTGTTTAATTGTGACTTGGCTGCAATTCCATATTCTAATTTCAAGGTCTTCATATTGAATTAGTAGTGGATTCAAATTGAATAAAAGAAAGACTAAGAAGAGTAGTAATAATAATAGTAATAGGAGAGTAATAATCTTGAACATTTTGTGTACTTCATCGTAGAATAGATCCACCAACAATATTACAAGGAGCATTAAACACATTTGACAATATGTGAACTAGAAATTAGAGTGTACAATGAGCTCTGAAGCAGTAAGAAAAGAATGACTTAAAGCTGAAATAACAAGAGAAGAAAACTGTGAAAGTACAAAAAATAGAAAGCGCTATAAAGGGAGTTATCATACTTATATAAGTATGTTACTTGTACAATTGAGCACTTGGTCTACTTAGCTGTAAGTAGGCATCGCAGCTAAGGAGCGTTTAGCCGTAAGATGCACGGCATGAGGATACGTTATTCGATTGCCTGTAGCCTGTAGCCAGTAAACTGAGCCCTTTCCCAGCGAACATAGACTGTCAATGAAGTTGTGAAGCCAAACAACATTCCAGCAAGAAATTGAGAGCTCTAAGGAAAGCCATTTGGGGTCGAGCTTACGAGTGCAACAACAATGCCAGCGGTCGACAATGGGGCAGCCTGCTGCAGCTGCCTGTCTGCTATTGTTGTTAGTTGGCTAGTGTGTGTGTGTGTGTGTGAGTGTGTGTGTGTGTGTGAGTGTGTGCGTAAGTATGTTGCTAGCCAAATGCTTGGCAGCTGACGCTGTGTATTGAATAGCCGCAAACGCAGCCGCAGCTCTGTCCACAGACTTTGGCTGCCTAATGAGGCAACCGGGCAACAATAAGCGCAACCACAAAAGCAACAGCGAAAGCAGCAACAGCAATAGCTGTGGCACCAACAGCAGCAGCAGACGCAGCAGCAGCAGCAGCAACAGCTACAACAGCAGTAACTACAATGGATAGCCAAAGGGCAAATGGAAAATATACTTTAAACATGGCCATTGGGCATAAACGCAAGCATTTGGCTAATTTCTGTGTACTCATAACTAAATGTGTGTGCCTGTGTGTGTGTGTGTGTGTGTGAGTGTGTTGGTGCGTGTATATTTTGGTCTTTTAATGAAGTGGCAATGACAATCGTGTGGCTCAGCTAATGCGTTTACACCAACAACTCAGGATTTTTTTTGATTTTGCGGTAGCGCAGTGAAAGCCAGACGAACAGACAGACGGACGAACAGACACACAGTCGGATTGACAGACAGTCGGATAGACAGACAGAGGAACGGATATATAAATATGGTTAGATCATCTCGGCTATTGATCCTGGTCAAGAATTTATATGCTTTACGTGCTCGGAGATGCTTTCTTCGGTCTGTTTGCACAATTTTATTATAGCCTTTTAGCACGTTTCAAGGGGTACATTAAGTTACATGCCCACATAATGTATGTGTGTGTGTAATTGGCTTGTGTGTATGTGTGTGTCTCGTGTTACAGAGCAAGCGCTAAAAAGCGTTGCATAGTTTTGGTCAGCGTCAATTTGCAATTGAAAAGAATGACAGTGACTGCTCTCTCGTAACCATAGCTCATAGCTCATAGCTCATATACTATATGTCAGTTGCATATACAGGAGCACATATACTTACACATTTACACATTTGTATGCATCTATATGTATATATATATGTATATGTATATGTATATGGATGCTGTTGGGTGCTCATGTGGCCCGCCTTAAAACAAAGTGGCACAAAAATGACATTACACAAAAAAGGGATTTATTTAGTTTATTTGCTGTATATCAGCAGCCATAACTGTCAAGTGTTTGTTGTTGTCTGTTGGCTGCTGGCAGAACACAGACACCTACACAGACTGTCTGTGTGTGTGTGTAGATATGGTATATGTGTGTGCTGGAAGCTAGAGCTACTACATACTCTTAGAGCTAGAGCTGCATGGCGGCCATCATCATCAATCATTTTGATTTGCGCTAAAAACTATGCTGTGCCTTACTACATACATACACACACACACACTCGCACACCCATACGATAACATACAGCTGCAACAACATCCAGAAGCAACAACAACAACAACAAGGGACATGTGAAATGACAACAACAATTCATGTCGACAAGTTGCGTTTTCATTTTTTCGTAAACCTTCCACTGGGAGTAACAACTGTCCCAGGCAATTTGTAGCGCTGAAGAAGGAAGAAATTTTTGATTTCATAAACTATAGATTACTTTTATCGAAACAATAAGCTGCTGCTTAGCTTATCCGTTATCCGTTTCGAAAGCTTTAAACCTTCAGATAAACGTATAACAGATATGAAGTGGTTTATCTTAATAGATCTCAAGTGAATCATATAAGATCAGCTTCACATATATCGCGGCATATATATATATATATATAGATAGATATGTATATAATGATCTTAATTAAGCTTTAAGGTGTTTTGAAGTCGTACTTCGTTTGCTATAAGGAAAGTATAGATTACATTTATCGGAACAATAAACTTAAGCTTATCTTAAGTTATCCATTTTCCAAGCCTTAGAGCTGGCAACAAGAGTATAAAAGATATGAAGCGGTTTATCTAAATACATTGAAAATGAATCATATAAGATTATAATATGCATAGATATATATAATTATATAGTTATATATAATATTGTTAAATCAGCTATAAGGTATTTTGAAGTCGTACTTCCTGTTGCTAGGAGAAAACTCTTCCTTTTTTTTCCTGTTTTATTTGATGCATTTAGTAAGTATTTTCTAGTCCTTTGTTTTGTTTGTGACTTAGCAAATGCATTTGCATACAAGCACACATAATGTCCGTCCAAACACATATAACACACTCACACACACACACACACTCACACACACTTTCACTGTAAGCAAGCATACTCTATGCATGCATTAGTTTTAGCTGCTCGAGCAGTTAATAGATGAGAGGCAGAACTGAAATGGGGGATGACTCCGGAAAATTCGTAGTCGACTGGTAAAATATTTTTACGGCTCGCTCGTAAAGCTGCTTGTCAAATATTTCTGCAGCATTTTAAAAAGTATATTGCACAGCAAGAGCACAGATACGCCAAGTGGTAGAGTTTTCCAGCAGAGAATGGAAATGCATACGGCTATGTAAGGGCGTATAATGAAATTTTAATTATGCTCAAGCCGGAGCAGAAGGCGAGCCTTTTAATTTAATTTATAATTGCGAGTAAATACTGTATGAACTGTAGCAAGAATTATCGTACTTGCTTCACAGTTCGCTCTTATATTTGTTCACATTGAGTGGATTGTGAGGGAGAACTCTGAGCAGGGAACAGGTTGAGCAACTTTTGGTCCAGCGTTGGCCTGTGCGAATCAATTAAAGGACATTTTCGGTAATGTTGCCAGTGCAAATTACAGTTGAAAACAACAACAGGACGAAGGGATAAATGAGCTCAGGTGGCAGCAAAACGAATAAATGAATGGACGAGCGTATATTGAATGATCGAACGAATGAATGAATAAATGAATACCGCATTGAACGAATGAATTATGTCTGTGGAACTGAACATTTTTCTGTGCCCCGTGGCAACCGAAAGGATTCTACGTCCACTTTCAACCGGTAAACAGCAACAGTATTTGTATTAATGGAATTCCAACAGTGAATTTTAATTGATCGGATACCTCATTACGCTGCCTGTTGCAAATTACCGAGTATCTTAACTACATTTAAGCCTGATATTTAATATTTTCCTTTCCATAGTGAAATGTTCGATGATACTTAATTGATGAACGACGAATCATTCATTATTAAGGGATATTAAAACCAAAGTTGCCATAGCAGTAAAAGGGAAATGCAGGCATTTTTCGTACACAAAAAGTAGCACCTCAACCTTATGCGAAAAACATATAAAACAAATAAAAATATGAAATAATTCTTTTTTTATTTTTATTTTACTTTCAGTGCCTCAAGTTACGTGTGGGATTTGAGAATCAAAAGATGAACGAAGATGGAAACTAAGAACATTTAAAGGAAAAGTTGAGTATTAAAGAAAATAAATTAAATGTTCGCCAACGCTTTATTGGCGCATAACTTTTCCCCTAGGCGTTTTCCAGTATTTAAACGAACAGCTGGACAGACTTCAATTGGACGAGTTCATTGAATGTGGGCAGCTTATTTCTTCATCAACTCACAATTTCCTCTGACCTTTTGTATCAAAATAAAGTGCTTAATACACTTGCTGTAAGAATTATTGTATGGCATAAGCTAATAAAGTTTGTTTCTGATACTTTTTGCCGTGCTGATTTTTCCGCACTCCATTATTGAAAATTGAGCTGTGAATAGAAAAGAACTTAATTCAATTCTAACTTACTTTCAACAAGACTTAGAAATTTTCAATAATAAAAGCTTGCTAAAATTTTGAAATCTTTGCCTCCATCATCATTGATATCAGAGATACCAAAATCCCAGCAGTGGCTTCTGTTTTTGGATTATGAAAGCCAAACTTGTTAACTTTCCTAGCAGCTAATTCTCATCTGTCTCTCTCTCTCTCTCTCTCTCTTTCTTTAATGCTATTCCTGTCTTTATCTAATATCTGCAAACTTGTCTTCAGGCAGATTGGCAACATACATAAATCAAGAAGTCGACAAAACCTTGAAATGTTCAATATGAATCTAGCATTGGGTTACAGCAATATACTATATACAAGTATGTATATCCCCCTCTCCCTCTCTTTATGTCTCTCTTCTATCTTTGTCTCGCAACGCCATTCCCAATTGCACTAATCTCATGCGGAGCGCCATCAGTGAAATGCAGCCAGTGTTGCCTCCGTTTTTCGCTTTCGCTTAAAACTTTCTAATAATTTCTATTTGAAAGGCGGTCCAAAAGTTGTGCGTGGTGTGCAAAACTGTCATATTTCATAAGTCGCTCGGGTGGGAGGTGGCAGGTTGACATAGGATAGAAGTAGCAGGAGGGAGGAATAAGGACAGGCGTTGGAGCCAGTCTGTGTATAATTACATGGTTCAACTGTCACTGCGGAAAACAAATAAATGAGTTTCCCTCACAAAACTTTGCCAGCAGCAGCAGCAGCAGCAGCAGCAGCAACAGCAACAGCAACAGCAGCCACAGCCGAAGTAGAAGTAGAAGTAGAAGCCACAGCTTTGCTTATGGATATATCGAAACCAGAGGCCCCAATGGAACCAATGCACTTTGTGGCCATCGATCGTTGCACATGCATCAATATTCGATACGCATTCATTTTGATGCCCTTTTCGGGCAAACTTTTATGATGCAGAAATGTTTGAAAACTTTGTTGCAGTACAGCATATGGCCATGTGGCATATGGCCATATGGCCATTTAGATAGAGAGCCACAGAAGCATGTTAAGTCGATATATGGGGGTGCATAGGGGTTAAAGTCTGTCAGCTTCACAATTAAAGCTAACAATACTTGATCCAAAGTGAAACGAACCCAAGACCTACTTTGCCCAAAACTTTCGACTGGCTGCACGGACGACTGGGCGGCTGGCCGGCTGGGTGGCTGACTGTTAAATCGATTCGAATGAAATACCTGGATTCATGGTCCGAGCATTTGAAATTAATTCAGATTGCAATTCCTTTGAATTATACGCATCACCAAACTATGATTTCTCATGAAATATTAATGCCGGCATGCGACATTTGATATTTTTCGCAGTGCGCTTTGTTTTTTTTTTCCTTTCCTCCTTTTTTTTTGTGGGTGTGGAAGGGAATCGCTCCAAGTTAGAGTTCGAGACCGAGTCGGAGTCCGAGTCCGAGTCCGAGTCCGAGTCCGATTCCGAGTGTGAGACCGAGTTCGAGTCCGATTCAGAGTGCGCGTGCTAAACCGAGCCAGGGCCAACTTCGTTATCATTGTCAACATGCCATTGAGTCGAGTCCGCTGTGGCCCGCATCCGTTGCCCGCTGCCCGCTGCCCGCTGCCCGTTGCCGCCCCCGTACCCGGCATAATCAGAGCAATTCCAAAGTTGTGTCTGTCAAAAGGCACAAAATGTGGCCATCCATGGTCGTCATCGTCGCCGTCCACGTCGTGCTCTTCGCTGTCTGTGTCTCTGACAATTTTCCCCTTCTTTTTTTTATATTTTTCCATTTTTTTTATGTTGGCACTTCCTTTTTGACACCGGCGTTCCGCTACGTTTCACGGCTGTTCTACCTGCTCATCTGTCCTTTGCCTTTGCCAATGCTTTGCTTTAGTCGCACGTCTAAGCCTCCGTTCACCATTCAACTTCGGTGTCTATCAATGCCAGCGATTCTCCTACCGCTGCTCGGCTGCCAGCCGGAAAATGTGAATTTATCACACGAGCACGTACGCATATTTTCTATGCGCCAGCCTCGGCGTTGACCTTTTTTTGGTTATTCCTTTATTCCCTTTTCATTTTTTTTTTTTCATTTTTGTGCTTTGTACTTTGTGGTGCTGCTCCTGGTGCTGGTGGCAGCGTCCTTGCCGAAAAGTGGCACGATTGCTTCATAGCAAACGTCGTTATGCTCAAGTGCCGCACACAGATTAGTTAATATTCCGCTTTGAATGTGTGTCGGGGTCACCAACGGTCACCACTGGTCGACCTGCTTATCTTTGCTGTTGCACGTGCTCCATGCTCCGTGCGGCGCTCATATCGTATGCCGCTTGGAGGGTGGTGCCTTTCGGCATGACAGCCACTAGCGTGCACTCAAATCGTGAATTTGAATGTCTTAATTGCATCCTGTTTGTGGCAAATTCACTTCTGCAACAATTAAAAGCCAATTTTGTAGCGCGCGACGACAGCTGGCTGCGCTTTGGGGTTTCTAATCAACGCAGCGGGCGGTGACATTCACATTGAAGCCCAGCGATGGGGGATGGGGTATGGGGGATGGGGAATAGAGGGTCCTGCCAATGGAGCTCCTTTCGCAATTTTCCTTTATTTCCGCTGCGCGACAAAAATTTCCAGACATTTACTTAATGTACGTTGCACAAATTTAAGCAAAAAACAGAATCAACGTTTATCTTAACAAAGCCTGGATACCCTTTGGAAAGGCAACGAATTTCATTGGTGAATTTCTTTATTTGATTTTTGACTTCGGCGGAAACTAAAATTTTTAAACTATTCATAGTTAAAATGCATTTGTACAACAGGTTTCATAAGCTGATGCCTTAAGGTCGACAAGCCTTGCGTTGAGTTGGAGCAAGCCTTTGTTAGAGCATAATGTAACGGTAATTGAAATGCCGCCCACAATGTCACTACCCACTTTGCTTTGTCGTCTGGAGCTGCAGGCAGCGAACCAGGGCGTCAACAGAGCAAGCAGCTTCCATCCAAGACGCAAGGAGCAGCTGCCACAGGTCCCTCAGGTATCTGCTGTGGTTGCTAATTAAATTGTGCTCGCAGTTGCAAGTACTTTGTGATTGCTTCAAATGCACTTCGTGGTGATCAGCAGTGGATCGCACTCCTCGGCAAAATCATCTAGATTAGGTGTGCTCTGACGATAGAAATGTGGCGGTAGTATGGAAACATTACCATGACTCTGTACCTGGCAACTGGAGCTCTCTGACGAGGGCTCTTGTCTGCCGGCTGTGGAGGGGTCTGGCAACCAAATATAGAGACGTGTCTGTGGCACGTCCTGCCAGTGCATGCGGTTGGCGCGACAGATTTGCCCAATTGTTGTCTCATGTTTGAGTGCCAAACGGGCCATTGTGTCCTCGTTGCGAACACGATAACGCAGCCAGAGCATTGAGTTTGAGCCCAGTTCAGAGCCCCAAAGATTGGGGGCATTCTTTGGCAACAATGCGTTTGGTATCGCCTCCTCAGATTTTTTATGGCTGGCCATTATGGATAGATTGGCTCAAAAATTGAAATTGAATTCATTCAACTGTAGCATTTTTTCGTATTCCTTCAAATGAAAAGCCAACTTGATGTGAACATTATTATATTCTAATACTTCGCTGCGTTATATTCAAGCCTTTTCAACCTCTTTGAAGGTCTGCAGGCTTCTGTTTAACGATTTGTGCAAATCACTTCACATAAATTTCACATCTCTCAAGCAATGCCCACGACCAACCCTTGAGGCCAAGGTGTATATCCGAGGAATAGGTCGATTGTCTTTCTACGAGTATATTGACATATTATACAAGGTGTAAGGATGCAGTTGACCATTGACCACTTCGGACATCTGTATTAATGCTGCTACATATAAGTCACTGTCTGAGTTTCTTTTAATTGTTTTGTCAGGAGCTCATTCAAGTTATGGATCTTGACTGGGAATTATTATTCTGTGCCTTTTTCCATTCCGGTTAAAAGAGACATCAAAAGAATTTTAAATGCTTTATTATTTTGTGGCTCTGTCGCCTCATGTGGTTCATTACATTTCTGTCTGTCTGCCGTCTGTGGTTATGCTCTTAAATATGCGATGGGTTTATAAGAATAGAAGCGATTTCGTTTTCAGGGTTCGCATTGTGGGTAATCTAGTGTAAAGGCATTTGATGGCGGCCCGATTAAGTTCAACTCAATATGGCATTATTATATAGGTTGGGCACAGGCCGTCTGGGCCAAGGAAGCAACCGCAGCATTGGAGTCGTACCAGTCGTGCCAAAGGAATCCGGTGTATATACTATATAAGAGGAACAGATATGAATTTAATATGGAATTATGATGCTGCTTTGTATTGATATAAACAGAATTTATCCATGCATAATCACTCACATACACATGCACAACAGAAAAAAATATGAAACATTGGAATACAAAAAAATGAACCAAGCTAACGATGAACGCGATGGAGTTGGAAGCAAATACAATCGGGATAGCGAAATTCCAGCCTGCCACAGGATACGCTTCTTTGTCACGATTATGCTGTTCCTTGGAATGGCCAATGCCTACGTAATGCGAACAAACATGTCCGTTGCGATTGTAGCCATGGTTAATCACACTGCACTCAGGGACAATGGATCTGATGGGGCACCTGTTGTCGGATGTGATGGCGAGTTCGTCTGGAGCTATAAGCTGCAGGGCTATATATTGGCCAGCTTCTTCTATGGCTATGTAATTACCCAGATTCCATTCGGCTTCCTTATCAAATATTATGGCGCGAGAAGATTCCTCGGCTGGGGCATGTTGCTCAATTCGGTCGCTGCCTTTCTGGTGCCCGTTGCAGCCCGCAAGGGAGGCTACATAGCGCTCTGTGTGGTGCGATTCATTCAAGGTCTCGGTGAGGGTCCCATTGTGCCCTGCACCCACAGCATTCTGGCCAATTGGATACCGCCTCATGAACGCTCCCGAGCCGGAGCAGCCGTCTATGCAGGCGCCCAATTCGGAACCATCGTCTCCTTGCCGCTGAGCGGCCTCCTGGCGCAACACGGCTTCGACGGCGGCTGGCCATCGATTTTCTATATGTTTGGGGCCGTTAGTACAGTGTGGTGCATTTTCTTTCTTTGCCTGGTGGCTGAGGATCCAAACACCTCAAAGTTTATTTCCGATGTGGAGCGCAAGCACATTATCGAAACGATTTGGGCCACTCAACTGGCTGATGAGACTGTCAAGACGCCATTCTTAGGCATTGCCAAGTCGGTGCCCTTTTGGTCCATCATGATCGCACATTCTGGTCAGAACTATGGCTATGAGACACTGATGACTGAGCTGCCCACCTATATGGCCATGATAATGCATCTGGATATCAAGCAGAACGGCATCCTCTCGGCAGTGCCGTACATTTCTATGTGGATAATGGCCCTCATATTTGCATTTTTAGCCGATAAACTCATTAGGCGCAATGTCAGTATAACTATCACGCGAAAAATCATGAACAGCATTGGACAGTATGGTGCGGCGATAACACTTCTGGCTGTAACCTACTTTTATAAGAGTCTGCTCATAACCATGGTTATTTTCACAATTGGCATTGGCTTAAACGGCGCCATCTACTCGGGCTTTAAGGTCAATCATTTGGATCTGTCGCCGCGCTTTGCTGGACTCCTGATATCAATGACCAACTGCTGCGCCAATCTGGTGGGTCTAACAGCTCCTATGGTTGCCGGACATGTGATCAATCGTGATCCCTCAATCGGGAATTGGCGCATTGTCTTTTCAATCGCTGCCATTGTGTACATTGTTTGTGCTAGTGTTTATGCCGTATTTGCCTCTGGGAAACAAAAGTGGTAACAAAATTGGCTTTCTCTTAATTCACTTAAAAATAAAATAATAATAAAGTTGTGCATAAGTATGAAACAGTCAGTTGAAGTTATTTATTTTATAAACTATATTCTTAAGTGCTTTGTCTGTGGATTCGTTCATAAGTTCATATAAGTTTTACTCGTATAACATTTAACATTTCATATTCGATAAAATAAAAATTAATTATATCTTCACATATCATTCCGTGAACCCGTTAAGTTAGACTGTGTCCTGCATTAAGGCCATGCCATAGTCCAGCACCATTTTGACTGCTTTCTGTCCCTTGAGTATTGTCATTGCTTTTTTACGAAATCATTTTTGTAGTAGTTACTGGCCTACGGCGTCTGCTTTGCTAATGACAATGTCATGTCATAAAATAGAAAAGCCGCAGAGTTGATTTTGGGACATCAATCAAAATTTCCGCATTTTCTATTTCTTTCTGTCGCTTCTGATTTCTAATCGAATTTATCTTACCTTCCTACGTGTGGCTTATAAGCTACAGCTAAATCCCTTTATGACTTGTTTACCCTGAATAATTATTGGGTATATTGTACACTTATCTCCAAGCAGGCCTGAAAATTTATTCACAATTATTTTAAAATAATATTTTCTAAATGAAAATGTTTACCATATGGTCGATTTTGATTCAAAATTTGATCAGGTTTCATGAATGTCATAAGCCTAAGCTTTTCAGTCCCTCTTTAAGTTTGTCAACCAACCAATTTGAGCAATTTAAGTCGCCCAAGACTAATATGCGTATCCTTGAAGGTGTCGCTCCAAACAGACACTCGTCAGATGTGGATGTAACACAAATCGCATTAGGCAGGGAGAGTGTGATGTCTTTATCGTTTATCAGCCGCAATACAACCCGAACTCTACTCAACTAACAACTCAAACTCAATTCAAACTAAACTCAAGCCCATAGCGAATATCCAAAACTGGTAGCACTTTCAACAAGTTTAAGCCGCTTAAATTTCATTGCAGTAATAATTTGCGTGCACATCAAACAACGCCCAGCAATCCGCTCCTGGAGCTTTCCACTAACATTCCTAACAGTCGTTAGATACACTCGCTTAGCTACAGTCGCAGATACTCCCACTCATACAGTCGCACACAAACATACGCACACAAAAATACACACGCACACACACATACACATATACTTACACATACACGTGCAGCTGGCCGCAAAATGTGCGCCAGTGTTGTAATAATCAGGACAGCAGCTGAAGGTAAAGGTAAAGTTGGTTAGAGCAGTTGGTGGAGCAGTTGGTGGCAAAGTTGGCCAGCATGTTAACTTGTCTGCACGTTTCGTTTTGTCGCCAGCGAAGCGTCTAGATACGGAGCACATGTAATTGGGTTTTCACTTGATTCAACATGCGCCAAAATGTCAAAGTATGCCGCAAGCTTGGTCGACCATTTGAGCGTGGCTGGAGCATTGCAACTGGAATGGAAACGGGAACTGAGGATTCTGCTCTACATTTTTATTTTCTGTTCTTTTTTTGTTTTTCTTTTTTTGTGATTGCAGTCGCGATTGCGACTGCGATTGCGTTTTCCATGCCAGCAGTTAGCAATTTTGTAGCTTATCGATTGAAAATAGCAGGGTACTACAAAATTCGGAAACTTATCGATAACGATATCAACTAGAGGGAGCGCAAGACCATTGCTGCCAATTTGGCCATTTTCACGTCAGATCTATCTACTTTGAAGAGTATAAAACGGGATACTATTGAAGCTTGCAGTTGGTTGAAAATTTCAGGTATCTCAGCTTATTATGGCAAGACGACCGCTTTGAGTTTGCTAGAAACAAGACTTATCAGGATAAAAAGGAAGGCTAAGGTATAGCTAGGTATAGTTATGTTTTGCTCACAAAATTCTTTTTGTAATCCCACAATTTAAAAAACTTTCTTTCTTTTAAGAGTATTTGACGAAGCAATTGGAGCACTTCAAAAGGATACTGATCTACATAACCTATAGTCCTGCTGGATTTCTCGTGGAAGAAGTACTGTACCCGACAGGAAACACATTCGAGTTTATGACGAAATGCTGCACCGGAAGACTATTCACAGAAGCAGCCGCATTAGAAAACTAATAGAGTAAAATAACGTAATTTAAATTCAATTACACACATTATAACGATATATAAATATTTTAATAATATATTATTGTTCAAAAATAAGTTACTGAAGAAAATGTCACGCAATAAAATATGAGAATAACATTTACCTGTTTTTTATTTATTCATTTCAAAAAGGCTCCATTTACTATTATTATGAAAAGGCTCCCTCCGCTAGCATAAACGCCATCTTATCAAACTCCTCTCGTTTGCTGAACGCCAACTTGTCAAACTGCTAATTTTCGTATGGACGGCAACGTATTAAACTCTTCTCGTTGGCATTATCGTCAACTTATCAAACTCCTCTCGTTGGCATTGACACCAACTTATCAAACTACCCTCGTAAAGATTGGCGCAAAGTTATTAAAGTCCCCTAAAAAAAAAATTTGCGCAATCTTATAAAACTACCCTCGTTGGCATAAACGCAAAGTTATGGAACTTCCCTCGTTAGGATCCACACCGACTTTGTTGTCAGTGTGTGTGTGTGTGTGCCTGAAATTTCTATAAAAATCTGAAAAATCCCATGGCATTTTGGCTGCCATGTACCAGGCGAACAGAACCAGCAGATGGAAGCTGCACTAGAATTTCACTCAGAATCTACTGCTCTTTCACTCAGAACTTAAGGAAAAAAGTGTTGCATACTTTTAGTTGCACAGTGTGAGTGGGATGCTGAGTGCAGAGGATGAAAAATAAGTGTTGCATACTTTTAGGTGCTCAATGAGAGCGAAATTCTGAGTTGAATTTTAGTGCAGCAACCATCTGCTGGTTCTGTTCGCCTGGTACCTGGCCGTGGAAATCAGATGGATTTTCAGCGAAATTCGACCTGACAACAACAACAAAAACAACAACAGCGATGAGTGATAACGAGGGGAGAAAGATAAGTTGGTGTAAATTTTAGCGAGGGTAGGCTAAGAAGTTTGTGTAAATTCTAACTTTGATGGAATAATAATTAAATGCGGGTGATAACGAGGGGTGTATAATAAATTGGCTAACGAGGGGAGTATTATAAGTTATGCAGCCATTGACATTTAAGCATCATTTCAATGCAGCAGTCCCAAAATTAATAATGACAAGACTGTCGTTTTGTTTTTCAATGTTTATTCAATTTATTTAAACTTCTTAATTGGAATTATTTACTTCTAAGATTCATTATTGTTTTTTTTTTTTATCTTCTTATAATTATATTTATTTCTATATACTTATTAAACAATTGTTTGGATATGTGTAATTATAAATAACAGCTTATTAAAACTTATCTAGCTATAGCTACAAAAATCTTTATAATCGTATCATGTATTTTTTTGTATTAAATTTATCAGTAATTTTCAATATTTAGATTTTATATAAATTATATATATATATATATATATATATATTTTTTATACATTGTATATGTATATCGTTTTTTCAATGTAATCTTTATGAAGTTGACTATGCATAAGTAAATAACTTAAAGTATTTATTACATAGTCTTAGGATTATTAATATAGTGAGATATTATTTTTAAAATATTTAATATTTAAATACATATACATAGATATTAATAATAGAAGGTATTATATGCCATGTGGTTGAAACCGCTGCTGATTGTTGAGGACTAAAGGTCCACCTGGTTGTTGGAATGGCAGTACCCAAGTTCATCTTAGAAGTTTTGTCGTTGAAGTTTGCTGCGATGGACACCCATCCTGATGGTTTTTAGGGCTTGTGGAATAAGCGTGATTCCGTGGAGTTGGCCACATATTTGTATAAGTAAATGTAGCTACTTGTGTTCGTCGATAGCTGGCAACACTGCAAAAGACAGAGAAGATAGGAAAATATATAAGTAAAGCGTAATATATAAGTTTAGCGTATCTTTGGTGGAAAAATAATTTCTGAAAATCTGTTTTAATTGTTTTTCCTTATACCTAACCAGTTTATCATTCATAAGTAGTTGGCGTACTAATATTTGTTTCATAAATCGAAACTAATGTAAATTACCTAAATCCGATGGGGCCAGAGTATAAGCTTCGCTAATTCTACCCAGACAGATATAGCGAATTCCAAATAAATAAACTTAATTACATTAAATCGCAATTCGAGTTCAGTTCCACTGCTGTGAAAATATGCAGTCGTAGTCTGAAATATCTTTAAGCGGAATTCGTTGGTTGGTGAAATCAGAAGCTAATCTAATACCTCAATTAGTTAGTTTTCATATGATTATCGTAATTTCAATTTATACAAGGGAAACCAATATTTTCCGTGATGCTAGCGCTTATGCAAACGTTGCCATTAACAACTTTGTTTGCCCTCAATTACAGGTAACCTTATCTCTGGCTGCTTTGTAGCATTTCGAATATTTTCATTTTATATATTGTGTATATACTTTTTTTTGTACATTTTTCGGCTATTTATTTATCATACATTTTATCACAGTATCGCAGTGAGCTTACTCGCTTTTTGGCAGTTTTTATTTCAATAAAGCGCCAATTGAATTTACAGATTAAAAGTTGGCAGTGGGCAGATCAAATCTCTTACCAGGCCCGAAAATGTTATATGTCCAATTCATGAAATGTTCACAACTAAAATAATATACATTTGCAGTAAAATTCTCTTATTTTTATCGATTAGGTGTATACTATTTAAATGCCTGCAAGCTTAAAACTAGCTGAAAGCTTTGAAAACTAGTAACGCCATGGAATTATGTACTTCGTTACTTTGATTTGTCTATAATTGGGATATGGTACGACGAGTTGTGAAATCACTTTATGATTCTCCACTAGTTAGAGACCTTTTCGATGTATAGAAACTATACATACCCTTGTTACATAGCTGATTCTTATGTGCTTCTGTCACGGACAGAGATTGATGACAAACTTTTCTGATTCTATTAAAATCACATGTGCATTGGTCGATTGAAGCATTGCTCCGTGCGCACATCGCAAGCATTTCTAATGTGCACTTCAAATGCTGAACAAAAGAATTTTGTGGCTTGAGCTGTTCAGAATTTATATTTATGCATTGAAACCGCAACGAAAACTATGGAATGCCATTGAGCTGTAATAAATAAAATCAATCTGACAGCGAGAGGCAAATCAAGAACAGACACTGGACCCAAAATACCACCACCACCACTTGACATTCTCGTCTCGATATTAAGGCTGCTTGAGTATTAAATCCTATAATAACGGTATATATAGCCAAGGACCATTAAGGCGAAGACAGGCATATGGCAGTTACGTGGGCGGGTTTGAGTGCACATACCATACGCTATAGTCCATTATACGAGCATCACCAGAGTCCAGTTTAAATGCAATGTAAATGCAATCGTGCAGGCAGCTGGAATGGGAAATCTCCCCTCCGCCCACCAAAATATTCTAACACTTATCCGTTTCTGGACATGTTGTCACTTGAATAGTGCTGGGCATCGATTGTTTGTTGGGACACTCGTATTTCATTTTCCTACCATGTCCACATTGGCCCATATCGATTTATTTATTTACAAGTGTATACAATATGCAATATTTTTGCGCAATATAGTTGCAAAAATAAAAATAAAAACCGACAAAAACCAAACACAATGGTGAACGCTTTGGCCAAGAGCGCCTGACAACAGGATACTCTGTATTCAGCTCTAAGATATCCCAGCGGATACGCACGAGTACACGATAGAAGCAGTTCTGCTGGATTAAGAAAATGGCTTTTTGTTATCAGATCATTTTAATGGGGTTAACACAGAGAGTAGCTGGATGCATATCCTTGATATAGAGGGAAGCTTTTTATCTTATAATTTAAACAAAACTCTGTTACGAATGTAAAGGATATTCCTTGAGGAAGTTCTCTATCATTCCTAAGATCAGTTCTCAAGGCGGTTCATAATTATATTTGCAAATCCTTTCCATCGCAAGACAATGACTGCGGGGTATAGAAAATAATAATAAAAAATGAAGAGCAAAAAAAATTAAAACAGTAACACAACATCATTGACCCAAATTCAAGTTTGCACTGGGCCAACGAAGTGGCAGAAAAAACTCTGTTGAGTTCGCAGTATTTGACATTTGCACAAAATGATTGGTTTTATTTAGAGGTGCACACGCAGCAACGTTGCAGCTGAGTGAAAAAAAGTACAGGCAGAGGGCTGTGCCTGGCCAGACAACAGACAAGTGGGGAGCCCGACGTACCCAGATATTGATGAGCCAAAGAAGTTTTATCGGCAACCAGCCGGAAATTAATCACAGTTGCATATGTGCAGCAAGCCGTGCAATTCGTATCGAAGTAGATTGTGTTGCTTGTTGGGGATTCCATCCGGCATAGCTTCATGTGCAGAATGCATACTGCAATTCCGAAGGAACTGTCAGGAGATGTGACATTCAATTGAAAGGAATTAGATAGCAGAAGTGTTGGCCAACATTGTATAAGGTATTGAAATTGAAATAGCCAGTTCTGAATTGAATACATACATAGTATTCACAAGTGTATAATCGCTCCCATGCGAATGAAGCTTGAACTTTATGTGAATAATTTTGAAGTCTAGAAATAAATACTTGTTGAAAGTGGCAACCACAAGTTAAATACTAAATTTTTACTATTTGCATTTTACAATAAAAACATCGTATTCATTGCTCGTTGAAAACCTTTTCAGTGCTATTTGAATGTTGTCTCAATTGCTGTTAGAGTATAAACAAATAATATTTTAAGTTCAATTGAAAGTTGTGATGTTTGAAGAGGATCCTACTATTACCATAACTTTGTTGACATTGAATAGATATATTTTTATTTTGTTTGGAACCAATTTGAATGCAATATCTAGGAATTTAAATATGAAATCGAAAGCAATTGCAAATCTCCTCTATAAGATGATATTATTATTGTCAATAAATGTCGTTAAATCCATAAATGATAACTGCTCTTGGATAGTCAACAAGTTCTCTCATAATCAACTGTATAAAAGTATAATCAATGTCTAGGCAATTCAGCTGCAACCATTGACCGTATTTGCTTTAGATTTCAAACAAAACGGAACATGAGAAACCACAAAGCTCCACAGCCAGTGCTCAAACTCAGTGTCCAAGTCAGAGGGAGTACTGCACATTGCCATATAAGGACTGCACTAGCTCGGCTCAACGCTTTTCTATTTCCCGCTGTCCGTTGCCCGTTGCCCCTTGCCCTTTCGACGCAACGCATTCAGGCGTGTCCTTGAAGCGACCGCAGCGCAGAAGCCTCCATGGCCGCCTCTGGCATTACCCAGTACCGAGTACCCAGTGCCCATAACCCAGTAGCATCCCTAGCACCCATTTATCCAACATTATAGCTGATGCGCTTAGCCGAACCACAAGCTAGTAACTGCCACGGTGGCTGGTTTGAAATTTTTGTTCTGGATATGTGGATATGTGTACGAGTATGTGCAACGGGGCCCAGTTAACAAAGTCAAACAGTTTGCAGTTGAAATAACTTAACCACCCATCAATTCGCTTAATGATCAGGGGCTGGCGCTGTGAGGGAGTCTGGAGTTTGGCTGTGGGTTCAGCTGCCAACCGCAGATGCAGACCAAACGGAAACTAGCATAGCGCCTGGTCATATATGCCATCTGTGTATTGTGTGTAAG
Source organism: Hirtodrosophila trivittata (assembly GCA_035045065.1). Lineage (NCBI taxonomy): Eukaryota > Metazoa > Arthropoda > Insecta > Diptera > Drosophilidae > Hirtodrosophila > Hirtodrosophila trivittata. The sequence continues at coordinate 2,532,382 of JAWNNK010001028.1, read as the reverse complement.
TTGTGTGCGTGGGGTGTCCCAGGTGCATGCGACACACACACAGATGCAAGCGTGGAGATGTTGCAACTGTTGCACAACGGCTGCTCAAATATTATTACAAATGGCAATAGATACGCGTACTACAGATACAAGAGTGAAAAATGGCAAATGCTTTGAGTACGCCGTACGTTTTGTGGGTTTTGAATTCAGTATATTCGGAATGTCGTAGTATTCTGCCATTCTGTTAGTACAATGTGCAAATCTCGTTAGTGATATGATACACAACCACGCCCACATGCACATATAGCACAGATACTCAAACACAGAAAAAGCCAGACATAAATATGTTGTGCAAAATTTATGCATTGCATGCGGCGACTGCAACCGACACCGGAAGTGCACTTATGCCGCACTTCTATTTCCGCTGCAGTTTGCTGTTTGCTGCCTGCCGCCTGCTGCCTGCTGCCTGCTGCTTGCAGTTGTTGTTAGTGCAATGGGCGGAGATTGAGATTGATGGCCGGCATATGCCAGCTCTCGCAATACTCTCTAATTGCTCAACAGTTTTTTTCAATCAACAGATGATAGACATATAACATATAGTATACCACTTGTATGTATGCAGCTCAGTCCTGTTGCTGCACAAGCCGAATATGCCAAAAACTTCAAAGAATTTCCAAAAAGGAATATGTTTTATCGTTTGTAAAAGACAAGATAGACATTTTTAACATCCTTTTACTCATATGTATTTGATATATGTAGAATGTTTCTCAGCTTACGTTGCGTTGCTCGAGTTGAGAGACTTGTATGTTTATTCCAAGAATTTAAAAACATCTTGTGGCATTCTGCATGCTATGTAAGAAAGTTGCAGTACGGCTCAGAGACAATAAAACTCTTTCGCAATTTAGTCAACGGATACGACAAAATGAAATATTGACTAAATGACTAATTGCCAAGACAAGGACAAGAATTTTAACTACTTGCACTGCTGGCATTGCCCAATATAACATTAGGTGATTGTTGTCTCTGACAGGTTCTTTCAACAGTTAAATTAAAGCAAAGCAAATTACAAACATGAGAATAGTTTTAATACCGTTTGATTGATTGATTTGCTCTTAATTCATATTGATGTGCTTGGGGATTGTCATAACATATGGAAGAAAATATGATAAATTAGATCAACTGCTGATTTACTCCTTAAAATAACTCTTTAAGATTTCTTTAAATCTTGTCCGCAAATCCTGCAATAAAAGAAACTAGATGTACTTTAACTGGACTTTGACTTTTCAGCTTGATGAGAGTGCTATGAAAAACAATTAATTTCTGGAGTTGACAGGAGAGTCGGCCTGATAGCTTGAAAGTTGGGTGATTGATTTCACAACTGGTGCATGGACGGATAGCAATCGGCTCAGGCTTCAAGTGAAGTCAAAAGCTTCAGTTGCATGCCAACACGTTGGCAACACATTTGCACTGCAGTGCGACGTTGACGGCAGTGTGGCACGTGTCCTTCAATGTGACGCATTATGCTTCAAAAATGTTTGCCAAAGAAAGAGCGAAAAATGTAAATAATAATAAGCGATCTGTTGCCTGTAAACGGGATTGACAAAATCGAGCACTAAATGTCGCCCACGGCAACACGCAACGGTGTTGTAAGAACAGTTTCCAGCTCAAGTTGTCTTCGGCGTGCTTTTATTGTCGTTGGCAGCGTGTGGCAGCCTCAGCATCGATGCTGAAGGCAAAGCCGCACATTGTTGATGCCGCTTGCTGCTTTAAGTAATCCGATTTAAAATGCACCAAATATATAATGCAGCCGCAAAATCGCATTCGCATGCGATCACGTCGCCTTTCTTGTCACCAAAGCCCTGTGTGTGTGCGTGTGTGTGTGTGTGTGTGTGAATAAGTGTGGAACGTCAAGGCAACAGCAACAGCAACAGCAACGCACTTGTGCTCGTTGTTGCTAGTGTTGAACGCAACATCAAACTACATTTCGCACTTATACACATCAACATACACACATACATACATACATACATACATACATACGTACAATACAATAATATTATATACAGAACATACATCTATAAGTAGTACACATACACACATATATAATAAATACATACATAAAGTAACTGCTTCTTATTGAGTTGAGTTGAGCTGAGCTGAGGATTGGGTTGGGATTTGGCGCTGACTTGGATTGTACGATACTTACTTTTGCCCAGCATGTTGGGTTTTGTATTCGTATATTGCGCATTATTTGCTTATTTTTTCTTTCTTTTTGCATTCCCCTGATGTCTCTGTATGTGTGTGTGCGTGTGTGTGTGTGACTGGGACTAATCTTGCTGCGTTGACATTGGCTACGTCAGCACCGTTGTCGTCGCCCTCAAATTCAATCTGCATTTCATTTTATTATATTTGGAACGTTGACTTTAAAAATGCACGCTCAAGAATCTGAGGCAGGAATATGGAAATTGGATATTGACCAAAACACAATGCACAGACTATGCACACACACACACATGCAGCTGATCAGAACTTGCTGGTGGATTATTAAAGTTTAAAAAGTGTTGCCTACATTTGGGCGCGTTTATTTATTAGCCGACGAATTAGGAATTTATTCAGCGCATTTGTGTTTAAAATTGCAAATGCAATGAAAAATGAAGCCAAGCGATGACACAGCACCAAATGGGATAACCGCACACACACACAGAGACACGTATACAAACAAATAGCGTACATATGGGTGTGTTTTATCAGCAAACTAATGATTATTGCGACAATGCATATGAATACATAAATAAACAAAAATACGCCATCAACAAATAAATGCATGTATAAATAAAACTCGTCTAAATTGATGTATACACAAACTTACATGTACAATATATATAATATATATATATACATATATATATCCTTATATGTCTCTATACACATGTGGAAGTACTTGTGTGTGTGTTTCAATGTGCGCCTCCTGGCAGTCATAACAATAACAATGTAAAATCGCTTAGATTTCAACCGCAGAATGTAACCGCACAAAGAAATAGGGATAGAGCAAGAGGGATAGAGTGAGGGAGACAGAGAGAGAGAGAGAGAGAAAGAGCGGGTTTTTAAGAAAAAGAGGTGAAAAGAGTAGGCAGTCACGCATACAAGGGAAAGGCGGAGCCGCAGCAGGAACCGGCTAGGGGAGAACCAGCAGCTCCTTTCAATGCATGAAGAAAGATATGCGAATGCCTCCGGGCACGTACAATCCATTCATTCAGCAAATACCAATAATAGACACGTACGCTGAGAGAGTAAGAGAGAGAGAGAGAGAGAAGTACAAGTAGAAAGATGGGGAAAAAATAACGCAAGACAGAGGCATTTGAAAATGGGACAACAACCACACAAAAACTCAATGCATGCCTGCGCAAGTAAAGCAAATTTGCTAAAGTCAATGGGACTTTCAAGTCACTACACACTACACACACACAGAGACAGTGAGGAAATTAGAGCCGGAGTCAGGCGGCTAGAGAGAGATGGAGTGTGGGAGAGTGATGCGACACACATGGCATAAGAAAACAATATGGCAAAACAATATAGATAAGTTCAAACAACTGCCGTTTCAGCACCCACCCACCTAGCCACCCACCCAGCTAAACCGCCGCAGCGCTTTTCCTTAACAAGCGCATGGAATGAAAATGTTTTTCTTGGGCAAAAGAATTTGCGCCACTTAATGCGTGTGCTGGCAACAAATACGACAACTCCCAGCCATAATAATAAGTATATACGAGTAAGTAGTTTCCCCCCTCCCCCCGCCTCCCACCTGCCAGACCCCACCCCCCGCTTAGTTTGCCCTTTGACTTTAATCTTGGGCTCTGTCGCGTGCCACAGCGATCGTTAATCAACATTGCTGCTGGGTAGTTGTTGCAACTGAACGTGGAGGTGAAGATGCTTCCGGTATTTTGTCATGACATTATCGCAATGACTCGACACAATTTGTGTTCCCTTACGGAATTTTCATTTGTTTTCGCCAGCGGAACACACAGCCTGTCATACACTGTGTGTATGCACAACATACACTGTCAACTGTTGTCACTCATGCCGCCCAGAGAGTAAAATAGCTTAAGGATAAAGCCCCCCAACAACAAAGAGGAACAAGGAGAATCAAGCTGAAACATTTGATTTAATATTTTATGCTACCAACAATTAAGATGGACATCTACTTAGGTAAACGCTTCCGAAATATAGTCGTATTTCGTATACACTGTAAACAATTGTGATTAACTTAAACACACTCCAAAGGAAGCTGCTTTTCTTGTGAGTTTTTCCTCAGAGCAAGAACCAATGAGACATTTGATCGCCTTGGCAACTTTTCATCTATGAAACGAACCTAAAAGTAGATCTTAAAAAGGAAATTACAACATTCCGTGACACTAATTTGTTCAAGTACGAGTATGTAGCTTAGCATTGCTTTGCATAGTGATAAAGTGCCGCTTATATTGTTTATTGGCAGAGTGTTTGAACAAAAAATAGAACAATAAAATGCATTACTTTGTTAATGTGCCTGAACAGCTTGTCAAGTTTTTATGATGTTTTTTGTTGTCAGCTTAAGCTGGTGCCTTTCGCGGCGCCTTTGCGTTGTAGTCGCCGCCTCACTAAACCCATTAAAACGTCATAATCAACATAATCATGAGAATAATGCATAGTAGAAAATAATAAAATAAACCAAAGTCAACAGAACGAAAGAAAAAAATGAATAGAAAAACAAAAAACAAAAAACAAAGAGAAGATGTATATAGAAATAAAAAAAAAAAAGCATAGGATAATTGTACGATGGTCAGCCATTTTCGCGTGCGTTCCTCTCGGCGAACCGGGGCTGGATCCACTCATTATTATTTTGCTGGCCTGGCCACAAAAGGCGACTAAAGCCTGACCTTTGCTTAATTATGGTAATTAGCACGCAAAACCAAAGCGCCAAAGAAAACCAAACGAGCCGAGACGAGACATGCAAAGTGCTGGGCCGCTGCATTAATCGAGCCTGCAGACCAGCAGCTCCGCCAGCAGAAGGACCCTGATGATGATGATGATGACGTTGACGTTGACAACGACGGGGGAGAGCGACGGGGACGGGGACGGAGCAACGACGATATAAATATTAAAAACGTAGCAGACCAAAATGACGCTCGAATAAAAAATGAGCAGCTAGGAAAAGCCAAAAAGCGAATTGCTTCCGCGTTTAGACCTCTTTAAAAACACCACTTCACCACTTGGGACTAAGATGCCCCCTGCCTCTGCCCCCATGCGCCCTGGCAACGCAATAATATTATGCAATATTTGTTCCACATTGTCTTTTATATATTCTATTTATCTCGTTTCACTTTTTGCTCGCGTTGCGCGTTGCGCGTTTTGCTTTTGAGAATAACATTTAATTCGACGTAAGTTTTTACCAAGCAAAACTTTGCTTTCTGCTTCAAAACAAGAAAAAAATCGAACAGAATTAAGTCTTAAGAGTATTAGCTTAAGGAGCACAAAAACATTTGTTTTTGCAATCAAAAATACAAATTCTTAAAGCTGGAAACTAAGATAAATTACATTTTTTGATAACTTTCCTTTGACTTCATAAATATTTTCAACAGAATTCTTTAAATAATGTCCAACGTTACATTTGTTGACTATTTTTTATCTACATCCGAGTTGACTTGAAACTTTTTCTTAGAGGGAAAAACAGAAACATTTTTAGCAGAAAATTCCTTTCTTCTGACTATGAAGCACAATTTGATTTTTTGATTTTTTGATTTAATAAGTAGCCTTCTTACGTGACATGGGCCAAAGCCGTATTTACATAATGTCTGAAGCTTCAATTCATTTCAGAGTTCATCAATACGGAAGCGCAGAGCTATTGGATTAGTGGGTGGTTAGCCAATTTCTTTACTAGTCAGACCCAAAGCCAAAAAGGGTCCGAATTGGAGCCTGTAAGTAATGTGTAATTTATTACGCTGCTCAAATTGAAACTAAGCGCCATTAAAAAACAATAAACTAAACATGAATGTAATAAATTCAGGCCGAAAACCGAGCGGCTCAGAGAAACACACACACACTCACATAGAGTGGGAGTGTAGTATATATAAATATGTATATGTATTAGTCTGTTATATAGAAGTACTTATATATGTACATATGTACTATATATAGAAACGTGTATTTGTTAAAGGGCCACAAAAAACTGTGCAAAATAAATTGACCAAATCTGCTGGATAAAAGGATTTGAAAGCAATTAATTGCCAGCGCACAGCAACACATCGATTCCCAAAAACAACAATCGACAGCTGCAACATCAGCAGCAGCAGCAGCAGCAGCAGCAAATAAAATATAAAACAACACTAACAACAACAAAAAGATCAGACTGAAATAATTGTTGTTGTTGTTGTTTCTGTATCTGTTGCGCCCCTAAAAACTCTGTGAGCTATGCAATTGATGAAAGCCATAAAGTAAATATGTACCTAAAATCCACTACAAAACTGTGCAAAGAGACCATGTGGTAAAAACAAAAAAAAAAACAATAAAAAAATTAAACAATGACGAAGTGCTGCGGGCACAAACAAATTGCTAAAAACTAATAAATACCAGTAATAAAGCCAAAAAGAATTAATGGATAAATGAAAAATCTGTTTCGGGCTCTAGCACAGCGCTTATCAAACTGGGAACAGTTATTTTTGGAGGCCATGTCCATATGGCTAAGCCAACTGGGTATTTATTATTTTATAGCTCGAAGCATCAAAATAATTGATCAACCTCTAACGGAGGATTTGACGTCGAAAGCTAAGATGTCAGTGGCAGATGGCAACACTCGAGAGCAAGCGAATACGATCAACTAAACGTGTCAGAATAAGAACACAAAAGTTGCAGCAGGAGATAAATAAAGGGTGATTTTTTAAGAGATTCGTAAAGGCGTCCAAACGTCATCTGTCAAAGTGAAAAGTTTTCATCATGGAAAGACTTACGAACGAGCAACGATTGCAAATTGTTGAAATATACTATCAAAATTCTTGCTCTGTGAAAAACGTTCATCGTCTGTGACGATCGTCATAATCGACCTAGTGAATCAACAATTCGTGCTGTTATCACTGTTACCTTGGACATTAAACCATCGACTCGCATGTGTACAGTACGTACAGAAGAGAATATTGCAGTCGTAGCGTCCAGTGTTAATCAGAATCGTGAAATGTCAATTCGTCGCCGTTCTCAACCACATGGAAAATTGTACGTGTCGATTTGGGTTTGAAAGCCTATAAAGTTCAGCTTCAGCAAGAATTAAGACCTAATGACCTATTTATTTTTTGTGGGGTTATGTAAAGTCGTTAGTCTATGAGGACAAGTCGAACACGAATAAAGCCTTACAGGATAACATAACACGCGTGATTCGTGGAATACAGGCAGAAATGCTCGAAAAAGTGACGCAAAATTGGACCTTCCGAATGGACCATTTGAAACGGAGCCGCGGAGAAGATTTACATGAAGTTATTTTTAAAAATGGCAAAGGCCAATTTATCGATTCCAATAAAAATTTTGATTCTGTGATGCCATTTTGAGTGTTTTATTCGATTTTTAAAAAAATATGTCCGATTTTCTATATAAACTTTATACGAAAAAGATATGCGAAATAAGAAAATTAATTTATTTTGATTTCAAATTAATAATTAAAGAAAAAGAGGTGGAATATCACATTATTGCCCTGCTAATTATATAATTATATAAACATTATTTAACTAATTAGCTGCGGCGATCTAATTTGTTCTTGTTAATTAAAAAACTCAGAGTCTGACTTCCAATTGGCAAGCAACTAGTCCAATAAATGTTTTTAGAGCAATTTATTTATTAATTTTCTTGCTTACTTATTTGATTTTTTATTTATTTATTTATGTACAAATTTATTTATTTATATTTTTTATTAATTTATTTATATAAAATATCTATTAATTTATTTTTATTTATTTATTTAATAATTTTTTTATTTTTTAATTTATTTTTTTATTTTTTTTAAATTAAATTACCACTCGACAAATATGTAAAAAAAATTATATTTACAACTTTAAAACACAGATAAATAAATATAATTTAGATATTACTAAAGTATAACGCTTTAACTAATAGTAAAATTTAAATAAAATAAATAAAAGATTAAAATACTTTAAAAATGTCTGTAATGGAAAACAACGCAATGAAACCAACTACTTGAGCTTTGCTTGGATGCATTAGAATACTGAGTACTGTCATTTGACCTCTGGCCAATATATAGGCAAAACTATGTACACCAAAATATATTTCAATTCAAAGCGTTTTCTTTCATACTTAAACCGATATTCAGTACGTCTTTTACCAATTTTATCAATAAAGCTAGTGCTAAGTGCTAAGGGAAAAGGCATCAGCGGAAAAATGGGCAGTGTTCAACATTTTTTTTTTTTAATGTTTGTTTTCTTTATTTACGTCTGCCTATGAGGCATTAAATTAAATAAGTACCAGACTAGTTCATGGTTATTGGGATATTGTGACTTGACGCTTTGTGCCCCCTCTAGGGGACTCTGAATGGTAGGTCGAGTGGGTGGAGCCTTTTAAGCCTTCGGCGCTGATCGCTGTTATCCAGCAGGTTAATGGCAAGGTGGCTTGTGTGGGCTTCAATTCTGTCAAGATGTCTCCTGCTAGCCCAGGATATTTCCTCGGTAACAGAAGGCATTTTGAGATCTCTTTTGATGGTGGAATTGCGAACATAAAATGGCGCTTTGACAATTTGCCTCAAGATCTTGTTTTGACACCTTTGGATTTTTTGGGTGTTTGAGGATGAGGCTGTGCCCCAAAGTTCGAATCCATAGGTCCAGACTGGTTTGACGAGACTGCAAAGGCATAATAAACGCATAGATGGCGCTGAAAAATTTCGATATTCGAGGAATGGATGTTGCACCAAGCGCCAGTACATCTTGCATAGAATATTATTCTATATACTTAAATACTAAGCTATGTATCGTCACTCTAGGGTGGGTCACTCTAACTGCATCCTTGCAGCACTCCTTTCAGTGAGGCATAGAAGTTTTATCCTTTCAGAAACCGTTTCACATAAATCCATGCTGAAGGCGTAAGCGTTAAACGGATGTTTAGTGCAGATTTGTGACATAAAAGACTTTTGAGAACATTTCGAGTTGACCGTTTGTCATATGCAGACGCAATGCGATAACTTCAGAAGAAAACAAGTAAGAGTGTTCCACTGGAGTATGCTAGACTAAGAAATATCCTATCTCAACGCACAGTCGAAATAATGAATCTCTTTAAGCTCTACAGTTTTTTTGAATATGTTCCGTATAACACACATAATCTTGATCTGGTATACACTCTAATGTTAATCTTGATCAAGAATGTATATATATTTTAAGGAGTAGGAGATGCATCCTTATGTCTATAACATAAATTTGCAAAGCTAAAGCATTCCCTTCCTGCCTATTCCTCATGTGTCAACAGTGTAAAAAAGTGTTTGAATTTATGGAGTGTAATTTACAATTCCTCTTGCACATTTGATGACTTGACACAATCTGAAAGATGCATTTGACTTGCTTATTTTAACACGTCAGAGCATAAACAGAGCTTATCGTCGTATAAAATATACAAAAAATATGCAATCTTAGCTGTTGATAACTCTTATTGATTTATCCAGTATCCAGTTTGTCATTTCTAACAATTAAATGGACGCTGCCAGCTCCGATTTTGACCATGTGCTTTTCAATAATGCCAATTGAATTTAGCAAATCATTTTCATAGTTATTTCGACATTGCATAATTCTGGCCAACTACATTGGCAAACGCAAAGGCAAAGGCAAAGGCAATCTCCTGGCTTTGCCCATTGCCCATTGCCTTTTGCGGTTGCAAGTTTGCCATTTGCCTTCATATGCACCGTTGCACATTGGCATTTGTTTGCCTTGTACGTATTTGTCTTGGCTTGAGTGTATGTGTGTGCTTCTGCTTGTGTGTGTGTGTGTGTGTGTGTGTGTGTATAAGGCTTTGCTCGTGCGCCTGTCCTGTTGCTTGGTCTGTTGCTTTAGAAGCTCTTGTGGTTTATTATAACTGCATATATCATGCAAATATCTACACACATACACCCACCCACACACCCACACACACACACACACAAACACAAACGTGCCCTCTGCCGGAGAGGATATACTACAGGGGCCTAAGCCTTCTTTGGCGGCTGCAGCAACAGTTTTATCTACAAATTTGGTTTTTGCGTATTCGTATTTTGGCCAGCCTTTGCTTTTGTTTTTCCTACAAATCTATCTGTTTGGCTGGCTGGCTGGCCTCTGTCTGACAAACCGAGCTCAACGTTTTCGAGAATTATTTTATAAATTTTCATAGTTTTCACTTTAATTAAAAGTGCGGTCGTGGCTTTTGTGGCGTAGATTTTTTGTGCAACTCTATTACCAAACGTGAGCGTTGACCGCCCAGCTGCATGTAGCGAAACGGGCAGCTGTCAACTTATTCAGCACCTGGCAGATTGCGGTAGATAGCACAACTTTGCCTTTGGAAGAAAACTTTACTTTTACTGGTGAGCAGTGATAAATACGCTTGTCTTTCGCTCAGTGTAGATCAAGAGTTTTACCACAGAATATCTTTTTCTTAAATCAAAATGCATTCATTGTCAATAATTCAAAGTATTTATTGAATTTCGGGTATTAAATGCTCAACCGGATAATTGGACAATATACTTGAGACCTTTTGTACGCACACACACACACACATAATCGCACACCTAATAATTCATTGTGGGTTTGAACTATTTGACAAATGTATTTATAATTGCATGCCGCAGATAAAATCATTCTGGCTTCGAAGTCATCAGCAGACGATGATGATGTTCATCTTGATCATAATTATTGAAATCATCATCTGAGCGTGGCCACAATGTGCAGCATTACCAATCAATTTGTAATTGGTAGTTTATGTCATAGAATTTCAGTGCTTCTCTTGTTGCTGTCATCGTGTACAATTTGGGGTTTCCACAGCACAAAACACACACACAAAAACAAAAAGAAAAAAGATATCAACCAGCTCAACAAATTGAGAGCAATTATTTTAATCAGCATTTGATTGGTGATTCAGATTCGGATTCCGATTTTAAATTTGATGCTTTCTCTGCGCTGTGCATTTTGACATATCGTTTGGGGTTGCACAGTTCGTTGGGCTTGCCACTGCAGTGGTAAGTGAATTGATGCTGCTCTGAAGGGGGTGTCAGGGGGGGACGGGGGTGAAGTGAAAGGGCTGCGCACAAATGTAGGCAACACTTTTTCCGTGCGCTTGTCATTTGCCAACTGCCATTTAATTTCATTAATTAATTTGTTTGCAAACACACGCACAGAGCAGAGAGCAACGGCAGACGCGCGCCAGCTGCCGCAAAAGCCAAAAACAACAATTAAACATAAATCTTATAAATTTCCGTAGCCAAAACTTCCTGCCAAGGCTTTTTGTCCCATTTCCGTTTCCAAGTCTGTCCCTATCTCGGGTCTGTCTCTCTCTCTCTCCCTCTCTCCCTCTCTCTCTGTCTCTCCCTGTTTTGGCTGCGATTTTCGCCGTGCCACAGAACATATTTCATTTCGACTGCAACTTTGGCTCACGCCCACATCACACAGTTCCGCCCTCCTCCGGCCACCACCAACCGCCCACCTCCCATCGGCGCTGCTGCTCGCAATGGTCCAAAAAACTTTGCCAGGCTCTTGAACGTAGCAAAAGCAGCAACAACGGTGCATTGTTTGTTGTCTAACAGTCTATGACTATTTAAGACAACCTCAAGCACACACCCACACACACACACACACACACACACACACACACACATGTATCAAATACATACACGCATACACACATAATTTAATTTAACTATTTTATTTGGCTCTGTGGCTGCCTTCAGTTTTCAGTTACTTTGTCGTTGGCGGAAAGTGCAACAAGGCTATGCAAACACACACAAACACACACACACACACAGACTTAACCGCCTCCATACACACACATCCTTATTCTTAGAGACGCCTCCACAAAACATTTGTTACAATTTCCACACGTAAATACTTCCTGCCAAGAAATGCACACACACACACACACTCAGCCACACACACACACACAACCAAACACACACATATATATGCAAAAGCACAATTATAATTGTCATAACACAAAAGCAGCTGAAAATTTAGTGCCAAGTGCGAAAACTTTCACGTGGACGGAGATTTAACTTGGCCTCAACGCTAATCGAGGTAAGTTCAAATAGTTTATGATATTAACAGAGGAAGCTTTACAGTCTACGAAACAAACATTTACTTCTAAAATGGAGAACCAAACGGAAGATATTCTATTAACTAAAGGGAATGAGATTGATCGGACTTCGTTCTGTATGTTTCCAGACATTCTGCCTGGGCAAATGATGCAATTAACTGGATGAAAACTGATTTCAGAATATTTTGTGATAGACAGAATATTAGTCTCTGTTTTTATTGAATTAGCTGACGAATTCTTGGAGTCTCTTTATAAGCATCCAAAGTACACTCCAAAAAAACGAATTGTTTAATAAATAGTCAAAATTCTATAGAAGACACTTATATTCCGACTGTTAAACTATTTATGCTCCTACTTATCCTTTTCATTTAGTTCTTTGGCAACCCTCTCACGCTTTTACCTCCCTCTCCCTCCCTCTATTGCAATGTTGCCCCATGCATTGGTGTGTGGCAGTGACACGTTGATAAATGACATTTGCAGCATCAATGTGAATTATATAAATTCTCGTAACTTTCACGCCCGCTGCGCGTTGCTTTGCTGCAAGCGACAAAGCAGCGTTGCAAGCTCCATAAAGTTGCTAAGCACGGCCAAAACAAAACGCTGACGCCACCTCCTGGCAGAGGTAGCGACTGAGGCAGCGGCACTGAAAGCGACAGCGGCAGCGGCAGCGGCAGAGAGTTTTTGTCGTCTCCTTCATTGCTGTCGTTGTCGTTGTCGCTGTCGTCGCTGTGGTAGTTGCATATTTTTTATGACACTATTGCGGCATATCAACGTCACGGCAAACACATGCCATCGAGTCCCCCCACCGCCCGCTGTTAACCTGGCCAACATGCCTTCACTTACGGTACTCACAACAGACCCTTGAATTTAGCTGACAACTTGTGTAGAACATATCGTTTATACCAAGTTACTTACTTTATTAATTTACCCCTGTCGATGCACAGTTCATAATGATGATTGATTTTTACCACTTTTGCTAATTATATAAAATTCAACTGTTTAGCTCTGCACTTAGCGCGTTTCATACACGATACATCTTAATTACGTTCGCATCGTCATATGCAAAATTAAAAGTAAATAACCACATTTGTCCATTCGCTGTCCATGTGCGTTTTTGCTTTTGCACGGGTCCGTGCATTAATTACGGGCATCACACATTCCGCAATGACGTCACGTTGTGTGGAACCCAATTCCTCTCAATTACACATTGACACCTACGTGCGTGTGTATATGTGTGTGTATACACACTTCACTCATTTTTGTATTTCAGTTACATTGTTTGCCAGCTAATTCCCATTAAGCAGATTCATTCAGCAGAACCATTAAACAGTCGCTACAATTACAATTCCCACCGATGCCGAAAACAAAAATGTAAGTGCTACTTTATTTGCTTTGTCCCTTACTTTTATGACGCTGCTTCATTTGTTTGAGAAAAGTTGCATAAACTTATGTTTATTTATGAATTTATCTTTTCTCGAGTTTCTAAAATTAGCTTTATTTGTATATATCTTGTCATAAACTAGGATTTTCATAAACTTAAATCTTTAATTTTAATTTTTAATAAAAAAGACTGAGCCAATATAAAGGGTGTTTTTTTTAGAGGTATAGAGAGCTGTGTGACATGTTGAGCCGTCTTGTTGGAACCACAGCTCCTGGACATCATGCTTGTTCAATTCAGGAATGAAAAAGTTGGTAATCATGGCTCTATACCGATCACCATTGACTGTAACGTTCATCATCGTTTTTGAAGAAGTACGGAGCAATGATTCCACCAGCCCATAAAGCGCCAGAAGTGCGCTTCATCGCTAAACAAAATTCGCTTATGAAAATCGGGAACAACGGCAATCTCGTTTTGGGCCCATTTGCAAGCGTTGTTCAGGCGTGAGTCTATTCAGGATGAATTGCCAAGCCAAACTGAGAATAAATCACTTGACAGCTGTTAAATCGGTCGCCATCCGGAACAGTAATGCCAACTTAAAGTTCTATACCTCGAATATGGTCACCCTATACTTTGCAACTTCATTTGGAGAATAAGGTTCGTCCTTATAAGTCGATCCTTAAGCCTGTGTGCAATTCTGGGGAAAAGCAAGCAATTCCAACACAGAAATCTTGCAAAGGTACCAATCTTACCTTTGGCCCACACCTGAAATCGGTAAGCAAAAGATGTGGCCAAAGATTGCAACAGCTGCGTTGGCTGACCAACAAAAGAAGCACAAAATCGCTGCGAGCCAAAAGAGCAGTGTACGTCCACTGTATCCTGCCTATCTGGCTGTACGGAATACAGATCTGGGGGATCGCTGCGAAGACAGCTTACAAACGTATCCAGGTACTCCAGAATCGTGCCCTAACCAACTGTTCCTGGTACGTCCGTGGTTCCACTCTACACAGAGACCTCCATCTGAACACCGCTGAAGAGCAGATCGGACGACACACCAGCCGATACAGCGATAGGCTCTTGAGACAGCGGAGATCTCTCGCAAGAGGCTTACTCCCTGCCAGACCTCTCAGGCGCCTGAAGAGAAAAGGTTTCGCTAAGAATATCACTCAGCAGTGAGATATCCTACTCTTGCTCTCACTAAACTCCTAATGCTGTAAAATCTACCATTTTCTCCTTGCTCCTTGGCATGTGAGCTACATCGATATACACTAAGACTTAAATATACCCTTTGCTAAAGATAAGATCAGCAGACGTGCTAAGAGTTATAGATAACATTAGTGACCTAAGACGCTTCAAAAGATATCACATACTGGACCAACCAAGTAGAGTTGTTATATAACTATGTATAAAAAATAAACAAAAAGGAAAAATGAATATGTACTATATTTAATATCATGCTACTACAATTTATTATGATACACAGCTGTGTTTAATATATCTATGCAGAAGGAAGGAATCGATAAGATAAAAGATAACAGATAGTACGAATATTATTGCGTTATGATAACAAAATATAGTAATATAGAATTTTAACAATCCTGTTAAACACGTTTTCTAAGCAGTTTGTCGATTGTCGTAAGGCAGATAACAAATAAAATCTAAGCCCAACAAAAATGAAAATAAATAAATAAATAAAATTTCAATAGAATTCTGAGCACTACGACGCTATATAAAATTATTATTTCAAGCTAAAAATTATTATTTTAATACGGTTTTATAAAAATTATAAATGAAAAAAACATATTTTAAAAGTTTATTCGTATATATGTTTTTATAATTATATTTTTGAGGTATTTCAATTCATGTTGAAAACTCATGCCAAAAATTACAAAAAAGTTAACAGCTAAGCTAAATCCTTTTAACATTAGCTTATAATAACTGAGTGAAAACTTTGCTAATTTACAAACGGATTACGTTTTTATCGTGGGTTGCAGAAAATTTGGCAAGTGTTTTCTTCTGATTTGTAAATCAGTTAAAATAATCGCAGCTAAAATTGTAATTTCCGATGGAAAACGTGTTTGATGTGTGCAATTGTCATTCTAATAAAAATAATATGGCTTATATCATGTTTTGTTAGCGTATACTTGATTAAGCTGTATTTATAAGTTATCATCAGATACTTTGAACATTCGTTCTGACAGTTCTCTTCCCTTTTTTTCTCGTTTTATTAATATTTAACGCTGTTGAAATTCAATTCCACAACATGTGAAAGAACCATAAGAAGAAAATATAAAAAACTGCGTAACGTCAACGAGAACTCACCTCAGCAAACCTCACAGAGTTGCTTAACCTAATGGATAGATAGCTATTTAATGGCAGGAGCACGCAACGAAAGTTGCAGTCAAACTTTTTCAGCTTGCATGTGGGTTCTCGTCGTGTAGCTTCAGCAGCTACAAAGTTTCATTAAAGTTTTTCCTGGGTTACTGTCAAGCAGAGAGCGAGAGAGAGAGAGGTGAGAGAATGAGAGAGAGAGAGAGGTCTCCAACTAGTTGTGCAGTCGATTGGCGATGCAACTCAATGCTCTATTTGGATTGATTCAGTGACAGCAATGACATAAGCGCTAAACTGCAGCACTTGAGAAACTACATGGAAGGTGATCGAATTCTGGCTATTTTCGTTATGGCCGAAAGCAAGCTTTCATATTAAATACTTCTGTAATCAGTTGAGCCATTCAACACATAGATAAACAGCAGCTGTCAGCTTTTCGCTGAGCGTAAGCTAACACACAACACTTAAGTAGGACTAGGATAGCAAGTCGAAGGATCAACTGCGAAAGGAGTGTAGTCTAAGACTGGACTTGAGAATATTATATAGAGCACAGTCCCTCGGATTTTCTTCACTCTTCCATCGTTTTGCTTTTCTTATTTGCTGCAAAGAACCGCAGTGTCACGGCCGAGAATTGCAGCTGGAAAGTTGAGTGAAAACTTAAATGCGCCACTGAACTGAGTGTGCAAAGATAAAGTCAAATACTTGACAAGTCACAGGTAACAAGTATGAACTTATAAAGTCATAAGTGTGCTTGTGTGTGTATAGGTGTATGCCACCTACAATCTCTCTCCTTGTGTGTGTGTTAGTCTTTTGCAAAAGTGCTGCAAAGTTTTCAAATTATTTTTGGTTATTTAATTGGAATTGATAACTTTGGGACAACGCTGCATGAATCTCTATGGCACGGCCGCACAACTCTCGCTGTAGCACATGCATATACATGTATGTACATCCACACACACACGCACACACACAGATATTCAGAAGACTTGCGTGCGTATTTGTCAATAACAAGCAATTTAACAATTTTGTACACAGACACATAAAAGCGAAATTCTTGCAAAGTTATCATTCAAACTTGAAAATCAATAAAACTTTTGACACAACAACAGGCTGCAAAATAAAAATCCCAACCCGAGGCCACACCCCCTTCTCCTTAACACCCGCCCCATCTTGCCGACCTTCTCGGAGATTGGTAGACAAACACACGTGATATTATTTTGCCCTGACATTTTTTTACTGTTGCTTAACAGCGACGCCAAGCAAAAGGGGCACGAATACCAATTGAGGCATGCCCCAAAATGAAGACCACCCTTTAATATATACATATATACAAATATATATACATATATATACATTCTTTTTTCTTATTTTTATTATTATCGGGTGCCATAACCCACTTTACTTTGTCTATCTGCCGACTTTGACGTCGACGATGGTAAAGAAAGTTAATTAAGAAAGTTTGATTTCTTATGGCTAAATAACGCTCGAAAGTTTTACTGACTGACAAATATCGAGCAATACTTGTAATAAATATGTATATATACAATATATAAATATACATATATAAAAAAGATGAAGTTGAGCCTTCTCCACTCCACAGTCCACACTCCCATCCAAATTGATAAGCAACTTGAGTGCTTAACTTCGAAGGAGTCGAAGGAGTCGAAGGGGTCGAATGGGTTGCTGCGATTGCCTTAACGATTCATGTCGAGGGGGCCACTGCGGCTGAGCAATAAAAAGTTTTTGAACGCCTTTTTGTTTTGCCACAACCAAAACAAATCAACAAATATTTGCTTTGTATTTATATTTTTATTTATATGCATTTTAAATTACAATTACGAGCTTCATATTTATGAAGTGCAAACTTGCCAAAGCCTGGGGCTTGCTTAGCTCTTAACTGGAGTTTGATTAGCCAGTTGACAGGCAGAAAAAGGACACTGATTACCTGTTAACAAGGAAAAGTCTAAGGTAGATGATACTTCTGCCGAATCATTTTTTAGTTTTGCAAATATAATAGGGGTAAAAAGTTTTGGGAACTCAACAGAGTCAGACGAAGAGTCAGAAGTTTGGAGCTTTAGAAATGGAAATTTTTTTGATATTTTTGAATTGCAGTTTGAAACAAACTTTGAATTGTGTGTGGTATATGTACACAAGCCAACTCTAATAGTCTCTGAAATCGAATATCCGTGTAAGTATATATATATTGAAGGGTCAGGGTTGCCATCACACATACATATGCACAACTATATTATTCCCTTTTTAGCCACATTTAATGGAAACAGGAAATGGCATTTCCCCTCGCATTTTGCTTATTTAATTATGGAAGTGAGCATTTCTCGGAGGACATAGAAAGCACATGTTAAGGACATGGATTAGTTAATTTCAAAGTAAGAAGACGTAGAAAATCATACGTTAGGTAGGCAAGACATCATAATGCTAATTGGCAAATTGGCCAAGTCAGCTGTATCCAAGTGTTGACACTGACGACATCAGGCGGCATACATCCCAGTCGGTGGATCGACGTTGCCATTGTAGAAGATATAAAGCGCATTAAAGGCACTAAACAACGTAATGACTTCCTGCTAGTCAAGCACTGGACACAGTCACTCTAATGCCTACGCACACACACACACACACACACACACACACACACAGACTGTGCAATGTGTCAACAAGAGCAACAATAAGACAGCTGTGCAAATGAATGTTTCCTTTGGGCAACGGCCGCACAAAACGACCACAGGCGCCATTATGCCAGGACCAAGGATGCCTTTGACACAGGCACTTCCAAAATGCCAGGACCCCCTCCCCTCCTCTAAAAAAAAGAAAGGAGAAAAGAAGAAAAAAGTGTGTGTCGCAGGACACAGCGACGCGTTATCTGATAGTCGCAAAGTCTTCGGCGAGTACATAAATTTTTAATGCAAATTTCCTTTCTATAATTGTTCATACTTGGACACATTTGCATTTATTAAGCGTTCACATTGTGGGCGTGTCGCCTGAGGGGCGGGCCCGTAGAGTGTGGCGTTGTCAGGGCACTTAGTTTGCGTTTATTGGCCTCGTCTCCTGATGTTTTATGAGAGCTGTTTCTGTTGTTGTGCGTTTCTGGCTGTGCCTTTGCCTTTGCCTTGTGCTCGCTTTCGCTTTCGCTTTTGGTTATTGCTATTTGGTTAAATTATGTTGAGCATTTTTATTTGAGATTTGTTTTTTATTGCGCTTCTTTTATTGCGAGAGTTACTACATCATATAAAAGTTTCAGCTGTATTTGTCCGTAACCGCGAAGCTGTGGTTTCCGCTCTTGCTTTTGCATGCCCAGCATGGCTGATACGCATCTCGGGCCCATATCGTATGGACGAGTGTCTGAATGCCAATAACTCTTATGGGCCATGCTCACTATCAGTTTATATGTATCAGCTCATAGCAAAAAGTATACCAATAAAATATATAAATAGAGGTATATATCATTTACTGTCTTCATATCGCTGCTCAAATTTCGAGATCTCAAGAAATTTGTCAATTGGGTAAAATTTCGTATTTGACTTGCAGAAAGTAGCTTAAATATCAGCAGGCAGAGAAAATTTACTTATATACATTATTACAAGCACTCGCAGTGACTTGGTGACTTGGTGACTTGCAGTTTTATTTTGACATCGACTGACAGGCTACTCTCGTAGGCTGCTTGTAGCAACAGCGGTGGCAACCCTCGCCGATTTGCATACAGCTCGTTTCGGTGGCGTTGAGCAGTCGTGGCGTCTGTTCTGCGGCGTATTTGACGGCATTTCATTTAATAAAATGAAACGCAAATGTAAACGACAAACGGCAAACGGCAGGCGACGAGGCGCTGAGACGATGAGACGCTAAGACGACAGCCAGTTACATACCAGGAGCTGTACACAACGACAAGCAGGCTCCCTGGGTGAGAGGGTAGAGGGGAGAGGGTGATTGGGATGGTAGCAACAACAGACAATGCCATTGCGGAAATGACGCTGAAGTGATGAACCAAATCAGCAGCACTTTTGTGTTATTAGAAGTTGTAAAAAACATAAGAAAAAACAATCCGGCGCTCAACTCGATGCAGGGGCGTGTCCCTCACAATTGGCAAAGGAAAACAACAAAAAAAAAAAACAAAATACGAAACAAAACGAAAGAAAAACCATGACAAGTCAAATTCGTGGGCGCAACATGTGATGGCAGCGGATGTGAGGAC
The DNA here is from genome assembly GCA_035045065.1 of Hirtodrosophila trivittata. NCBI lineage: Eukaryota > Metazoa > Arthropoda > Insecta > Diptera > Drosophilidae > Hirtodrosophila > Hirtodrosophila trivittata. The sequence continues at coordinate 2,512,208 of JAWNNK010001028.1, read as the reverse complement.
TAGGATTATGTAGTACTCCTATCTGCTTGTCTTGTTATGAGAAACGGAAGGCAGCTAAATGTCTTTACATGCTTCACAAATTGACGGGCGTTTTTAATATTGTGAAATCTTCTACAGAAAGATTCCAAACACGCATATCAAGTAGTCTTTTCTGCAATCAGCTCTTCTCTCATATATATATCTTTTAGTTTCGGCTGGTATCGAGAAGGACTTACTAGAGTGTGACCTACATATGTGTGTAGTATATGCCAAAGGGATCAGGATATTCTTCTTGTTCTTTGATTAAACAAGTTTCAGAAGATTTTTGAGGGAAGAAAAGTAACTAGCGTTTGGTCGAGTGTCATTTCTGAAGTGCAATTTGAGTTGCTATGATACTAGGACTGTAATTTCACATATAACCGTTTCATAACCGATTCGATATTAAGTTGAAGCACTACAGATCAACTTCTAATTGGTTTAATACTAAGGCTGAAGTTTCATAAATAACCGTTTCATAACCGATTCGATATTAAGTTGAAGCACTACAGATCAACTTCTAACTGGTTTAATACTAAGGCTGAAGTTTCATAAATAACCGTTTCATAACCGATTCGATATTAAGTTGAAGCACTACAGATCAACTTCTAATTGGTTTAATACTAAGACTGAAGTTTCATAAATAACCGTTTCATAACCGATTCGATATTAAGTTGAAGCACTACAGATGAACTTCTAATTTGTTTAATACAAAGGCTGAAGTTTCACAAATAACCGTTTCATAACCGATTAAAAACGAATTCGATAATTAGCTGAAACATTTCAGATGAACTTCTAATTGGTTTAATACTAAGGCTGAAGTTTCACAAATAACCGTTTCATAACCGATTAAAAACGAATTCGATAATTAGTTGAAACATTTCAGATCAACTTTTAATTGGTTTTGTACTAAGACTGTAATTTCACAAATAACCGTTTCATAACCGATTCGATATTAACCTGAAGCACTACAGATCAACTTTTAACTGGTTTAATACTAAGGCTGAAGTTTCATAAATAACCGTTTCATAACCGATTCGATATTAAGTTGAAGCACTACAGATCAACTTCTAATTGGTTTAATACTAAGGCTGAAGTTTCACAAATAACCGTTTCATAACCGTTTAAAAACGAATTCGATATATATATATATCTTTCTTCAATTTATTCATTGTTAATTTCTAAACGAGAATCTCTAGAATTGACTGAGATTCAATGTGTATGACCTCACATAGTTGTAATTGTAAGAGCCAGCCTCCACTTGACACTCTAGTTATAAGCTAGTAGTAAGTTCTACAATCAGCATATAAGTCTTTTAGTTTCTGCAGATATAGAGAATAACTTATGAGTGCGTTTACTGCAGACCTTTATATGAGTGTAACATATACCAAAAGGATTCAGTTTTCTTTATATCTTTCTACAATTTATTCATCGTTAATTTCTAAACGAGAATCTTTAGAATTCACTAAGATTCGATGCGAGCCAACCTCCACTTGACAGTTTAGTAATAGGTTCTAGCCTTCTTCTAGCCACAGCAGGTAGAGCTATTGAGCAGCGGGAGAGATAATTGAAGGCGTTACAATCAGCTGAGAGTAAACAGTCTGGGCCGGGTCTAGGGCAGTTGGTGGATTTGTTTTATAATGTTCGTTAAATGAATTAAAGTGCGACCTGCTGTTCGAAATGTGAAAAGAAGAGTGCAGCAAGGCAACGGTGTAAAGTTTGCAACGGTGGTCACGGAAACATGCCACAAGCTGCGCAAGTGGCACAAGTTTGTTGTTCCGTTACCCGGTTTGCTTTTTTACTACTTTCGGCTAAGAAGTTTGGCAGCAGGCGGCATTGCTTACGGTTTTTAGAAACGCAACGGTGACCAGGATAAAAGTAAAACTTTATGCAATAACAGCTCAGGCCACAGCCAAAGAACCAGACTCTGAACCAGATCCAGAACCAGTATCAGAACCAGTACCAGAACCAGAACCAGAACCTGAACCAGACCAGAGAGCCAGATCCACAATGTTGGCCAGGCCAATGGCAATGGCCGCCCGTTGCTCACGTTATTGCAAACATATGTTGCTCGATATTATAAAAGTCCGATAAAATGCAACAACATTAGCAGAAGTAGCAGGCGACGGCGAAGCAGTTGCAACTATATACATACATATATAGTATATACATACACACAAGTAGAAAGAAACGGCCAAGTTGCTGCTGGCAGCTGCAGCAGCAGTAACAGTGGCTGAGGCTGAGACAGAAGCAGAAGCAGAAGCGTGGCATGCAACTTTGTGCGCCAGCAACTGCAACAAATCATTTTTAGCCAGGAGGCATCACTCCCACTCCCAGTGCCACTCCCACCCTTTTGCACTGGCATTGGCCGCTTACCTAGCCCCGACATGCCACGTAGTGTCTGAAGAAGCGCTCTTAATTTATGTTTGTTGGGGCTGTTTTAATTTTCATAGAATTTCATGCTATACCATAAATATATGCCATATGAACTACAGACAGTCAGAGCTGTGCTCGACCATGGGTGTGGCATGCAACCAGTTTTATATTACAAAGAAAAATATTTTATAAATTACTTTAAATATGTGCACATCAAACAAACTATGAAATAAATTCCCAGCAAATATTTTCATTTTTATTCATTAATATAATAATAATTTGAGAAGATATGTCTGATTGACATTGTTTTGAATAATCAAATACAACTATTTAATATAAAACATGCTCTTTCCCTATTGTTATACAAAGCAGAATAGGTGCGCATTCTTCAGTGGTGTATGCTAGGCTATGGCAGACCCTTAACCGAAGTCTATCTAGGTGTAAATACCCAGCAGACCGTTTAAAGGTGGAACTGCAAACCATGAAACGTGATCTGCATACAGTTTAAAAGAAACTTCAAATGTATATTATGATATATATTATTGTATTATAGTTTATTCATAAGTATATCGAATCGGTTATTGATGCTGATACAGTTTATTTATTGGTATTTTATAGAGCTTATGGGCTTCAGATACATCTTTCTTTCTGTCTGCAGCTCGAAAGTTTGAAGCAAATTATCTATTTTCAATGAATTTAGGGTCTAAAGTTCTCGAAATGAAAGTGAATAGATCATATCTGGGTACACCTGGGTGACACCTAGAGGAGATAAGCCTAGAATACATAGCATATTAGGCAGAAGTTATACTTGAAGATAACCTGTACTCACGGTTTAGATATCCGAAAGCAAACCCAACCAAATAATCAAGTAGCAAGAACAATATCCATCAAGCTAGATTTCTATATCTATAAAGTTGTATTATCAACACTTTTCAAGTCTTTAAATATGAATATTTTAATATATCTAAATGTACCTATGATCATTTGAATACTATATATCTTAGCTCATCTTTTGTAGCTGAAACTGCTGAGGGTTAAGCTTGAGCAAGACACAGATTTTGGGGCATGCAGCTGCAGAATTACATAACAATGTTGTGTACAATCAGGCAGCCAAATGACTTCCTTTTATGCACACTCCTTCATTCATACGCTCGTTCATTCATTCATTCGTTCAGTCGGTCATACATTCATTCATTTGGTCACCCTGAAGCCATAAAGAATGACAATAACAGCAGCGCACAACAAATCTGCGCTGCAAGCAATTAAAACAACACAACAAAAGGACTGCCCGTTGGTTGGCACTGGGTGGCTGGCACTTGGTTGGTGACTGGTCTGTGTGGCATGGTGGCATGGGGGCACGGTGGCACGGTGGCTGGGTCGGTCAGCAGGAAGCAACTCGCCAAACAATTGCAAATCAAAATATTGCACTTGCACTCAATTGAGCGCACAAAGCGTCGAGCAGTACAAAACAAATCGTGCGAAAGAAGCAAAAGCTAAAGCTGGAAAATGAAATAAAAGTAAAAGGAAGAGGAAGAGGAAAACCAGGGCGGAGCACTGAAAGGCAGAGGCAAATGTCCTTTTCGATGTCATTACCAACATCTCCAATCATTTCAGTCGCAATTCGCAGTCACCCACCCGCTTGCGCAAACATAACACAGAGATCCCCTTTTTGTCCTGGACCCGTCGTCCTGGGCCACAGCAAGGCCAGGCCATGCCTTTATGCAGGTCCTTGCAATGGCACATTTACACGGCATGTGGAGAACTGAACTGAAGGTGCTGCGCCCAGTGTCCAGTTGGTCCAGTTGCTGCCAACTGTTGTTGGCTTTAACAATGACATCACTTCGGGTCGAGTCGCCTCGCCTGCGAGGGCTTTCGCCAGATACCAAGTTAGAGATTTGAGCCGGGGTTTGGGGCTTGTGCTAACGTCTGCGTTAACAAAAGCTCGAATTGCCTTAAGCAGCGCCAGCAAGCAAATGGTTTATAGCTTCCTCACTTCCACAGAGATGACTGCTATCGTGATATTTAACTAGTGACTGTTACCGGCAAATTTAAGTGACAGCGGACGAAAGAATTTCTGTGAAAATACCTAATTTATTGTGCGGTTTCTCTATTCTCCTATTATTTATGATATTTTGTCACGAGTGCTGGTGAACGTTACTCAGAAATACCTGTGACAAGTATCTGGTACGTTAGCAGTGCTCCTCTCTAGTCGGATTCGCTGAGAGACTGCATTTTGCTGAAAGTGAAACGCGTTTCCGTTGCCCCACTGTTGTTTTAACGCCATCGTGGGGCATGTGCAACCCCAACACAAGCTAGATTTATTTCACATGCACACACACACATATATAGATAGACACACACACGTACAGAGACAGACATATTTACTGGTACATAAAAACATCCATTTAATATAGAGAAGACGTCAGCACAATGGTTCCACTACAAGTCCTGATACAGCTCCCGACTGCCTGTGCCGGCAAAGCCAAACAGAAATTCATCTAAATTGCAAGCCAACGACTATTAGACTCTGCTCGGGAGATGCTCCAAGCTGCTCCAAGCAGCTCCAAGCCATGTGCAATGTGACCTGCTTGCCAAGGCTGTGGGGCTATCGCTTTCGCTATCTCTCATATCGTCTTGATTCAGCTTTAGCTTTAGCTTTAGCTTTAGCTTCAGCCTTAGCTGCTGGTCCTTGTACCCTGGACTGGGCCATGCCATGCCATGCCATTCTTTATAAATACTTTTGGTATTCTCTCTCGCTCCTTCTTACTGTCCTATCTCTTTCTTTCTTGCTCACCTCCTCAGCAGCTAGGAGAACGTCACTGTGAATGTCATACAAATTGCAGGCTTCCCCTGCCCAGCCCTCCCCCTCCCCACGCTCTACCGGTTGACCTGACCACCCCGGCTGCCCGGACTATTTTGGTATACGACCATGTAGGTCCGTATGAATGGCAGGGAAGGAAGGTACCGAAAGTGGTAGTTGCACTCTGACATAAATAACAAACCAAAGAATGCTCCAAAGTAAGAGTTCTCTAGACTAAATGTAAAATGTTCTTTATCGCCAGCCAATCATTTTGATTTCATTGTTGAGCAAAACAATGTGCACTGAAACATATTGATAGCAGCTTAGAGAATGCTTCTAGTTGAAACTTAAACTAAATCATGGGATTATATACTACCTCTTCGAAATAAAATTATGTTAAAAGCCAGATCAAACTGCAAACTTTAAGTGCTAAGCCTTTACGTGCATTCCAAAACAGTTTTCACTAAACACAATTTGTTGTGCTCTGTATATTATTTGTGTGTGTGCATTTGGCTTACGATATTGTTGGAAAATTGTTAAAATCAAAAGCTCTTCATAATTTTTGATGCAATTAAGCTCAGACACACACAGACAAGTATGTGTTGTGTGTGTGTGTGTAGATAAACCACGCGTTAGGTACTTAGTGCTTTTAGTGAAAATTAGATGCAGCCCCAGGTCTAATCTAAACAACTCAAAATTGAGTTATAATTTGTATCCATTGTTACTACTACTACTACTACTATGTATATGTAGTAGTAGCTGCAGTTAGTTAATGCCAGTGGCATTATTTTGTTGCGCCCAGCGCGAGAAACGAAACTTGTTTACAGCCAGCCCAAAGTCCAACTAAATAATCTTTGTGTAAAGTTTTTCTTTGTGGCACTTGCAAAAAAAGTTAGCAGCTTACGCGCACGGACCCAGAAACGGGCTGCCACTGAGCCACTCTGACAGACCCCGAAAAGCGCAAAAAAAAGAAAATGGCAATAGGGATGGGGATGGGGTTGGTTGCCCACCCACTGGGAGTGTTGATCCCGCCAAATTCTGCACATGTGTGTTGTGAGTTGGCAAAAAGCCGCGGCAACAATGGCTTTTGCTGGTGGCTATAAGCCAGTGCGTGACACGAACTCGAATGAGGAGGGGGCGTGGGTCAACTATGAGGCAAATTTTTTATGGAAAGTAAAAGTCACAGGCATTACCACCTAGCGTTGACCTGCCAGTTTCTTCACAAGAGTAAAGCACGTCAACAAAATGTACACAGAAAGAATTCCAAAGAGAAGTTCAGGCATAGCTCAATTAATTTATTATTCTCATTCAATGTAACTCAGACTGAGTTTAACTTCAACTGGGCTAAAGCATCTTAAGCTATACTTGAGTCAATAAATGCGAAAGAATGTTGATGAAAATTGATACTCAATCAGGCAATAGATATTGAACCAAATCAGATAATACGCTTATATCATAAGTAAATATCAAGAATGTCAAGCTAAATCTTCGTTGCATATTTGAACTGAAAGGATTCTGAAGGAATTCCAGCATTGTGTCGTTCATCACATTTGTCACATTTGGTACCTTCACAAATATTTCAATAGCTTGTCAGCATTGGAATGCAGCAAGGAATGCGATGGAAACTTATTTTCATACTAAAAATCATTTGTTGTTTATATATTTTCCTGTGTAGAAGTATGTGTGGCCTGCAATGACTTTCAAGTTTTGCACGACATAATTTCAGAGCTGTTTGTTGTTGTACTTGTTGTTGCATGTTGTCGCTTGTTGCTGCAGCTGTCGCTGCGTCCTCTCCAAAAGGATTCTCAATGATTGGCTGCCCGTTTCGGGCTGCTCTGGACTCTGTCGGTTGTTGGTTGTATGGGTTCGCCTTTTTGTTTGTCATGCACAATGCATACAAATTGCATTACAATCAGCCAAGGCAAACATGGAAATATATTTAAGAAGCACTATCCAAGGACAACAACAATACCACAAGCTGCTCGGAATTGCTGAAAGACCCTACAAAACATTGTGAATATTTTTTATACAAATAGTTTGCTCTAAAAGCCAAACGAAAAATTATCTATTTAAAGCAACGAAAATGTGATACACTTAAAATATTTATTATGCTTTCTGATACTCAAATTAATCCATTAATTTGATAATACTTTAATTCATTGATTTGACTTTTATGATGTGTGTTTGCTACTAATTGACAACCTAAGCCCAAAGCAAAAAATAATGACTAGATTTTGACCCCACAACTAAAAAAAATCACGACAACTTTCAGTGAATTTAATCCCTCATTAAAAAATCTTGTTATTGTGTATTTACATGCATCAACTCAAAACAAGCTAAAAAATTTAGACAGCCATAGAAAAATTTAATTAATCTCCCATTGAAATATTCAAAAAGCAAATATACTCTTTAAAATATAAGCAAGAGCATATCAGAAAACTGAAGACTTTTGTTTTTCAGAACTATTTTCTTTTTGGTATCTCAAAGAAAATCTTTCTTTAATTCGATGATTATTTAGTAGCTTATGAATATTGAAAGGATAGACAAGAGGTTGACAAGCAAAGTATCCATTAAAGATGTCACATTGTGTGGAATAGCCACAATACCCGAGGGAAGGGTAGGGTAAGCGAATGGAAAAGAAATGAATACGGCAAAGGGTAGAAATGCAAAATTCGAAATGTAATTTAGAAAATTGCGAATTGCCAGTGAACAAATGGTTGGATAGTGGCGCACATGATAAGGATATGGGAACATGGATATGGACATTGTCTGTGTGTTGTGCCTGCCTGCCAAGCAAATCACGTTCCGCACCCAAACACACACACACACACATTAATTGGAAACTCTCGCAATGTTTTGTTGTGCCGCAGCCGCAAACAAATGCAATTTGCCTTAGATATCTACAAGATACTCGATATTCGCCCTTATGTTCTATATATGTATATATTTTTTTTATCTCTGTGTGTGTGTGTGTTAGTATCATTATAGTTGCGGTTGTTAAGCCACAGGCTAATGCCTACACCCACGCCCCCCGCCGCCGTCTTGGTTTAACATTTACGCATAATTTCGTTTATTTTCCTGGTTTTTTCTTTGGATATTTGCTGAATTATTATTATTTTAATTTGACATTTTTGACTTTATTGTTTGCATTTCATAATTTATATACATATACATATATACACAGACACATACATAGATACACGTATATATTTGCCCAAACCTTTGACTGTTGCCCTTTTCACAAATTTCATCTTCCTGCGGCGCTTGTCATTTCATTTCATTACATTTCATTGTAGTCCTTTTTGCTTTAATGCTTTTGTCAAATATTTACATGTACAATTTTTTGTTCCTGTTTCTCTTCTTTTTTTCTTCCGTGTCCTTCTCTTGCTACTTGCTGCGCTATTGTCCTGATCCGGACCTGGTCATTGTCCAGACCCTCTCACAGTCTCCCTTGTTCCCAACTGCCGATTGTCCTTGTTGTTGACGTTGTTGGTTGTTGTTGTTGCTTTATGTTGGTGTTGTTGGTGTAGTTGGTGTAGTTGTTATTGTTACTGCTACCCATAATGGCATTTATTAATTGCTATGTAAATATCTCAGAGTCAGTTTTAATACGAATTAGAATTCAAGCTGGGAAAACAGCCGCTTACGAAATGAGCCAATTGAGATTTGAATGTGAATAATCTGAGTGTGTGTGTGCTTTGAATAACGCTATTCAAATTGAATTAAAGTATTGTGAATGCAGCAATTCAAATGACTTCGCAGAAAGTATCATTTGAATGAATAGTTTCACATATTTTAACTAGATGACAGAAAGTATTTTCTGATATTTATAATCCCATTTATATATAAATGCTCTTTAGCTTTAAGGCTCTCTCTCTCACTTTCGCTGAGCCTCTTACTCTAACTGTGTGCATTCCACACACACACACACATATATAGTTGATTGTCGTCTCACTCTTTTTTAAGCTTGTAAATCTCTTTTTAATTGCATTTAACCACAAACAAATTCCAAAACCCGACAACGACAACGACCACTACTACCAGAGGCCCAAAGAGCCTAGAGCCAAAAACCGCACCAAAACTAAAATGCAACAGCAGCAGAGGCAGAGGCAGCTCCACCCCCTCAACCCTTTGGTATCCTATTCAACTGTACGAATTGTTTAAACATATACCAACATATATTCAAATCGAAAAGGCGTCCCTTAGAGCTGGAGAGCTGGAGTCGGGCTCAGTTGAGCCGAGCAGAGCAGAGCCAAGCGGAGGTGACAGTCACAGTCAATTATACAAATTGCATTTGTGTTGCAGGAATGAACACACACAGACACACAGACACATAGACACACATGCAACACAAAGACAGCAGTCCAGGACATTTCGTATTGGCATTTGGCAACATGTTGGCCGCCATTTCCGGTCGGCCATGGACAAACTATGACTCAACACAAAGTTAGCCACACGTCACGCAAAGCGCACAAATCTGCATTCTACTCTCTTTCATTTGTGTCGGATGCGTATATATATATATATGTATGTATGCATGTATGTGTGTATGAGCTAGTGTGCGTGTGTTGAACATGTGGCAGATATGCGAAAATTTGTTTTGCCCGCGAGATGATGATTGAAACACAACGCCGCTGAATCTTAATTGAAAGCAAATGGGGCGCACACGAAACGCGCTTTTCCAGAGACTTTCGTTTTGTTGCCCCATTTGCTGTTGCAAAGCCGCCATTTTATTTGATTGGCGCTGCAGCACTGTTGCACTACCAGGTCAAACGTTGACGTCATGTTTATTTAAGCTCTTCATTCTATACACAATTGAACCACAAATGCAGCACATACATAGGAATCCATCAGGATACAAACTCGTCATAGCTCTCTGTGAAATCAAAGCTGAAGTTTCCTTGGGGAATAAATCCAGAATAACATACAACCCTCTGTACAAGCTTAATGACTCTCGCTGCCTTTCGTGGACAGGGAATCTGTTCCTGATGGAAGCATTTAGTTAAAAGCTATTATATACATTTATATATATATTTGTTTAATTACAAAACGATGGAAGCAAAACAAAAGATTCACAATCAAATTTTAGAGCTAGAACTTTTTGGTTGATTGAAGCTAAGTCAAGGCTGAGGTTATTAAATGTTTTTTGCTATTTACCTAACTGACTTTATTGCAGATCATAGAGCACAGATATTAACTTTCTGAGTAACATATCATGACATTTGATAAGCTATATGTATCGCAGTCTGTGGCAGATTGCCCAGCAGCATAATGGCCGAATGACCCCTCTAAATCGAGCTCTCACACTCCATAGCTCTTATCATTTAGATTAAAACTTTGCGTTCAATGAAACTAGAGAAGTTTGCTGACGGGTTGGGCAGGAGTTAAGGGGTTTGGCTCTACGACTTGGCGCTTGGAGCTTGGAGCTTGAATCTAGGAGCTGAAGGTGGCCTCTTAAGCACCGGTTTGCCCGTTGACTCGTTTACTTAGTTTCCTTTTGCCCAGTTCATCTTTTAATTAATTCACAGGCTGTGCAAAGTTTTGTGCCACAACTGCAGTCGGCAACCACTTGGGCCTAGTCCCACACAAATGAAAATGCTGCCAAGAAGCGAACAAAACACAAAAAAAGAAAAAAAAAGCGAAAACGAAAACAACAACAACAAAAAAAAAAGAATCGTCGGCTCAAGAAAAATCAGCAGGAAGCACTTGCAACTATGTGGCACAACGCAAAACTTTTCTTATACAAAATTATGGAAAAGTTTTATTTCCATGCATAACAGCGAGACGCACACTAGCACACAGACACATATACACTCACACACACACACACACACACAGCTTATATTTATTTGCAGCGCATTTTTTATGCTGCTTTCAGACACATATTCATGTGTATGTGTGTAAGCGTCTACTTATATTGCTTTACTTTTTGCAATGTGTATGTTAGTATGTGTTTGTGTGTGTGTGTGTGTGAAAGGAGAAGGGGGCGCATTTATTTATTTAGTTTTGTTAGCGCGCTGAAAGTTTCCCAACTTGCTGAAAACTGCGTGAAATTGGCACGTCAAAAGCCGGAAAATTTAAGAAGCCTTACAACAGCAGCAGAAACAGCACTCACATAGACACACACACACCCACACACGTGCACATACACATACACAAATTATTTGCAAAGGTCGTGCACTTCACACGCTCAAAGCTGGCACGCCCCTTTTTTTATGCTTTGCAATGCGCTTCTTGAGAATTTTTAAGCAAATTTCGTATTTAACATAACGAGAAGAAACTCGAGAGATACGAGCAGTACGAGTAGACGCCCATTCCCTAGGAAATGGACAAAGAACTTAAAACCAATGCAAAATTAGAACTAATTCTCTAATAGAGAATAACTACTTCTTTCTCTGGCTATTTTTAATTTTATTTTTAATAATTAACTAAAAAAAAAGCAATAAGCAAACAAAAAAATAAATAATCATCAAATAGAATAACAGGGTAGGCCATTGAAATTGGAAGCATCAGGCAACCCTGTAACATTTGACAGCGCTGCGAAATCGTCAAATGTCATACTGTGTTGGAAGCGTCATTTAAAGATAATTTGTACCATGGAACAAAACACTCCGAAGAAACTGAAATTGTTCAGCTTTATATTCAAAATAACTTCTCAATTGTGAAAACCAAGCGTGCGTTTCGAGTAAAAAATACACAAAATTTATGAACTCCGGCAATGCTAATAATGCTAGTCACTCATCCAGACGACAAATAAGACGTTCCGAGGAAAATTTTGAAGCCGTACGAGCCAGTGTTGAGGCTGATCCAAAAACGTCGAGTTATCGGAGCTTGGAATCGCTCGGACCACACTCCGACGCATAATTCATAGTGATTTGAAGATGTGAAGATGAACACTATAATAAATGATTTTTAATTGAACAAAAACAAATGCTTTCAATTTAAATGGCCTACCCTATATATATATTATATATATGTATATAATAGAAATAACATGACAAGATAATAGCAAAAAGACTGTGGTGATTTGTTACGTCTAACAAATTACTAAAGAGTGACCAATTGGGGTTCAAAAAAGGAAGTCTATATTACGGTGTGACCCCAGGACATACACGAAATATGACCCGACCCTATCAGCGAGTTGCATCCCGTTGGTCGGGTTAAAGTAGCGATAAGAATAGAGTAAGTACGATCAGTGTTAGCTATATAAGAACTAGGATTGTAAGAATAAAATTAGTATTCTTCGAGTTGCTCCCGCGAGGAGTATACTTCGAGTTGCTCACGAATGAACATTGTTTTCATTCAAAAGCCCTTTCCTCAAAAAATACGCCTATCAATTATATCTATAGATTTCGGGAAGGCATTTGAAGAAATAGGGCTATATACACTAAGCAATTAAATGACGAATGGGGCTGCGGCCCGAAAACACTTAAATACATCAGAAACTTTATGACAAATAGGAAAATTAGAGTTAAAACGAATGGCAAGTATTCAAACCAGTGCTGCCAGGTTAGCTTATCTCAGGCTAGATCTAGCATATTTGAAAACGGAATTGCTTATAAAATTTGCATCTAGCTTATTTCAAATTTAGCCTACTGCTATTATTATAAATCCGCAATATGAGCAAAGCTCTTGATGTTAAGCAGCATGTGGCGTCCAAAAATATACATCCAGGGGCGGATTTAAGCGAAGGCAAAGCAAGCGGCAGCCTGCTCGTAAATTTTTGAAGGGCGCCAAATAGTCAAGAAGATTGTGCCAGCACCTTAAATTATCTTTGATCCGTCCCTGTATCATACGGGATTGCTACAACGGTAATCGGCCATTCCCTTTTCCCGTTTTATTTTCCATCTCGTTCGCACCTATACAAATAGCAGCAACTGCCAGACTACAGCTGTGCGATTGAGTTCCGATTGTGGCTGTCCGCACGAATGCCAAAACGAAGATCGACCAGACACAGGGGCGGACTTGAGCAAAGAAAAGCTCGAATGAGATTTTGCCTGCACCTTAAACCATCTTTGATCCGCCCCTGCATATATCAGCAATGAGCTCAATAGCTGAAACGCAAATAATATGCTTTTAGCTTATTTCTAAACAGAATCTATGGCAACACTGATTCAAACATACACAATGGGATCCCATAAGGATCTCCACTCTCATCAATTCTATTTCCAATTGCATTCAATAGCCTAGCAGCCCGAATCGGAACTAGCCTCCAGACAATATAATAATAATTAGCGATTCATTCAAAGAAGCCAAACTGTAAAAAGACATAACCTAACCATAAGTAGCAAATTACTCAATATGTTAAGCTTAAGACGAAAAAATGTAAATATCGGCACTCATAGTTAATTACAATATTAAATATTTAAATGTTATTTAAATACACTACACAACACCAGCCGAAAGCCTTAGTAGCTATGGCTGCAGCTCCCCTGCAGCTTTGGTTTTAACTCTAAGCACACAGTTTATTAAATAAATAAAATCTTGAAATACATCTTAAAACTCACCTGAGGCTATTACTGATTGCAACACATGTAAATCCAAGTTCATCTGCTCGTCTCTTATAGCTTATATAGTATCTGAGATCTGATGGATAGAGCCACACACGGAGACGGCTTCATCAGCTCGTCGAATGCTGGTCAAAATTATTTATGAACTTTAATGGAATTCATAGTTTTGCACAACTGAAATAGCACCTTGTTATCCACTTTAAATGGGTTGATGGGTTGATCTGAAAAGAGAAATCACATTTATTACTGACAGCGGTAATAATTATTATTAATTATGATTTAATTGAATGGTGCAAATTGAGAGTTGTTTTCATTAGGCGCATAACCAAACTTGTGGCCTTCGCAATGAAATCAAGGCATCAAATTCAATTGAGCCAAAAAATCAAAAAAACATTTCTGAATTCTACGTACGAGTATGTCAAATTAAGGTTTTTTGTTTAATAAATACGATAATTGCACACAAACATAATCAAAATTCAAAAATATATCCTTAAAAGCATATTCTGTGAACAGAAATAAATATATATCACATTTGGATTGTGGTAACGATTCAATTATAAAAGTAATTCAATTTTATCTACGCATAGATACATTCACACTTACTTCGATAAATGTGATTAGTCTGTTCGATATGGAGTGAAATAATAGGCAAAGTATCACTTACAGCATGTTTTCATATAGTTAATGAGTAACTTAACCCGTTATCACTAATCGAAATGGCGTTACGAAAGCTGCTAAGCGTTTGCCAGTTTATTTAATTACTTATATTTGGCTGGCTCCAAATTGGTCTGCAGGCAGAATGAGATTGAAATTAACGAGCAGCCGTTAATGACCCTGTTTGGAATTGCCCTCGAAGCAAATAAAATTGCCAACTCGTGGCAGATCAAGCCGATGGGTGGGCGGTGAGGCGGTGAGGCAGCGAGGCGGTCAGGCGAACAGGACATATACAGGCAGACTGTCAGTCTGACAGGCACGCAGACAGAGAGGCTCTATCTGTCTCAAAAGGGCCAAATCGAATACAATAATTTTAATAAGATTCAGACTGAATGCGTGCAAGTGGCGTAGCAAATCATTCGGACAATAGATGTGGTCAGAAGGAGTCTATTAACTGGCTATCCTGTGCCAGTGGGCCTGCTCCTTTGCCAGTCGGCTGCCGCTGAGCGATTGGCGACGTGTAAACGATAATCAAGTAATTTCCATTATGCAAGAACTTGCCGGGACTCGCACCTAGGGGCCATAAAAGCGGCGCTAAATTGCGATTGTCGCGACTGTGAGACACCGATACGAATACACACGCACACGCGCGCACACACACACATAAGCATACACTTATACCCATCTCGATACAGATACATTACGCATACGCCGCATGCGGCACACAAAAGCAAATCGAATTGCGAATTGGTTGCGATAAAGCAGCAACAGCAAAGTCATAGAAAGCCGCACAGGACCGAGAAGCTGCCTATTGTTGTTCTTGTTGTTCTTGTTGTTGTTGCTGTTGTTGTTGTTGTAGGTGTCAGTGTTGTTGTTGCTACTGCTTTGGACTATTTATTGAGCCAGGCATTTCATTGTCCTGCCGTTCACTTGGCGTTGCTTTTAGACAACTTTTTCAGTGCCAGTCGCAGTGTGCTTTTAAGGCGTTACGATAATGGCCAATGAAATATGTGTGTATGTATGTATGTGTCTGTGTGTGTGTAAGTCTATATCACTGTCCCTCCCTCGCTATCTACCACCCTGTGTCAGCACTTTGCAACAACAATGCGCTTGTGGGGCTAACCCAACGTTCCTTGCCCACCGATAATGGCGACGGAAACGGAAGCGACATACTTAGTCGACGCTTGGTTTGAGGTTGCACGAACGAACCCTGCGGACGGGGTTGTTTGTTTCGTAAAAGAGCAATTTGCGCTAAGTATGCGCGACCAGCGCAATTGTTTTGCTATGTTGTCAACTTTCGGGCTGTCCAGTATCTGAGGAACAATACCAGGAAGCCAATACCAGAATACAACAGAATACTACAATGCTATCAAAGACACAGAGTACTTAAAGATATATGAGTTAACCACAAACTAGGTTCTAAAAGAGTTGCTCGAGCAGAGTGCAAACTTTAAAGTATCATAATAGAATATTTAACACTGCCAAAGTAGAAGCTCTCTGGCAACTACTATAAAAGAATAAGAAAGACATTGTCTCTACGAGAAAAACAAGACTCTACCAGTTAAAGGATAGCAAATTTAAAGTAACACTTTCAGTACTTGATGAAACTTTACCGAGTAAAGTGTATTTGGTCATCTTGTGCCATTTGCTGTATAAACGTGCGTGTTTTAACAGTTAATTGTTAAGCCCATATATCTCATAATGCTCGGCTAGCACGTGCTCACTTTCTGCCTCCTCCATTTCACTCTGTTAGACTTTCTTTCTGTGTGTTGCTTCCCCCTGCTGTTTGTCGTCAAATTGAGTCATTAGCAGATGTATAAAACCAAATGGTCACACAGCTCATTGGCACGTTCCAAGCGCCAATGATGACGTTGACTTTACCGCTGTTATAAACACATATGCGCATTACGCATACGCCCCGATGCCCGTTGTAGCGTTAGCACTATGGCAAGGCAACAGCCAAAAAGAGCCTGCAACGATGATAACAACAAGCAGTAAGCCAGCGATGCCAGTTAGTTAGCTTTTACGACGGGGACCATTAAATGGTTGCCCTTTTAAATTGTCATGCAAGTAGATAGAGTCGTCTTTATGTCAGTTCTTCACATATATTTTATATCCCTATCAAACAAAATTTAACCAGCTCTTAGCATGTTTAGTCTGGAAATACTTTGAAGAAACTATTGCAATACTTAGATCGCATCCATCTGGCAGAGTAACTTCTTAATATCTCTATTCATGTAGAGAGTTTAAAAAAAGTAATAGAAGAAAGGATTCGAACTGTGAAGGTCTCGTCGTTAGTTGCAGTGCATCTTAAGCATATATTTATAAGTATTGCCTAGTATCCTACGTTATTGAATAACCTTTCAACAGACATAAGACAACGAAATGCAAATCACATTTGACCTTTAGCATTTCCCTTTTTCAGTTGCAAGAGGTTGATAGGAAAGAAAACTGCATTTTAGCCAAGACCTTGGTATATTTTTAGTTTAGCTACATGCTCGTAGGGATATATAGTATAAACGGTTTATGCAACTTTGTTCGTGAACATTAGAAGTTTTCCGATTTCCTAGATTTATGCTACTTATCATGAGTGATTCAGTTGGCCGAACTGTTGATGCGCCATTCGTCTGCTCTGATTGTTTCATTGGTGTGTTCGAAGTACGCTTCGACAACTTTGATGGCGAAGCTCTTTTCGGATTACAAGAACAACAAGGATTCGGGTATGAAACGAGAGACAGAGAGAGAGAGAGAGAGAGAGAGAGAGAGAGCTAGGGGCACAAATGGAGCCTAGAAATTGCCACTTGGTCATGCATTGGTCGAGTGCATTTGTCAAGCGACAAACGTGCGACAGGTTACAATTTTGGAGGAGCTCTTAGCTCTGTACGTGTGGTGAGTTTGCGCCGGCGCTTGGGGTATCGTGGCGAGTTTTGGTCTAACATTTAAGAGAGTTGCCACAAGCCGAAGAGAGTCGGTGGAAATTGTTATGCAAATGCTGGTCCACCAAATGGGCGACAAGTGGCAAGAAAAACAAAAACAAACTGTCTAAAAGCGTTTACTGTTTTTTAACGCTTCGCATTACGCTGAGCGTTAGCTGCGGCTCTCGTTAGTTAAAGAAGCAACACGGCCGGCAGTCCACCGCGCATCAAATGACTGACGGACTGACACACACACACACACACACACACACACAGAAGAACACACACATAAGCACTCAAACTGAGCGACACACGCACTTAAGCGCGCCTTGAAGCATGCTCTGACAACTTTGAAGTGCTCTTGCAGCAACTGTGTTGCTGCTGCTGCTGCTGCTGCTGCCACCGATGTTGCTGCGGATGTTGCAGCTGCCTGTGGCCGCTTTGACTTGTCAAACAAAAATAATGCCATTTGTCAGCCGCGAGTTTTGTTTGTACCTGTGTATGTCTACGTGTGTCTCCCTTAGAGCAACAACACTCTTGCGTTATATTGATTATACGCTGGCATCTTTATGCAGACATGTAATCACACAAACTACTAGACAGAAGGCAGCAGAAACTTGAAGCAGCCACACGATAGCACTTACTCCTTATCTCAACTCAGAGATTAACTGAAGAGACAGCCAGCGCTGGGGTAGCTTAACCTGCCGTGCAACTAATTTCATTTCCTTCTGAGAAACTCAAATTATTTATTTTTCCGGAGATAACATAAATCGGATAGCTGCTTCCAAGGCTAGAATATATGAAATATCCACAGGCATTCAAATGTGTTTCGTATCTCAAACTCTGAGTGTTGTTTCACCGACTATTGTTCTGCAGTGAGTTCCACATATTTCGTACGTACCTGCAACTGCAGCACTACAACTGATGGGCCTGTATTTCGGTTTTGTTGCTAATATCGCAAACAAAAGGGTTATCCCATTGTGCAGTGGAACAACATTGAATTCACTAATTAGTGCTGAATTTCTTTGATGGAGGATATTCCATTGTCGGACAGTCGCCTGAGAAACGGGAACAGCCATATCAATACGTACGAATGTGGATCCAATCAGCTTCTAATTTTGCTCAGGCACGGAATGCATAGACATGGACTCATTGTAAATTCAAGTTGATCGTCATGGAACTTTCACTAAAGGCGTTGCCAGCATAATTGAAATTTCATGTGTGAAATGACATGCACAGTCACCTAGAGGACAAAAACGGCAGAAACGGCAGAAAGGACAACAACATGTGAAAAGCGTGCGACTATTTTTGATGTTGTTGTTGGTGTTGATGCCGTTGGCAGTGCGTTTGCTTTTAGCTGCCACGCGAAATAGCATGTACATGTGTGTGTGTGTGTGTGTGTGTGTGTGTGTGTGTGTGTGTGGGTGGCTGGCTGGCTGTGTGTGTTGCTGGCTTCGCTGTTAGTTCTGGCGGCTGCACAACCCTAAGTAGCCTGGCTTTAACCAACCATTTCCTGTCATTGGCAGCCTTTTGGCAGCCATACACACGCGTCTGACGCCCTCGGGCGTCAACAACAACCAAGTTGTTGAATTGTGCAGCAATGCGAGTGAACATTGTTCCCTTTGTTGTAGTTGCTGTTGCTTCTTATGGCCACCAACACACACACACACATTGGCGGACCGTATACCGTATATGCGTAATGGAGACTTGATAATTATATTGCATACCTCAGGGCGGGCGCCATAATAACTACGTTTCACATTATGGCACGTGGTAGGTGTGAATGAATAACAACAACAACAACAACAGCAACAACACAATCGGATGCCTGTAGTTCATTTTTTGTGCTTAATGCTACATGTTTCCTTTTTGGATATATATATATATAATATTTGCTGGTGAGCAGCCATGCTTCATTGAGCCACAGCCAACGCAGAGGAGTCAACAACCAGCAGCCAGCAAGCAACAGCAAGTGACAGCAACAGCGACACCTACAGCAACACCTACAACAACACCTACAACAACACCTACAGCAAAAACAATAAGTAGACTGGTATGCGGGGCGAGTCTGTCAAAGGCAAAATAGCACACGCAATCCTGGACTTCATTTTGCAAACCAGATGAACTTCATTTGCGAGTGCCAGCACAACCAGCCCCAGCCGCCCACAGAATGGGTATCAGTCACACAAAACCACACACACACACACACACAACAATACACAGAGACAGTTAAATAAGCTGGCAGCTCATTACGAAAGGCTTCTCTGTACGAGTAGAAAGCTGTTGCTGATTTTAATGATATTGATAATACTTAAAGGTAAATATCAAATATATATAAATTGATCTATGGATTCCTACACACACACTCGCACACACATTTTTGTATAAGTTGAAGCAGCTATCGTGGGGTTTCCATGACATTGATGTGAACTGTGAGGAAAAACAATTGCATTATGGCAAAATTTTTCTATGCATTTGTGAGTTGGCAGCTTAACATATACGGGCATAAGTTCATCCCATTGTATTTTATAATAAAGCGAAATTCCAGTGAGTGCAGAATAATAATAAAAAAAAAAAAACAAAGAAGAAGTTAGAGATTCAGAGTCTAGTATATAAGCAGTACATGCATCCGCTGTAAGCTCATATTTAATTTGATTGTAAGGTCCTTGGAATAAGGATTTTGCTTAGCATTTCTCAAGCATTTTTCGTAACTAAAATTATGCAAAGCAAATTCATGGCAAAGCTTTTACTCCTTGAATTGCAGCAGAGTCTCCTTAAATGGCAGACGGACCTTAAAGTCATATTTACCAAGCACTAAGCCAAATTGTAAAAGTCATTAGAAAAATGAAACTTATGCACCAGATTATTTTTTAATTCCAACTTTAAAAGCACATTCAAGCTACGCGAGTGGCTAATTGCATCAGCTACTTCTACTTAAGACTTAAGAAACTCGTCGAAGTGGCTTTAAATTTCAGATTATCTTGCATTTCTTTTACTTGTAGTTTTATCATGGAATGCAATATTAATAATTTATATCGATTTGTATGGGAATTCACCTCAAGTTTAGAAAGCAATTGGCAAATTATCTTGCTGATTATCTAAAGAGTAGCGCTTAATGCTGCTTATCGGGGTAAGAAACAAACAAACAATCATGACATATTGCCCCTTGCCTTTTGAGTCCTGGCCAAGCACTTTCGGCCATGGCTTAAAACAATTTGCTTAATTGAATTTATGAAATATACTCATGATACTCGCTCGCAGCGGCAGCCAAGAAGCAGTGCAAACTCTGTGTGAAAATTGAATAATGCAAACGTGCCATTAAACACTTAAAGGCACTTAAAATACAACTGGGTGGCAGCTGCGGATTGGCGAAGTGGCAGCGACATCGACAGCAACAGCGACAGTGGCAATGTCAGCGGTTTGGCGGTTTTCTGGGATGTTGTTGGTATAAAACCACCAAAGCACAAACTGTCAATCATGATCATTGAAACATGGAATGCCAACGAAAACAATTAAGCATGATTAGAGCAAGTGTAACAGCAATGGAACAACAGCAACAATAATGCCAACCAACAATTAGATGTTTATGTAAATGATGTACACCGAACTGGTTTTCGGGCAGGAGTATGCGAAAGGAGTGAGTATCGGTGCCACAGCCAGGCAGGAGACAGATGATGAGTCCCGGGCCACATTTGCATAAGTTGCCAGACAGAGAGAGAGAGGGAGAGAGAGACGCGAGCCGTGGCAGACCTAGGCTTAGATCCGGTCCGGAGTCCGCAATCGCAGTGTCTGTAATTAGTAGCAATTACAACAACAACAGCAGCAGCAGCAGCAGCAAGAATAGAAACAACAACAACAATCAGACGGGCGGGCAATTCTCATCAAATACAAAAGCGCAAATAGCAATAAATTTCACGCCAAAGCATGGCATTAACTAATTAATTGTGTTAAGCAAGCCGCAAAAACAACAAACAGCCAAACAGCCAAACAAACAAATAAAACGACCAATGACGAAGTGGACAAGGCTGGAGACAGGACAAAGGGGGTGAAAGGGGGGCAACGGGCGACTGGAACAGGCAAGAAGCCCAACCACAAAATGCCTGTCAATTGGTTGGCCATTTGAATTTGTCATTTTGTCAGCTCAGCCTCAGCCCTTGTCTATCAGAGCCAAACCCTTTCGCTAATAAAAAAAAAAGGATATTAAATTCAGTCTTTAGAGATTATTATAGTATTAAATTAATTGTTTAATTATATCATAAACTAGTTCAGAATTTAAGCCCAGAGGCAAAGTCTAAATCAAGATAATTTAATTATCAACTTATTTCTTATTTATATTTTGATTAATATGTTGCTTCCAGCAATAAAAGTCGATCTGATTTAAATGTCATACCAGCAGCTTTAAAGGCTTAGCTTTTCCTGGAAAATTTATTTTCCCCACAATTTATATATAATGCTATTTATAAATAGTCGCCAGACATATGTCAGACGAAGTCAGCGATCACAAGACGAAAAGAGAAAATAAACTTTTTGCATTTCTTGGCAGTGAGAAAAGCTGGACTTTATGCACTTTTTGGCTTTCATCTTGTTGAAAGGAACTTGGCCAATTGATTGTGCACTTTGTCTGAATTTTAATTGATTGGGCAGCAACTCCTGACAAGGACAACCAAAGGAGGCACTACAATCTCAAAGAAAGAAAAGAATTAAATAAAATGAACGAAATGCATTTAAGCATTTTATGAATTTAATTTAGCTTTAGTTTTCTGCCACTGAGATGCAGGCAATTGTTGTCATAGTGGCAGGTCCCAAGAGTTGCAGCAATTAAGATGTGACGCAACTATATAGTACATACATATATGCATGCCCCATATGCAGTTGCATGCCACATAGCATAGAGAAACCCTCTATTGTTTACGGTTATGAGAGACGGCTTATGGTTATATACGTGCCAGATCTTTGCCATACGGTTTTCTGCCAGCTTGCAGCAGCCAACAAAATTGTATTTCATAAGTGCAACAAGAGGATTTTGCAATTTTAATTTGTATAAAGTGCACACGCACACAATACGAGCACCGAACACCGAACACCGAACAGGACAGCAAACAGGCCATCGAAGAGGTCAACGGGACTGCAGCACGCTCCATCAGTCAGTTAGACATACATACATACATACATATATATATATATATATATATATATATACTCATACATACGCACAATGAAGCGCACATAATCCATAGAAGCTCATACTTCCCGTACTCATAGAGCAGTCATGCATAAAATTCTTTGATTTTTGCAGTTTAGTTGAGTTGAGTTGAGTTCAGTTTCGTAGGAAAATGGCAGCTGCAGGAAAATGGGTAATAGGGAATGAAAATATGAATGGGTGGGATGAGATGAGATGAGATTGTCGTCCCTGCCAGACAGCTGCTCATAAATATGCTTAAATGTGATATACATTTTTCAGCCTAATTGTTTTGCATTATGCCAGAGCGTTATATCATTTGAATGCTGTCCCACATGTCGTATGCGTAATGCGCACCCATAAAAACGCGTCGTGTCGCGTCTGCGTTCCCCATCAAAAACTTAAATGGCAAATGTTGAGCAGCTGAGGCAGCTGAGCTGCCTACCTGCAAAAGTTTGGCAATTAAAATGAAGGCTGTCAAAGGCAGCCGCACCAGAAGTAGCATTTAGTAAGTGTTCTTCCATTGAGCAATCAGGCTGGAGCTTCGTTCAGTTAGTCAGTTAGTCAGTTAGTCAGTTGCCTTTGTTTATTTCAGTTAGCCAACTGGTTATATGGTCAACTGGTTGGCAAGTCATTTACATGTGCTTATTTGTGCAGCTGATGAATTTGCACAGAGTTCGGCAGCAACATTCACAAGCACAAAAATTGAAGAAGGGAACAAGGAAAGGACTCGCTTTGTATCATTAGCAGATGCACATGAAGTCCTTCTCGTACCAGAGAGAGAGAGAGTGCAGCAATAAGTTCAGTCAAAATGCCAATTTTCCTGCTGATTTCTCTGGAACGCTGAATTTATAAAGGCCCAAGGACCAGCAATAGTCAGCTAACACACACAGTCACACACACACACACACACTCACACAACACAATAACAAAGCGCCATTATTTTTGCGTTCGATCAAACAAAGGTCGAAAGATTTATGCGTCGCAGTGTGTCTGTGTATGCTCTTAGCCTAAAAGGCTGGCAACGGCTACACATGTTCGCCACGGCACGCGGCACTCGTACAAAAGGACGCCGAGAACAGGACACAGGATACTGGACCTGCCCACAGACGGCACATTCATTCATTCATTTGATGTCGACGCCGTCGTCGTCGTGACAACAAATTTATGCACATGTGTCTATGTGCGGGAGTATGTGTAGGTGTGTTAGTGTGTGTGTGTGTGTGTGTGTGTGTGTGTGTGTGTGTGTGAACTTGTGGTAAATTTCATTGTTCTTCACACAAGAGACTGACAAAAAGGTAACGTGGCGAACAGAAAAAAGAAGAGAATGAAGCTAGCATATGCCACAGGCCAGTCAGAAACACATTCTGTGCGATAATTATCGATGTCTTACTGTCAAGGACATGCAGGCATGACGTATGCAAGGATGATGCAGAGCACATTTCTATGGTGGATTCTCAAGTGTAACTTTGTTTTAAGATTGTTTGTGATTTGCCAAACTATTCGATGATAAAATATTAAAACTCTGCAATGGAATTTAATTGACTGCAGACTAAGATTGAGTTCAAGCTTAAGAAACTTTGTTGAGCAGATGAACTTGAATAATTAAATATAGAATTCTCGATTCACCCTAAAGGCATATTCCTATTTATATAACATTTATTTGCGACAACATTCTGACTAAGAAGTAGATACATTTTGTATACAGAGTGTAATACTTAATAGCCACTTATTTGACTCAAGTGGCCAACAATAAGCAGAAGTGTGGAAGCATAATAGATAACTCATTTAATCTATGATATAGAGGGAGTGGGCAAAAGTAGCAAAGTGAAATGAAATACAATCATTAATTCCGCTTTGCCAATGGCCAAAACCCCAACACGAAGAACACGGACTACACGAACTTCAAGTGGCAAGTCCCCTGCTGTGGCTGGTCGAGTAACTTGTATAGTTTGTGGAGTCTGGGAAGGCGCTTGTTAGGGCATTAAATGAGCAACTCATTTACAAACTCAAACAGCGCTCATAAATTCAACTGAATATCATGAACACAATGTAAATTTAAAGTTCAAATCGCATTAATCATTTTTCGCAAAACTGTGAAAAGGGTGCCGACCCACCGCAGATTTCCCACTCTCCCACTCATTCTGGCCAGTTTAATGTGTGTGTGTAGGGTGCAGCACAGAGGCACAAAGCTCAGAGAGAAGACACTTGGAGACAACTTTGCCACTTCCCACTGAGCTGGGCGGCAACTGGCAACCG